>OY744519.1:96214395-96374395 GCA_963556195.1 Sepiola atlantica
GAGGGCAGGTATCGTTTTGTTTTCTATATTATTCTCATTTAATTATACGTTTTTTTCCTGTTAAAATATTATGTTATGTGTTTTAAAAAATGCATTTAATGTTATTCGTATTCATAATATTCTCCATTAGTAAACCTACGCGGAGTTATATTTAATGCAAATGTTTGTAACTATGTATTTTGTATTGTAAATGAGGATTATAGTGCGTCGTTGAAATGAATATTCAACCAAAAACGGTTACAACAATAAAGCTTACAAACAGTGACACATTTTGTTATGTATAATCTTTATATCACTAAAATGATGTTACAAATTCTCGTATGTATGTGTACGTGCGTGTGTGTTTCTCACTTCTACGTGACTTACACCTTATTATTTATTTTTTACTATTAATCGATTATTAATAGGGTAAAATAGTAAAATATTCTTTAAAAACTTTGTAAATTAATTATTTTGAAATTAAGTCCACCAGAATCAATTTGCGTTTCCCCGTAAACAAGTCGGCCATTTTAATATTAATAGTTTTTAAAAAATGAATGAATTTCTTCGTAGCCGTTAGCAATTTATAAAATGGTTTAAACTCATTTAAACACTCAAATAGAAAGTATTTTAGCTTTAAAATTCTTACTAAATCCTTATGTAGATTTAAAGTTATGAAACATCTTCATAACTAATAATTTTATAAACAGAGCTACAAATAATAATAATCATCATCATCAGTGTCTGTATCACTCCTGGAGGAGGAACCCCTCCCTGGTTTCTTTCCGCCTTGTTTTACCTCTGGCGAGGCGTAGCCAAGTAAGGTCTAATTACTCCAACAAAATCAGTTCTAGTTTTACAACGATTTGATTCAATTAATTTATGAATTAATAACATAACTATACTGTGATTAATCAATTTAAGTTTTTAAAATCATACTTAAGACAAACACAAAATTATTTAGTAAAAACGGCATATTTAAAAGTCGAAAGCAATTCTAAAATCAAAGTAAATAGGTTCCTGGGCAACACCGAGAGAGTGCAGCTGATATAAGAATAAAAGCGTTTGGTTATTTAAGAAGCAAAATGTAGTATATCTTCTGATGCTACACTAGCAATTTTTATTCTTGTCCCAATCACGTGTACACCTTCTTTGGGAGATGGATGTTCGCTACATTAAAAACAGACCTAATGTGTAACTCTTCTATCGTGGGAATGCAAGTAAATATACACATATTTAACCTTAACAGTTAAATTCTTGCAACCGTTTTTTCTAAATCATTTTTCTTATGTAAATGAAGTGTTAGAAGAAAGATAGTTGTAGCATTCAATTCATTAATTGGTGGAATTAGGGTATTCATACATTTCTCAACTAGTTATAGTTGAGTTCAATATATTTGAAATCCAAGCAACGTTGGAGAAATATTCGAGGATATATAATACTAAACTGTTACATTTGTCACAGAGTATTTCGAAACTACAAAAAGCAAAACAATATCGCAATTGCGATTATTATTGAGTGTTCTAAATTATAATAGCAGCAGAATAAAACCTGTTTCATGATAATTTATAACAAACTTTGTTCCTCGTTATTTGACTTTTTCGTAGCAATATTCACCATTATTCTATATGTTCGTTTATTAACTAGTTGGTGATGCAATTTTTATAAAGAAATGTTGGTCATTTGTTTAAATACAAATCATCAAAATTTCTTATGAATAAAATAACAAGTCAAGTGTGTGTTTTATTAATTCTTAATTTCATTTACAAAAGAAAACTAAAATATTAACATTGTAGCAAATCTTTTATTTGGTCATATAACCGATATTTCGATCAATAATATATCCCTCACGGCTTTAATGTTCGGTTGTGTGCGTCGTTGTATGAATTTTTTTTTTAAATTGAAAATCAAAATATTTTTATGTGTTCATTTTCTTGTAAAAACAACTTTATTTTAGAATGACATTATATTTGTCTGCAATTATTTAAACAAAATTTTTTAACGAGATTTAGTAATTATATAACAATATTCTAATGAAAAAGAGACAGAAATTTTAATAATGAGAATAAAATGTTTTTTTCTTTTTAACAATTTTTATAGACAATCGGTCGTTTTATCTGAATTAATCAAATAATTTTCTTCCAAATCGTATTTTCTCTGAATGATTAAGAGCTAGTCAATCGTGGTTGGTCATTGGATGAGATTCGACAACCCTCAGCCCTGTTGTGAGAGTTAGACAAGTAGGGATGCGGAAGCTGTGTAATATTGTCGGTGTTTAATCTGTATACTGATTAAACATCCCCTCCACTATCTCATCATTCAAGATATTCTTATTTTTCTCTATGGTCACCGCTTAAAAAGGCGCGGGGCCACTCAAAAATAAGGATTAAATTGATTGTCAGTTTGACGATGAACGCAAACACGGAGGGATTGGAAAATAGGTTGAATAGGCAGATTACTTTTAAAAATTGATTATCCAAGAAGACGGTTCAACAAGTACGTTAGACTTGAAGACAACCATGTTTTCGTTGGTTGGTATTTTCTTTCCACATTAGATGTTCTTGGAAATAAACTTTTTACATGGAAATAACGTTCGGTTTTTTTCACCCGGAAGGCGTTCTTATTAGTTAATGAACGTTTGATTACTTTTTCATGGTGGATTAGCACCGTGACTTATTTTTGCGAACATAGTTGAAGATAATGAGTATAATACCCTTCTTAAATTTTATGAAGTCATAAAAATGGAAAAGAAAGTTAAGGTAAGAAAAAGAACAGAAAAGAAACGAAGCAAAATTAGTAAAAAAAAGAAAAGGGAGTGGCTTAATATGCCAGCAATCTATATTATTTTCTCGTCTCGTTGCGCATACAAAATAGTAACAGTACAGACCACGTTACAGTTGCTAACCTTTCAATCTTAAGGTCAAGCAATATTTCCGACTTAATTCTAACTTGACATGCTTTGTCCGCATGTCCACATTTTCACCTCAATAACCAAATACTAACAAGTTTTACTCAGTGTTAATGATTCGTGTAGTGTTATTGTTTATTGTATTAGCCTTACATTTACCAGGGCTAATCGCGGATCTCTTTTTGTATCTGCTATAAACTTGGGTACTTGTCTAGATTAGGACCAAGGCTAAAATCGATTTGGTGTCGGATGTTTAAGTAGACCGCCCGGAAAATGCCGAAGTGCTTATCCAATCAGAATACGAGAAAATAAGTAGAAAGGTTTACATTTTAATTGATTGAATCGCGAAATTCACTAGTTAGAGATAAAAATTGATCAAAGCGATAATAAATTTTAACGAACCCTAACCCTAACCCTAACCCTAACCATAAAAAAACATTTTATAACCCTAATACCGTTTTAACACTTGTTCAGAAAATATTTTACGTGTAAAAACACATTTTCTTCAGTTGTACATCCAGCCTAGTTTCGGATCTTTTGGACGCAGGCAACCCACTTTTACTTCGGCTTTTTCCGGCCGTCTACGTAAACATCGTGAAACTACCGACACTGAGTCGATTCTAGCTTGGCTCCTCATCTGAACAAGTACTTATAAATGGAGATTGAGTAAAAATTAATCTAAAAAGCACCGCCAAACTCTGCATTTTAAAGAACCAATAATTCCTCATGTAGTTATCTCGTAATATAAAAATTAAATCTCACTCCGATCTGAACCAAATTACAAACTTTTTTTTCTTACACCGTGAAGCAGATACTTATCGAATGAAACATATTCTTTTTAAAAGTTCGTCAGAGCAGGAATATCAAGTATGTATTTGACCGACACTACAAAATACATCATGTCCTTACTGGGAGAAATTTGGCATCTATAAGACAACTAGATAAATACCCATCTTAGAACGGGCAAAATTAATTCTCCGAACATACAAACGTTTGAAGTACAATCTGCAATCAGACGACTAAAGGGAGATAAATCTCCAGGAGAAATGGAATTACAGCAGGCATTCTCTAAGGTGGGAGTGGACAAATCGCAGAGACTCTTATCAGATTATACAACGAATGTCTTAACGAAAACAAAATGCGTAGCAATTGGAGTAAACAAGACTTGAAAGACATTAATAACCACAGGCCAATAAGTAACTTTATGTTGTTAGTATCCTCACAAATGCTTCTCAAAAGGATGCAAAACACAATTGATAGAAACCTACCAAGAGAAAAGGTTGGTTTCCAACCTGGATTTCTTAGGATTGACAATATTTAAGCCGTAAGCAAACTCCAAGAAAAAGCTACTGAGGACAGTATACAACTTTGTGTTGCTTTTCCCGATTACGAAAAAGCATTTGATTCCATCGTATTCATTCCTCTGTTCACAGCGTTTAACAGTAAAGGAGTTCACAGTGCTTACATCAATATGTAGCAGGATCTTTACAATAGAGCGACAGCAACTCCAAATCCTCAACAGGATAGTGAAAAAAATCAATATAAAAAGAGGTGCCAGAAAACAATTAATCAAACCTCTTTACATCCTGCATGTAAAATTCGGTGATCAATATAATATATTGGAAATTCAGAAGTATCAATATAAACGGCGGATACCTTGCTCACTTTGAATTTGCCGACGATATCATTGTAATAAGCCACACACCTCAAGAAATAGAAGGGATTCTTAACTACATTCACAACGCTAGCCATTTAGTTGGCCTAAAAATGCACACTGGTAAAACAAAGGTCATATTTTACAAATACGCTATAAAAGACCCAGTCATAGTGAACGGTGAAAATATTGAGGAAGTTCACAAGTACATCTACCCAGGGAGGATCGTGATAAGCGACGCTGATATCATACCTGAAATCAAACGGCGAATTGTGATTGGATGGAGAGCCTTTTCCAAAGTATAAAACATCATTAAGAATAGAACGTCCACTATAAACAGTAAACGGAAAGTCTTCAACGAATGCATCATACTTATTAGACATATGGTAGTGAAACATTAGTACTCAATAATAAGAGTGGCATCACGCACAATGGAACGCATTATGATCGGCATCATTCTACGTGAAAGAAAAAGAAGCACCTGGATCAGACAGCAAACTGGAGTAAACGACATAACTAATACAATACGAACGGCTAAACATGGATTTGCAGGTCATTTTTCGAGATCTACGAAACAGGTGGGCGCCTAGAGCCACAAAACAGCCCTCGGGGCAATGTAAAAGACTAACAAGAAGGCCAAAAGCACGATTGAAAGACGAACTCCAAAGCGATGGACAACACAAGGTGAAAATAAACAAGGGAGGGCTTCCTCCGCCATGAGTGATAAAAACCATGATGACAATGATTATGATGATGTGAACATAATAACAATGCAGACGTATATGCGGGAGATATATGCATATATGTAGCATACAGATCCCGACACAAAACGAAAAAGTGCATGCATAAAAAACAGATGAACCTACACACAAAACAGAACAATCACACCGGCATAACCACACACAAACACAGAAACCACGCGAAACAGAAACACGAACACATAGACGGGGTGCGATAGTTATAATGGTTCGTATGCAGTTGTTTCCGAAAGATATAATTTTTAAATGATAATATTATAATTTTGATATGTTGTTTGGTTTGACTATTGAACACTTTTAATCAGCGTACTAACTAGGATTAAGCCTACCATTTTAGTTTGCTATAATCATATCCTTTGTTTAGTTCTCTCTTTGTCTCTTGTCGACTCCTCTCTCTCTTTCTATATATATATATATATATATATATATATATATATATGTGTGTGTGTGTATACATATATATATAAGTAAATATATTTATATATGTGTATATATATACATGTGTATACATATATATACGTAAATATATTTATATATATATATATATATATATATATATATATATATATATATATATATATATATATATTCATATATGTATAAATCTACTAGACATACTCGTGACCTGGTGTGTCACAACCACTACCACTATGTGTTCTACTTTTAATTCGTTAGCAAATCCAACAACTCTGATATATCTGTTAAGAAATATGCTTGCATGGCAAACAATAATAAATATCTTTACTTCTAGTTTATCTTTATTTATCATATAGCAATAAAACGATATGATATATTTCTATTAAATTTACATAGATATGTTTACGGTGTGTACGAACACACTGTGTTAATTAAATGGTTAGGGCCCCCTTTTCCCTAAATGTTAACAGATACATTAAGACGTATTAAAGAGTGGTTGAGTCAACATAGAAGTGACGAGATAAATACATTTATAGCTAAAAGAGAGATTAGTAACTTATTCTGTTTATTATAAATTACGGCATATCATAACAATTGTTGTGCAAGCGTAGTTCAATCCCATAACTAATGGTATATTTAAGCATAAGTTTCGTGTTATTAAAGTATATAGCAAACAAATGTTAATGAACTCACGTTTAGTATAATAATAGATATTTGCATATGAAGAGTCCCAATGCAAAGGGCGATTAATCAGATTTCTTTAAATAGAGAAATTAAACAATGAAAAGACGAACATATAGAATTTAGACTTCGACTAAAAGCTTATGCCCAAATATAATGTCAAATATAATTTAAGTCTGTGTTGTAACAGCGACGAAATGCAATACCTTCGCAATTTTGAGAATGGCGTCAATCGCGTTTTCATTCGAACTATATATATATATATATATATTTCGTGTTATTATACTTCATTTTATTTATATATATATATATATATATATATATATATATATACATACATATATATATATTAATGAATTTATGCATTTATATTATCGTGCAATACAATGTGTAGAATGTTCGAGAAGTAAAACTGTCGAATTAACTGTCCCGAAAGCAACGAACTTCAGATCTAACAGTCCGCTTCAGATGGAGTTCAATGGCTTCCTGTAATTACCACTGTGAGGCACTCACCGTACGATCACGGCACTTTTATGGTTGTATTAGGTCATCGTAGCAATGTTTAGAGGTACGTTTTAGAAAACCTTTACACAATTGAATGTTAATTTAAAGTTAAATTTAAAACGGATGCATACACAACATCTCTTTCGATCGCTCTATGTATGCATCTTTCTATCTATCTCTGTTATATATATATATATATATATATATATATATATATATATATATATATATATATATATATATATATATATATATATATATGCGTGTGTGTGTGTGTGTGTGTTAAAAAAGACAACCGGAAAACAGGTTAAAATGCAGGAGAAAAACAAAAACAAAAACAAGAGATTTGACCGATTTCGTTCGTATTAACGAACGTCTTCAGAAAAAGTGAAGATTTGGAAACAATTTTATTTTGAAGGCACACACATGGGAGAAAGAAAAGATGATCCGATTGGACCATATGATAAAACTTTTAGCGGCGTTTCATCGATAATCCAATTATTAAAAACCGACCTCGCGTCTATCTAAACAAACTAGGGCTATTAATGTTGCTAGACTCAATGAGAAGGTCGCGAAAGACTTGTTTATAACCTCATTCGTTCAACTCTGGGTCAATCTGTCAATATGACTTAACACTATCTCAAAAAACATGTTAAATTCATATTACTCGACAGTTTTAAGGCATCAAACTCCTGTTTTTTTCTCTTAGGTCTTTTCTGTGTACAATGAATATTCTTCCTCCGGAAAATGATGTTCTACATGCGTCATCTCCATGTTCAAAATAACTTTTTCCTAAGGTAATGCTTATTTTCATAAATGCTTTTCGAAATATTACCTCCTGTTAGATAGATAATTTAACATTTAAATGAATATTTTCTAAGCCTATAGGTATCAATTTTTTAAATTAACACTTCTATATGCTGTTACAGAAAGAAATTCCCAAGCAAATCTTTCTTTTACGTCCGCAAACTAATTTCCTCAGATTTGACATGTCTACCGAAACATAATCACAATATGTGTGTGCTCCAAAGACATAATGCTTATAATTAGAATTCAGGCAGCTTATCTTGTCGGCCGTTAAAATGTAAAGAGGCTTAAACAAGATGCCGACAAAGTTAGTTTCCCCAGTTATCCCCCCTTTACATACAGTCTCGTATAAATATTTTAAAAATACGAAAGTAGAGAATGACCAAAGGACTTTGTGATAAAAAGATAAAAAATACAAAAATATGTACAAAATAGGGATTTACATATTTGTTAGGAAAAACTTTCAACAACACATATATATATAAACAGCTAGACATTGCTAAATTCGTATACAGATGCATAAATAATAATAATCAATGCCTATTAATTATAATTAATTATAATCAATACTATAAATTCACATAACATTAACACTGCAGTTTCCCAGGTTTCACTGATCATCAGAAGTGTGCAATGAGTCACTTTGTATGAAACAAAGTGAGGTGTTAAAATGTTAGTTATCTACTAATATATTTTTTAATTAATGTATTTATTTATTTTTTATCTTATTTACTCTTTGTATTAATTGTAAAATACAAATTATTGTCTATTGCGAATAGACAATAATTTGTATTTTACAATTTATATTTTTTATTCTTTCATAGAATATGTTTATTCACTAATGAACAACAATTGGTGTTGTATTATATCTAATACTAGCAAATATATGCTCCCTCCGGTCGCATATTTTGCTAGCCTGGGAGGATGGTATAATGGTGAACGAACATATTGTACACTGCCCCTAAAAAGAAGGTGAAATGACTGCGAGCATTGTATAATGACGAACGCCACTCTCTAAAAAAGGAGGAGTTAAAACCTGGGAGTATGACATCATCACAACAGAACAGATCGTACACTATCCATCCGCCCCACACGGAGAATATAATTATGGAAGGATTGTATCATGTGGAACAAACATATATTATACTTCCCCCAATAAAAGGAAGTAATACCTTGGAGGATCACTTCAATAAAAGGAGAAGGTAATGCCTATGAGTATGGTATCATAGATATTAAACTACCCCATACAAAAACTGGAGAATATAGTCCTTGGAAAGAGGGTCTCATGACACCAGAACATATAGTATACTACCCACTCCTCCCAAAAGATGTAACACCTGGGAGGATTACCCAACTCTTTTAAAAAGAGGAGGTAAATCCTGGAAGGACGGCCTTATGACAAATAATAATATAAAATAGTTGTTTTTTTCATTCAATAAAAAATGCCGAGTCATAAAAAAACATTATTTGTATGCGTACTTGGCCTTTTAGCTAAGATCAAAGTGTAGTATTTGTTCTCAATATCTGATCTTAGCATCCAAGTGTCCTCGGACGTTTTCCTATCGACGAAAATATTGCGTATATATCAGAAAATATGACAATGCAAAATTACAACTGTATATTACAAAATACTAATTTATTAGAAGCTGTTTATATAATAAATATGCAAATTAAGCAGCTCTAATTATGTTTTAGGATAATTGCAGTTTCCTATATATACCCCATTTCAAAAGTCTCTCTTGTGTCATAGAATTAAACAACACGACATGTTTTGATGGTAATATAGTTATGGTAGATGGACAAATAATTCGCATTATTCATAAGTTGGGAAATCCTATTTTTCTACAAGTTGTTATTACTTGTATTAATAGCAAAGAAATAGTTGTTTACTATTTTTTTATTAGAATAACTTACTTTTAGTTGATTATGATTTGATATTCTTCCTCTAAGCATAATATATAGTGTCTACTATTTATATTACAAGGAGGATCTAATTTTAACATATCCCGATTGATGTAAGAGTTAATATATTTATATAAAAGGAATTTATAGAAGGCAATACGATGCAGAGATGTAACGGATAAACAAGAATTGGAGCAAATTAAGACATATAACGTCTCATTTTCTGCTGAACTATTCCCAGCGGCATCGATTTTTTTATGCACGTTTGAATTAAGGTTGAGCACACCTCTTCTTAAGAAGGGCAATTTTACCCCGTAGTATTATGTTATACGGAACCTCCACCGAGCCGCATTGACGGCAATTAAGAGTGTAATAAAAAAAATTAGGGATTTATTATCATATCTAACAGAAGAAATAGGGGTGAATAAAACAAATATGAAACCAAATAAATGTCACCAAAGGCAAGATAAATTTCTGTTTAACCTACTTGGAAAAGTTGTTTGTATTTTAACGTATTTTAAAGCGCGTTTCTTCAAAATAATAGTAATATTAAGTCTGATAAGTTATAACGAGAAAAAAATAGCGGCTCATTATAGCCATGTGGAGCGTCGATATTCGTTAAAAAGTAAAAGAATAAACAAAGAATGCTACTAATACAGTTCGGTTCAACATTACATTTTCACCGGATTGGTCACTCTTATTATCTGTGTTTCTGTTTAATTTTCGATTTTTGAGCGATTATTACAGGTGTCATTTTTACCTACATTCAGTGAAAATAGCTATTATAGAAATATTTAGCAGTCATAAGTTTCAAATTCTCCATAAATTGAAAAGTGAATTTAATTAATTTCAAAGGGAAATAAGTATTAGGTTTAAAGAATTTCAAACCGAAAAGATAATTATTGTCCCGAGCGTTTGAATACAGTGAGGCGTCATATAGATGTTTAGCAAATAGAGAAAATAAATTTGAAAATTTCCAAAAAGTTTGATAAGGCAATAAGCATAAGTCAACTCTGAAATATTTACATTGTTTATCACAATTTACGAAAAATAATAATAAATTCGTATCAGAAAGCGTATGCTAAATCTGGAAATAGTATTCATATTATGTGGTCTTATCGCTATTGGTATTGTTACAAATAAACAATCTTCTTCTAATAAATGCACAGTGTTCGTTTCATTTTTATGGTCAAGAAAAAAATTAAAAGAATATATTTAGAATCAGAAATAAGGCAACGGTTTTTCCGATTCCGATACCCCAACACTATATATATATATATATATATATATATATATATATATATATATATATATATATATATATATATATATATATATATATATATATATGTATATATATATATATATATATATATATATATATTGGTTCTTACAGAAATATATATATTTAAGTATATACTCTTCATAATATCCGAAGATTTTCCAAATCTCAAGCTCAATGAAGTTGTATTACAAGCTTCATAGCATATATATTTTATAGTTGTATTCAAATGACTATTTTTCCTTGCCGTTACTTTTGTCAAGAACTCTTTTAAACTTTTCCCATCTTCCTTTCTCATGTCTTTGGAATGATGTGTGTTCTTATTACTATTGAATGAACAATGCTCTGATGATCAACAAGTTTGAGATGAAAACTCTTGATTTTGCAGTGGAACGCGCGTAAGATGTATAAAAAGTATTGAATTTAGAGAGAAATAGACATAAAAAATAAAATATAATTATATAAAAAAAATTGTTTTTTAAAATAGAGGAATTACAAGTATATAACTATATAGAAAAATAAAAAATTAAAAACACAGATGAGAGTTATGTTTATGGTTGCTCAACGATATATTAAAATAAAGAAATTCAAAAGAACGGACGAAAGTTATCGTTATCGATTAATTGGTCATATGGTCATTGGAATGCAAATATTATATATATATATATATATATATGTATATATATATATATATATATATATATATATATATGTATATATATATATATATATATATATATATATATATATATATATTCCTGTTAACGTCTTCACAATCTTGTTTCCCCATTGCGGCATAATATAAGTGTATGGCAGCTACAAATTAACCTTGAGTTAAAGGAATCTAACCGGAATTATTAATTGAAAACGGACCGGTTTCGATCATACCGAAAGCTGTTATTAAAATTGATATAAAGACATTTGGTGTATTGGATTTGAATTTCGAGTAAACCGTTCACATTATAAGCACAAAATGAGATCCCGGGGCAGAAATGACACGATACATTTGTAGTAATTGAAACATCAATCATAGACAAATTGAAAGCCATCTGATAATTTGCATACCTCTAAGTATATCTGCATAATATTAATAGGGAGAATCAATATTAATTTCCCTATGAAATTGGGAAGTGAAGATATCAATAATAACCGTGCATTTTATAATTTTAATATATGGTAGAGAAGAGCTATGCTTTTAACGTGTTCTGAAATATAAATAACGTTTGTTTCGTTTATTTTCCTATAATACTATTTTTAACGTATGTCTACTTTACCAGAGTAACAACTGAAATAGGGACAATGGTTTCCTTAACAACCTCATACATTTTATCTTTTACTATTGTCTACGAGGATGTCACTAATACATTCAACTCTTTTTGCAAAACAGACAAATCTTCAAGAGACTGGAGTTTCGTTACAACTAGATTCGTTGAAAGACTTACAGTGTACCGATTTGATGTTTGTTAAAATATAAATAACTGTATTTGGATCATATGGATTTCAAGCACTCACAAATAAGCAGACTTAAATCACACCTTTTTCAGTACCACTGTATTTTTAACTTCCGATTGAGTTGAACCGTAAATAGAACAAATCGTAAAAAAGTAAATACGCATTTTATCATATATTTTTATTAACAAAAAAGTGCTACTATTTAAAATTAGTGTTTCATTTACAAACAGTTTTATTGACAAAATGTGTTTGATGAAAGATTTGCTTAAAAGAAAACATTCTTGTAAATAAAATTGTATTTTTCAAATACAGTTTTATTGACAATAAGTTTTTAATTAAAAATCTGCCTACAAGAAAACGTACTTGTAAATCAAACTGCATTTTTCAAATACAGTTTTATTGAAAATGGGATTTCAATTGAAAATTCTTAAAAGAAAACATCCTTTAAATAAAAATGTATTTTTCAAATACAGTTTTATTGACAATAGGTTTTTAATTGGAAATTCTTAAAAGAAAACATCGTTGAAAATAAAACTGTATTTTTCAAATACAGTTTCATTGACAACAGGTTTTTAATGAAAACTCTGCTTAAATGAAAACGTGCTTGTAAATAAAACAGTATTTTTCAAATAAAAATTTACTGACAAAAGGTTTTTAATGAAAAATCTGCTAAAAAGAAAACGTACTTGTAAATAAAACTGAATTTTTCAAATACAGTTTTATTGACAATAGGTTTTTAATTAAAAATTTGCTTAAGAGAAAATGTGCTTGTAAATAAAACTGTATTTTTTAAATACACACATATTTGACTTTGTTAGCAGACTGTTTTAAAATTGAAAGTAAGGAGAAATACTTCTAGACTGAGGCAATTTTTATTTTTGTCACAATCGAGAGTACGCTTTTTGGGGGAGCTACATAAAAATCCGACTTTAGAAAACAAATTTAATACATTTGTAATTAAAAAAATAGTTACGAACTTTTTGTTTTCCCACGAGATCAGATTCGACACACGGTCGGTTTATATATAGGGTACATCCAGCTCCCTAAAACGGGGCTCGCTGGATAGGTATGAAAATTAAAATTGCTTGTATAGAATGGTTTATCCTTCATTGACCGGAAAAAAGAAAGATGTTTCCCCGAGGGCAGAGTTAGACATACATTCGGTTTAAAAACTGACTTTATGTCTAACTTTCACCTTAGGAGAGACAAGTAAATAGGGACATGATCTCTGCGATTTTTTAAATATTTTGGTTTATTTCGTTTGTTTTTGTAAAAAGTTTTATAAATACAACTATGCATTTTTAAGAACTTATTTCATTAAACTTGTAAATAAATATATAATATCCCCTCTCTTAAAAAAAACTTTCTTTAAATTAAAAAGCAACATTGTGGTTACCCCTACTCTCGTGGGGAGACAAGTATATAACATTTTTTTTATAACAGATACGTTATTAAAAGATTTGTAAATAAAATCATATATTTTTTAAATGTTTTCATTTGTTTATATATTTTGCTTACAGAAATAATTTGTAAACTATATTTTATTCTGTAAAGTTTACAAAGTTTTAACGAATAGTTTTAATTTTAAAAAGAATTTTGCGTATTATCTGTCTCCATCTGCAAACAAAGTTTCAAATGTGCGTATTTAAAAATACATAGTTTCATTAAAAACACGTTTTGTTATACGCACATTTTTGAAAAACTTTTGGCAAATAAAATTCTTTTTTTAATGGTAAAACGTTTTTCTTTAATAAAGATCTGTGGTAGAAAGTAACAGATTTAAAGTGCTGTAAAGTTGACGTGTAATATCTGAGTTTTTTCTTTGTAATTACTATAAACTAAAATGAAAGTTTATAAAAAAAAGAAAAGAATCTGTTACGACTATTCTTGTAAATTAAATATCGCATCTTAAATATGCTTTTGAAAGTATTTTACCTCATTTCTTATTCTTAAATTTCTATAGATGCTTACAAAAAAATATGAACTCTATAATTGATACCTATCCCGCGCATACGCGACCTCATATTTAAAAGTGAAAGATAAAAACATCCGACATGACACGTCCATTTTACAGCAACGACGGAGTAATCCAATAAGACCAGGATTTCCAAATACATTGATAAGGCTAATTTTACTTGGCGAAATATTTGTAATTACTATAAACTAAAATGAAAGTTTATAAAAAAAAGAAAAAATATGTTACGATTTTTCTTTTAAATTTAATATCGCATCTTAAATATGCTTTTGAAGGTATTTTACCTCATTTCTTATTCTAAAATTTCTATAGATACTTACTATATATATATATATATATGTAGGCAGCAAATTTATTCAGGTTGGGTTGAATACAACGGAATTCTCGTGTTTTTTAATTTTCCTAGTAACGTTCTCGTTTCGGCGAGCAAGCTTTCAGGTCTCCGATGGTAGCTGGTATAATATGGCTCCGTGAGTTCTTATTACAGCCATCTCTAGCGCTTTCGATCGTCGTTATCGTCATCAGGAGTAGGTTGGGCCTTTTTAAAGACTTGTTGTGATTTTTTAAAAATTTTCTCCAAAGTTTTGGCAGGAGAAGAGGGAGAGGAAAATAAAGTTAAAAGGGGTGTGGTTGAGTCGATTTTTTTGCTTTGTATTTGTGTCTTTATTAATTTTATTAAGTATATTATTTTATTTATTTTTATTATTTTTTAAATAAGTTGCTCCTGGTGACAATCACGAAGATCAGTAACGCTAGTGATAGCTGAAATTAGAACTCTCTGAGCCATATTTAACCAACTACTACCAGAGACCTGAAAACATGTTTGCCTTATAAAGAACATTAATAATAATAATATATATATATATATATATATATATATATATATATATATATATATATATATATATATATATATATATACATATATATATATATATATATATATATATATATATATATATAGTAATCCAGGTAGAGTAAACTAGAAATAATCACCATTATATTTTATTAATTCATTGTCAAATACTACACAAAATTAAATTTATTTATCACCAGTAATAATTTAAACTAAATATCACTTTAAGCTTTTTGCCGCGATAATGTAGACCTCTACATTAAAACAGTTGAAACATCCCCTCAACACGGAACAACACCTGTCAAATATCGGTCGCGTGCTATGAATCCTAACTAGACACATCAGACCACGACAACTTTTAAACGGCTACAGACACCCACCCTAACACCCTTCATACCTCTCTTTCTTTCGCTTCTCTTTCCCTTTCCTTTCCTTTCCCTCGGTCCCCCTCTACCCGAGCTCAGCGTTGGATAATAATAAAATTATGAATTACTGTAAATTAAACTTTTCTAACGGCATATATATTTTTTTTTAATTGGTCACATGATTTTTATTTCTTCCTCTTCTTCTTTGCTTGACTCCATTCTTGCTGGACTTCACCGACCGGATAAGATCAAGGAAAAACTTTCTGCCTGATGAGACCTCAGCTTTAGATAGCTGTAGATCGATAACATCGACATGCCAGTGTAGCAGACCTTGTACATGTTCGAATAAAAGCATTCACTATATATATATATATATATATATATATATATATACATATATATTTTTTATTATTATTATTGTCTCATGTATCTACACAAAATGTTATAAGATAGTATCATTTTTATGTATCAATTTCCAGTATTTACTTCAACGGTGATCGATACATTAGTAGAGCTAGTAGTAAGTTATTTTATTCTGTGTACGTAGTTGTTTGCTATTTCACTTCTACAGTTTAATAGGTTTTGGGGGTTTTAAAGCAAATTTCTCATCCAGACATAATCTACACGGGTCGTCTAAATTTCTACATGTATTGGCCTGTCGTATTATTTTTCATTCAATTATTCTTGAGCGTTTATTTCTTTTGAGCACCCTATAATAACTAGCTAGACGTGTATATAAAAACACCCGGCAAAACGCAGCCCATGCATGTAAGCCTGACGATGCCCTCCGGAGATTAAACACGGAAGCCTCTGTGTAGCTTAATTGGCATAAATATATTTTCATAACTTAGTATATATATATATATATATATATATATATATATATATATATATATATATATATATTACAGAATATCAGAACATATTTACTGTCGGTTTCAAATTCTATCAAAAGGGACTTATAATAAGCCTCTTTACCAAAGTCTCTCTAGCCTCTGGTTATGTCTGTCTCTCAGGAAAATGGCGACTCGCGCGTTATGTGACCCTCTGATGATATTTTGTTTTTGTTTGTCTGTTTAATATTCATTTTCATTATTTTTATCATTTGGTTATTTCTACCTACAAATTCCGCCGATAATTTTGTCATGGCTAGAAAAAAAAAGTTGTTTTCTTGATCTGTGAAATTTCTGTCGATGCCATGCTAATGTCATGCTGACCAGCGATCGCTTCTAACATACCACCGGCCTCGGGGAATTAAAATTTTTAAAAATTAAAAAATTTGGAATTCCAAAAATTAAGAATTAGATATTTAACAAGATTTTTTAAAAAATAAATTAAAAAACCTACCGTCGAACGGGGGAAAAGGGAGAAAAAATAATTGTGTCATTATATGGGTTTCAATAGCCAACGATAAATCATGGAAAAAGACACCGTGATAATTTAAAAACCCTATCAGACTAAATTTCTATTTTAAAAATATGGTGAAAGCGAGTTTAGGTTTTATCGCCAGAAAACACTTAATTGTGTTTAGAATATTAAAGAATAAAAATATTAATTTATTTTATTCTATCAATAATATGAGAAATTATATTAAATATATAAAAATATTGTTATAAAATGAAACCATTTAATTAAAAAATATTTTAATGTAAAATAATGGAAAGTCATCAAATATACTAGAAAATAAAGTAAGATTTAAACATATATTTGTATTAATCAATTGCAGACTAAAATAATAATAATAATAATAATAATAATAATAATAATAATAATAATAATAATAATAATAATAATAATAATATTAAAATAAACTTAATTATTAATATCATAATAAATAATGTACTAAATAAGGAAAAAATCAAATATTTAAAATATATTAAAAATTCTTTTTTTAAATACTTAATTTAATGAAACCCCTTTTTACTTTAAAAACTGACAACTAAAGAGGCATCCAGATAAAACCCTGTTAATGGAATATGGTGAAAGAGATTTAATGAAAAATCGCATATCAGGCATGGGTGAGCCAATAAATTGGAGATCCAAACTATACGGTTCACCTGGTCAACTTCTCTCCCTCTGCAGAACAACTTCTAAAGAAAACAATTTCCAAGCGAAAACGTTTACAAAAAAGATCGCTAAAAACTGCTTCCCTCAAAAACTGTTTCTCCTACAAATTGAAAAGGAGCCATGTGGCCACATAGGTATAGGGTTGTTCTCTATCAAATCTCTTTTATATATAAAGATTAGTGTCTACCTATCTGCATGTATTAGTTTTGTTTTATTTTTATATTTATTGTCAATATTTATAGTTACCTCTGCTTATACGGTGAGATAGTGTATATATTAGCTTAGAATATTTCTGTCTCTGTAAAACGGTCCTTCCAGTTGATTAAGAGTGCCTGCCTCCTGTGAATACATCCTTTGAATACTCCACTTCTTCTGTTTAGGGCGACTTTTGCAGGGGCATTAATAGTCATGCATTATGTCGCATTTATCCGCATTGCATAGGGAGCATAGGTTAGAAGCTGGGGAGTATGAATGATTTCTCTCTACCTCCTTCCATTTGATAGTGAAAGGTGTCCCCTCATCTTTTAATTGTCATAATCGAGTAGCTAGTCCTGTGTTTGTATTGTCTCTATATTTAAAAGTCCTTCTGTGTGCGTATAACTTCTGCTTAAAAGTTCCCTGTTCCATGCATAAATATGTTTCAGCTCTGCCGCTGAGTTGACCTGTAAGTGTCGCTTCATATACAAAAGATCCTACCTTGCAGTTTCCGTCTATCGGGGCAATTATCTTTAGACCTGCAAAAACAGCCCGCACTTTCTTTGGTCTTTGGTTCTGTAGATATTATATTCTTCACTGATAGGGGGGGGGGGAGGATTAGCTTATTTTAATTGTATTTCTATTAAACAATGTGTGTGGGGAACGTTTTTACTAAGTTGTTTAAGGAAAATGTTTCTAGCTCTTGCCTTAGAGTTAAGGGAGAAGGGGGTGAAAACAAAATAATACTCCGTTTTTAATTGTGGTCGTTTTTATAAGATTGGTTATAGATGGACTAGTATGAGATCTAATATGTAAAGCCGCTAGTGCAATATGATTCTGCTTGTTCAAAAATCTCAAGATTAGATTAAAGGTCTGAGATCATTCTAATGATGTTAGCAATTATATTCTTGAACACCGTTGGTGTGGCGAGATCCTTTATTGATGAATTTTAAGGTTTAAATTGATTTTTCTTTGTGGAAAAAGTTATATATATATATATATATATATATATATATATATATATATATATTGATGGGCGTATGTGTGTGTTTGTGTATGTGTCTGTATTGATTTTTGTGTGTTCCATATCGATTTCCTTTGATTTAATCTTTATTTCCATTTTATTTTATATATATATATATATATATATATATATATATATATATATATATATATATGTGTGTGTGTGTGGGGGGGTCTGCGCGCGTGTGTGCGTGCGTCAGTGTGTGGGGGTATAATAAAAGCGTAGTAAACTAACTATCCAACTACAAAGAACTGCTTGCCAATTTAAGAAAACACGTTCTCGTCAAACTGAAATCTGTGTCTGCCTTTTGGCATTATTTCTAAAAATAAGTAACCAAATATTCAGATCGGATTGTCAGTTTGGTGTTAGTTGCTCTGGGTTTTCTTTTATTTTCTTGGAGAAATATGGTAACTAATTTCGATAAATAAACAGACACAACATTTCCCGTATTTTTATCGCTATTTCTTGTTTTACGGTTTTAATACAGTTGTCTTATGAATCCGATGCCATTCAAATCAGAAAATGATTGAAATAACGGAAAACATGGGCGCAGCAAAAAGAATAAATAAATAAAAGAAAAAGCAGGGGAAGAAATATAACAAATTTAGCTGAGTCACTTCTTTGGCCTACGGTGGTTACCAAACCTTCTAGGTATTTATTTATAAAAAATAAGACTTTTATAGTTATGGATGGCCAAAATGGCATAATTTACTTTATGTCTACTGAACATCATCTAATAAAAATAAACCAACAGTGACAAGATATATCTCAATGTAAACATTGCAATTGCCGGAGCTCGAAATTAGTTTTACCTAATGAGCTATGCCTTAAAGCTAATGGCAGTTGACGATACCCTTACAAAGAAGCTCTCCACTTTATATATATATATAATTTAAGTAATATTTACACAAACATTTGGTGGCTACACATCAATACATATTTTAATCATAGCTTTGACAAGCTTGATTTCCTGAAGTCGAGGAAAAGCATGAGTGTCTGCTCTTCATATCTTATATATTAGCTCTATTTATTATTGAGCACCATTTTATAAACAGAGTAAACATTTTCCAGGTTTTAACCTGTGGCTACAAACCTTACTAAGATTATATATATATATATATATATATATATATATATATATATATATATATATATATATATATATATATATATTTGTTTAATATAACCGAGAACTTATGCCTGGATATCCTTTGAAACCAAGAAAAAAACATATACATAGGCTTAACTACCACGACTTTGTTGAAGAGATTGACGATGCTAGTGCCATAGCCCAACACTTAACTAACCATCATTCCTGCCCCCGATCAGAATTCAGAACACTCTTAGTAGAAAATACCAAACTCTTAGAATTAGTCCTAGCAAACAAAAACTCAATATATTAGAAGCCGTATATATAAAAACAAAAAAAAACGTAATTAACCGAATTAACTTTAATACCAGTAATAATATAGTAAAATGTATTTAATACTAACAATTGTTTCGTACTTATAACATAATTCCCGCTAAAACCATCTATTATACTAACACATAGTGTGTACCTGATTATCCTTATTCCCCTGAGGATGGATCCGGATGGGTCTGAAAGTACTTAGGACACAAATCAAAATTATGGTAAGTTCATCGGCCAATCCCCCCATCCCCGAAAGTAAGATTCTAGTTCGGACTATTGAAAAGAATCTAATAAAATATATCCAGACATAAGTTGTCGATTATATTCAAGAATACTTGCCTCAAAGAGAAGATGCTGCCTATATATATATATATATATATATATATATATATATATATATATATATATATATATATATATATATATATATGGGAAATGAAAAAGGAAAAGCCAAAAAATGTTTATCTTATGTATTCATCAACGTTTCATCTTTATTTGTAAGACTTCCCCAGGATGATAATTTTAAGAAAAATGTCATGTAAGTACATAGAAATATTGGGTTGACATGATGGGTTGATGAGAAGTAGTTGCCACTACTGGAAGCGCAGGACCAATGTCCGAGCTGAGGGAAGTCAGTGGCAGGGAGTGAAATGAATGTGGATGGCTGTGAGTGAAAAAGGGGAGGGGTGGGAGTGTTAATGAATTTGTTATAGGGTGGAAGAGAGGGGAGGGGGTGCTGAGGTTTTTGTCGTGGTGAGGTGTAGCATGGATTTTGAGGGGCTGTGGAAAGAGGGGGGAAGGGGAGAGGCTCTGTGTCTTTGGTGTGTAGGTAGTATTATGGTTTTAGTAAAAGATTTGAAGAATACCTATCTCAGCGTACCTATTACAACCTGGATAAATAAATATAAATTAAAGGTCATAGAACTTCACTGAGATACCCAAATCCCGGCCGGAGTTGGTTCGTAGAATTAATAAATAAACTAGCCGTACCCCGTGGAAATTCCACGGTTGCTTTCTTCCTCTACGCGCATTAAAATAAATTCGTATAGATCAACATGGTACGACTTTTTTACTGACTTAATTTTGTTTTTGCATTGGTTTCCCCGATTCTTTTTTTAGAATGGGATAATTACATGAGGGAACTGATGAAACGTGCTAACATTTATAAGTGAAAGTGATGTTGTGAAACATACTGGATTCGAACGTCGTACACCCAGGTCGTAAGTACGCGTTGTTAATCATTTCACCAGCGCCACTTTCTTTTATCCGTATAATTTACTGTTAATGCTGATGTATCTCTTGACCTAATACATGTATTAAAGGTTTGATAATATACAAAAAATATTGTTTTTTTCGTAAAACCAATTGTCATTGTCAGCTAAAATCTAAATAAATGAAATTAAAATGTTCCTTCTGTTTTGTATTTATTTCAAATGTTATCACTTAGATATGTATTAAATTAACATTAAATTAAACAAAAACAATGCAAAATTAGTTTTCATAGTAAAAACAAAACGATAGAATTCGATTTGGGAACAATTCTTTTCAAAAGTGGTAAAGTAATAACTTTTACCTTTACAAACCAGTGCATTTTCAACCAACCATTCCTGATCGTGCGGACCAGCAAACCTCACTTCTCGAGCTGTTCTTCACCTCACTACCCAAGGCTTGTGTGGCCAATACCAATAGCCCTCTCGGAAACTCTGATCATGTTGTAGTAATGATACTTATCACCTTAAAAACTCTTTCAAAAGCTGGAGAGCCGTTGCTCAAAACAACGAGAAACTATGAGCAGGTTGATTTTGAATCCCTCAGGGATTACATCAGCGACGTTCCATAGGGTGAAACCTTCTCACTCCCTACTGATCAGTGTGCAAATGAGCTAACCGAATGGGTAGAATCAGGCATTGATGCTTATGTCCCCACGCTAAAATTCTTCAGCAAACCCCACTCTCCTCAATGGTTCACCTCAGAATGTGCAGCTGCTAATGCTGAAAGGCAGAAGGCATTCCGAAACTTATAAGTCAACTGAGATAACCAAAAAAATGCATTCAGTCACAGAAACTAGGTACTCGTGATTTCTGGAAAATCTACTATTATGTTATGAAATATGGGCAATCGACAATTCCCCCGCTATCAAATCACAACGATGTTATTTGTACGGCAACTGATAAGGCTGAAATACTTGTCCAGCGTTTCGCCTTAAACGCCACTTTAGACTCAGAGAACCACCCCCTCCCCTAATTCCCATTGCGGAGTGAAGCCACACTTGAAAACCTGGTCATCACCCCATCTCAGGTCAGACACATCATAAAAAACCTTGACACCTCCAAAACGTGTAGGGCTGATCTTATACCAGTAATAGTAATAACAAAATGCTTTGCTGAGCTGGCCTCTATCCTCTCCAAACTATACCAACAAATGCCTTGGTGAATCTTGTTTCCCTGATAGTTGGAAAATTGCCTCCGTGGTACCAGTCTTCAAGAATTCTGGAGATAGAACTGATCACCAAAACTATCGCCCAATCAGTCTGCTTCCGATCTTTGCTAACATCTTTGAATCATTAATCAATCTAGCGATAGTAAGGCACCTAGTTAATGCTAAACTTATTTCTGATCATCAATAGGGATTTAGACAAGCACGATCTTCTACAGATATCCTAACGGTCATCTCTGAAGGCATATACTATACAGTGGACAAAGCAGGTACGCTAGGGCGGTAGCGCTTGATATATCCAAGGCCTTTGACAAGGTCTGGCATGAAGGGCTTCTCATAAAACTGCACTCATATGGTATTACTGGACAAATATTTAATATAATTAAATCCGTCCTAACAAAAAGAAAGATCCAGGTTGTCCTCGATGGCCGTTCATCTAAGCAACATGACATAAATGCTGGTGTACCTCAGGGATCCATACTTGGACGTCTACTTTTCCTGATTTTCATAGATTACCTCCCTGATGTTATTCAGACTGAAATAGGAATATTTGCTGACGACAACACACTCTACTCTCGTCATGTGAGCATAATCGACGAGCACATATCTGGGGCAATGGCTGAATCCTTAGAAAATGACCTCCAGTCTGTAGTGGATTGGGGTAAAAAAAATGATGGTAACTTTTAATGCCGCAAAGACAAAGCTATTTTCCTTCCAAAACTACAAGAAACCTCTTTAATCTCTGATTGTCATGGCAAATGATACCTTACCTGAGAGTTCATCATTCAAACTCCTCGACCTAACTTTCACAGATAACATGAATTGGAATAAATACATTGAAGACATTGCCAGGGCTGCTGCAAAGAAGGTGGGCTCCCTCCACCGTGCTAGTTAACTTCTCACACCTGACATTATCTTATGTATCTACAAAGCGACCATCCGTCCATGCGTGGAGTATTGTTGCCACATCTGAGCTGGGTCTTCATCCACTAGTCTCTCCCTCTTAGACAAGGCCCATAAAAGAGTCGCTAACTTTATAGGTCCCTTGCTATACACCAAGCTCACGCCCCTGTCCCATCGCCGCAATGTTGGTTCGTTGTGCCTGTTTTACAAGTACTTAAATGAATTGTGCTCTAATGAGCTTGCTGCTCTGGTACCTCCACGACGTAAATTCACTAGACCAACCCGACAATCTTACAAATCCCATTCGTTTACTGTGGACGTCCCCAGATGCCGAAGAGCTTTCTACTCCGAAATCTTCTTTCCTCATACTGCTGGCCTTAGAAACTCCCTTCCTGCTACCTCTTTTCCTGACGGTACTGACATGTAGTAATTTAAAAGTAATGTAAATAGACATTTTGCTGCGCAGCTCCCAATTTAGGTTGACCCTCCTCCCTCACACTTTCACCCTTTTTCTCAGTAGCCCGTTACGTCTACAGTGGCGGCCGGCCTTGTTTGGGGTGAACTATGTAAAAATAAATACGTTTTTGCATTCTATTTCATTTTTGGAAATTGGACAAACTCATTAAAATAAATTCGTGTGGAATGTGAATACGTACGTACGAACAGGCAATGCCTTAACATATTGTCATATAAATATTAGAAATTTTCTATGCTATTCGTGGTCATAAATTAAAAATGGTAACCCAAACCAGTTTCACACGTGGAGTCTACATAAATCTACTATAGAGATAACGGGCGCGTGATCTGCACTAAACTAGATAACCAGGGCTAACACGTTTCCTTGGTCAGAAGGATGCTCACTCTTTCCTCAGGATGAAAAGAAATAGTGTCTGTGAATTAGCTGATAAAACATCTCGCGGGATTTAACTGTTATCATGCGCTGCAAAGTATGCTATAGATGCCTTGTTCGTGTTGGGGCCTGAAAAAAACAATTAGCATCAAAATATGCGATTCAGAGCATTCACCTGTTCAGTGTGTGTTTGCTTTTCCTCTCAATCACGATGTGTTACCCCTTGGTTGAAGGAAAGGCACACGAGATAACATAATGATACTGAGATATTGGTGAGGTGATGAGCCTGCAAGAAAATGTATTTCTTTCGTTCTTTTTACACTTTGTTTTTAATTTAAGTAATCTTACAGCCACAAAATCAAAGAAAGAAAATCCAATTAGAAACCAAGTTAAGTCATTCTTTACTTTCCTTTCAATACGTTTTAACTTATTTTATCCATGTCTTTGATTGTATTTCTTTCTATCTTTTACTATACAAAAGCTGACATAATTAACGTATATTTTAATCACAAAAATATTCGTAAGTTTTGGGATTAAGTTACGTTTGAAAAACTTCCATTTTAATTGTTATAATTAGCCATAAGTTTCAATGAATTCATCCAGTGTCCCATCTCTTACTAATTATATATAATTACTACCACCTTTCTTTCTTTATCTCTCTCTTTCTCTCTCTCTCTTTCTCTCTCTCTCTCTCTCTCTCTCTATATATATATATATATATATATATATATATCTTTGTCTCTCTCTCGTGGTATATTGTTTAACTCCTTTTTATTTCATACGGTATCTATCTATCTCACTTCACACACACACACACACACACTCTGTTTATAAACAGACCATCGTAATAAAGAAAAAGGAGAATCAAATTACTATAACAGTCCATTATAAATAAAAGAAAACGTCAGAACAGTTAGCAAAAATATTAAACATTTAATTCGTAGCTGGAGAATTAAAAGAAAGAAAGAGATAGAGAAAGAGAAATATAGCTAACTGAAAGAGACTGATTTGGGGATTTGTATTTTTATATTTAACTGGCTTATCAGATTCATATCTTCCTGATTCAAACAATCTAACCCGAGCTTAATAGGTGACTCAACGAGTCACAATTTTTCTAACTGATCTACATATCTATCAGTTTAACTATATGTAACAACATAGCTGAAATTGTTCTGTAAATGTTAAATCATGTTTCTATTTTCCAGAAAATAGGGTTAAAACTATTTGGAAAAAAACATGAGAGGTTTATTTTTTATATATGTCTATAGATTTTCTTATGAAGAGAACCTTTGGTTGTTAAAACAATTGCTATTTGAAAAAGGTGCTTCGTCTAACTAAATCTAGGGTGAGCGTTTGACCTCGCCATGAGAAGACTGAGATAGTTATTTACTATATGAAGCCCTGAAGGTCACGAGAGAGGAAAATATTGTTTTAACGGAAAATAAGAGGAAATGCACGTTTCCCTTTCTTGTCAATCAAAATTAAGTAAAAAAAATACCATGTTTTAAACGGACTAACGAACATCGCACAGGTAACTGAATTGGCAAGTCACGAAACACCGAAAAGAGACAGATATGTTTGAATTGTTTATGCGTCACACACGCCATTCAAACCAGAAAATAACTCGATTCAATTTTCTGATAGAAGCTGTAAATATAAACATGCACCTGGGATGCGGTATTAAGCTTTATTAAACTCTTGTAATTCATTTATTTTTAGTTTCTGTTAATAAATCTTACAAGGTTTTCTCTTTCTTTTGAACAGCAAACACTTATATTATTCAGCCCAGTCGATGAAGATTACCACGGTTTACTGACATAAAGGGGAAGAGCATACACTAAGAAATGCAACATTTACCAACTATTATGCATTGGCATTATCCCCTGAATTATGATATCTACGAGAAATAAGTTTAAAATTATTTGGCTGTACGTCAATAAAACTTAAAAGAATGTTTTTATATGAAGATGTTTATCTGTTTACAACATGGAACTATTTACTAAATTACGTGTTCGACGTGTAGAGAAGGAATACTCCGATCTCTCTGTGATGGTTAAAAGGAGTCTTGTTAGATTCAGAATCCATTGAACCCTCGTGGATTTCTTGGAATCACGTGATTATATTTTTACTTTTTAAACTCAAATCCTGTTTTATTTTACTCCATCACTCTGTCAATCTCCACTCGCAAGGTACATTTAAAAGTCGCTGGCTTCTCATTATTTTTATCGCCGGCAGGTGTGCTTTCAAACAGGTATTACAGAATACGATTCCAGCTGGTGACGTCATGACATGATGTTACGCGTACAGATATCTTATCGTTTATTTTTTTGTTCCTTTTGCCATCTCTCAAGAAGTATAATGTAGTGTACAACCTGGGTATTCGTTTGACTCCGATGCTGACATCGAACTGTTTAAATGAACGTCTTTTTACGTGAGCTGTATAAGTTGTGTGGAAAACTTTTCTTCGCTTTTAAAACCCTTCCTAAAACATGTTTTGTTTAAAGTAAACAGCGAGGGTAAAAGCCACATTCCTAAACGATGGCAGTCATCAAGCACGCGATTATAGGAGAGAAAGAGAGAGGGAGTATTTGTGTAAGGGGATATATATATATATATATATATATATATATATATATATATATATATATATATTATATATATATATATATTATATATATATTATATATATATTATATATATATTATATATATATATTATATATATATATATATATATATTATATATATTATATATATATATTATATATATATTATATATATATATATTTATATATATATATATATTATATATATATATTTTATATATATATTATATACATATATATATATATATATATATATATATATATATATATATCAATGGATAGCCATCGATGGAGAGAGGCAATTGACAATGACTGAAATATAGTAAAGCAGGAAGATGAATGAAATGAAACAAATAGCATAATAATGATAATAATAATTATTATTATTATTATTATTATTATTATTATTATTATTATCATAAAAAAAATAGCATCGATAAATAGATTCGATCATACGAACAAGGAAAGTAAATATATAACAGAATAATATAAGTAGATATGAAGTCTTCGATGAATAGTTTTCTTTTAGATATCTTTAAAGATAATACATTCTGAAAATCTATAAGAAATGACACAAATTCAATATGTTTCTTTAAAATTTGTAGATGGTTTTAAGGAAGTTAATGTATTGTTTACTAGCTGAGGTTAGACATGTGTGAGAGTAAGATGATGTCCTCAATTTTACAATAACAATATAACAACGTAAAATCCTATTTGTTTCTACTCATCCAAACATTCTTAGTAATGTATTTACGTGTACATATATGGGGTTCTCAAATCGTAGCAGGAGTTTATGAAAAATACAAGCAAACAAACAAACTAACGAATACGAACTACAGTTGAATATGTCGATATATATTACACTTACACGAAGAGTAGTAAATAGACCGCCCACAGAATAAATTATACATGTTTCCTCCGCCAACGGCTAGAACTTGGAGTCATACAAAGCAGTGAATGTTTGTATATCGATAGCTCATACTAATTGACATTGTTTCAGACATAAATATCACATATCACCATTTAAGTATGACACCAGCAATTCTCAATTTTTCAGAAAAGCCATATTATTAGTTAATATGAAGGTGGACTTAATCAGCGTCAAATCCCTGCAAATTCAAGTTTCTACTTTTAATTGATTGATTGTTCAATGTATCAGTGAGTAAATATAATCAATATTATCTTACCTCTGTCCATCAGGATATTCTGACAGTATTCTTGATTAGTAAAGATGATCAGGGCGTCTATTTACTTTTTTCAACTCTCTCTCTCTCTCTCTCTCTCTCTCTATATATATATATATATATATATATATATATATATATATAATATCAAATTATATTTTTAATATTTTACCAACGTATTAAATCGTTTCAAGCTTACGGCTCTCATCAGTACATGGAAATAACAATCTCGGACGGTCACAGAGCGCGAACCCGGTTCACAGAAACACCTTGAATCTGTAAGCGTTCACTTTTATCCACGGGAGATGGTCACGTGATAACGGAGAAATTAAGTTATATTCAACACTGAAAGTGACGGGTGTAAATATAAAGACATTTGATAGGATTCGACGGCAGAGCCAGAGTCTTGTGCTGGGCTTTTAAGTGAATGTTTATTTTTATTTTTTCCAAAAATGCTCTTACTTGTAATTTTACTTAAAAGAGCTTCTAATAATATTAAATTATGTTTTTAATATTTTACCGACGTAAGACGTGGTTTCATGTTTACGGCTCTCATCAACGAAGAGACATAACCATCTCGTACGGTAACAGGGGGTGTACCCGGTTCGCAAAAACATCTAAAATTTGTAAGTGTTATATATATATATATATATATATATATATATATATATAAAAAATAATGCGGGTATGATATTTTCTTCAATGCATTTCAGTAAAAACGTTCTCGTGTTGTTGTGATAGTTGGCTGCGATTATAGTGTTTTTGTATTTCTGCAGCTTTTGCTGGTAAGTTTAGCTCTATATTTCGACAGATTAAATAAAGATAGGGAAAAATAATTTTCCATCTCGTCGGATCATTTTATCCCTATCTTTATTCATATATATATATATATATATATATATATAAATATATATATATATATATATATATATATATAATACTGAAAATTGATGCATAAAAAATTATATCTCCTTATAAAATTTTATGTGGATGCATACAATACTAATATATATATATATATATATATATATATATATATATATACTGAAATTGATGCATAAAAACATTATACCTCCTTATAAAATGGTATGTGGATACATGAAATACCAATGAAGTCATCTTCAAACCAATGCGGTGAACAATAACTCGCATTTTGCTTAGATTAGACGAGACGGTTTACTTTCTTTTATATATATATATATATATATATATATATATATATATATATATATATATATATATATATATATATATATTGGGTTCGAGTCCGGTGACCGGTATGAATAAGCATCTATAGACTGACGATTCCCGAAACGATGAAACGTATGCGTATGTAGATTAAAACATATATATATATATATATATATATATATATATATATATATATATATATATATATATATATATAATGTAATAAGAAATAAAGAAGTTAAAGGAAATCAATAGAAAAGAAACTAGAAAGCCGAACAATCAATAAAAGTCTTTTAAAATCGAATTTCGTGCTTTATTTACTTATTTATTCGATACTTATTTAAGAATTCTTTCTTTAATAAAAAATCTAATTCGTTGGGAAGCTAGGAATGCACAAAATTGTAATTTCTATATTTTCCCAACACCCAAGCTACGCTACACAACCCCACACGTCTTTCTCTAAACCACAATGCATTGGATTCGCAATAATAACACGTGGTGGCAATAGCAAAAGGTGAACTGTTGTGCAAAATTTCGACTGGAACTTCGTATAATCCAAATTCGAGCATTGTTTAGCAACAGTTGTAGCGACTCACAAAAGATATCTGTGACAATAAAAACCGTTGCAACGTTTACAGTAATTTTACACTTACGTTAACATTTTATGTGCACTGATTTGACAAACACGGCCCACGTATGGAAACAGCGCACTAAATAGTTCAAACCGATATAAAGTATGTATACAGTGACTGCATATAGAAGCGAAGAATTTAATATAAAACAGGTGTGCATCGAACCACGAAACTGATATGCTAACTTATACCGAACAAAACTGATCCGTGTACTATGACTGTACACCGAATAGAAGAACCTGATGTACCACAGCTGTATGTACGCTCAAACGTGGCTCGTTTACAGTGAATGTACAGCGAATGGAACTGGTTTGATGTTCGGTAACAGTATACCTAGCATAATTTGTGTGTCTACAATGACTAGATACCGGGTTAAAATGCTTCATATACAAAAACTTTATACTGAAACATATCACTTTACCAGCTGTTTTTTTTTGCAACTCTACCTTCAAAATGGTTGTTATTAAATTAATTTTCATAATTTCTTCGGAGAATGGTGAAAGTAAAATGTTTTGACTACTTAGCAAAAATATGTTTATTCTTGAACGAAATTTTTAACAAACCGAACAAATATTAATTTAATTTCTTTTTAATTATAGTGAGAATAATAAAGAAAATTCCTCAAATTTAACATCATCTGCAGTTACAACGCTATTAAACTACGATGCAATTACTTAACGTTACTTAGCTTTTGTTCTCTCAAGTGTTTAAAAGACTAAATCCATCTTTCATGAGAAAAAATTGGATATTTTCTTAAATCTTCTCTAGAATGAAACAGCATTTTTAAATTAATTCTCATCTCTCTCTCAAAGCAATTTCTCTTTCTGTCTGTCTCTCTCTCTCTCTCTCTCTCTCTCTCTCTCTCTCTCTCTTTCTCTCTCTCTCTTTCAAAGCAATTTCATTTTTCTTCCTCTGTGCTGATTTATCGCAAAAGTCACAACCAATGATGCATTCACCGCCGTTTAAAATATGTTTGCTATAATAATTGTTTGCTAACAAACAGAGAAATGCACAAACATAATCTCTTTTTCTTTCTTTGATACTAGCTGTAATATTTGTTGCAGAAGGATTTTATAATACTAAGTTACACCTCGAATTTGTCAATAATTGTCAAAAGTCGGGCATTGCTAAGTAAGAAATTAGTTCTATTGTCAAAGCTGTAATAAACAGAGCTCACACAGCTAAATATATACGCTGATAGGTGATTTTTGTGGAGTTACACTTCCATAAAAAATTAGAATATGATTGAAATTTGCTGAAGTATAGGCTATCTGTATTACTGTCTTACATACTTATGGTTTGAATTTAAATAAAATAGACCGTAAAATGCATTTATATACAATTAAAGCAACTTTGAGCTTCACCATTACTTAGATGGGTAGCCATTTGGGAATAGCATGGATTTGATCAAAATTGGAATGAGAATTGTAGTCATGAGTTTTAAAAGAATTGCATCTTGATAGTAATCTTCGTAAGAGGATATTAAAGCATAAAAGTGGTGCAAACTGTTCTATTCGGGGATTTAATTTTACTCGTCCTGAACCGGATATTTTCTTATACACACACACACACACACACACACACATATATATATATATATATATATATATATATATATATCAATTCCAGCTTCAATGTTTTAAGAGTTTATTCCGCTTGTTCTGTACTTTTCCAGGTTTATATTTAAGAATATTAATACACATGCGTCCGCATTTTTCAGTCAAGTTCACTTTTTAAAATGCATTAAAATTTGAAAATGTACAATGTATTTTTTATTATAATTTAAAAAAGGAACAAATAATAAGACTCCAAAGCATCAGTGACCAGGTTTACTATGAGTCACATAGACTTTGAGTTGGTAGAAATATTAGCAACAATTGCTAATTTAGTTGAACCAATAATCATTATGACATCACAATAATGAAAGCATCTAATTCATTAGTGAACTAGCCTTGGATGTATTACTTCTTACGCTGAAAAAAAAATTAATAATGAAAACTTTCTTTCGTAATCTGCATAAAACCAATAATAAGAAATTCTAACTTACTTCACTATCTTAATTCAGAAAACAATGAGTATATTTAGTATAATTATTTAAGACATTTACTTTTTTACAGCCTTACTACATCGTTCACTACTGCCCATAGAAGCAAAGTTACAACAAATTATATTGTTATAAATTTGAATTTAAACAGCAGGTTAGCAATAATAACTTCACGTGTATATTTTGAAAAAATGTGTTAATAGAATATATCAAATGAAACATTTGCCTTTTCTAGACAGCCCTACTACATCATTTATTACTGCCAATAAAGACAAAGCATAAATGACTATACTCCAATCATTAGAAATTTAAATTTTACAAATGAAGTTATTATAAATTCTTTAATTAAGCTTGCAATTAAAGATAACTTAACTTTTTTAGTTTATAAAAATAAAAGTACATAATTAGAATATAGTAAATTAAAACATTTTCCTTTTCGATACAGCCCATCTACATGATTCGGTACTGCCCATAGCGACAAAACCACAAGTCACTATACTTTAGTAATACATTTAGAGATTAAGTTTAAAAATAAAGTTATTTGGAAATAATAAATTAAAAAAAAAACAATAAAAAATATGTTATTTATGTAATTTATATAAAAACTATTTTTAGAATGTTATCAAAACAGACATCAGTCTTTTCTGGACAACCTTACTACATGATTCAGTACTGCCCACAGAGACAAAGTCACAAATGACAATATTCTATTTATTAATTTAGAGTTTTACTTAACTGAGTGAAGTTAGTACAAATAAGCTAACAAGCAAAATAAATAATGGGGTTGCTTAGAACGTATACCCTCACTTTAACCCTCTAAAATCCCCCCAAATTTTCTTCTCATTATTTAATTCTTCTTTTTGTGTTTTTTTGTTTTTCTTTTAAATAAAGTTTATCCCATTTTCTTGCAATTATTAGAAATTTGATTATTAATAGTTTAGAATTACTAAAAATAATATTTTCTATTTAAACATCATATTTTTAAATGATAAAATACAATTTTACTCATCATTTATATTTAATTATTTCAGTGTTTTGTTTTTATTTTTAAAATACTAATTCTATATTCTAATTCAAATTATATGATTAACAAAAAAAATTTAATTTTTTAGAATTTTAATTTTAAGATTAAAGTAAAATAAGATAAAAATATGTTTAATATTTTAAATTCAAATATTAATAAATCAAGAAAAACTGATTTTTAGAATAAGTTTCAGAACAATAAGAATAAATCTAAATTTTTTAGTTTCAAATGAGTTAAAATAATTTATAATCATTTCAGAATGAATTAAAATATCATAATTCAATTCACTTTAAACTCATTTTCATTATATCTATTCATCGTTTAAGATAAAATTTGACTATGTTCGAAAAGTTAAAGCCTAAACTTAATCTAAAAATCTATTTTTACGTCTCAAAATACTTTTATGGCTAAAAAACACAAACATTCAGTAAAATGTAAAATTTCAAGAAATCTTTTTGCTAATATTTTGAAATATAAATATTACTTTTATTTAACTATTTCATAGATCTTAAGACACTAGATTGACAGAAGCTACGCACAGTTTACTAGAAATTAAATAATTATCCAAAAAATGTCCGTTCGATCAAAGATATGTCCGTAGTAATCAGAATAGCAACAATTAGTTTGCCGAAAAAAACTATGCATGGAATATCATAATCGCTTTAATATTCCATTTTATTAATTTTATTTGGAATTTTTATTTCATATAAAAGGCATTCATTTGTAATAGAACATTATTAGATAACCATGTGTCATTCGCGTTTGTTTATTAATGTAATTTTTAATGCCATTCGAAAAAAGATGAAGACGGTTTTGATTCAAAAAAGCTTTGGGTGTGCCCTTTTAATTGTTTTTCTTCAGTGAATTTTTCGCCTTGCAATCGATTCTGTAATCATCTGAAGAGGTGAAAATCAGTTGGAGCGAGGTCATAGGAATATAGTGGATGGAGTAGAACAGACTAGCTAAGTTTGAAAATGTTTTCCTGCATTATTTTTGCAGCATGTTGTCTTGCATTGTCATGAAAGGGGAGCAACCTTTCCTTATTGATAAGTGCCGGGCGTTTTTTTATCGGTTTTTCGTGTACATGATGCAATTGATCACTATACATGCTTACATTTCGTGTTAGGTTTCGGCTTAAAAATAATTACTTAGTTGATACAATTTATAAGCCTTTTTGTCATTTTGAAACACCACAGATGTTGATTTACTAGTCTAAATTTTAATAAAAGTTATCTTTCCATTTTTCAGAGTTGTTTTATCCACTTGTATTGCGATAAAATTATAAAGTTATATCCATTAATATTAAATGACTGAAGCTGTGATGTGTAAGCAAGAAAATGGTGCTGCAAAGACCACGAGGAAAATATGCAGTATATATGGCCAAGATGTCATAACAGATCGACAAGTAAGGTTTACAAAGATTCGTTCCGGAGATGTGAGCTTTGAAGATAATCCTAAAACTGGGCGCCAATCGGATATCGATAAAGATGTTTTTTTAAAAGTTACTTGAGTGTGCTCCTCGTCTAAGCACTCGTGACTTGGTAGAACTCAATATTTCACTCAATATATGTCGACACTTACAAAAGATGGGTATGGTAAGCAGACATAAACTGGCATTTCCTGGAACTCAACGAGAACACCTATGCACATCTGCTTCAAGACCCGGGACGCTTATTAAGGTGTGTATTCTTTTCGTTACTTCTATCATTTTCAAGTTTCGGACTTTTCGGTAAAATAACGTTAAACATAGTATTTCCTTTTCATAGACGTGTAGCACGCGAAGAAAATCAAAGTAAAATACTTCATTTTATTAAAATCAAATTTCCTTACCTATGTATCTTGGGCTATGTAGTTTTAACATACATATGGGTATTGGGATCTATCTCTAAAAACATAGAATGTCACAAAGAGAAAAATTAACAGACAAGAGAATACATTATATATATATATATATATATATATGTGTGTGTGTGTGTGTGTGTGTGTGTGTGTGTGTGTGTGTGTGTGTGTGTGTGTGTGTGTGTGTGTTAAACAGAGTAGAGGTGGAAAGAAACATGGGAACAGGAGGATAAAAGCCAAATTAATATGAACAAAAGGAATCAATACAAAGGCTTGATTTGATTTAATATTTCGCCCATGAGTCAGAACTTTATCAAAAAATGATTTATTGGTGAAATATTAAATCAAATCATGACTCTGTGTTAATTTTATTTTATTCTTATTAGTTTGTCTGATCTGCTTTGTCTTTTAGTTCTATGTTTGTAACGTATACTTGCTATCGGAGTTAAATCCCCTCACTATCTATCTTCCCTCCCCCTCTCTCTCTCTCGTTCTCTCTCTTTCTCTCGCTCTTTCTCTCGGGTTATTAAATATTTTGTTTAAACAGAAGTGAAAGTTCCTGTTTGTTCCTTGTTTGATCCAATTTTTTGAGTTGGCAGGCAAACGATCTAATATTGTGTTCCAGTGTGAATAAGGACTCGCCATATTTGCAAACGTTTTCTACTCTCGTTGGACGTCATGAAGCACGTGGTGAGGTTCCAAAATTAAAACTGGTGAATGTATTACGAAATTAAAAACCGGAATAATTCGAGCACGTAAACCCACAATCAACCAAGCGCGATAAAATGTTTTTAAAACGTTCCTATCAACCCTTTTGCTCAAAAGTATAATAAAATCTATCTATTTTTTATTTATTCCCGCGCAAAGTCGAATTTCACATCTCCCCCTCCCTTTAATAATAGAATGAAACATATATATATTTTAGTTTATACCCGTGCAACGCTGAGTTTCTTGCCTTCCCCTTCTACATCAAGTATACATAGGAAATATACTATTGCACTAGTGTCATTTAGGTGGTGCGCCTTACGCACCACCTAAATGACACTAGTGCCATCCAGCGACACATTACAACACATAAGTAAAATATAAAATCAAATGAACTAAGACAAATATTAACAACTAACACTAAGATTATACATAAAAATAACAGCATTAACAGACTAAAAATATTTGAAGTCCTACACATAAAAAAATTACAACCAACAATTAATAAAATAGCATTCACCACCGGTACTAACGCCTTGTCAGTCTTCTACAATTAACACATAATAATACTAATAATAATAATAAAAATAATAATAATAGATAAAACACAAAATAAATAAAAACAAATCATTAAAAATTTTAAAAAATTGTAAGTAAAAAAAGAATAAAGATATATATATAAATATATATATAAAGATAGATGGACGAAGAGTGATAAACATGCACGAATGTCCCAATTTATATCAAACTTCGATTGTCTTTTCGAAAATGATTTATTCTATATATATATATATATATATATATATATATATATATATATATATATATATATATATGTCTATACACATATACAAATTAGATCTAACCAAAAATAAAAAATAAAATAAAATCATAAATACGGCTCTCTATAAACAACAACAACAAACAAACTCCTGACGACGGTCGCGAGACCGAAAGCGCTAGAGGAATGGCCCGGAAAAAAACATTAGGCGCCATGATAAATCAATTATTACCAGAAACCCGAAGAATAGCTCGCCGAGTCAAGAAATTGACTAAAAAGATCATACAGAAAGTAAACTCCGTGGTATTTAACGACACATGTCTAATAAACGACTTGCTGCTAATATATATATATATATATATATATATATATATATATATATATATATATATATATATATATAAACGAGGGGAGTGCCGTATCAGTGCAGTTCCAACGAGATAAAAGTATATATGTAAAAAATTAAGGTTACCAACATTTGTAAAAAGTTTTTTCAACATTTATTTATTATTTTATTATTTTATCCTTTTATAATTTTATAATTTCATAACGCGTTTCAAGAGTGGTGCTCTCTTATCAGATATGTAAATTCATTTGACGAAATGTCTTTCGATGTGAAAGAGTGTTGTTTTATTTGAGGAAATGTGTTATTTTATGGCGTTTTCGCGCATGTGCATGCACAGAAACGCGTTCTAAAATTATAAAATTATAAAACGATAAAATAACAAAATTATAAATAAATGTTGAAAAACACTTTTCACAAATGTTGGTAGCCTTACTCCTTTACATATATATATATATATATATATATATATATATATATATATATATATATATATATATATATATATATATATATATATATATATATATATAAGTCTGTAATTGTATATTGTTTTATTTATAAGACAATATATATATATATATTTAGAGAGAGAAAGAGAGACATATATATTGAGAGATATATACTTACCTACCAGACGGACACACGCAAACCTAAGTGCACATACGCATAAGCGTGTATAGTAACTCGAAAAGTTTAGCCATTAAAAGTAATTGTGTAGGTCAGTCGCCTCTTATACACACAACACATCGATTTACAATTGCTCTTCTTGAAAACTACTCAAAAGTGTATGATACCTCAAGGGGGATGCAATAGTGATTATCGATATTCAATAATGTTTCGTGGAAAAACGACAACAGTCTAGAAAAAATTGTGACACTTAGTTGATAAACAAAAACATGTCTGATTTTTTGTTTTGCTTCGTTTCTTTCTCATCTTCTATATCTTTCTTTCTCTCTTGTCTTCGCTTACTCGTACACTCTTGCATCTTCTGTCTGCGTTTTCTTCTTTCATTTTTAGTATTGATCCTGTTAGAAACAATTTAGCAATTGATCCGATATGCTGTTTTTTTATTCCTTTGTCTTATAGATAAAACAATATACAGTTACAGGCTTATTGATATATATCAATAAGCCTGTAACTGTATATATAGAGAGAGAGAAAGAGAGAGAGTAAGAGACATACAGACAGACAGACAGAAAGACAGACAGAACAAGTTACTATCCTGTTATTAGTATATCGCCCCCACTCACCTGACGTTCGCTCTATGTTTATACAGTATATATATATATATATATATATATATATATATATATATATATATATATATGCACACATAAAAATATAGATAGGCATCCACTGACATGTTCTTTCGCTGTATCACAACTAATAAGTGTTGCTAGCAGTGATTCTAGCCGAAATCTAAACCCAATCGTCTTGATAACAGTCGGCGACTCTAACATCAAATGAGCGAAATTTCAATGTTTCCATAAACACTGTCAAATACCGAAGACTGCCTCATTCGTTTATCCAAAGGACTTTGCATTATTCCTAGTAGTAGCTGGCGATTTCATTTCTGACAGTGCTCAATCCAAGAATTGATGCGGCATATGTACGACAAGCTATGGTCCGATCTATAATAAAGAACAATGACTGTGTATTTGTATATAAACATACACACACATACATACATATATATATATATATATATATATATATATATATATATATATATATATATATGCATATATATATATATATATATGAATGCAACTAAAAGTATACTTTTAGAGAATTGGACGTACAGTGAAATGGTTTAAGCTCATTATACGAGATAGAGCAATTATAAAGATAAATGAAGGAAGAGAAATAAAGATGTACGGATGACAAATCTATTTCATCTTCGATTGTTCAATGCAAAGTGTACTCGATGAAAAACAGTTTATTTTCTTTCCTTTAGCCAGGCTTTTCAAAGATTAAAATCTTATCATCAGAGGAATTACATAGATGGATAATAGCCAAAATTAAGTAATGGAGTGTAAGAGTGTGCGTGTAAAAAGTTATCAACATATGGAGTATGTCCAGTTAGTGAATGTCCGTTGATAAAATGTCCGGTGAAGACAGATTAAGAGATGGAAAAATGGATTTCATGGAGACAGCGTTAAACATGTTCATAAATGAAGTAAATCTAATAGAAAGATGTTTAGTTCAACCGTAGATGGGAAGCACTTATTCGGATGTTATTTTGAGAATAAGGGTCATTTAAAAATACTTCCGTGGACCGAGAATGAAAATATTTTTAAGGAGTTGATTTTAAAATGTTGTGTATGTTATAAACAGGCTGTAGGGATTTTCAGCAGTAAGTTCGATCGAATCTAAGAAATGACAGGGATTTCTGGTCGGAGACGAAGCCAGTAAAAAGTGGGGTAGGGGTGAGAGATAAGGGGGTGGATGAGGAGGTTTAGTTTAGTGGATGGCCCTATTGGTGATGGTGGGAGTAGAGTAGGGGAAAGGTTTGTTTAGTTACAGCTCATCGCTAGTAAGCAACAATATAATGCCTGGGCTAGCTTCAGTTAGGAGTTGGATGGGGTTTCAATAATCTAAAAACACTAGCGTTTTAGGTCAGTAAGTAAACTTTTCAGGAGGGGAAGGGGTTTCCGTATTTAAACGGATTTTTATACAAAAAACAGAGGGTTTAAACAGGTACAAATTAGGAAATTAGCGCTCAAATGATTGGAAATCTGGAATTCACGTGTTTAAAATGTAATAATCCGGACAATTATAGTATTTCAAAGTTTAATGTTTAAAGACTTTATAGATTTCCCAGTTAGTTAAATATTAGATGCATGATGAAATAAGATAATTTAATATATAACTGAAGTTAGGATTAGAAACAGCGTCAATATGTTTGCAACAATTGAGTTCTAGTATTAAGATTATGGGTTGGATTGGGTTGAATTAATAACCGAAGTGATGGCATGGATTATTGAAATTACAGATAGATTTTAAGGGGCAAATGGGGCATTATAGCAGTAATCAGGGAACGTAGTTTAAAGGTGTGAGTAATGAATCTATGAGAAAAAGATTTTCGGTTGAGCGAAGCGTCAACAGAGTCGGTGGATGGTATGCAAAAGTGAGATAAGAGAGGCAATGGATAGGTATGTAAGAGGGTTGGCTAGTAATTGAAAAAAGGGAATAAGAATTAGAGTGTTGGAATAGAAATCATTAAGGATTAGTGGAGTGGAGAAGAAAAATGTTAGTTCTCAATTTACATTAAGTGTTATGGGTTAATAAAGTTATTAGGTGTAAAGAGAAGGATACGCTATGTTATTGCGATGATTATTTGTAAGGTTGGAAAAAGTAAGAGTTAGAAAATTAACAAATTATAGAATTTAGGAATTAGTCTTATGTTAAAGAGGGGATTGTTGGCTGGAAGAAGGGGTGTCAGAGGGAGTAATGAAATTTATGTATTTTAATTTTCGCTTGTGCCTGCAATTTGAGATAAGTTCATTTTTAGAGTTAATAATATTTTTGCTTTTTACTTCTGTAGCTATCATAAATGTTTCTAATATACATAGTTGTCAGAAAGCGGATCTTGAAGTGAAGGATTTAGACTTTCTTCATATTGACCAATGTAGGGAGTAGGGAATGTTTTTACTGTTTAAGTTTTTTATTAAATTGGACAGAGAGGTGCCAGTAACATAATTATTATTGTGTTTGAAGGAGTAGATATGGTTTGAGATTCGGGTTTTGATGGGGAAGGCACTAGCCCAATGTAAGTATGTATTTTGTATGGAGTTGTTATTATAGTATTTGTGTTATTTATAGTATCGGGAGTATTTTACGTTAGTATGCTCAAGCTCTGGGCAAAACTTAAGTTGGATATGTTAGGTGGAGAATATATGAGAATTTGAGGTGTGAGATCAAGGTTATTGTTAGTTAGTGAGAGTTGTTAGTTAGTGCAAGAGATGTTATTTAGGGTGTCGTTAAGTACAGGGAGTTGGGGATGTGGAGAGCTATAGGGTGAGGAGAGAGTTTGCATGCTGATGTCAGTTCGCATAAAGGCATTTTGGTGGAATTGTTTAACAGTACAAGCGTATATGACGTTACTTTGTATGCAATTGCTATTTAACGGTTACAATTATTAGTATGGTGTATAATGGGTGATTGTTGCTGGACAGGTTTAATTTTTTTGTTATTAGAGGTGATGATGGTTTGCGCTATATTGGTCATTGTGGAGTAGGAAATTTTAATAGAGTTTTTATTTAAAATAGTGCTGTATTTATGCAGGTGCTTGAAGGAGTTATCTAAAATTTTGAAGAATTCCTTAGCGATATTAGTTTTAACATTACAGTTATAGGGTGGATTAAACCAAATACTATTCTCTCTTCTAATTATTTTATTTTTACTATGTTCTTGAGGGTCAGCTAGTTTGTCAATATTGATAGTTTTTGTGGCCCTATTTATATGTTTTGGTTTTCTTGGGTAATGTAGTATTTATCTGCTTTTTATCCTGTATTGCCATGTTGTGTGTTTACACTTAAAGGTTTGTTTTTCTGTATGAAGGGATTATTTTTGTACTTAAATGTATCATTGTAGCCTGAATTGAGTTGTGTGTTATTGTAGAAATTCGAATTTTGTTCAAAGATAGATTTATTAGCAGATAGTTTTTAAATTCTATTAGAAACTTAGAGGATTATTGAACTAATAATGGATTTTGGGTGGTTAGATAGCTTATGTACGTAGAAGAGGGTTAAGTTTGGTTTGTGGTAGGGGCTAAAGGTTTCGGAGTTAAAGTCAAATATTAGGTCAAGGAAATTAGATATTATTTTTTCGGGTTCTACAGTAATAGTTAATCTAAAGTTTTAAAGAAGTTGTGTAGATTTTTAATGGTGTTGTTATAGTGCCTCGATCTCTCCCTTGAGACAAAATGTATAGCCTACCGTGTAAATGACCGAAGTAGAATTTTAATTTTCTTAATAAATACAATCCCACAAGGTTAGTAACCTGGGCAGAGTCCCAAACCCTATAGTAATATCGAAATTATTGGGGATATCTTTCCCAGTCCAGTATATATTGTCAAATTCTAATAGGGATCTTCTGGCCAAAATTATTAGTTTGATCTCTAAGTGATTTCTCAGTTGTTCTTAGCGAAGATTAATGCTTTGTTTAGTAGGATATGGAAAATTGTCCTGACAATAATTGATGAAGTTCAGTTCGAAAGTGATGAAGTTCAGCTTTAAATTAGACTTGTCTCTGAGCTTAAGGAACCAATTAGTTACCTCATTGGAGGATTGCCACAGGGTGTATGATATTTTTTCTTTTAAGTAAGGGATGATTCTATCTAAGATTTTTTAATGGATGGGTTTTCCTGAAAAATTCTTTTGTGGTTCTTTAAGGTGCATCTCGGTGTGGCTAGGGTAAAGATTTATGTGTAATTAAGGATATTTAAAGAGGTTAGTAGGGATTTAGCTTCTTTTTTATGCTATTGAGAATGTTACTAGAGGTAGTTTTATGAGATTTGTTAAGTTATTTGTAGTTTCAACTTTTGTAGTCAGTAAGATTTTAATCTTTGAAATGCCTGGCTTAAGGAAAGAAAAATAAACATGTTTTTATCGAGTACACCTTGCATTGAACAAATAGATTTGTCAACCGTACATCTTTATCTATCTTCCATTACTTATATATATATATATATATATATATATATATATATATATATATATATATATATATATATATATATATATATATGTCTCTCCCGCCAAGCGAGTAAAAGCGTGCCAGACGAAACCATTTTATGTGCTATGGGGAAGGGAGACAGCTAATTTCAAGTCAGACAACTTAAATGAATTCGAAATTTAATCACTGTATTTTCATAGTAAAACTGTTTCCATTCTATACCGATTAATACGTTTTTTCTTGTTTAAACTTGGCAGTTGAAGACGTTTTCTTTTTACTTTTTTATTGCTTTGTTAACTTCACAAATCGGACATTATCTTATATAAATATTAGTGCGAAAACTGGCAAATATAATTGTTTTCGTCATTTTTTACGTAAGGTATAAACTGGTATATATATATAATTATTAGTATTTGTTTTTATATACATATGTATACGTTTCATCCTTTCGGGAATCATCAGTGTAGAGAATTACAACGTCTTAGCCGCGACGGCAGTTATCAAAAAAAATCCTATTTAAAGGCAGCCGTCGTAAAAGTGTTCGACTACTAAAAGAAACATATATTGAAGCCACGATAACGGCTAGATTTGGGGAACGATAATATATATATATATATATATATATATATATATATATATAACTGCACCAAATTAGACTTGAAGCTTTGTTGGAATGATGGGTGTGAATAGTGGAATATATTATTTAGCAGTACTATTTAGTATGACTCTTACTATTTATTATATAGAAAATACTAATAAACTGATACAAGCCCTAAATATATGGGTCAAAATTGTATCAAATGTGTAATAAGAACTCCTGACATGCGGAGTGTGTCATAAGAGTCACGATTATGCGTCTATTAATGCTAATGTGTTATATGCTGCGATGACCGCATGCATCTTCATTGGTTGTTCTGGCAATCGTTCCGCGGCTACGCTGATTCACAGAACGTTGGTTTGGGCGCAACTTAGTCGGAAACTTGAATAATTGATCGGCCTGGTCGGAAAACTCGCTGTGAACAATAGCAAATATTTAGTGAAACGCTATTTCGTTACAATAATATATACTGAACTAAATATTATGTTACACTGGTTGAGGAAAAAGACAAATTAATGAATCTGACTGGTGCTAATTTTTGGAGTTTCTTTTTAACTTTTGTTCTTTAAGGGAGGTTAACTCGGAATGACTTTCTTAGTATTTACTTCCTTTTTTTCGATGTATTCCTATTACTCTCTCTATCCCCCTCTCTCAGTCACTCACTCTCTCTCTATATATGCTCTCTCTTTCTCTCTGAAAAACTCCTAAAGAGTGATTGTTTAACGAACATTTGCATTCGTATTGGCTTACCAATCACAGATCATTTCTTAATTTCTAATATTTTTTATCAGTCAACCAAAGTCTTCGTTTGATGCATCAAGGAGCTTTCAGTCTAGGCACAATATAAAGGTTTGAGTTATTAAGGGTACTAACATACTTTTTAATTTTGATAATCAGATGTTAGACTGGTGCACCCACTGACCTTTTTATTGTATAACTCGATTTACCACCTGCGCCATTAAAAGACAAAATCGTTTGGAATAAGCCAACTCGATTTGGTTGACCTTTTAAATGTTTAATGAAAATAACTTTTCCCCAAATAATACTTTTTTATAATTCGATGTAAGTAATTCAGAATCATAGACGTATCTTCTCCGTCTATTATTTCCAGGCAAGACATATGACCTTATGATCTTATTAAAAAAAATAACACCTGGAATCGACAGTTTCAAATGACAAAACTAAAAATGAATGTGTCTACACTCCTCATTCAAAAGTGTGATGACCCTTTTTTCTTTTAATACATTGTTCACTAATTAATTTAACTTTATTAATACATTACTATCGCGTGGTATCGTGTCACAACAACTATTGTTACCATTCTTATTACTTTCACTGATAATAAAAATACTACTACTACTACTTCTAATAATAATAATGGAAACTTATGAGTATATTCTATTGGCTAAAATTTCAACAGATTTTGTATAAAGTACCGTTGGCATAAAAAGTGCTTTATATGTGTGTAACATTCGAATAATACTAGTGATATTCAAAAGAAGGATAGGATAACAGAGTACGTAGACCTTGTGAGGAGTTTCGGGTGATTAGATCACTAGTATATTTCTGGTGACTCGCACCGACAGAGACGAATCTGTAGAGAGTATTTTATTTGTGACTCCAGGGAGACATTGTTTTGAGTTGTTTACAGCTGTGGAGATGAAGGAAAGGTTAGAGTGTTGGAGCTGCCATATGTTGACAAACGTCAGAGTAAGGTCAACTGAGTACAAGAGAAATCTGGGCTAAGAAAACGATATGGGCGCTAGAAGATACGCCCTGATAGAGTAATACTCAAGTTGTCTTCATTAATGTTGAGAGAGAAATTGGCAAGAAGCGTCCAGCCTCCGAGGCCGGTTGATGTGAACACCCAACCAATAAGATCGCTCGCTGGTTAAGAGTTTTAGTGAGTTTGAGTCAGTTGAAGTTGAAGTTGAAGTAGTTCGGAGAACTGCCGTTTGCCCCCTTCGTGCCTTTTCACGTCGGCTATTAATTTAGTTGAGGAGTTACCGAGTTGAAGTTGATATCTCCAGAAGCAGAGGCAGTTAACATCCTACCTCACGAAAGACTTTTAGTTATATTTAAGTTAAATTAAGAATAGTGTTGTGTTGTTTATACCCTGAAGTGCTTGTTTCATTTATTATTACAAACATACCTCTACTCCCTTAGTTGTTGATTCACCCGAAGCGACCCAGAGTTGTATCAATAATCATAACGTCCCCCCGACTTGTAGTCCACTAAGACGCTTCGACCACACCACTCTTCTTCAGAGGAGTAGAACTTCATCAGCTGGTGTCCCGTGAAGACGGCCAAATGTCGGCGAGGCCACATCATTCAGCGCCGGATGTATTAGTCCGGGACACAAGATAAATTGTACGAGCATGAGGGCCACAGTAACTGATTGTTGCGAGGGAGGAACGTATGACAATAAAATAATTTAACTCTCTGATTCATGAGGATTTTATCATAATTTCGAATGTTATTTTTTTATTATTAAGACATTGATTTTAAAATTTTATTGTGAAAACTACTAGATTGAATGTAATTGTATTTTTGTCAATAATAAGTCACTACATCGTGCCGGATAGTTTATCAGTTGAATGATGAAGAATATTATGAGAGGATTCAAAAGAATGAATTAAATGAAAAACTTTTGTTCACATATAGGGACAATTCATGAGAAGTGTGTATCGATATTGTATTTGAAGACGACCATGTTGTAGTCATAAGGAAAGACATTCACTGATGATGCGTTCCACAGAACGGAAGTTCTTTAAAAGACGATTATCTGTAGAGTTATCTTAAAGAGAATATCCATCGCTACAATTACCAGACTATCCCTGAACTGAAGAGTGCGATCAATGCCCAAACCAGGGCAGTGCCAAGAAAATGATGTCTCAAAGTAATTGAAAATGTGCACATCGTTTGCAGATTTTCTTATTAAAAACGATAAAGCGGCACAGAATATTGGATCATGTCGTAGTGTTTGTGCCAATAGGTTTCTAATCATGGTACAGGCCGCGGCATCACTCTTCAATGAACTGGAATAGAAGAGCTTCCTTCCCAATCATTGAACAATGCCGTGTTATAAACAAATAATAGGTTTATTTCAGTGAGTTTAAATTTATTTCCACTGACGGAGAACTTTGGTGCGAATATCAGATATAAGTGTTTATTTTTTTCTTTGTTTGAAGGATACCAGTGACAAAAGAGTTTTATTAGAAATTGGAAGGTTTCTCCCGCTTGCTATCACTTCACAATTTCATTTCGATTCATTACTTTAAATCATTGAAACAAAACTAATCGATGAGAAAAGGAAGACAAACAAAACTAAGCGAAAAAAAGGCAAAACAAATCTATGAGAAAAAGAAGACAGAACTAATCGATAAGAAGAAATAACTGGGGTGATTAACTCAAGCTGACATTACTTTTTTCTGGTTAGTAGAAAAACCAATCTTATGATGATTCCAAGTGGTCTATCCTTAGGGATATTTCTGAATCCAAACCTAATTAACATTGGTCTATCGGGGCAATACAAGTTTAACAGTAAATCTTAAATGCACTGTTATATATGTTGCATTTTATTTACCTCTTCTCCAGTCCAGGTGTGGTTTTGAAAAGTAAGCATACTAAGATTAATGCGCTCTGGCCTACAAAAAATGCCTGAACAACCCCGTCAAATTCACCGATAGGGGAGCCTTAGGCGATTAGCAATAAACTGACCCCTTCTCAAAGTAAATGTAAAGCCTGGGAGAGTGGACCTCCTGAAACTGAACAGAATCATACTTCAGTCCGACAGAGCAGGGTCAGAAGATACCACAACGGCCCACCCTCTGTCGAACTGATTGGCGACGACATATGCCTGATCGGTACGAACACCTACTAAGTGTGCCAGTTATGTATAAGCTAATTAAATTTATTTTATTTTATTTTCAAGGGGGTTAGACACAAGGTCACGTGTTAAGTTGAAAAGCCGAGCACTAAGATTAGCGCACTCTGGCCTTTAACAAAGTGCCTGAGCAGCCCCGTCGGACTTCCCTGTTAAAGGCGCCTCGGGCGATTAGCAATAAACTAACCCCTTGCTAAAATAAATGCAAAGCCTGGGAGGGTGCACCCCCTGAGAATGAACAGAACTATACCTCAGTCCGACAGAACAGGACAAGAAGACACCGAAACGGCCTAATCTATGTCGGGCTGATTGTCGATGACGTATCCTCAAATGGTACGAACACACCTACTCAAGCTGTGCAAGGTACGTTATATATGTTGTATACATGGAAAGTAGAACGTAGATCGTGGATTTACTTGCGGCAGTATGGTGACTCTCGGTTCCGCCTATTTTCTCCTATAGTCCTCATATCCCATCATCATCAACATCATCATCATGGACGACACTGAATTCGTAAGGCGTCAGCGACTATGGTCTTATTATTTATTGAACGAAATATTCCTATTGCATTCCGGTGTTTCTACCAACACATATTGTCCATAAGCTTATATTGTGGTCAGCACTCTGCCAGTAAGAACTAAATGTCCAAATCCTTTCTTTCTCTCTCTCTCTCTCTCTCTCTCTCTCTCTCTCTCTCTCTCTCTCTCTCTCTCTCTTTATATATATATATATATATATATATATATATATATATATATATATATATATATATATATATAGAAAAGAGGGTAGTGCAGTATTAGTTCAGTTCCAACGAGAGAAAAGTATTATGTAAAGGAGTAAGGCTACCAACATTTGTAGAATTTTTTTTTCAACATTTATTTATTATTTTGTTGTTTTATCATTTTATAATTTTATATAACGCGTTTCAAGCGGTGGTCCGCTTTCATCAGATATGTAGATCCATTTGAAGAAATGTCTTTCGATTTGAGAGAACGTTGTTTCATTTTAGGAAAGTTGTTATTGTTTTTGCGCATGCGTGGGTCTACGGGTGCGTGATAATTTTATATCTCTTATCTTTTATTTTTTATTTGCCATTTTTCCTGTTTCTCTTGGTCAAGTACGTGTTACCCATCCATGACCTATCGGTCATCCTAGCTTCTTAAGGTGTAGAATTTCTTTTTTAATTTTTTTTTAAATTTAATACTTTTTATTGCTGTTGTCGTCTCCAAGAATGATGTCGCGCCTGCGTGCGTGTGTGCGCCCGTATGCGTGTGGTCTAATCTTGAGTCTTGTAGATAGGTGTGCGACACACACTCACAGACACACACACACACACACACACACACACATAAATACGCACACACACACCCATGCGCGCACACACACACACAGGCGTGTGGTTATATAGTGACCGAGAGGTGGATAAAGGTTGAAATACATACATATACGCACATACACACACACATATATATATACATACATATACATACATACATACATATACACACACATACTTATAAAAGATATATATATATATATATATATATATATATATATATATATATATATATATATATATATATATATATATATATATGGCCGATAAAAGTAATTTGTCTTTTAATTAATGTCGGTATTCATTGCCCAGGTGTGTAAACAGATCGCTTCAACACCTCATTGGTTACATGCTGCTTCGAGTTGATATTCAGCATCCGGCCAATAAACTATGTCTCCATGGGAAAAAGTTTAGTTTCTAATTTTGAACATGTACATATATCCAACGAGCAACTTTATTTAGAAAAAGGTGAAAATTTCTGTTTTCTGAACTTGCTGTATGTGAAGATGTTAAATCTTCTCATGGAATCCATCATCATTCAACTGATAAACGATTCGTGCCAGTACCTCTTATTCTCGAATGTTTGTGAGCATTTATAAGTGGTGAATCCTCACTAAAAATAAGAATAAAAACCTCATTATATTAAAATTGACATTCACATAACAATGTTTATTTTATTCTAATGATTTTTGTGAGCTGCTACATATCTCTATAATAGAACCAGACACTTCAAAGCAGCGAGGAACCCACACATCTATTATTTAATAAACACATTGTATTATGAACATATACTTTATACTAAAAACAGGATACGTGAAAGGAAAAAATTAGACGTGACAGATGAAATATCTTTGGAATTTAGAATTCATCAGGTCAAATGTAATAATAAAAGAAGCACATATTCCTTGCCTCGGGAGAGTTTCTTTTTTAAACGAGTGTATTTTACGTATGAGTTTCGGATATTCAAATGCCTTCATTTTTATTTTGTCTATTTATTTTTACGGTTGTTATTTTCCAGTTTCGGTTTGAACATAACTTGAAGCTGTTTGTTTTTAGATTTATTGATTCGAAGATATTTTATTTGTCTGCAGATCGTTTTCTAATGTCATTTTCCATTTTTGTATAATGCCCGCAAAGTTCTCAATCCGATTACGACCTAAGAAGAATTATTGCATATTCCTTAGCAGTATTGAATACGTTTGAAGTGAAGTGTGCAGACAGTTCGCGGGTGTATTTGTTTATACGAGGTGGTTGATGGAGTGTTTTGTGGTAAGCTAGAGCCTCATATGAAAAGTAAACAGTTGTTTAGCTCGTTCACTCATGACATTTATGAGAGATTTCAAGACTGGAATTAGATTTTGCCAGGATTTTAGCTTAGCTGCAAGTAATGTAATGTGTCAAGTAATATGGAAATCCAAGGCCCATAGTTCCATTTATAAATATAGTCAAGAATGGAAATCTATTAAATATAATTAACAACATTTAGATATTGTGAGGGATACACGCCTGTAAATACTTGATATAGAGTCGTATTAGGGAATAGAATATTCACAAGATTCCGATCATATTGTAGTACTATCGCTTGCCGAGGGAGTATGAACTCTGTGATCAGCGCTGTATGACGTCTTTGGAAGGGCTCTTAACGTCCTGGAAAAGTATCTAGCTTCTCTAGTGGCTACAATAAGTAAATCCCTTTCATGAAAGGGTTAATTATACTCGGTTGTGTATGTGGTATCGATACACGGCGGCGTAAATACGCGTTATTAGGCTAGCTTCATTAATTCTCTCCAGAAAATCAATCATATGGCTGGTAGGATCAGCTTCTGGATATCAAGCCTTGTAAATGAGGGAACAGACAATCATATTATATATCAAAAATATGTGTTATTACATTTCAAAAAGAAACATAATTTACTCGAAAGTCGAGTTGGTAAGCTGACTTTAACATGAGCCGTCGCCTACGCAATCACACACAAAACTGCTTTTAAAACCCCTCAGTGCAGGCTAAGCTAAAGGAAGGGTGAGAAAAAGAGAGAGATCGAGAGAGAGAAAGAGGCACAAATGCACGAATAGGAAGAGAGATAGCGAATTTCACCGACACTGTCAGCTGCAACATGCGACAGCTAATTTGACTTTTAACTCCAACTTATGGACTTGTTAACACTGGATTTCATAAATATCTCGTCAACCTGACACCGCCGTTCCTCTGACGAGGTTGATTTTTGAAGAGCAATAATGTCGGCACTGTGTGTCTCCCCGCGAGGAAAACCTAAGTCAGGCAAAGGGCTGTCAAGTATGGGCAATTGCAGCTTCCACAAAAAAGAACTATAATCGAGCCATAATATTCTATATTGTTCCAATATCATAGTTAATCTAATATGTACATATAGAGAGAGATGGACGAACTGTAAATGTACTAATGGGAAGTGAGCTAAACATCATCAGACTAATTAGTAAGTAGCCTGATGATTAACCCCGGAAATAAAATATCAAACGTATCTGTGTAGCTTACTTACTATATGCTTATATTTATATCAGCTTTTTATGGAAGTCACTTCGCAGAAGGTAGGAAGACACTTCATGTAAAGAGCTAACAAGAACGGAAGAGAATTAACACAAAGACAGGAGAGTACTATTGCTCTTAGTCTTGGAAAAACTAATTTTATACGTAAAAGGAAAATAGTCAACAGGAAGAGAGTTCCACAAACCTGCAGTTCTTGGAAAGAAGCTACTAGAATAGGAAGATGGATTATAACGAGGTAACTGAATAGCGAATTGATGAAGAATACTAGATTAAACAGTCAAACGAGCTGGAACAACAGAATAATAAATCATACAATTCTGAACAACACATGCCATAATAGTACTCATAGAAAAGGCAGAGACTAGCAACATCATGTATGTGAGAGAGAGTGCATAGAAGCGGAAACGTTGGAGTCAACCAGATTACAGATACGCTTCTGCACTTTATTAAGAATCCTTAAATAAGACAGCGATACTCCAGCTTAAATATGACAACAGTACGCAAAACTAGGTCTTATGATAGATTTATTGAGATATAGAATAGCCTTAGATGTGAAAAAGTGTTTGAAGTGTTGAAGAGATCCGACTTTTCGAGAAACATAAACAGCAATGTATCTAATGAATGAAATTTAAAGAGGAGTTTATAGGAGAAAACAAGTATAGAGCCTTTATAAAAAGCTCATGGCAAAAAGGGACACGCCTACGATTGAAATACACAAGCTGAGTCTTTATTGTACTAATAGAAACAAGTCATTTCTTAGCGCAATCTACAATCGAACTCAAGTCAACTTCCAAATTAGGTGCACAATCCAACTTATGCTAAGTATATGAGCGAGAAGAAACACCAGAATAGAGAAACATCGGCATAAATGTTAATCTTCTAAATAATATTATCTGGAAGATCATTGATATAGAGAAGAAACAATGTTAGATCTAGAATATACCTTTGAGGAATACCAGTATTGATAGGGAAAGGGGTTAGGAGACACGATTCAAGGTTACTCGCAAGCTTTGATTAGAAGTAAAATACCTAGTAATGCTAAGAGCCGTACTACTAATATCATAAGTCTGGGTTTTGTGTAGAAGACCAGAATTCTTTACCCTGTCTAACGCCTAAGACATTTCCAGTGCAATGGCGATACTCTTATTTGAATTATACATAAACCAACATATCCGCACAATTACGACAGTTAAGGAATCAGCAAGTGAACTAAAACCGCGAAAGCCATGCTGAACAACACTGAACATTATGAATGAGCTTGTAGTCTGCTAACCTTTCAAAAAGCTTGTTAATAACAGAGAAGAGACTAACAGAACGATACTTAGTTAGGTGAGATAAATTACCAGCATTTTTAAAGATAGAGGCAATAGAGGGTTCTTTCCAACAAGGGGAACATGACTGAAACAAACAGAGATTGGATAATTTCGAGAAATAGAAGCACAATGTTTGGGAAGTGCAATAGCAATTGAATCGGGACCGGAAGCCTTAGACTGGTCAAGATTAGAAGTAACCCCAGCAACCCTATTCGAAGTGATGATAACAGAGTCGAGGGAGTGCAGATGTTTCGAATGAAAATAAGGAAGAACAACACCAGAGTCATCAAGAGAAGAATTGTGAACAAAAAGACGAGCGAAGCCTTATCCTTAGACTATTAAAACGAGGAGAACTAGCAGACTTTCCACTATTAACAACACTATTGTAGATTTTCAAAATATCACGGGGGCCAACCTTTTGAGATGAGATACAGTCACGAATCCTTTGCGAAAAGCTAGACTTAGCCTAAGAGATTGCTCTTTTGCAGGCGTTGCTAGCTCTTCTATAGAATTATCTTGAAACCTAAGAATCATTCCGACGATACTGATTAAAATTATGGTCACGATGGGTAATGGCAGATACGCAAACAAATAAAAACCAAGGAGAAGAATTATGTTTTGTTTGTAACTTACGATGAGGAATAATGGTGTCAATTCCTGCAAGAAGCCAGTCAGAAACCTCTATAGCAGCACGACTAAGAGACATATCAAAGATAGAAAGCTATGGTACATAACAAAGGAAGCTGCTAAATGTGTGGAAGAGTATCGGCGGAGAAGAGGCAATTAACCATCCACATATAGATGGTTGATATCAACAGAAGCATCAAGAGTAGTCTCACAAAAAGCAACGATATGAGATTTGCGTAAGAAAAAGGAATAAATATCCGAGATGTTTAATCGTCTAAGAGCAAACATGGCGAAGGTTGAGCCTTGAATCGTACTATAATAAATAATAAGGGTGTGTTGTGCTGGTCTTCTCTTTCTAGTGAATATTAACACTTTTGCATGATAACTGAAAATGGAGAGGCAGATAGAATCACTTAAAAATGGTAGTCTTTTAACTGACGGTGATGAATCCCTCGGCAAAATACTCGAACCGAAAGCCGAAACATTAGCATGGCAGTGAAGGACTCAGTCATACACGTCAGAAATACCTCAATTAGCACACGCCATGTGTAACATAAAACTTGAGAATGTCTCGATATTTAACGAGTGTTGATTGAAAATCCTCTCAAGGAGCTTCTCCTTAGTTCGATTTCCTGAACTTTCACGCGGAGAAGTGCGAACCAGAAAAGCACTATGACATCGTCATATACCAAGGATACTTAACTACTTTCATTATCTGTTAGTTAGCAGACAGACTAAGCCTGAAAGAGACCCTACAACCAGCGTTAAATCCCCTGGACTCCAACCAGGTTAGCTAAGATGTAAGCCCTTCCATAATTCAATAAGTAAATAATGAGTTACAAGGTTGAGTGACAAAAACGTCTATCCCTAAACTGGTTGTGGCTGACGAGAAACCGTTTTTTTATGATTACAGTCACCAGACGGCTTGTCAACCAAAGATAAAGAGGGTATTCGCTCTACAAAGTAAGACTGACCCTGCTAGACACTAACCTGGTATCTTTAAGAGTCTTGGAGTGAACGATTACCTGAAACTATGAAACCTACCTTAAGTAGTTACATATAGTAATCCAAGGCTAACAAGTTTTACTCCTTCCCCAAGGGTGGCCTGAAACGATGCCAAGCAGGGGCGTTCAGCTCCCTTAAGTATTTATATACTCACATACGAATACTACTAAGCTCTATTTATGTATTGAGCGCTGTTAAAGTTAATACTCAACATATATATCTATATATAATATCATTTCAAAGTATAAGTGTATATATATATACAAGAAATATTATATATATATATATATATATATATATATATATATATATATATATATATATATATATATATATATATATATATATCTTGTGTGTATTCAAACAGTATATCTTTGAATTGTTTAAGATAACAGAATTCTTAAGCTTAATTATACTTTCTTTATTTTCAATTTTTCTAATTATTCATTTTGTGTTAAAATAAAATAAAAATGAATGTATGTTTCATATGTATCATAAACGTTTTCGATTCTTCATCCAATCATCGTCAGGTGAAAAATGCAAAACAGATTAAAGCTGAAAAAGAAGAGAATATAAAAGATTGCAGAGAAACACGTACATGAATTCAATTAGGCGCCAAAAGAACGTTTTCGCAATGTTCTAGCAAAGACGTTAACAATTTATATTCCGTGACACCAGGATTAGTATCATATAAAAGTCTGATGGATCAAGTCAAACGCGAGGTGCCGGAATAGTCAAGGCGAACCTCTGCGGGTATAAATGCACGGGCCGAATTCCGAATTTTTTAAAGAGAAAAAACAAATATCAACATATTCTATAGTAGCCAATCTCTTTGGAATAATCTCACAATAATTAATATTATAATAGTTCGTTGATTATTTACAAACACTTAAGAACTCTAAACCATGTGTCTATAATAGTTAATACAACCTCAATCTGTCGTGCCTACACCCTATTAATTGCTTCCGACAGCAGTTAAATATGGCACGAGGTCAGAAGCTGTAGCGAGGTAGCTTCCTGAATGTACAAACATAGCCGAAACTGAACCTGTCAGAATTCCCCGGTCTGGTTGGTGCATGTTACCGGCAATGAAACCCCTTCTCTACGTAAGAGGTTATGCCTGGAAGGAGACACATCCTAGAACCTAACCTGATCATACCTCATTTCCCGAAAAAGAAGATTCTATTGGATCAAGTAAAATCCGAAGTGCTTGGATTAGGTCATGGCGAACCTCGACTGGTATGAATACGAGGGTCGAAACCCGAATTTTTTAAAGAGAGCGAACGAAGCTAAACATATTCTATCAGAGTTGCATTTGGTATTTGTAAAAATAAATGTTCTAAATAAGCTTCAAATGGTAATTGCTTATCAATCTTCTCGCCGTACTTATTGCGATATCAATTTTCTGACAAAATTTGTCATATTCTATGGCTATTATTGTCTTCTTTTGTATCCAGTTTATTTTCTCATTTGTTTTGTTATCACCAGCTGACATTTTAGAAATGTCATACACTCACTTCAGAAAATATCATATTTGTTTTTTATCTTTCTTTCTACCCTTAGAACTCTTTCTTGTGATCAGAATTGTAGATAACTGGAACATTATCTATATTATATACCTATCTATAAACATACATATATATATATATATATATATATATATATATATATATATATATATATATATATATATATATATAAATGAACATCTTTCAAGTAACATAATGTAATTTCAAGCCACCAATTGAAAATATCTATAAATAACGGACATTAGAAGCTGAACATTCACAAGGTCGGTAGACATCGTATTGTAAACAAATCGTTTATTTCTTAATCTCTATCTATCTCTTTCTTTCTCTTTCTCTTTCTTTTTCTCTTTCTCTCTCCCTCGACAACTCTTTCTCTCTTTCTCTCTCTCTATCTCTCTTTCTAGATTGAGAGACACGGGATAGGGTTGAGAAAGGGGGATAGACAAAGGGAGTAGGATTATATATTTAGAATAAACGTTGTTTTGCGAAAGATGCACGTGTTTTACGTAGACAAATACGTTATTAAAATAAACGGACAATAATATCTACGAGACTGGAATAGAAAAAAAAATCTACCAGGAGAAAAATGAAACTAACAATATACTGTCCTATTTGAAATCCATTATATATCTACTTCTTTGTAAAAGAATTAAGCACCCTCGGCAGTTGATAATATAAATATAATATATATATATAAAACATTATAATTTATCTTCCTTTGTAGCGAGGGTAATTGTGTAGGGGTAAAGAGACTGACTGCTAATATACGGTTTCGAATCTTGGCGTTAAACACTTGCCACGTCTAACGATACTGAAGAGCCGTGATGCAGCGAAAAGTCTATAGGCAAGGTTTGCATCATCGCCAACCGCAGTTCTTCTGAACCATCATTACTTGAGTCCAGTGGCATGAAAACCTAGGCGATAAAGAGCAATAGCGGGATATATACAGAAAAACAACTGTTATTTCGGAATTTTCCTGCTCTTAGACTAGATAGGGGGATATATGGTTTCATACCTTTCGCAAGGATATCAGTGAAAGTAATGCAGTATCTTCGATAGGACTCGAACTCATCACGCTGAGACCACGGTTCGAACCTGTAACCATCACACCACGCCAGTTCTGTGGAAGACTAGATATCTAATATATAAAATTATATTGTCGGATGTTCATAGTCTGTCATCGAGAACAATTAATCTAATAAATGAATATTTAATTTTGACTAGCTAATTTTTTTAATTGTTTCACTTGAATATTTGTTTTAGTATACAAAAAAGTATTTCGCTTCCGTTTCTTTCAAATAACACTTATTCTCTATCGGAACTTAACATGGGACCATTCTTCACTAATGACCTTAACATAGTTAGCTGCTTGCGTTTTTAATTAAAAAATGATAATTTCTACATTTCGCTATCTATTACAGCTTTAAAAAGAAAAAATCAGCTTACGTCGTTAATAAACACAATTTTTTCAGCGTTGCTACAACTGTTCTGCTTTCGTTAAAGATTAGCCTATTCATTTACTTTATAATTTCTGTAATGATGTAAGCGGTTGTGATTACAACTAGCTGAGATTAGAGTTATTATTTTTCCGGGAATCTCTTCTCCATAAATACTATTTTAATAACTATAAATAACGTTTACCTGATTATTTTCTATTTTAAAGTATTTCCATTTCTTCTGAAGAACACAGGCATAATAGTACTCATAGAAAAGGCGGGAGAAAACCAAGCCATTACTTATAATCTGCTATTTTCTATTACATAAGGTCTTTCATAATCTTTATATACGGCATAATGACGTAAACACACCGGTTCTCGTTAAGCAACGTTGAGCTTAGTCAGTACTAGGTGGGTGACCATGTGGGAATAGCAGGAACTATATGTAGGAGGACTTTTAAAAAAACTAACGTCGTCATCTCCCTTAACCAGGATATGCATGCAACTAGAGGCCGCTTGTGAATTTGATATTCCCATGAAACTTCCTCCTTCGGAGGAAGCTGGTTTAACCCGCCCAGTATGAATGCTGTATCAGGTACAGTTACACTTATTCACAGTCTTTACATTCATAAAGCAATATTATCGACCATTAAAGTTAAACTATCTTTAAATCAACGAATGATTGTTTCGCCTTGTTCATATACAAGCGTAATTTGGATGACCTTGAGTGATCACGGTGCATACGGATATCTAGAAGTCCGCCATACCAGTTATTAAGCCAATACTTATATATATATCGTTTTAAAATGTTTGAATAAATATATCTAAAGAGCTATCCTTCATTAAAGCAAGATATTAGATAACTTGTAAATCGTTGGTCAACGTTGGTACATCGTACATTTGCTTCCGTTTTATTCCTTTTTTTCCTCTTACTCTTATGTTCTTTACCTTTTATTCTTTATTTACGTCATTTATTTGTTTACTCTCCTTCTCTTACTTTGCTGTTGGTACTAGTACCATTACTACTACCTCCACCCCCTCCTACCACTATATCACTTCGCATTCGCCCGCCCCACAAGCTAAAACATTCAATTTGCAAATAACCAACCAAGAAGAAAACAAGCAAGCAAATCAATAAGGCTTAGTAGTATATAGTTAAATAATTAAATATATCAAATGACTCTGTAGCAATGCTAGACTTGTATTTGCCATGTAAATAGATGTTCCGCATGAGTGCCGTCCGTTGTCTCTCCATTAAACATATTGCCTCTTAATAGTAGTAGTAGTAGTAGTAGTAGTAGTAGTAGTGAATGTAGTGTTGTCTGTCTCTATTTCTTCGTAGCAGAAGTTGTCATCGTTGTGTTATCGTTTTATGTTTTAAATATTTAATGTAGTATTATTACACAGTATTAGCATTACACACTAATAATACACATCAAACTGATCAGCGTTCCTGAGTGGGCTATGGGCATTCGTCACACAAGTCTCAGGCAGTGAAGTCAATAACAGGTCGAGAAATGAAGTTTGCTGGTCAACACGATCAGGGACACGGGTCGGGAAAGTGACAGTCTGTGAGAGGGAGTGAGTTATGGAGAAACTATACATGGAGTTACCAGCTGCGTATGTATAGCTGGAGAATCAAAGTCAGTCACAGTGGTGTGCAGTAAAATCCCAAATACGTGTATTTGGGCTCTCAGGTCGAGTGCGAGTGCTGTGTCTATGCTTTCAGAGACATAGTTAAGCATGGTGCAGTCCTTAGTCGAAGTAGAACAGTATAAGAAATAAAAGTAACTAACGCTGTGTTGTAAGGTTAATATTAGGCACATGTAGGCTTGATCATCTAGCCTATGTTCTCTAGTTGAGGAGAGGGTGTTCCAAACATAAACTTCTAGCCCGTGCATACGTTTGTTAGAGTTTTTACGGTACAGCGGTAGGTAAGCAGTTATGACAAAACGGTGTCAGTAGATTGAGGAGTGTATGTTTGTTTCACATAGTACTAAGATATTCGGGGAGTTTACTAAGAGAAAGGTTTCTACATCATTGGTGTTGGTTCTAAGCCCCGGATATTTTTTAATACTAGCCTCAAGGGAAGAGACGAAGATGTTGTTTGGTGGGTGTCTTGTTTAGGGTTGTTTCTTTTTCTTTGTATTGCAATTTTGATTTTAGAATAGGGAGGGGAAATTGGGTGTTAATTTGGTGCCAATAAGCTCACACATCTAGACTATTAGTCGAGACTTGATCCATGGGGTTTGTGGCCTCGGGAAAGTCTACTGCAGATAATTGCAGGGTCCATTTCTATGCGCGACATGGAACGTACAGCTATCTACGATATTATACAACTGATGGAGCAGTTGTTCTTAGCGCTACCTAAGTGTTTGGGCTCCTGCACTACGAGTCGTAAACAGCAGCCAGACAAGCTGTCTAACCTGTACCCTCCACCTGTCGAAACATAAGCGACCCAGACTAGTCATGACGAAAAAGCTTTCCTCAAGTTTCCCAGATAGAGAGAAAGGGAGACGGTGTTCATTGTCTTAGTCACAAAACAAGGTCAGGCATTGGGTGTCTTTGAGGTGTTCCTGCGCTAGTACCTCTATGCCTTGCTAATAGGCAGAGCTTATCTACTCCTTAAGCAATTTTAGGTTTGTAAACCGGATATTTTTATCGAGACTCCAGCTCTAGGTAGTTGTCGATCAGGACTAGGAGGCTCCCCCCAAATAAACGGTTTGCTTTCAAGATGTAAGTGGTATTATTTTACACTTTAAAAAGCAGTGTATCTTTCCAATATGTATGCATTAATAGTTATGATGACAGTGGTTTATTGATAATATTTTAATGTAAAATAAATATTTGGCGTGTTTTGTATACTGCACTGGCATCGTTTTATTATTTGAAGGCAATCTTATGGTCGAGTTGTGGTGAAGTTTTGACTTGTAAATATTAAATCCTATTTAGGTTAAAAGTTGATCTTTTAAAAGTTTTAACACTATGCAAATGTATTTATTATACAACAAGCCATTATTTACTAAGTTGATTTTTCCATATAGGAGAGGTGCTTAGTTATAAATAACATATCTCTATCTATATGAAGTTAGATATGTTTATGTTTATATATTTGTATGTAAAAGATTCACTCCTAAACATATTAATTATACATTTTGGTAAAAGCTACAAAGCGTAACGGGTCAAAATGTAAACTATGTTTGGTGTGATTTAGTTGCTTGTAACGGATAAAAATGAGTTAGAAGCCCTTCGTGAAAGTTAAAATACCTCAGATTTCTGTGAAAATTCAATAATAGTTATTATTCCTGAATTAATAAATATTTCCTAAATTTACGTTTCTTTGAAGTATTTTATAATGGTTTTAACGTGGCATGATATGGATATATATTGGTAATTTTTTAATTCAAATATAACAGATTTGCATTGCATTGGATCCATACTCATTATCCACCAAGATTCCCTGAATTTCATTTCCTTCTTGAAATCACTTAAGCCTTAAATTTTTGACATTTTGTAGAATCAAAATCATGCAATGAATTTTGATCAAAATTAGCATAGGGATTATAGACACAGGGTTTAGTATCAATATCCTTTGATTTTAATCTTCTAAATGTACATAAAGTGGTGCGAAACTGTTCTGCTCGGGGGGGGGGGTTCTGAAAATCGCTTCAGACAAGGCATGAAGCCATTTGATGTAAGGAGCTAAATAAAATACTAATTTAAGGTAAAAAATTAGCCAACGAAAAGTGTTAGATCGATAGATTCCGACCCATAAAACAGCAATTCCCCCCTCTAGCAGAAACATCGCTTATGGAATATGAGGACTACAGAAAAAAATAAGAAAAGCGAGAGTTACGAATCTGCCCAAAAGTAAACTCAAGGTCCGCTTTCTATTCTTCTAAAATTTATTTTACCAGTCCTAAGACGGGTATTCTTTGAAGTTTTATATGTTGACAATAGACTGGTTCTTTGTATTTGTGGCTGCACATCATATGTTACTTTTTCGGGTTAACAAGAATGGTGAATGAACAAGAAATACTGACAAATTAAATGCGACAACTCCGTATCCGGAAATAGTCTTAATTTTTGTGTATGCGAGTCTCGTGATAAATTGGCCCTTGCCGTCAAGGTTCTGGAACAAATTACAGTGCAAAAGCAGGTACATTGTACTATATTTTGTGATCAGGAGATATGAAATTAGTGTCTCATATACCGCTCGCTTAATAATAAAGACCAATGTGTATTTATTTGAATCCAAATATAAATATATATATATATATATATATATATATATATATATATATATATTAGATTTCTTGAATGTGAGATGATATATATAATTATTTCCACAATCAGACAACGCCGCAGCCCACAACCTATGAAAAGAAACAAACCGGAAGTCCTAGACTCGAGTTTCGCCCTCCTTTGGACTCATCAGTAGAACACATCCGAACTCAGGATTCGAAACCCGAGTCACTTGCATGGTAAGCGAGTACTCTGCCACTGAGCTACCTCGCCACATACAAGAATGTCTATTAATTTACACAGATTAAGCGAACCGCGGCGATGACCGACTGTGGAATTTACCTACTCTTTTCAACAAGGGGTGTAGTCATCCAACTACTATGAACCCAGGCCGATGTCTCACAAGTAGGATTTTATACGCGGTTCGCTTAATCTGTGTAAATTAATAGACATTTTTTTATTCATTCGAATTACATTTTAAAAAATTAAAACCCAAAATCTTGTAGTCAAAAACAACCACCTCCCCAACCACTCAAAAACACTCACTACTCACGGCCCGGACTCTCCTCCAGCAATCACAGTAGCCACGGCTACTACTTTCCTTTATCTCTCCATCATGTCAACCCAAAATTTCGATGTACTTTCATGACAATTTTCTTCAAATTATCATCCTGGGGAAGTCTTACAATAAAGACGAAACGTTGATGAATATATATAAAAAATATCTCTTTTTTTATTTCCAATTACGTTGGATTACTATCACCCTTCCTTTCTCATATATATATATATATATATATATATATATATATATATATATATATATATATATATATATATATATATATATATATTACCTCTCGGCTACTAGGTAAATAGTTTTACTTGCGATGTTATTCACTTTTGTTTATGATTGTGTATTCCAATCTTTTCATTATTTACCTGTCTTTATTACATTCGACAGTTAATAAACCCAGAGAGTACCGGATATTACGTTGATTGAAACGGTATAACATAAGACTGGCGGTTCTAACAAGATACAATGAGAAACAAAAGAACGATAGATAGAAACTTAGTAAAGGATTTTTTACGAAAATGACACCACTTATCAAGGCCTAGAGTCACTCAATGATAAGAGTTAAGAGATTTATGAATTTTCGGTAGAATTATGCAGAATATTATGAGAGGATTTAAAATAATGAATGCGATGAAAAACGTTTGATTACTTATGGGAACAGTTTATAACAAGTATTCGTTGACATTGGATTTGAAAACGACCATGTTTTAGTTTGTACGGAAGCTGTCTCATGGTAATGTGTTCAATAGATGGGAAGTTGTTGAAAAAACCCTTTATTTATTAAAATTTAACCTGACGCTTGGTACACGGAGAAAGAAAGGAAAGTTCTTTTCAGCTGTGATAAAAGGGTGAGTTCCAGCTGTGAATGTCTTAGAAGGAGGAACCAGAGATTGGATCTCAGTCGAGCACCTTCTATAGAAATACTGATAGAGTAGAGACATGTTTCTGTGAAAAAAGGGACTGTACAGAAGAGAAGAGATTATCTACTCACTAGATAACGAAGTGGATTTTGTATTCAATCATGGCATAAAAGGTTACGCTGAGCAGTATCTCGTAAGATGTGGCAGCAGTACTCCATCTTGTATCTGACTGTTATACAGGTAGAAGTTCGCATCGGGAGTCCGGAACTTTCCGGAGAATGAATAAACCAGCTTTCTACGAACAGATTTGATATAAGTATTCCATTTGATTTTATACTGCATAATCACGTTGACACACTCGTTCTCGTTAGATCACCAACGATAAGCAAAGTGGAACCTGGTCAGTGCCAGATAAGCGACCATTTGGGAATGCTAGGTGCTGTATGTCATTTTCCCATGACCGAGATATACACGCGGCTGGTTGCTGCATTACTGCTTACCTTCGAGTATATGAACCATTATACCCCCGTTCTTCTCGCAGTACACCAATATAACAACCCACGTGGGCTGGTCTGCCCGATGGGGTCGTTGATGTTACCATCATCATCGCTGTAAGCCCGGCTAATGACAAAAACACGCGGCGCCTGTTGTTTGGGATTTTAGCAATTCTATTCAAACGCAAAACATAAGACACAGATTGAATGGTTTGTACGGGAGAAGGAAAATGAAAAGCTTTACTCGGAGAGATAGCTTTTCACTTTTTGCCATCTGTGTCCACCGTCTCCGCCCACCCCTCTCGGGCTGGTGAGGACTTCCAGTTATTCACGTCTGATCTATCTGGTAGGTAGCGATCGAGAGACATAATCATCACTGAGCGGAAGTAACGTTATTTATGACTCTCGCTTTCACTTTTTGGAGCTCTCTCTCTCTTTCTTTCTCTCACTCTCTTTTTCTCTTTCTCTCTCTCTCTCGCACCTCCCTCTACCTAACATACGGCTCGCTTGTAAATTTGACACTTCTTGTAAACTTTCTCTTACGTAAACAGCCGACATAGCCCGCTCAGGGCTAATACCACAGCAGGTACTATCGGTTTGTTTATCGTTCTTTTATTGCATTTAATATCTGAAGTGAAATTAAGTCTTAGGAGATTATAAAAGCAAAGGACCTCATTGGAAAGAGCTCCATTAATTTCGACTGGGGCAAAACAAGGATCCGAGCGTTGGTCATGATAAGTGATGATAGAACTTTTAAAGTAACAAGCCACTATTTCCTCATTGCAACACGTGCTCCAGATCAAAGAAGAGAGAACCAGCAATACTTTGTTCATCAATGCTCTTAGGGGTGCTGCCATAGACAGTTGTGTTGTCTACGTAGATGTCAACAATTGATCTCAAAATATTATTTAGAATTCATTAATGAAGATCACAAAGAGAGTTGAGCTAAGAATTAATCATTGAGGTACGCCAGCGTTGGGACTATGTGCTTCAGACTTCTACTCATCAGAAACTACTTTTATAGACCTTTCAGAGAGAAAAAAGTTTATTGTTGAGAAGACATTGCTAATTATTTCATAGCTTGCAAGTTTTGGAAGCAACTTTTTGTCCTATAACTTATCATATATTTTAATGTGTTGAAAGCTATTGTCCTAGAACTAAAGCATCATCAAGAGATGCACAGATCCTATGAGAAATTACAGTTGATCTTGCAAGATTAAATCCACATTTCTTGTAACTAATGATCGCAAAATATTATTTAATATATTTTTATTTATTTATATTTATATATATATATATATATATATATATAATTATATATTATTAATGTATAATTTAGATTTCAATATGGCTGCAGTATTCGCCAACAGCTTCGTAAACAAACTAGAACCGCAATTGATTTCACATTCACAAGTAATTCTTATATATATATATATATATATATATATATATATATATATATATAGAGAGAGAGAGAGAGAGAGAGAGAGAGAGAGAGAGAGAATTGTTAGAAACATCGCTCATGGAAAGCGTGGAATATGTGACTAGATGTTTACAGACTTGGTACTAATGTTTGTTGCATGTAGGATTGTTTTGGTGGTTTAAGGACTGTACTTTTCTTTTTGTTGGTGTGAGGAATAACGATAGAGTTGGGGTTTGACTTCTAGCGTTGATGGCAGTGTGTTACGTATGGAGTTAATTTCGGAATCTTGTTTATTTGGGTTTATCATTTTACCTTGTAAGTGAGAGACACTCTGTGTGTTTTGATTAAAGTCGAAAAGTTTTGCGATTCTCTTGTAGGTAATTTTGTCTTGTATATCAAATGTTTCTGCTAGATTAGTGTTTAGGTGTTCTGTGTGGCTACTTTTGTGAATTATAAGAGGCTAGATAAAAAAAACAGACTTATAAAAAGGCCTATATTAATGCTGTATTCGGTAAGGCTATACTACCACATTGCAGTTTTCAATTGTTACATACTCGCTTATCTTGTTGGACTGGATGCACCAGGATTTCGTCTTGCTGGCTGGTGAATCTCGTGTTCGTCGTTGTGTATAAGTCTCGCACTTTTAAACTCGGCGTAGATATAAAAACCAGGCGGATGTTGTTGTTATTTTAACAGTTTTATTTAACAATAAACATAACACATTTTGTGTGTTTTTTGCTCGGGGGAGAGAATGAAGGAATCAGAAAGGGCATTTTTCAGGCCATTTAGCGTCAAACCGTGCGCTGACTCTTGCTGCTTGCAGGGACCAGCGTTTTGCACCCTTCTTTATTCATCTTCAGGAACAAAAACGTTCAACAAAGCCTCCCACGGTCATGACGTCACTTCCGACTTCCGTTTTGGCTTCTACCCTCTTTATAAAGGCCTCTTACTCTCTGAAACCACTATCATCTAACACAATTGCTTGCCCCAATCAACAAGTTTAACTCTGTTAAACAGTGGAAACCTGTGTAGGAGTTTTGAATAGGTGGACACGCGTGAGAATTTAGAATTTTAAATCCACAACAAAATCATAATTAACGTACTTATACTTGCTTTAGTGTGACAACAAACAACACAGTACATCACAAATGTCTGCAATTTACTAGAGTGAGGGTTAGGTTGGCCTCACTGTTATTAATGTTGAAGAGCATGACATTTCCTCCCGCATTCTCCCTTCCTCTTTTCTCACCCTAACATTGCCTAGACGGTGGAAACATACTCATTCTTTTTCAGTAACCGAGTGACCATTGGATAGCATCTGAAGAATCCTTACTTAAGTGGTGAAATAAATTATAATATAGATGGCTTAAATGTTAGTTTAAGATTCTTCTTCTTAATTTTATTCTTGCTTTATATTGCATTGAACTCTCTTACTCAAGATTTCCTATCAGAATGACTTTATCTTTCACAAACCCAACACAATATATATAAATATATATATATATATATATATATATATATAGTATTTTTTTGAAAAAAAAACATAACAATAGTGGTGTTAAAATAAATAAAATTTATTTTAATCTTATCTTTCGAGAATGACAATTCTCCTTGTCAAAGAGAGTGTTTCTTTTCTTTTTCTTCTTTATCTTCATCGTCCGATGGTAATGGATTTCTGGGTCTGAAAATCACGTCATGTCTGAAGGCGTAGGTGCGCTAATTTGAATTAAAAAGGGTATTTAGACATATTTTTAAACCATTGTTTCGTAATAGTATTATTTTTTTTATAAAAAAAACTAACAATGATGGTGTTAAAATAAATAAACTGATAATAAATAATAGCCAGTTTCGTTACTTTCCCGTTTTGAAGAATATTATTTTTGTAACTTACTATTACATAGCTAAATTTCTTTCTCCTCCCGTTTTCTATAATTATGGGTAAGTGTTAAACTGGCTTCTTGGTATCTTGAATGATAGTGAGATTTCGATTTTAGTCCGTCGATGGATAGTAATAATGAACAACGTTTTTGATAAACCGCACTTATCATTTATTATCGCGGTATATATATATATATATATATATATATATATATATATATATATATATATATATATATATATATATGTATATATATATACTTATTATATATATATACATATATTATATATCATATATATATATAGGTATATATATACAGGGTGGCCCAAAAGTAGGTTTACAGTTATTAAACTATTTTTTATATGGTTGAAGTTACTTGCTAATTACAAGCAATATAACTTCAAATATTAAATGATAACTGTAAACCTACTTTTGGGCCACCCTGTATATATATTACGATGGTGAATAAGTATGGTGTCTAATCTTAAAACATTACTTCTATTTCATAAATCATTCAATTTCAGAGACATTAATAAACTCCTTACAATGTTTATAAATGTAAATACAAATGAAAACTAACCAGAAATATATATATATATATATATATATATATATATATATATATATATATATATATATATATATATATATATATGCGAGAAAAGCCATGAAACGGTGCACATATTCTCCCGATGACCCGACATTGTCTGGAAGCTGAAATGAAGTATTACATCAGTAAAACAGCCGAGGATATATATATATATATATATATATATATATATATATATATATATATATATATATAAATGATGTCTAAATCTGCCCTAGATGTCTACATCTGCCCTTTTGGATGAAACCGCGGTACATTGCTGAAATATGTAATATACAGTATCTACATAAATTATATATATATATATATATATATATATATATATATATATATATATATATATATATATATATATATATATATATGCTACTACATAAGGTAAGCTGGTTCTTCCAAACAACAATATCTTCTGTTGTCAGCTCGCTTCAGAGCGAGTTTATGCTACTATTCCGGTAGCTAGTTTCATTCTATATATATATATATATATATATATATATATATATATATATATATATATATATATATATATATGTGTGTGTGGGGGGGGTGTATTTCTATTTCTATTTAAAGTGTTTTTATATTTAAATATAAATTTTATCACATAGAGCACTTGTAATAGCTCAATAGTGTGAAGATAAAGCTATGCAATAAAACATTTATTATTTGATTTAAAGCTATGTCAAATGTTAAAAAGGACAGATTCACATCATTTCATAAAAAAACTGGTTTTATTTTCAGCATACCATTGTTTCGGCTTGTCACCAACATATATTTGTAAAATACTCTTATATCTTATGCATTTATTTTCATGGTATGGCTATCTTCAATGCTTATATATAAAACAAAAAAGACCAAGAAAAAACAAGGCAAGCAAAGCCTGAATTACAATCTGTACTCATTATCATCATTTACTTTTTCCTAATGGAGATATGATCGCCTATGTGTCTTAGTCGCAACATGCACACGTCATGTGCGTTTCGCTATGAGATTATATCGTTATTTATTTTACTTCAGTTAATTTGTAAGAAATAAAGAGGCCCCTTCCTTTTATCTCTAGATGAGATACATAGATATCCGAGTGTTTCGATTAATGTTCTCCTTTACCTCTCAAGCGTTGGGTTAGTAAAAGAAGTGAAGAACATTAATTATCTTCTCCTTAATTGACCAATTAACTATGTTATAGTATATCTTTCTTGTGGTCTCTTCGTCTTACCGGTTTTTAGGAAAATAATTAATCTATTCTCGTGGAGTCAGCTAAGTTATTTTACGAGAGACATCACTTGGAGAACGTGCACCATTTCTCGTCTGTGTAAAGCCGTGTCGAGGGGATCTTATTTGGGCTTCGAATACTATGTTATTTTAAATATTTGGTCAGGGTTTACTTATAGAGTGAAGTATCCTCATATCAGGTTGTCCTTACAAACCTCTGTACAGAGAGACTGAATACACTGGTGTCTAGTAGGTAATTCAAACTTTCCAGTGGGTATTTAAAACTATATTTCACTTTGTTTGTTTAATTTTACTCAATCCAAAGTTCTTGAGTCGAACACTTGATCTCTCTTTGAGATACATAGATATTCGAATATACCATTAGGGTTTTCCTTTACCTCTCAAACGTTGAGTTAGTAAAGTCACAAATTGACCAGTTAACTATGTTATAGTATATTTTACTTGTACCGGATTCCAGAACAAAAATTCATTTAGTCTGGGGGAGTATCCAACTTAGTGCTGTTACTATAGGCAACATCACCTGGAGAAGTTGCACCATTCTTCGTGCAAGCCAGTGTGGGATAGCTACACCGAGGGGATCTTATTGAGGCTTCGATTACTATGTTATTTTGAATATTTAGTCAGAGTTTACTTTTAGGGGTAAGTATCCTCATGCCATGATGTACTGACAAGCCCCTGCACAGAGAAGCTTTAGAACCCGAGGACAATGTCTAATAGACATTTAAATGCGTGTACAGAATCAGCGTTTATTATGTTACGTGTCGCTTCTCTATAATGTGTATTACTCTGTTATAACACAGGTTTGCTCTCAACACCGTCATTGTCGTTTCATGAAATTCACTCGAACGCCAAGCCTTATTTCAAATGTAGAGTATATTAGATTTACAGAGTGTACAATTCATGGACCAGAGAGAGAGATATACTTTTCGATGTGGTTTACTGAATTAGATAGGGAGATAAAGAGAGATAGCTATCTTAGGCCGCACATAATTTAGATAACATCGTCCGTCTTCCCAACTCCTACTGGTGATTTTTTAACGTGGCTGTCCCGTGTTTTAACTGGCATAGAGGTCGAAGACCTTTTTTCCGGAACTCACAGGATACCTTCATTCCGTTTACTCACTTAAGTCAATCTTTTGAACCCTAATGCTTTATATATTCATTCCACCCGAGCTATTTGTTATGTAATAATTAGATATATGGATAGAGTGAGATAGTAAGAAAGAGAGCGAGAGAGAGCGAGAGAAAGAGAGATTAAATCACAAATAATATCGGAAATAAAAATAAATGTACCTTCCTACAATTTGACAGCATGGACTTTTATCCTTCCATATCTGAAGAACTCTTTAACATCGTTCTAGAGTTTTCCAAGATATATACCGACATATTCAAAAGTAAAATCCAAATCATGAAAAAAATGTTGAAGATCAGTTTTAAACAATAATAATAATCAATGGATAAAACTAACTGACAAACTCCTTTGATTTTACTATGGGTGGCGTGGAGTTTGCAAAGGCATCAGATCTTGTATGGATATTTATTTTATATAACCGCACAAATATATTTGATAATACAAGTATCGGCTTACATATAGATGATGGATTGGCTATTATAAGTGATTCGAACAAGGTCAAGAGTGAAGACTTCTAGAAAATTATACTTATAGAAACTAACAAATTAGGCCAAAGAGTAGACTACTGGCTAACATAAAAATAACTCACTTTTAGATGACACTTTAAATTTAAATGAAAATACTTACGAGCCATATTTAAAGGATTACGCCAATCCAATATACGTGAATCCTAGGTGCAATCACCCCCATCAATCAAAAACAGATCCCTAATTCTATCGAACGTAGGCTTAACAATAACGCTAGCAAGGAAAATGTATTCAAGAAGTCAAGCAATATTTACAACACCGCTTTAAAAATAGTGGGTATCATAATATCGAGATTAAATATAAGCATCGGGACACCAATAATTATAATACAATTAAAAATAGAAAGAAAAGAAATATAATCTTGTATACACCGCCATATAATCAGATGCTAAAAACTAAACGTGGCAAGAAATGTTTAAAGCTCATCGAAAAGCACTTCCCTGTAACTAATCCCTTGCACAAAGTATTCAATAAAAATACAGTTGCTGCGAAGATTTAGTAACTATAATTACAGCACACAATAACTAAATACTAAATGAGAGAAGTAGAAAAAATAATGGCAAAATACGTAAATAAAGTGATCAATATATCAACAATAAAAATCACACTAAGAAGAACAAAAATATAACCACTAGAAATAGCAATCACACAAACCCTAATAGCAATCACACAAATAGAAATAATGAAAGTTAATAATTAATAAAAAATTGTAGCTGTACAACTCGCGCATCTTCTCCACTACGAAATAAATGTCCAATCAAAAGAATTGTTTACCAAGTCACTACATTTGCCAAAGAAAGCCCGAATAACAAGTACTAGGTGGGTATGACCTCCTTGGATGTTAAACTCAGATATTTTGACCATAAAAGTACATTCAATAACAAAAACACCGAATAAAAACAGCACTAGCGACCCATTACTAGAAACGCAAAGAAAACGGACGCTGGCCTATAATTGAGTGGAAAATAGTACGACAGCTCAGTAAATGTAGAAATTTAGACGACCAGTATAGATTATGTTTGATTGAGAAATTAAAAATTCTAAACTTCAAAGACCCTCAAAACCTATTAAAGTGTAGAAGTTAAATAGCAAACAAATGTATACACAGAATAAACTTTACTTTAGGATATCAATGCATAGTAAAAATAAAATTAAATAATTAAATAATAAACTAAACTAAACTAACATTTAAAATGATAAAAATAGAAATAAACATATTCCAAGCACGCAAGTGTTTAAATAAGGTCACCTATTCATTCGACACATTCACAAAAGGAATGCGTCACAACTATACAAATCTAAAAAAAGAAAACAATATCAGCCGAACCTTTGTTTGTGAAAAGCTTTGCGATTGGCTAATTAAATCATTAACCTGTGAGAGAAAATAACACTGAATCTTATTAGTTAGATGGCTAGACTAAACACCACGTGGATATATAAAACATTCGGTAACACGAATTAAGTGCATTTAAGTCTGAAGGTTCTCTACGGAGATGGAACCCGGATTCCTCTGTGTAGTTTAATTGTCATAAATATATTTTCTATAATTTACTACCTAGTTATACACACGTATTGAGCACTGTTTGAGTATATGCTGAAAATCGATACATGATATATTATATGCGGATACATTATATATATATATATATATATATATATATACATACTAGTGTACACTCTCCGTAAAAAATAACGGAAAAAATATCGTTCCGAGTGTTCGCACTCGCGATCTATCACGATATATTATTAAAATATTCATATAAAAATCATAGAATTACAACAGCAATTTCATGTTTAATGTATAAATTATGATCATCATTTCTTATTACTTGAATGAAAAAAAAAAATGTTGACTTTTTATCAGAGTTGAGGATTTCTTTAAGTATTTATTTCCAGCTCTGTGATAAGTCTTGGGTGGCTTTGTGACCCTGTTCTCGCGTTTAGCAACCAGATACCGTTGTGTTCGCCATCATGCAATTTTCTGTTGTTCTCGGCTGGTAACTTAGGCATCGGTTGAGGTGACGTCTTTACACTTTTTATTCTTGTTCATCGCAAGGACGTTAAGCCGATGCGATCTACCCTTCGAAATAGGCTTCGCAACATGGAACAAAGCATCTTTACCAGCCGCACAATACTGCTCCCGTTGTTATGATCCGATATAGTTAAGAAGTATATGTCGCTGCTTCCCCGGAGACACATAAACTGGTAGAAGAAAAACACATGTAGAAACAAAACAAAATCAACAAAATGGTGAAATAAAACAGATAGTTCAAACAACTCTAAAACATAACAAAGCTTTTTGATTTGTGTTTAAATTAATAATGGTATATTTGAAGGGAACTTGTTGTCTTATAGTAGGTAGAGAAGGTAGCGTCTCTGCCTCTGGGTGATATTTGTTTTGTTCTTTTTCTTAATTTTTACGATTTCTGAATTTAATGCGTGATCGATGCGAAACGACTTGTTTTCGGGGCCTAAGAAAAGTGAATCCACCTGATTTGAGCAGGGTGGTTCCAGTCTTGTATAGTTAGACTGGTCACTCCGTATTGCTCGGAGCCAATGTTTTCGTCACAATTAGTACGCGTTCTGCTTGGTCGCCAGCTACCTCAGCCCAACCTGCAGAGAATGGCTAGCCACGGCAATCCCTTAGCCTCGTTTTCGTTCCTCGCACACTTATTTTTGTTACTTATGAACATACGTGATCATAGCTGCCTCTTAGTGACCCTTCCTTAGGTTATAACTGGTGTTTCCGCTCACAGCGTTTCCACCTCAACTCGTAGTCTAAAAATACTCTTTTTCTCGGCTTGATATTTTTCAACTCATGTAAATAATAATTCTCAGTCTAGTCGGTACATTCGTCTAAATGCATGCTAGCGCATCTGATCGCCCTAAATTTTTGGTAGGGACCCGGTACTTTTAATAATTTTCTCACGTGCTATTTGTTTTTACGCTTCTCTTCAACACTCGAAAATTGTTTCCATCCGATATGAAAGTATATATATATATATAGTGAGAGAGAGATACAAATAAATACACATTGGCATTTATTATAGAGTGAAATATATATATATATATATATGGCTAGCATTCACAAATATTCAAGGTCGTAGAACCAACATCAATTATGTAGAAACCTTTCTCTTAGTACACTCCCCGGATATCTCAGCACTAAGTGAAACAAACCTTCAATTTTCAATCTCCTCACACTATATTGACATGACTGATTACCTCCCACTCTACCGTAAAGACTCTGAAAAACATATGCATGGGCTAAGATTTTATGTTCGGAACATTCTCCCATTGGCTAGTGAACATAGGTAAGAAACAGATCATCAAGCCTACATGTGTTTTAGATTAATCCTGCAGCAGAGTGTTAGTTACTCATATTTCTTATACCGTTCTTATTCGACCCTGGAATGTACCCTGATTAACTTTGCCTCTGAAAGCATAGACACAGCACTCCCACTTGCCTCGAGTTCCCAAATACATGTATTGTATGATTTTGATGCACATTGTCGTGACTAGCTTGGATTCTCCAACTATATAGACGCAGCTGGTAACTCCACGTATAGTTTTTTCATAGCGTACGCCCTCTCACAGACTATCACGTTCCCGACCCTCCTCCTTGATCAAGTGGACCAGCAAGTCTCACTTTTCAACCTGTTCTTGACCTCAATGCCCAAAGCTTATGTGACCATTGGCCATATCTCGCTCGGGAACGCTGATCATCTTGTGTAATGATTGATATCACCCAAAAATCTTGTCTTAAAGCTGGAGAGCCGTGGATCAAAACGACGAGATACTAAAAGCAGGCTCTCAGAGAGAACATCAAATCCGTCCCATGAGTGGAACTTTTTCTCCCTCTTCAGATAAGTGCACAAATGAGGTAACCGAATGGGTCAAAGCAGGCATTGATACACATGTCCCCACGAGAAAATGTTACAGCAAGCCCCACTCTCCACAATTGTTCACCTCGAAATGTGCAGCTGCTATTTCTCAGAGGTAGAAAGCATTTCGACAATACGGCCGCCATCAGTTAACTACGAATAGACATCGTCGATAAAAAATTGAAAGACTGTGAGTAATGAAGCAAATATAAGCTATACAGTGATGACCAGGAAACGCATTCAGTCCCAGAAACTAGGTACTCGGGATTTCTGGAAAATCTACAATAGTATGGTGAACAATGGGCAATCAACAAATCCCCGCTATCCAACCACAATGATGTCGTTTGCACAGCAATTGACAAGGCTGAACCACTTTCCCAGCGTTTCGCCTTAAACTCCCCTTTAGACTACACAAACCACTCTCCCCTAAATTTCCCACTACAGACCATATCACACTTGTTGACTATGTAATCACCCCATCTCATGTCCTTGAGCAAGCATGTCCAAGCATGTGTGGCTGATCTTATACCAGTAATAGTATAAATGTTGCTAAGACGAAGCTCCTTTCTTTCAAAAACTGCAAGAAACCTCTTCAACAACTTATAGACATGGCAAATAACACCCTACCCGAGAGTCAAACGTTCAGACCCTTTGGCCTAACATTTACATGTAATATGAATTGGAATAAATACAAGGCTGCTGCAAAGAAAGTGTGTTTCCTCTACCGTGCTAAAAAGTTTCTCACACCGGATAGGATCCTATGTCCTTCCAAAGCCACAATCCGCTTATGAAGGGAGTACTGTTGTCACATCTGGGCTGGTGCACCATCCACTTCTTTTTCCTCTTAGACAAGGTCCAAAAATGTCTCTAATCTGATAGGTCCGTCACTATCCACCAAGCTCTAGCTCATGTCCCATCGCTGCAATGTTGCATCATTGTGCTAGTTTTACAATTACTTCAATGGAATGTGCTCCGATGAACTTGCTGATTTAATGCATCCTCGACGTAAATACACTACACCAACCCGACAATCAACTCGATCCTATTCTATCACTGTGGAGGTCACCAGATGCCGGAGAGCCTTCTACTCCAATAGCTTCTTTTCGTGAGCTGCCGGTCTTATGAACTCCCTCCCTGTTTTCTGTTTCCCCGAGTGTGCCGACATGCCGAAATGTAAAACTAATATGAACAAACATCTAGCTGCACAGCTTTCAATTCAGGATGATACCCTAAACTTTCATCCTAAACTTCAATCCTAATTCTGAGTAGTCTCTTACGTCAACAGTAGAACTTTCTTTGTTTGGGGTGAACCCAGTTTTTTAAAAAAAAGAGGACTTAGGGTGTTGAGTCTCAGCGTGAATACATTCGCTGCGTCTGGCGATGAAATGCTGCCAAGGCCCAAGAAACCCGCCTTACGAAACCCAAGAAACTCCCCGACAAGGTCAAATACTCAGTCGAGCCAGATAGGGTCCGGTTCTTTTCTGAATCAGTTACACAACGCGCAGAATAATGGAAACATAGCTTACAGACTGTACGAAGTTTAACATGCCATGAAGGCCAAGTTTTTTTTAAAACTGTGACGGTCATCGGGTGTGTTTCTAGCGAGGGCAACGCCCTGTCGCCCTACATCTTCGTAAATGGACTCAGACTTGATTCAGGTGGCTATATTGTCTTGCCGTTCACCTCTGTGTCACACTCCGCTATAAGCCAATGGCTGTCTGAGAACATCCACGAGTTCGTCAGTTCTAACACCTGGCTCCTAAGCCCGCTTGATTGATACCCCATTGACTACTATAAAAGAAAAGCAGAATAAAGTGTCTCAGTTATGTTTAACCCCAGGGGAATTATTTATATATCAGAGGAAAAAATCTTCGAATTCTCTTCATGAAATGGAAGAAAGTTTTCAAGTGGGAGTTATTTTATTCAAAATAAATTCGTATGAATCAGCATGTTATTTCTTTATCGACCGGCTTGATTCTGTGATTGACATTGGTTTCTCTGATTCCTTCTAGATACGGGTACTTACAGTGGACACTATGTACAATTTGCTAATATACATAAGTGAAAGTGATGCTATGGAAGTTATTAATCTTCCTCCCACTCAGGGAGATTTGACCAAAGGTCGGAAAGTTGGATTTGAAAAGCCAGCGCTCTTAAGGAAGAGCACTCTAGTCGACCAGAAATACCTGGACAGCTCCGTCAGAATTCCCCGGTAAGAGCACCTCAGGCTGTTAGCAATAAAGTAACCTTAAAGGGTGATAAGGTAAAGCCTGCGAAGATGGAAGAACTCCTGAGATTTCACATGGGGATATTTCAGCCCGAGAGTGTATCAGGCTATGACCAGCGTGACCCAGACTCTGTCGGTCTGATTTTGGTATGATTTTTGAAAACATCTATACACAAAAAGCAGCAATAAAATGAGTTATTCTAAACCGCCGAAGCATATAAACATAAACAATACTAAACACCCACGAACTTGTTCCTTGATATTTATCGTCATTTTATTTAAAATAAATTGTATATAAAATTAAAGGCTTGTTTGCTTACGGTGTTTAAAATATCTACCTGTTTATATGTGTACGTATTTAAATTAAATATATCTTCTTCTCATATGTGAAGGGCAGTTGTCTGTGTCTATTTATCATGTGAGTATTCCAGCGAAATCTTGAAGAATGCGCAACAGAACCATAAAGTTGATATTTTTGAAGTTGCCCATGTTTCGATCGTATATTATCGAAAGATTGGAACAAAACATTAATTCCTTGATGTAGAACGGGCACAATAATTGTAGTAGGGGGTCATATTTTTCGTGTTAAGCACACTGTGTATGCGTAGACATCAAACCGGAAGTTATAGTGACATTTCGTCATTGTATATGTCACCGCTCGTTAAAAGGGAATAGTACGATGGCTAAGTGGTTAACGACGGGGACTGAGGATTTGGGTGTGCCGGGTTCCAATCAAGTGTGTTCCACAGAAACATTTTCGTCAATGTTGCTGCATTTTTACCTGACCAATAATCATCTTGCTTAATAAATTAAAAATATAACTTTATTCAACGTAGTTTCATTCATTGACAATGTTGTTTAGTAAAAAATGTACAGACAACAAAACAAGTTTTTTCTTTACTCGCAGCAAAAGTTTTTTTTTCAGTTTAACAAAATATATTTTTAAAGGAAGTTAAATTATGCGTGTGTATTTTTTTCGGTGGGAGGGGCAGGATTTTTTATGGTGATTACATGTAAACAGCTTGAAAACTTTTTACAAAAAACAATTATAAATTTAACGTAAAATGATCGCCCATTACCGGGCCAGATAGAGTTTTTTTAAACATATAACCAAATATATTTTTAATGGAAAATAAATTGTGCGTGTCTATTTTTTTTCGTGGATAACAAATTATTGGCATTTTTTATGGTGATACATGTAAATAGCTTTAAAAACTTGGCGCTAGAAATTAAATAACATTTATTTTAGAATATAGAATGGGGAATTAGTTTTACTTAAAATGATCACCCATTACCGGGCCATATAACGTTTTTCATGTTCATATGTACGAACTTGGAAATAGAATGCCGACTTATTCCTCAAGGAGTATTGTCTGCGTGTATTTCTACAGAGATGAAATGTACTAAACTGCAGAGAGAGAGGAGAAAACAGGGAGGGGGAGAGCCCCGGGTAACGACGGGTAACCCTGATTGTCTATTATATTAAAAAAAGAAGTTGTATGTGTGTATATGTGTGTGTGTTTGTCCAGGTAAAAGTAGAAAAGAAACACCCACAAAATGTGTATATCCTTGATAAGTGTAGCCAGGAATTAATAATATCTAAACTTTAGAAAAAATACGCATTCTTTGACCCTAAACTGCCGTCGATTTCGTCAGGGGGTGTTGATTTTTTTGTAGTTTTCATCTACTAAATAAAGGCTAGTAACTCTGAATTTTTTATAAAGTTACGAATGGGCTGGGCAGAGAAGAAAGAGGAATGGGGTAGAAGGGGCGGGGAAAAGAGAGATATAAGTTTTAATAGAAATATGTTACACTTCTGGCCAAGATAAATTGAAATTTATCAGAAATGATAACTCCGAATATTTCTTTGCATTACACTAAAACAGTAAAACCACGTAGATTAAGTGAACTGTGTAACTAATAAAATACATTAAGGCGAATAAGAACTTAAAACTTAGGAAATTATTATTAGACAGTGACGTAGTTTTGGTAACACACTCCAAAGCTCCATTATGATAAGAATTATTCGGTTCAGGTAATTCCTAAACGTCATTCAAAGCGTCGCAATTATTTTGTCATGCTGGTATAAAAGACACAGTTTCTTAAGAAAATAATTGGAAGATTAGTATTTAATATTTATAATTCGAAATATCCCACGTCTTTTCTCTGTGTCTTTCTTTTTTGTTGTTTTCTGTTGTTTTTTTATTTTTATTTTATTCGTTTTGGTATCAACGTGTCTATCAAAATGCAAATATAAACGAACCCCTGCGTATGGATTACTTTCGATCGTTTTATTTATATGTAAATTTTTGTATTGACTAAATTTGTTATTTGCTTGGGGGTCTTCTCGTTTGGGTTTTAGTGTTGTAGTATTTTCCTTGTTTGGGTTTTATTGTTGTTGTTGCTGGTGTTGTATTTTGATTTCTGTCTGTCAGCTTGAACGACTGGCACATAATTCTAGGCTTTATATTTGTTAGGTGGTTTTATTTCCCCCTTACAAATTAATTGGCACGTACATTACAATTTAAATACAAGTACTTTCTTATTCTTATTCTTTCTTTATTTCTTCTTCTTCTTCTTCTTCTTATTATTATTATTATCATTATCATTATTATTATTAGTAGTAGTAGTAGTTTTAGTAGCACGAGTAGTAGTAGTAGTAGTAGTAGTAGTAGTAGTAGTAGTAGTAGTAGTAGTAGTAGTAATATTAGTATTAGTATAATTATTATTCATTCCATATGTTCAGCTGATCCCCATGTATCCTATACTTTTTCTTCCTATTATTTCTTTTATTATATTTATTTTTATCTATGCTTTGCACTAAGCCCTTTCTTCTTCTGCTCCTATTGCATCGTTTCCGTCCATTTTGTGTCTTCATTCTATATTCTTTTCTTCTCATTCTCTCATCCTTCTCACCTTTTTTCTGTTTCTGCTATTCCTCCACATCATCTTCATCTTCTGCTCAATTTGTGAGTTCTACATCTTTCTATCTACTTCTGAGTTTTTTAATTATGTATTTTCGTTCCGCTTGGTCTTTCGTTTTATTTTTTTTTCTTCTCGTTCTACTAATTCTTTTTTGCGGAGATGTTTTATATATATTTATATATTATTCTCATCTTCTTATTTATCGTCTTCTTCAACTTCTTTGTCTTCTTTTTCCTCGAATTATTCTTCCTAGTCTTTTTTAAACTTTTTTTCATCGTCTTCTTTTTTCCTTCGCTTTCTTATTCGTCTCTTTTTTCTTCTTTTTTGTTTTATTTGTTTTCTCCTTCTTTGTATCGTGATTGTTCTTCTTTTTGTCCTTCGTCTTCTTCTTTGTCGTTCTATTTGTCTTCTTCGTTATATCCATCTGTTTCTTCTACTCACTTTTCTTTTTATTCATCGTCTCGCTGGTCCTCATCGGTTGACAGGGAATCAGAACACGCACTTTTTACCTGATTTTTTTTTCTTTGATATCTTTGTTGAAGCTGTTTTAAACTTTATGACTTGGATGAACTGTATAAGTTTAACAAAAAAGTATGTTTTGGGCCGTTATATTTGATGTTTTATATAATTTTATGTATTTTTATATATTTTTTTATATATTTTCAAAGTTTAATTTTATTACCTGCAGTAATGTCATTGTGGTAATGGTCCTCTTAGTAGAATATTTTGTTTGAACACTCATGAGTTAAGGACTTTAATGTACTTTGCTTGAACATTGAATTCTAATAAAATTTGATTCGCAGCTTATTTTATTCTTTCACTTTATCCGGTGCTATATGTATATATATATATATATATATATATATATAGAGAGAGAGAGAGAGAGAGAGAGAGAGAGAGATTCATAGACAGACTGTTTCACTGTATCACAGCTCTTGAGTGCGGCTAGACTAGCACTCATCCCAAGCCGAGATCAAACCTACCACCAACTAGTTGATAGTCCGCAGTTCTAACCCCGAGACCACATATTTATATAAACATTGACCGCTACTAAACAGTGCTTCATTTGTTTATTTAAAAAGAGTGTTTTCATTATGTTAAATAGTAGCAGACGATATCATTAACAACAGTGCTCAACCCGAGAACAGAGCTCTTCAGTGCGGATAGACCAGGCGGGATCGAACCTACAACCATCTAGTTGATAGTCGGCAATTCTAACCACTAGATAACGGTAAATAATACTTCGTTAGTAAATGATATCTCAATGTTTCTAATACACATTTACCTCTACTATACAGTGCTCTATTTGTTTATTTATAAAGAGCTTTGTATTATGCTAAAGAGTAGCAGGCGATATCATTAACGAGAGTGCTCAACCCAAGAAGGAATTATATATATATATATATATTTCGAACTGGCTAGGTTTAGCTACCTATATAAGTGTTTAGATTACGAAACACAGGTATGGGGATAATTATATTTTTAAAATATATAAGCTCTCTATATGCGGCCATCACAGCGGTGAAGGAAAAAATAACTCCCACCAAGCTTTTAGGTAAATTCTTTTCAATATAAATAGCCTTTGTTCGCGAGAAGCCCAACGATTGGCTGAGGGAACAACAAAGAATCTGATTGGTTAACTAGCAAGCCATGTATATAAAAACACCTGACAAAAATAACTCCATGCATTTAGCCTGACGATTCCCTCTAGGGAGCCTCTGTGTAGCTTTATTGCCATATATATTTTCATTGCTTACTATATAAATATATATATATGCGCATATTAATATATATATATATATATATATATATATATATATATATATATATATATATATATATATATATATAACAATACAGGGATAAAATAAATCTGACAGTATGATTTAAAATAGAAAAGCGGAAGACCTAAAACTTAACGTTTTGCTCAACTGTTGTGTGGACTTTTTCGGGAAAGAACAGCTAAAAGTGGTCAAAAACCGATAAGATCTGTAATTTAGGGAATATATATATATATATATATATATATATATATATATATATATATATAACAATCAGGGTATAATAAATTTTAATCTATGTAGTAGAGGAAGATATACAAATTACAAATGCATTAGATCCACTGCTTCTTCTACTTCTCATAAATTCGGCTCTCTCTCTCTCTCTCTCCAAACGTTTTCTCACACCTGAGGCTATTCTCTATGTCTACAAATCTACAATCAGACAATTGAAGGTTCTTTATAAGGTGCAGAAACGTATCTGTCATTTGATTGGTCCTACCCTTTCTTCTTCTCTGCACCCTCTCTCTCACAGACGTGATGTTGCTAGTGTCAGTCTTTTCTATAAATACTATTATCGCATGTGTTCATCAGAATTATGTTATTTATTTCACGCTTCTTTTGTTTCAGCTAGTTTGACTCGTTGGTCTAATGGTTTTAATCAATTCACTGTTTTAATACTTTATTGTAATACAACTTCCTATTCCCGTAGCTTATTTCCAAGAACCACAGGTTTGTAGAACTCTCTTCCTTCTGATTGTGTTCCTCCTACCTATAGCCTTGTTTTTTTTTCAAAACTAAAGCCAATAGACATCTCGTGTCTTTGCGATAATCATATTTGTTCTTGTTAGCTACTTACATCAAGTGGCTTCATGCTTTGCCTGGAGTTATTTTCATGAAGAAATATATATATATATATATATATATATATATATATATATATATATAGATAGATAGATAGATAGATAGATAGATAAAAAGATTAATAGCAAACTTAAATAAAAATACAAAAACATTTAAATAGAATTTTTAAAACTCATAAATTAAAAAAATTTAAATAAAAAATATAATATATATATAAATATGTACTCGAAATATATATACAAAATATATATAGATGTCGTATTTGCAAATACGAAAATATAAGATAAGATAAAAAGAAACATAATTTAAAATCAAGGAGTCAACCAGTGTCTACAGTTTTATTCTTTTCATTGATGAGTGCTGATTCGATTAATGGTCGCGTAAGAGTTGGTTTGCATGGCGTTTTTAAACGTCGAAACGGTGATCATAGTCCATAGTATGAGAACATAAGGCGTTGAGCGTGTTGTTAGTTTTGATGGTTCTTTTGTCCTCGTAAATTTTCTTGTCCAGGCTGCGTTGGGTTTCCTCGATGTATACCTTATCACATCCAGGGAATCATCTTAACTACGGCCACCCAATCGAAGGGCACAATACTACCTAAATGGCTATAAGTGCACTAAAAAACTAGCAAACAACCAGAACATCATCTCGCACGAAGACAAAGATGGTGGTGTTGTAATCAAATACAAAGAAATAGTTCAGCTCCTATATGATCAAGACACTGATAAAGAGACTGACTACACTTTTATATACATAGAAATAGACGAATTAAAGAAGTACTATGAAAATAATAAGCAGTAATAAAACCTAGTTATCACACATTGATTACCACTCAACTATTCTTACTTCATATGGCATAGCTAGAACCCACAAGAGCAATATCCCAATTATCTAAGATATTGGCAGTGCTACACATAAAATTTTACTTACTAATTACTAAAATTAGTCCTTGTCATTTAAAGGAAAAACTCCGGAGATATACGTAATAAAATAAGAAATCTAAACCCAACCTATAAAACCATGAACAGAATCGTTATATACTAATATCTTCACTTAAAAATGTCTTAATTTACTCCAAAAGCATCTTAACAAAATTAACATCAGCCTATCCTTTTCCAGTTTACAACATAATAAGATTATGAATTTACTTATTTTACTTTTAATATATTATATTATCAGCAGAAATTTGGCTTACTCTTGAGGAATCCCTTCAGTGGTGTCTTATCCTGCTTATTTTAGAATAAGAATTATTATGTTCATTTTTTCGCATCATAATAATAAAGTAAAAACGAACATCATAATTGGATTTTACCTCAGAGCACTTGGGATATGCGGCAATGAATATCTAAACGAGGAATTTAAATACATTGAACACACCCTCAAAACTTTAAACTACCCTACGTATTTTATACAAACCTCAAAAAGAAAAGCTCTCCAGATTCAGTCAAATAGCAAACTAAACACAATTCGCCAATTCGCCCTATAATAAATAGACATTTAGCTTTACCGACTAACACCATGAATAAACAAATTTACCCCAAAACTAAATGAACTAGGTATTAATTCGAACGCAGACTTGACAAATAATTTACGAACACAAAAGAGCCATTAAAACTTACAACACACTCAACTTCTTATGTTCTCATGCTATGGAATATGATCACCGTTTTGACTTTACAGACCCCACTTGAATTCCACCCATACAAAACAAATCTACACGACGATTAATCGAATCAGCTCTTATAGCTCACTCAACAAATACTATTAAACAAAGAATGGGCTTCTATTACGTCTCTCCTAACCATTCTAAAGCTTTTATCAATTAAAACAATGTAAATTTAGACACGGGATTCTCTTTTCTAAGTGGTTTTTGCTCTTATCTTCTCCTTTCCGTTTTGCAAATATGACATATATGTATATTTTGTATGTATATATATATATTCGAGTACACATATTTATATATATAAAATATATTTCTATGTTTTTATTTTATTTTCAGTTTTATTTATTTTTATTTTTTACATTTTATTTATATATTTGTATATGTGCGCTCCCTCAACCCAGCAACGTGAATGGCATAAATTGTACCACAGTTTATACGTATTTGTCTATCTTCGCTTTCTAAATAGATTTTTATTTACTATACTCTGATTGCTATATATATATTCTCTCAAATTACAGAACTTCTCGTTTTTGACCTCTTTTAGCTTTTATCTCTTCAAATGGCCCACGCCACAGTTGGGCGAAACGTTGAGTTGTAGGTATTTCGCTTTTCTGTTTTAACTCATGTATATACATAAAATGAGTCGAAACTTAAATAATAATACTAATCGTCATAATTTCCAGCATAATAATTGCAACTATATTAACATATATTATTGTAATCAAATTCAGATAAATTTTTAAGATGAACAAGCTGAATCTTGTAGTAAATAATATCAAAGGACATCGGAACTTCTAGATAATGTTGGGTCTTTTTACGTTCTTTTGTGAGGAGGCTGTTGTTCATTTCAAACCAAACTCCTCGCCACCCAAAAAATTGAAGAAAGACCAACATTATCTATTAGTTTCGATATCATATGGAAGAATGTACTTACTACAATGATAACAAAACTAAGAGGGACATAGATTTTATTACTACTCTTTCCCGTAGACCTAAGAGGCATATGTCAAATTCCAGCTTAATTTACCAACATTTTAAAAACGATAACTGCCCCCCTCTGAATTTAAACAACTTTAGTTAAAAACACAAGAATACTATATAGCGAAACTAATTTTTAAAACTTAAAAGTATTAGAAGCTATTTATATAAAAGCACAACAAGCAAAAATAGGTCAAATTGTTTAGCGGAGATACAATTTATTACGCGTGCGGCCATTTTGTGTTGCTCACCTGAACTAAAAAATGTAAACATCTTGCTGATACTAACGCCGGTTCTTTTACTAAGTTAACTGATCCAGTCTGAAGTGTCTCGGCTGCCTTTATTGAATTTGAAAAGTTTGTAAAAAATGAACTTCTCAACAGCGCGGGTTGATGGATGTGTGGTGGATGCTAACACATTCTATTCCTCTTAAATATTGAAGAAACACGAGCAAGAAAACGTCAACATTCAACACAAATGAAGGGCAAATAAAATATCCAATACTCTAACATTTATATTAACAACAACAATTTATTTTGCATTTTTACACATAAAATGATATTCCATATTTGACGAAAGTCTTTTAGTGTCTTTTGGATAAATGTCTCTTTGACGGCTTGAAAGAAATAGTGTATTTTTGTTATTTAAAGCAATGTCTCTTTAAATAAGTTTTGTAAGAAGAAAGACGCACGTGTGTGCGTGTGTACGTGTGTGCGTGTGTGCGTGTGTAATTGAAAAGAGAGAAAGAAAGTGCCAAGCTTACTATGTGTGTCCAGCAGTCAGAAAAGGGGAGAAGGAGTGATTTGACGCGACAGGTAGTCGTCGCATCGTCTTGCGACTGGCCGATGGACCGAAACAATTCTCCCTGCTGTGTCTGAAGACATTCTGGGGGCAAGAGACCGGATCTGTCTCAAACGACGTTTATATATGTCCTAATCGGCAGGGGCAGTGACCGGAAACATATGATCCCTATTTTGGCGTTTTCTGCGAGGTGTTGAAAAACGCCTGTCGACTGCTGTTGAAAGGTGAATTCCATAGATGATAAGACGTGTAGCATTTATCCCCAGGACGTAAGACACAGCGGGAAAAACTCTAACGTTGAGGGGATTAAGTCAGCAGAAGAATATAATAATAAAAGTCCAAGATAAAGTGGCCAAAAGTCAATGATACTGTTGCTTATGAAAAGTTTGATAGCGAGGTAACTAGATAGTATCTCGACATAAAGGAAGTACAGACGAGAAAATGGAAAAGTTAGCAGAGACAATTTACGAGAACGGAAAATAAAGATTTGGGTTTGAAAAGAAGAAAAGAACAAATTGAAAGATATTAGGATCCAAAAACAATCTAGAAGAGAAAGAAACATTGCCGATCTGAAGAGGAGGAAACAGAATCCGCGGATAAGATGGTTACGTACAGTAGTCGCAGAGAGAGATGGATTAAAACAGCTATATGAAGATATTAAGAGAAAGAATACATACAGCGATAAAAATAAAGATAGAGAACCACCGTATATAGAAAAGTTTAAATGACAAACACAACCAGGAGTACCATTGGATATCAATAATATAAAGAAGAAAGAAATGAGATGATTTTGTGAAAAGGTTCCCCTGGAAATGATGGGGTTAGCTACAAAGTATACAAATATTGTCCACGACTCTGCTTGAGGCTTTTTTTTATTGATAAGAGAGATGTGGCGAAGTGAGAATGCAGCAGATCGTTGATGTATTGCAGAGCCCATCTATCTGGGGAAAGAAGAAAGATCAGAAAATCTGGGAGTATTCCGTCCTATATCATTGCTGAATATTTAGGGCAAGATAATATTTGGTATCATAGCAAATCGAATAATTATCTATGTGCAGAAAAACGGATTTGTCAATGAATCGGTACAGAAGGCTGAAACTCTAGGAATACAGCGTGCATTGAACATACTTATTCAATATTGGAAAGTATACATAATGCAAAAAAAGATGTGGTTATGGTATGGTTATATCTTGCCAATGCATACGGGTCAGTACCACACATGATACTAGAGAAAGCTATGGATTTTATGTTGGAGTTTTAAAGCAGTGCAAAAGAGAGTAATGAAATAATGATTAATTCAAAATGAGATTTACAACCGGAAGTTTTATAACAAATTGTCAAAGTTTAGAAGTGTGAATTGCTGCAGGTTGCACAGTTTCTGTCATGTTATTTGTACTTGTTATGGAAATGATATTAAAAGCAACAGATTGCAAAAATACACTAGTGGATACACCGCTTAGAGCCATTTATGGATGATGCGACAATTAAATCGGAAAGTGTTGAAGGAATGGATGAAGTTGTTCTTCGATTGGATGAATTGATCTTGTGGTCAAAAATGAAATTCAAAGAAAAGACATCCAAAAGTGTTACATATGGGAAAGGCAAACAGAAAGAAGTTCTGTATAAGAGAGGGAGTGATATGTACCAACTGTTAATGAAGAGTCAGTGAAGAGTTTTAACATATGGTACAAAGGTGCATTAAATGACATGAGTAAGTGTACGGAAATACAGAAGCAAGTGGGAGAGGAACCACAAAATACAGAAGAGGCTTATCTACCTGGTAAATTCAAATGTTGGTGCTTACAGTATGTGATGCACCAAAGGTTAATGTGGCCTTTACAGATGTATGATACCACTGACCCGAGTTGAGAGAATAGAACAGTGATGCAGTATATATATATATATATATATATATATATATATATAAGAAAAGTGCTGAGATTGCCAAAGTCGTTAAATAATACTGCCATATTTGGAAGGAATAAGAAACTACAACTGCCTGTCGCATCTATTGTAGACGAATATAAGTCTGCTAAAGTGCGTAGAGTTATGATGCTTCGTTTTTCTAGTTACGATAAAATCAAAGATAATCCACCTGAGGTAAGAAATGAACAGCAGAAACTGCAGTCGATCATGCAATAACAATGTTGGAACATGCATATATTGTTGGAGTAGTGTAAGATGATACAAATGTATTTAGAAACTTTAAACCATTTTCCAGGAATAATGTAAGGGAAGAGAAGGATGCTCTAGTTAAAGAAATTAGGAAAGAAGTTCAAGAGAACCGATATTTACATCTTGTAAGATTTGATCAACAAGGACATTGCTTACGATGGGAGGGGTGTTGTTGAGCGAAGACATGGATCAAAAGAAATATGGGCCTAGGAACGGGTAAATAGATCGTTTTTGATTATATCAAGATATGATGCAATGCCATCCCATGCAAATCTTGTTCGTTGGAGGATATGTGATTATGATAGATGTCGATGCAGTAAGTAACGCTATAGCATATTCTTTCAAACTGTTAGCTTGCAATAAGTGAAGAACAAATTAAGCAAAAAGTATTGCAATTTCATGATCGAGAATTACTCAGGATTAAACAAATAAAGAAGATGGAATTCCTCAAAACAGGCACTAAAAGTAATCTGAGTAGTCATCCAACGACTATAAAATAGATAACAGATTGACTGGAAACTGAAAGTTAAGTGTATATCTGGAAAACTTTTTGGTGTTCCCGTTGATATCATCTGGTCAACGACCAGATATTGTCGCGTGGTATAAAGAAAAGAAAGAATTAATAATACTGAATTCAACAATATCATGGGAGGAAAACTTTGCTGCCGCAAAAAATAAGAAATAGATCAGATATGAAAAGTTTGTACAGAAGCGTCAAGATAAAGTATGGAAGGTCGAATTCCATCATTTATCCATTGGTTGTAAACTTATTTCGACATCGCTCTTACTGTAGCAACTCATAATTGAGGAAATTGATTAAAGATCTGCAGGAAACAGACCTGAAAGCATCTTATTGGATACGGCTGAAGAGGGATGATAAAACCTTAGATGAAGTAAATTTTAAATAGTGTAAGAAGAGAGATGACAACGATAGTGCTGACGCCATATGCAGGGTAGTTTATGACGTCACAATGCAATCAAAATCAGTTGTTGATGTTGATGATGGCTTAAAGTTATAACTGGATTGATGTAATTTATGGGCAGATGACACCAGTGCCACATCATCACCTCCTGTCAAAGGGGCACCGCTACTTCAGAAAAGCAGTCGAGGAATAAGAGTCGAAACTGCGAAGTGGTTTACTATGATGATGGTGTAGTACTGGATCCAATAGCGAAGCTGTCAGTTGCGAAGCACAAAAAGAGATCGTGTCATTCAAATCCTTTATTATAATAATAATTAATTTGCTTTACAAAGTTACTTCCCTTTCATAGTTAGGATTTTTATTTTTCTAATCAAAGTGTAACAACGCGCATTTTACATTTCTTAATGTTGATTTTTTTAATTTGATGGTTTTTTATTTACGAGAAGTGTTACTAATTTGAACTACTGTTTGTAATTCTTCAATTTTTGTTTGTATTTCTTTAATTAATGATTTGTTTATTTATTCATCTTTTACAGGTTTAAACTAGTAAAACCATTTATGTGTCTGTGTGAGTATTTGCGTTAGTGGTTTTTATTTAGTCTGGGCTCATGTCACAAAGAATGTATTTGTTTAAATGTTGTCATTTTGCAATGAATTATTGTTTTTGTTAAGTAGTTTAAACTTTGGTTTTGAGATTGTAATTTGGTATTTTCCTCTAGACACAACCAACAATTGCTGCTGTTTATACTGTAAGCCGATGCTACTTTTATGATTTCCCATTTTATGTTGGTGTCTTAGATAAAACAGTTAAACCAAGGCTCTGGCTGTAAAAATCGACAGCTGATATTCATAGTTATTACTACACACACAAACACACAGACACACACAAACATATATATATATATATATATATATATATATATATATATATATATATATATATATATATATATAAGGCGCGTTGTATTTGACCAAAAACACCGGCTCGTATTTCTAACTGAAATAGCGTTAACGGATTAGCGTCCAGATATTGTCATTTCTTCTGTTAAGTAGAAGAAAGTTTTCATCATTAAATTAACAGTTCTATTTGAGAAAAATTTTGCCTGGGCACACCAGCGCAAGTTTGGAAAATTAAACGATGTACGAGAACAATGTGCCAGAAATAGCTGGAAACCAATTGCATTTCCTACCACGGTCAGATGTCGAGGTTTCATTGTCAACTCAACCTCCGCATTCTTGACTAAACAGTATCGTTATGGCAATCCCCCAGGGTGACGACAATCTCACAAAGTATCCTAGTATCGTTAGATAATACTTTGGCGCTCTGAGTTAGTGGTAATGATGAGTCGGCCCGTGTGTTATACTATGAGCTGTGCCTCGATCGCCGGGAGAGTCCGAGAGTTAACGATTCGGCGTTCGACAAAGAAGATTGTTACTAAGGCCGACACGACCGGACAAAGACGAACGGACAGCGTTTTAGGGTCTTTTTTCACGACGACGGTATCACACACATACACAACACAACGAAGCAATACTAACAACTTGTCTTGTGTTGTTTTACCCTAACGGAACCACGGAGGTGATCATCGGTCTACAATTGTTTTCTTAAGACCAAGGATTCCCCCCTGGGATATTTACACGACACGGCCTCGATAGTAGACATCGATGCTATCAAGCCAGAAAGAAAAATAAAAGAAAATAGGGATGTCTAACAAGTTGAGAGATATCAATAAAGTCCTATTGGTAGGTGAAAAATTCTTTCGGATTTATTTTCATTGGCAGAGGGAAGATAAAAAATGGTGAAATGCCTGACAATGTGATAAGTGTTGATAAAGTCCTCTTTGTATAGAGTTAAAAATCCCCTCGGTGTTTTGGGGGTGGGGAGAAACGTCTGTTAATATGAGAGGTTATTTAAAAGTCCTCTTTGTAGAACTTATGGGGGTGAGTTCACTTGTTTTGTATAAGGGAAAAGAAAAAATAGTTGAATTCCTGTTAATATAGGAAGTAATTTAAAAGGTTTCTGGATGGCGTGAGTTAAATGTATCTCTGAATGTATTTTCGACCTAGCTCGACGGGCGAGGTTGATTTCCATTCTCTGGTATGTGAAGCAAGTACTAGTACTCGATCTTGTCTAAAAGGAAATTGCTGTGTTATATATAAATTTCTTTGTGTACTCAAATAGCTGTTGGCTGCTAAAAAGGGTTAAAAATATACTTGTGCTTCCGGTTTGTAGGTCAACCATCCGATTTTGTTCTGCTGTTCTTGTTTTGGGTTGCCTTTTACCTCTCTGCTGTTTTCTATGAATGTATGATTTGTTGAAATTTATGTAATATGATTGTATGATTTTTGTTTTGTAATGTATGTCAAAAATGACAAGTTGGGCATGAAAGATGTCTGATACTATTGAGTGACCCTCACAGCAAAGACCCCCGGAGAATGCTGAGACGAGAAATGATTCACAAAACGAAAAGTGATAAGGAATTAAGATAGGTCGGCGATAATGGAGAAAGACGAATCTATTGAACTCCCTAGACGGGTGGCTCCCTGGCTGTGGGTGGTCAGTTTCTGGGTGGTAGGATAGCGATGGGTTGATAAGAGAGACGGATGTAGTTTGTTCCGGTGACCAGCTGAGGGTGACTGAGAAAAATACGAACATCTAGGATTTCTGGTCGACAGTACATATTTATGGGGCAGTCGCACTAGAGTCAAGCACCTCTAAGTTGACCCCAGGTGCGCTCGATACAGTTAAAGACTAAAACGGGGAGATGTTAGGGATAACTAACGAAACGATTTATCTCTCTTGCATCATTTCGGTAAGGTTAAGAGTTATCGCCCTTGTCGATAGAGTCTTGCCTGAGAGAAAAGATAAACAGACCGACGTCTTGAAACTGTCTTATTTCATCTCGCGTTACAGCGGCAATTAACTCATTATTTTATATTGTGTTCAGTTGTAATAAATTTGTTAAAAGTGTCTGCTGATATTTTATCCATTTTACTTCATCAAATATTATTGAGTAAACCTAAATTACCTAAATTACGGGGGACGGTTCGGCTTAGATTAGATTTGGGGTAGACAAAAGAGACAAGCAGACCAGTTCGTATGGGCCATACGACTGAGTTAGTGCTGAGATTCTGTATTTGAAAGACTGGAACATAACTCAGATGTGGACGCTAGCGACAGGGTCCCAAATGCACATACACACATACGCCCGTTACCAACACGTCAAATGCACAATGTATGCATATATGTTTTGTAACCTTGCCTAAGGGTTCAACACGTAGCCTACAGCCAAAGTCTAACTTCTTACTGGATCGACCTAGGTCCAGTCGATATTAGGTAGTTTCCCTAAGAACATCAGATCGATCAGATACAGATTTTGTATAAACGATTAATTCTTGTTCGATGTTTTGCGCTGAAGAAAAATTCCTACCAGTAAAATACATAGCCTTGTTGTGCTCGAATACCCTTAATAACAATAAAAGTGTAAAAATTTGGGAATTTCTTTGCTTTTGTAAATTTAGTGTTTAGTGTATATGAATGTTCATCTTAACCCTTTTAAGGGCATCTGATTTCAGTCTACTGGCATTTTCATGGAATGTCACTACTTTTGTAAAGGCCATGCCTCAATACAATGCCTTCTCATAACTGATATAGTTGGTAGTTTGACTAATCAGTGTTTCTTCCAATATTCACAGGTAAATATTTTTTTAATTATGATGAGTGTATATTTATTCATGATACAATTCAAACTAGAACACATTTTTTCACAGTTAATATATATACTTATATTAACTGTGAGTTAGTCAACGTTGTTTTCTTTAAGGCCTTCGTATTCCTATGCTAAAATGTAACATAGTTATGGGATTGAGTTATGTTTAAAAGAATGTTAGGTGTCGTTTAGAATTATAGTTTATTCTTGTAAAATCAGTACTTTTCTGAGCAAGAAACAAAAAAAAGAAATTGACAAGAAGTTGATGAATTACCTGTATAAAACTGTTCTATGTGGCGCCCTGTAGAAATGGTAAATCAAAATAGGATCCCTCCCTCCCTCCTTCCCTGGAAACCGCCATATCTATATATTAATACGTTAATGTGTACGTACGTGTGTCATGCTCCTAAGGAAATTCAAAATAAACAACAAAGAGGTTGGACGGAGAGACTTGGAATCGAAACCATTACATCTAGCTGAAAAGCCGTGACTTTACCAATGAGCTAACTAAATGAAGTCGTTAAGTAGATCAAAATTAACTTAATTAAACCATTAACTGACCCCGCTCACTACTGTCGCTTCAGCGTGAAAGGAGGAGGAGACGACGTTTATGCACCTTTTCTTCGGTTAAACATTTGAACGACGAGATAGAGAGAGAGAGAAATTAAGCACTGTTTATTTTTTTTTTCAGTGAAACACAGAGAGCGCGTACGAAAGAGAGTGTGTATGTTCGTAAGAGAGTGATAGAGAGAAAATATAGAGAGAGACTAAACGTAATTGAAAAGTGAAAATTCAAGAAAAACAAATAAATAAATCGCAAAAAGTTTTTACAAATATGTAACAAAAACGAAAGAGACGAAAGTAAAAAGTACAGTTTCGTTTTCTTTTGGTAAGCCTGCCAGTTTTTACGGTATATCAACCCATTTTAGTAGAGTGTCCATCGTACACACGATATTTGAATGCAAATTATTATTTTTAAAAAGTATTTCACTCTTATCCGGGGGGTTGCTCATGATAAAGACAGCGTAACTTACTAACAAATAGAGGGTTCTTTGTTACATTGGGACCCGCGTTAACTCTGACCCCGTCGTTACGGTTAGGTTCAGTGGAGTATGCGTAAGACAGTGAAAGAGTGTATGCATTGTGTCTGTGTGTACGTTGTCTCAATATAATTGTCATTTTTAAGGTTTTTTGAAATTTTCTGGAAAACTAAGGTATATGGTAAACTGAAATTAAAATGCCATCAACTAGACACTAGAACCTCTATATCTGCCAAAAATCAGCTGAATCCATCAAATAGTTGATGAGATACAGGGTGGCACGTACGTACGAACGAACACACGGATAATACAAAATCATGCCTGAGCTTTCTGGATCTCTGGGTTGCCTTGACTAATGATGCTGAAATTCTACACACTTATAGAACCTATAAAAAATATTGTGCAAAGTTTTAATTAATTTGGTTTATTGGTTTTTGAGTTATGACTGATCAAAGAAATGAGATTTCCAGCATAGGCCATTTTTTAAGTCTATTAAGGGATAGAGCGCTCTCGCGCCTCCCTTAATTCGCATATTCCGCTTCATTTCAAATGATACTTCGGCCTACATTATAAATAATAATAATGCTTAATTTACTACTTCATTTCCGTTAATTATTACAACTAATATTTCATATAACATAGTACAATTTATATAATCTAATGAACACTTTTTATAGGAAGTGCCTGGATTTGCGTGTGTGTGCTATTAGTTGAACAAAAAAGAAAAAAATAGATAGAGAGATACATAGTGAGAGAGGGGGAGAAAGAGTGACGGGGAATCGTTTCGCACATGGTTGGTTGCGTTTCGTTACAGAGCTAAATGGTGTGAATGCTAAATACGTACCTATTGCCGCCCGGTGTGCATACTACATAAGTACCTATCGCTGCCCCAGTGCGAATACTAAATATGTACATATCGCCGCTCCGGTGCGAATGCTAAATACGTACCTATCGCCGCTCCGGTGTGAATGCTAAATACTACCTTTCGCCACCCCGCTGTGCATGCTATATACGTACCTATCGCCGCCCCGGTGCGCGTGCTATATACGTACCGATCGCCGCCCCGGAACGCATGCTAAATACATACCTATCACTGCCCCAGTGCGCATGCTATATGCGTACTTATTGCCGCCCGTGTGCACATGCTGTATACGTACCTATCGCCACCCCTGAATGCTAAATACGTACATATCGCCGCCCCAGTGCGAATGCTAAATACGTACCTATTACTGCACCGGTGTGCATACTATATAAGTACCTATGGCTGCCTCAGTGCGAATACTAAATATGTACATATTGCCGCCCCGGTGCAAATGCTAAATACGTACCTATCGCCGCCCGGTGCGCGTGCTATATACGTACCTGTCGCAACCCCGGTGCGAATGCTAAATACGTTCCTATCGCCTCCCCGGTGCGCGGGCTAGATACGTACCTATCGCAACCCCAGAACGCGTGCTATATACGTACTTATTGCCACCCCTGTGCACATGCTATATATGTACCTATCGTCACCCCTGTGCACTACTTTATACGTACCTATTCCCACCCCCTTGCACATACTATATATATACTTATCGCCGCCCCGGTGGGCATACTATATTCGTACCTATCGTGGCTCTGGTGCGCATAATACATACTTACCTATCTCTGCAAGGGTGCACATACTATATATGTACCTATCTCTAGCCCAGTTCGCATACCTAAGAACTCATATTAGTGTGCACCTGTCGTGTCAGAAAAACAAAATAGTGTTCATTCATGTAGTGTCACTATCATAAATGGAAATATTTTTAGGTTAAAAAAAGAAAAAAAGAATTTTTTTTAGCCCCCCTAATTTGTTTTTTTGTATCCTCCTCCATAAATAGAAATATTTTTAATGAAAAAAAAATTTTAAATAAAAATTTTTCTTCAACAACCCCAATTTTTTTTTACTCTCCCCATACATATAAATATTTTTAATTAAAAAAAAAATTACCCCCCCCCCTCAATTTTTTTTTTATCCTCCCCTATACATAGAAATATTTTTAATGCAAAATAAAAAATATTTTTGACCCCCCCAAAAAAAAATTTAACCTCCCCCATATATAGAAATATTTTCAATTTAAAAAAGAAAAAAAAATTCACCCCCCACCTCCCAAAAAATTTGTTTCATCCTCCCCCATACATATAAATATTAGAAGCACCCCTGGTTCCTATACTGCAAAAGCACTCATGGTCCCTATGCTGAAGAAGCCTCCGTGGACTATATTGCAGAAATACCCCCGGTGCTGGATCTTATACTGTAGAACCACCCCTGGTCCCTATACTGCAGAAGCACCCATGGTCCCTATTCTGCAGAAGCCTCCGGGTCCTATATTGTAGAAACACCCCCGGTGCTGGGTCCTATACTGTAGAAGCACCCCTGGCCCCTATACTGCATAAACACCCATGGTCCCTATTCTGCACAAGCCTCCGGTGTCTATATTGTAGAAGCACCAGAAGCACCCCCTTACTGATCACCCCTCCTTTTTATCTGCACACTAGCTCTATCTAGGACATTGATCACTTTTCTCCCGGACAACGCCGAGTACTTTGAAAATTAAGGAGGCATCCAGAGCACTACTAATATCACTCTTACTGATTCCTCCTTTTCATCTGCGCAATAGTCCGAAAAGAAGCGTATATGCTGTTAAAATATTATACAAATGTATCACTACAGTAGCTCTATCTAGGATATTGAGCACTATTCTCCCGGGCAACGCCAAGTACTTAGAAAATCAAGGAGGCATCCAGAGCACTACTAAAATCACTCTTACTAATTTTCCCTCATTTCTATGTGCACAATAGTCTGAAGAGAAACATAGATGGTGCTAAAATATTATCCAAACATATCACTGCAGTAGCTCTATCTATGATATTGAGCGCTTTTCTCCCGGACAACGCCGAGTACTTAGGAAATAAAGGACGCATCTAGAACATTACTAAAATCACTCTAACTTATTTCCCTTTATTTCCATGTGCACTGAAGTGAAACGTAGATAGTGTTAAAATATTATACAAACTTATCACTATAGTAGCTCTATCTAGGATATTGAGCACTTTTCTCCTGGACAACGCTGAGTACTTAGAAAATCAAGGAGGAATTCAGAGCACTACTAAAATCGTAGCCTTCCTATAATGTTATTGATACATCCGAACTGAAGTTATGGTATGACTGATGCAACCGGACAGAATTTAGGGCAAGACCGGGTACATCCGGCAAGGGATTATGGGACGTTTTCAGTGACTCAGCATTTTTATCAGATTACTACATAAATACGTTAGATAATAAGGTTTTTTGGAATTTCTGGAAAACTAGGATATATGGTAAACTGAAATTAAAATGACATCAACTAGACACTTGAACCTCTATGTCTGCCAAAAATCAGCTGAATCCATCAAATAGTTGATGAGATACAGGGTGGCACACACGTACGTACGTACGTACGTACGTACGTACACACGGATAACACAAAATCACTCCTGACCTTTCTGGATCCCCGGGTTGGCTTGACTAATGATGCTGAAATTCGACACACTTATAGAACCTATCAAATGAAAATTTTGTGCAAAGTTTTAAATAATTTGGTTTATTGGTTTTTGAGTTATGACTGATCAAAGAAATGAGATTTCTAGCATACGTCGTTTTTGAAGTCTATTAAGGGATAGAGCGCTATCGCGCCTCCCTTGATTATGCATCAATATCATTTTTTGGGGGAACAACTGTGTTCAGGCGTGAGTGTCAAAGTCAGAAGAAAAAATATTTTTATCAAACAGAATCAAACTTTTAGTAGTGAAGAATTTTACATAGATAAAACAAATTACATAAGAAAAGTTCTAATCATAGTTCATTTTATTCGTTGGTTCAAAGCTTCTTTTTCTGGATTTTCGTAGATGGTTTCATGCATAATAACGTTTAACGCTCCGACAATAATCAGCCATCATATAGCCATACCATCACCCCTGGTCTGTTCGTCACTCTTATATGCTAGTCGAATCGTTCTCCTTGTTCGTCACTTAGGCTACCAAGGTTTTCTGAGAAGACGATCAAGATGACTATAAAGATAGAGCATCTTTATGCCGATATTAGCTCCAATTTTACTCAAATCACTGAGCATTGTGACCACTAATTCTTCATAGTTGTCAGCTTTGTGGTTTCCGAGAAACCTTTAACAACATTCACACGTAAGACTATTATTTTTATTAGTAGTTCTTATTGTTAGCGATATTTGATTTATTAACGTTAATGGTAAGTACTTGAGAGAGAGTTAACTCCCTTACATAAAGTATGTTGCCACTTATTTTAGAAATGTATATATATATATATATATATATATATATATATATATATATCGCTATATAGCAAAAGTATATCACTATTTAGCTGATATCGCTAACAATAAGAACTACTATAAGCGATTAAAAAATCATATTTCTAATTCTGCTATAGTCAGCCATTCTGGTGAGCCGCAGGAACGACAAAACACGTGTCTGTGGATTACTATTTTATCTATCTATCTACTTATCTATCTGTGAATATATATTTATTTATATATATATATATATATACATATATATATATATATATATATATATATATATATATACAGAAAGAGAGGGGGTGTTATAGTTCACAGAATAAATATAGCTCAATAAGTTTTAGTACTATTCATTATTGAAATATTCTCGATTTCGTTGGGTAGAATAACTTTTATAGAGTGCGTGATTATTTAATAATAAGAGGGTCATATTTATTCATAATGTTACAGAAGTTCAGATCAATATGGCACCTTAGGTTTCAAGCTGGGTGAGCGGACACAGGGGGAAAATACTTGGTCAACTTGAGTTGTAATTTTAAACCGCTCTAAATATGGCTGACCGAACATGATAAAATAAAACTAAGCGTAATATTATTCTTGGTTTGTTCAGCAGAAGGAATTACATGAACCATTCCAGTCATAAGAGTATGTCGACAGTTACATTCCCATCAATGCAGGTACCCATTGATTCAACTGTCCTTGTATGCCCAAGTAATCACAGTTCTAAATACTACCATGGCTTAAAATGACTTAACGATAAATAGTGTGTTCACGTGATTTTACTGGAAACATAAGAACTTGTATACACTTTTTCATTAAATTTGTACGTGCTGCGTTATGCAAAAAACATCCTTTTCACACGGTAAGTAATAATAATAATTATCATTATTATTATTATTACTATTATTATTTTTATTACCCGGCAAAACCAGTGAATTTCCCTGGAAATCCGAATTACACCAAGTCTCTCCAGATGTACAGCTGTCTGTGTGCCATTCCATTATCGTTGTTATGTTCTTACTAGTCTTGCACCAGCCGCTTACCAATGATTTTTCACTGATAATCGTCATTACTTTTCTTTGGAATTATGATGAAAATAAGCTTCCTAAAAATTCTAGTATCCTCCGTACATAACCCGTTGATTCGCTGTTTAGATGGTGCTATTCTTCTGCATTCTACGAATCGCAACGTGGTAAAAACTGATGTTTATGCCACTGCGTTTATGGGGGGGGGGGGCAATTATAATATGTTTATCCACGTAGTCTCAGTTCTCTTGAGGTCGTCTTGATATATAACATGCTTCTAGTTGTGTTGAAGCCTAGTGCTATATTATTAAATCTTATATGTGTTTTATCAGTGTCATTTTATTTATTGGGTTGGTTTCAGCACTCAAGGATTGTTCCTAATATGCCATCAGTTTCGGTGTTTGTATATAGTGTCACTCTTTAATTACAATTCTTTCTAGTTTTTTTTTCACGTCTTTTTTAGACTGATTCTAGTGCTCTTATAATAGTATTATAGAAGTTCTCATATTCCATTGTTTCTATATACTTGCCTCTTAACGAGTATAGACATAGACATAAGGTCGGTGTTATATGTGGAGAAAATCTAGGTCTCCAAAAAGGGGGGCTCTGGATTTGAACAAAAATAAAAATTGTCTCAGTGTACACAAAAGGTCTTTTAATTATTTACCTAGTTTTCCTGAAGCCTACAATTTCACGCTGTGACCACCTTGTCAAATAGGCTAGTATTTAGTAGATATTTCTTTTATGTTGACAATTATTATCTCTATTTTTGATGAGGTTGTTTGTTTGTATTTCAATGTCAGAGAGGGTTGTATTCTTTTAATTTGTCAATTCTGCTTTCGGTTTTTGTGTGTACTACTTGTCTCTGTTTTTGTAGTGTCGTCGTTTGCAAAGTTCCCAATGGACAACCTTCACCACCCATTATTCTTGTTAATGTTGTTTGTACTCACTAGGAGTTCTCACACAGATCATCGTCAGTGATTGCTCATCGACAGCAACCAATGGTATTTCCTGGAGTTTGACTGACAACAATCCTCTCCAGATTTCCAGTATTCTTCACCTCTTTTCGGTAACCGCTGCAAATAACCTTGCGGTATCGCAACAGCGGCTTACCATTGATTTCTCGCTGGTAAGAACAATTGGTCTTCTCTGGGATTTGGGTAGCAATAAGCCTCCCCAAGGTTCCAGCATTCTTCCGCACTTTTTCAGTAGAGGTCTGGTTTGTGCTGTCACTTCTCGGTCTTCTCATCCTCCTCGACCCTCTACAAATATTTTGTCTGGTGTCAGCCTAAGCCGGCACAATTTTTTTAGGGGGAGAGCTTATGATGTTTCTTGTAATTTCTGTTCCTTGGTTCATTTTTGTGTGGTGTTAGCTGAGGCCGGTGTAATTTATTTGGGGGAGATTATGAAGTGATTTTTCTTGTAGTTTCTGTTCATTTGTTCGTGTTGTGGTGTTCTTCGTGTGGTTTTGTTTTCTCCCTGTTGGAAATTCCTTCTGACTAGTTACCCTTTGTAGTTTATGCGGGTTGGTTTCCGCATTCAAGGATTTTCTTTAAGATTGCAGCTGTTTTATCATTGCCGTCCTTTGTATGCTTTCGATGGTCCCTTTGATTCCAATTTCTCCCAGTATTTTCTCTTGGTTTTTTGGTATTGTTCCTATAGCTCCTATGATAATTGGAATTATACTTCATGCTTCATATTCCTTTCAGTTCTCTGGCTAGTTCTGTGTATTTGCTTCGTTTTTCCGTGTCTTTTATCTTCACACTGTGGCCTGCTGGGACGGCGCAGTCTACGATTTGACAAGATGTGTTTTTCTTGTCGATTATAATAACATCAGATCTACTTGGTTGTATGAGTTTATCTGTTTGTATATCCATATCCCAGAGGATTTTGTGTTTTTCGTTTTCCAGTACTGTTTCTGGTTTATGTTTGTACGATTTGTCAACGTATTCGAAATTCAATTGTTTGCACAGTTCCCAGTGTATTGCTTTCCCCACACAGTCATGTCTGTTCTTGTATTCTTTTTAGGCAAGTGTGCTGCATTCACTTATTATATGATTTACTGTTTCGTCTTTTTGTCCACACAGTCTGCATTTACTGTTTTCCTGGGTTTTATCCACTTTAGCTTTAATCTAGTTTGTCCTAATCGCATCGTTCTGTGCAGCCGTCAGTAAAGATTCCATTTCTCTGTAAGGAGTTCTCACACAGGTCATCATCAATGATTTATCACCGATAATAACCGATAGTGTTTCCTAAATTGTGAGTGGAAAGAAGTCTCCCCAGATTTCCTGTCCTCTCCACCTCTTTTGATAACCATCTGAAATACTTTGCATTATCGCCACAGTCGCTTACCATTGATTTCTAGCTGGTAACGACCATAGGTCTTTTCTGTCAATTGGGTGGCAATTAGCTTCGCCAAGGTCCCGGTACTTCCCACATTATTCCAGTTGAGGTCTGCTTAGTGCATTGCCTTTTCCCTTTAAATCCTCATTGATCCTTCACAACTAGTTTGTGTGGCATCATCCGAGGCTGATGCTATTTGGGGAGGGGGGGGCACAGTTTATAAGATTTCTTGCAGTTTCAGTTCCCTCGGATTCACGTGGTGTTTCTTTCGTGTTTTTGTTTTATTTCTCTTCTTCTTCTTCTTCTTCTTTTTATTATTATTATTATTATTATTATTATTATTATTATTATTATTATTATTATTATTATTATTATTATATAAAACGTTCCATCAAATCTCTTTTCGCCAGATCTTATATTCATTTTACACACTTCAAATTGTATAACTCACGCAAACAGAAGACTTACAAATTCCAGACGCTTCGAATTCATATCAGTTGTCTGGTGTGTTTGCCGCGCTTATTAAATTATTTAAGAGCTCAAACTTGAATATCATGAAACTGTAATACAATTAAGATTTGAATCATCTGTCTATAAAAGACAACATTGTCTATCTGTCGGTTATTTCTTTTTAGTTATTACAGATTATCGGATTTTTAGTTGATAGCAATAAATAAAATATTTTAGGTTTTAGAGTAGTTGTACTTTACTACTAAGTATTAACATAAAATGATCACTCAGTTCTTGACCACATATTGTAGGACAGAACGGGTAATGATTAATTATTCGTTCTGCCCTAAGCAGTTTTGTAAAAAACTAGATAAACAATAACGAATAATGTTTTCTGGTCAAAAAGTTTGTGATAATTTTGCATTATATTCATATAATAAAGTGAACCCACGTTAACGTATACAATAGTTTTATTAATTCATCCGATATTTACAGTGTCTGCATGTGTAATCGCACGAAGAAAAATAGAATCTGATTTATATTTTTTAGCAGATGGCATCACTAAAAAGGTGAACGTTGCAATTAAAATATATGTGTATATTTGCATATACATTGTGTGGGTGCGTGTGTGCGTGTATTACGATGTAGTTATTTAGGGATCTATCCGACATAGATGTACATAACATGAGATTGTCATGTTAAAAATGTACTTAACAACTTTCGAATAGACTCATATATATATATATATATATATATATATATATATATATATATATATATATATATTATCCACTTTTTATTACTATCACATAGATCTCTACATCCTCTACTCCCTGTGCTAAACGACACCCTTAATTACATTCCTTGCTCTAACCAAAAACCCTCGCTAACTAACAATAACCTTGATCTCAACGCTCAAATTCTCTTATCTTCTCCACCTAACAATTCCAACTTAAGTTTGCCCAGAGCTTGAGCATGCAAACCCAAACTACTCCCGATACTACAAATAACACAAATACTATAATAACAACCCATACAAAATACACAATTATATTGGAGTTAGTTCCTTCCCCATCAAGACCCGCATCTCAAACCATATCTACTCCTTAAACATAATAACAACAATACCACTGGCACCTTTCTATCCAATTTAATAAAAAAAACTTTAATCTTAAAAATACTCCCTACTTCCTACATTGGTCAATATTCAAAAGGTCTAAATCCCCCACCTTGCGATCCGCTTTCTGCCAACTATGTACATTAGAAACATTTATGATAGCTACAGCATCTAAAAGCAAAAATACGAACTTATCTTAAAATGCAGGCACAAGCGAAAATTTAAATACATCAATTTCGTTATTCCTTCTGACATCCCTCCTCCCAGTCAACAACCCTCTCTAACATTAGACTAATTCTTAAATTTTATAATTTGTTAACTTTTAAACTCTTCACCTTTCCAATCTTACAAATAATCATCTCAATAACATAGCGTATCCGTCCCTGTGCATCTAATGACTTTATTAAACCACAATACTTAATATAAATTGTAAACTAACATTATTCTCCTCCACTCCACTAATCCTTAATCTCCTCTTCTCCAACACTCTAATTGCTATACCCTTTTCCAATTACTAGCTAACCCCCTTAGATATTTGTTCATGGTATCTCCCTTTTGCATACAATCTATCGATTCTGTGGACGCAGCTCTCTACCGACAATCCTTTTCTCATGAATTCCATAATTCTCACCTTTAAACTGCACTCCTTGGTTACTCCTATAGTGGCCTATTTGCCCCCTTAAATGTATCTGTAATTTCAATACTCCATGTTATCTCTTCGGTTACATAATCAACCCAGTCCCACCCTATAATCCTTATACTAGAACTTACATGTTGCAAACATATTTACGCTGTTCCCAATCCTAACTTCAGTAATATATTAAAGTATCTTATTTAGTCACGCATCTAATATTTAATTAACTGGGAAATCTATAAATTATTTAAACATTCGACTCTGAAATACTAGAAGTGTCCGGATGAGTACATCTTAAACACGTAAATTCCAGATGTCCAATCGTCTAAGCCATAATTCCCAATTTTAAATTTTCTGGTTTATATATAATACGGGGATACTCCTCCCCCCGAGCTGTTTACTTATTGACCAGGAATCCTAATGTATTAGCTTGTTGAAACTTCACTCCAACTCATAAGTGAAGCCAGTCCAGCAAAGGATCTGGCAGTAATTACATTATATTGTTGCTTACTAGCCCTCCCCCTACCCTACTCCCAGCATCAGCCATAGTTCCATCCACTAAACCTTCTCCCCCCCACTTCCCTAATTTCACACTCCTTTATCACTTTTTACTGGCTTCGTCTTCGACCAGAAAACTATCTCTCATTTCTTAGATTCGATTGAAGTAACTACTAACACATTCCACGGCCTGCTTGAAATATACATTTTAAACTCAACTCCTTAAAAACTATTTTCATTCGCTGACCACGGAAGTATTTTAAAATGGCCCTAATTCTTCAAAATTACATCCTAATATGTGCTTTTTATCTACGATTGAACTGAACATCATTCTATTAGATTTACTACATTTTGAACATTTTTACCGCAGTCTCCACAAAATCACTTTCCATCTTTAAATCTTTCGTCACCGGACACTTTGTCAACAAATATTCACCAACTGGACAGACTTATACATTTATAACCTTTTTATGCACACACTCTTACTTTCTATTACTTTATATTGTTTCTTGAATTTTTCAAATTTTGAATTTTGGCTATCCCCCTGCCAACTTATCCATCTATGTAATTCCTCTGATGATAAGATTTTAATCTTTGAAAAGCCTGGCTCCAGGAAAAATAAACATGTTTTTATCGAGTGCACCTTGCATTAAACAATCGAAGATGAAATAGATTTGCCATCCGCACATCTTTATCTCCCTTCCCTCATTTATCTTTATAATTGCTCTATCTCGTATATTGAGCTTAAACCATTTCACTGTAGGTTCAATTCTCTAAAAGTATACTTTGTTCTCATATTTTATTTTATATATATATATATATATATATATATTATTTTATTTTATACAGGCATGTATAAAATCTGCGACACTGGCATGTCGATGTTATCGACTAACAGCTGTTATGAACTGAGATCTCATCGGGAGGAGTTAGAATCCGATCTTAAACCTCAGATTATATTTGGAAAGAATAAAATGGGGAAGAAAAGAAAAGAAAAAGAAATTTAAAATTTGGAGACTCACGTAGTTAGATTTGAGACGGTTGAGAATCAAATATAAAATAAAAGTAAAATAAAATAAAGGATACAATATAAAAATATAAATTATAAATTCATTGAAGATATAGAAAAAGAAGGAGAGAGAGAAGTTGGTGGGAGAGAGGGTGGTAGAAAATTAAAAAGATAAGGGGAAGGGTAGAGGAAGTAAAAAACTCATAGCTAATGTCTACATTGTTGGGGTTGCTGTCGAAAGCGCCTCGATATCCGGTTAACGCTTTCCCGTGTTTTTTTTTCAATGTTTGGTGGGATTTTAATACATTAGGTTTTAATCTTATTTATTTATTTTCCTTTTTTAATTGTCTTAGTTTTTACTATCTTTTTATTGTAAGGTTTACTTTTTTATTTCATCTTATTGTTATTAATTAATTTGTTTTATTCATTTATTTAGACCGAGTAGAGCACATTATTGTGAAGGTACAATAATTAAAAAATTACTAAAGTTAGATAATAGCAGCCCATGATAAAAATAAATAATAATTATAATAATAATGGTATCGAACATAATAAAAAAAATGTAATTGTAGTAATAATGATATTTAAAGTCATATTTAGGTATGTGGGATAAACAAATGGAATAGAGAGAATCCGGATAAGGTAATTGTGATTGAGACATCACCAATCATTTCAATGGAAAGTAAACCCAATAAGTTATAATGGTAATAATAATAATAATAATAATAATAATAATAATAATAATAATAATAATAATAATAATAATAATAATAATAATAATAATAGTTATATTAACGTTAATAATTATAATAATGGTAATACTACTAATACCAGCAATAATGATAATAGTAGTAAAGAACTAATAATAATAATAATAATAATAATAATAATAATAATAATAATAATAATAATAATAATAATAATAATAATAATAATAATAAGAGCCAAGGAACAGAAACTGCAAGAAACAGCACTTCATAATCCCCCCCCCCAATAAATTACACCGGCCTCAGCTATCACTACACAAAAATGAACCAAGAAACAGAAATTACAAGAAACACTATAAGCTCCTCCCTCTAAACCACCCACCCACCCCCAAAAAATTTAAAAGAATTTTAAAAATTCTTTTTTTTTAAATAAGGGAAGAGAAAAGGTAAAGAACAAAAAGAAAAAGAAAAGGAATTGAAAGGAAAAAATTTAAAAATTAAAAAGAAAAATTGATTTTTTTTTGTTTTAACTGGTGCCGGCCTAGGCTGACACCAGACAACATATTTGTAGAGGGTCGATGAGGATGAGAAGACCGAGGAGGGACAGCACAAACCAGACCTCCCCTGGAAAAGTGCAGAGAGTGTTGAGACCTTGGGAGGCTTGTTGACCAATTGTCCTTACCGGCGAGAAATCAATGGTAAGAGACTGTTGCGATACCGCATCGTTATCGAAAAAAGGTGAAGAACACTGGAAGTCTGGGGTGACTTGTTGTCATTCAGACTCCAGGAAATACCACTGGTTGTTGTCGGTGAGCAATCACTGACGATGATCTGTGTGAGAACTCCTAGTGAGTACAAATAATAGTACAAAAATAAAAATATAAATTTCATAAGAATTATTTAGATGAGGATTGATTATTCGGACTAGTAGTATTTTTGGTCTTCACATGTCCGTCCCCAGTCGTGGACCACAGTCGCATGTTTTCTAGGCCTGTATTATGGATCGCCTTGGACAAGCCCTAAACGCTCGCATGTGTGTCACTATGGCTACAAAGTTGTTGACTAGACGATATAACTATAATATTCTTTAGCAGCAGCGTTTGAAACGGTAAAATAATGCGTTTATTATTTTGTTTAATCGACATCCCCAGCGCTTATTTTTGAAACCTCGCTAATTGCTGTTATATTGTAAGTGTAACGTAGCCCCTCATCTTTGTTCAGGGGTTGTCTTGCAAGTTTCCAAGATGTTGCGTCCTGAAAACTGAACAGCTGCTCGACCTTGGTTGATCCTCTTTGGATTTGAGGCATCATTTTATTCAACAGGTTGAATCACAAAGGAATATTTGTAAAATGAAACAGCGTGTACATTTCTTGTCGTAATTAACATCCTCAACGCTCATTCATCTAAACTCGCTAATTTCCGTTAAATTCAATGCAGACTGTACCTCTCTGTGTGTATTTGTTAATATCTATCAATTTACCTTCACATCGGTTAAAGGGTATAACATTATACACTAATGTACAATGTACTAACGTTTATCTTACAAGTAACGAGTGTTCTAGTATCTTATAATTAATTGTGTCCATAATGTGTTTCTTTTATAAGGATACGTCGTTATACATCGATGTAAATATTGCACAGTTAAACATCGAACTTAATTTCGAGTTTATGTTTATTCTGACTATTTCGTCGTTAACCACATTTTCATAGCAATTGATCTTCCGCGGGTCTTCATTAGTATTTATTTAACGCTGTCAGTTCTGTGAAGGTTGATCACTAATAGTGTCATAAGCGACACGTTAAACTCCTCCTTTTATTTTACTCTCCTTTGTTTATCTATACAGAATAATGACATGTCTGCTTCTAATTGAATTCCAACTAAATATAAAAAGAAAAAATACACATACTAAAACATGGTACGTGACCAAGGTACTAGTATCATATCTGGGGATGTACCGCTCGAAATACTCTTTCCTGTCTCGACACAGTACAAAATCGACTCCGCAATCTAATAGGAGTTGATCTCTTTCACACATAAGAGATGTTGCTAGCCTCTCTCTACTGTATAGTTATGCTCATTCTAGGGGTTCGACTAAGCTCCATCCCTTGTACGCCACATTCAAATATTCACAGCAAGAACTCGTCTAGCTACAATCACAGCTCTTTCTCTCTCTCTCTCTCTCTCTCTCTCTCTCTCTCTCTCTCTCTCTCTCTCTCTCTACCTCTACCCCTCTCTCTCTCTCTCTCTCACTCTCTCACACACAAACTTTCTCTTTGCCGTCTTCAAGTCTATTGTGAACAAATAATGGTTGGCAGCCCTATTCGATAATAAATTCCTCTTAGGTTATCTTCTGCCTATCTCACTCATTGTTTCTGCTCCTTTCGTGGAGGTCATCATCGTCCAATGACGATCTCTTTATCCCTTATATCGTAGTGACATATTAGTAAGAAAATGTTGTTTAGCGTTATATTTAATTTTTTATTGTCTATTCACACTCTATCAACCATCTTGATGGTTATGTAATGCGAAGATACAAGTTCCTATTGTATAAACTTTAAGTAAGACGAAACGCGGAGTAAAAGCAAACATATACCTTACTTTATGCATGAGACATACCTTAGCTAACAAAACTGATACTCGATAGATACGACGTTAAAAGCGGTAAAAGATTTTGTTTGATCACCAAGGTTCAGCAATGTTTTGTCTGTTTTGTACTTAAATGAGTAACAGTTCTGTGACTGTCAGATGTCCTAAACTAAGTGATGGCATTTAGTTTTAAATAAATCAATATATGTTTCGGAATTTTTTTAGATGAGGGTTGATGATTAATAGAATTTGGTATATTCGGACTACTGTTCTCATCATTGGTGTTTTTATCACAACGTAACCTCCGACCGTCTTCAGGTGTACCTTGTTGAACTCGGAAATGTTTCCGTCGAACTTTGAACGTGACCGTTTATTTCATCCATCTTCCATGACTGGGAAGATGTCTTCAGAAATTCGCAATTCTTCGTATCGCCCTCACTGAGGATTAAACCTTCAACCTTCAGATGACTGTCACTTAGAACTGAATTTTACATAGTACTATATCCACTGCACTTGCGGACAATTCTAGCATGAATTTTGGGAGCCTTAAACCTATTCTTATTTTAGATCTAACTACTTATCACAATAGATCACTACTTATATATTATTTATAATTATAGGTCCCCATATTGTATTAAATTATATACTAGGTCTGCTTAGTGAGTCATTGTCGCCTAACATATATATATATATGTATATATATATATATATATATATATATATATATATATATATATATATATATATATATATATATATATATGACTAGCCTGAAAAATGCGGACGCATGTGTATTAATATTCTTAAGTATAAACCTGGAAAAGTGCAGAAAAAGTTGAATTAACTCTTAGAATATTGACGCTGGAATTGAGATTTGAACAATTAAATGTACACTTAATCACACTTAATCAAAAGGTTGCTAAAATGGCAGACATATGCAATGGTTTTTCTTAGATTGTTCTTTAGCTTGATTAACACAAGAATGACATAAACCAATCAAATATTTATACAGTAGATTTCGTCTAAATAGTCACCCTAAGTAAACAGAAAAAGTGATGACTCAGGCAAATTAACAAATTAGTCTAATTGATTTGTGACTTAATTTACTGACTCAAAGATTTAGTGACTTAATAACTAAACTTTTATCGCTTTATCATTTTATAACTAAATTTTTAAATTTTCTTTTAGAAATGAAGTTGGAAATTATTTTTAGAAAATTTTGAAATTTATAAAAAAATCTATTTGTCACGTGACAGAAATGCAAAAATTACTACAGTAGGAAAAGTTTTTAAAAAGAAGTTGGAACAAAATGGTGCTGACAATTAGAGAGAGTTATTTATTGAGGTAGAGTTGAATGTAAGTCAATTATGTCAAAGTTTGGTTTGATATTTTCTTATTAAAATAAAAAACACATGTGCTTTGCATGTAACACAAACAAATCAGAATTTCCTGACCCGTGCAGTATGGATATATTAAATACAGGCAAATTCCATAGCTGCGTAGAGTCAGCGACAGAATACACTCTACTCGAGGTAATGTGGTAAAGAGCAATCACTCATGTATTCTTCACATTTTGAATGATGATTTAACAAATTGAACTTCATTTAATGAATCACCTAATTCATTATTGTTTTTTACTCTACATTTAATTCTTCATATCTCAATTTCAGCTTCAATATTTTAAGAGTTTATTCCACTTGTTCTATACTTTTGCAGGTTTATATTTAAGAATATTAATACACATGCGTCCGCATTTTTTAGTCTAGTCCATTTTTAAGGCATTGCAGTTTGAGAATGTATAATGTTTTGTTTTATTATAATTTAAAAAAGGAACAAGTAATAAGACCCCAAAACATCAGTGACCAGGTTCACCTTGAGTCACCTATACTTTGAGTTGGTGAAAATATTAGTAACAATTGCTAATTGTGTTGACCAATATTCATTATGGCATCACCATAAAAACAGCATCTAATTCATTAGTGAACTAGCATTGGATTTAATACTTCTTATTCGCTGAAAAAATTCATAATGCAAACTTTCTTTCGTAATCTGCATACAACCAATAATAAGAAATTCTAACTAACTTTATTATTATAATTTAGAAAAGAATGAGTATATTTAGTATAATTATTTAAAACATTTACCTTTTTTGGACATCCTTACTACATTATTCAATACTGCTTATAGAGACAAAGTCACAACAACTTATTATGTAATAAATTTGAATTTACCTTTAAACAGCACGTTAGCAGCAATAATAACTTCACGTGTATATTTTGAAACATAAGATTGTTAGACAGCCATACTACATGGTTCAGTACTGCCAATAAAGACAAAGCACAAATGACTATACCCTAATCATTAAAAAAAATAATTTTACTAAGGAAGTTATCATACATTTATTAATGAAGCTTGCAATTAAAAATAACTTCACATTTTTAGTTTCTAAAAAGTAAAAGTACATAAATTAGAATATAGTCAATTAAAACATTTTCATTTTCTGTATAGCACTTCAACATGATTCAGTACTGCCCGTATCAACAAAACTACAATTGACTATACTTTAGTCATAAATTTAGAGATTAAGTTTCAAAATGAAGTTATTTAGAAATAATAAATAGAAGAACAATAAAAAATATATTTACTTATGTAATTTATTAAAAAAATATTTTTAGAATATTATCATAAAAGATATCAGCTTTTTCTGGAAACCCTTACTACATAATTCAGTTCTGTCTACAGAGACAAATTCACAAATGAAAATATTATATGTATTAATTTAGAGATTTATTTAAATAAGTGAAGTTATTAAAAATGAGTAAAGAAGCAAAATAAATAATCGGGTTTCTTAGAACTTATACCCCCACTTCTAACCCTCTAAAATCCGACCAATTTTCTTATTATTATTTTATTTTTATTTTTGTCGTTCTTTTGTATTTTTAAATAAAATTTATTATTTTCTTTTCAATTATTAAAGATTAAATTATTAATAAGTTATGAATTATCAAAAATAATAATACTTTTTCTATTTAAAGATAATATTTTTTAAATAATAAAATACAATTTTACTTACTAGTTATATCTAATAATGTCGGTTCTCCTTGGTAAGCGAAAAGGTGTCGACATCATAGTGATCGGACGAATCCATCTTGTCACTATGGTTGAATCCGGATCAGTCCACGACACATCTTCAACATACCCAAGAGTTAATAAATTCAATATAGCCAATTTTTCTTGATTTTCTTCATAAATAAATAAAATAAATAAAAAGAGAATTTATATTTGGAATTTTGGGGGATTTCTTTTATCTAAAATTGTGGCTTCAGTTTGCAGTTTGGCCTTTTTAGGCCTTTTTTCCTGAAAAATGTAGCTTCAAAAGCTAATTATCACTTTCTTATTGTGTTCTACTAAAAGTCACACAGCTCTGTTTCTATGGCCCCAATCTTTTTAATACTAACATATTTCAAATCGGCTCATCAGGTTCTATCGTTCTATTTCTCAACCCTTAAAGTATATTTATGATTTAAAAACTTATATCAAGTTAAAGGGCATGGGGAGCATTTTTAATTGGCATTTTGTCAATTCAAGCTGCTCAACCTTCCATATCTTAAATTATTTTCGAGATATCTATGTTTTTAGATTCCTTGTGCTGTTTGCTACATTTTGGGTATAATAAAAATAAATATTTGTTTTAAATAAAAAGTAATGGTTATTCAAAGTCAATGGGGGGGCGTTACCATACACGCTGATGACCACACCTATTTTGAATAACTTTTTTCTACTGGACCAAATTTTAATTTCTTTATATTCAACAAAGGCTTGGGACTAGTCAATTCTAGTGCCAAAAAAAAGTTTGGATTAAAACTGAATTAATCACAAACTCAAGAATTGGTCACAATTGGGTAAATGTTGACCTTAAGCATATTATTAATACACTACCGTGTGTGAATGATACAGGAACATTTTCATGGATAGAGAGAGTATGGGAGAGAGATTAAACGAAATGGCGCCTCTCAATACCTAGACACGGGTGAAACTTGTAGGACAGCAGTTGTATAGTTGCGGAAACATCTATGTGTTGTGGGGTACAAATCACCCCTATTGAAGAATTAATGGACGCAACCATCTATAATAAATACCATGGTTGCAAAGACTCAACAGAGGACATTCCTATTATGTGAGAGTCCTCGTACCACGTGTGGTATCTGTTCCGATGGATACTACACCCTATAGACCGGTGTGGTCTTGGCCTTCGGGGCATGATTCCGCCGATCTATGGGTCTGTCCTGTGCAGTTCTAGGAGGTCCACCCTCCCAGGCTTTGCCTCTCCTCTTTGGGGAGGAGTAAGTTTATAGCTTACTGCCTGAGGCGCCCCTACCGGGGAATGCCGACGGGGCTGCCCAAGCAATTTTTAGTGGCTAAAGCGCTCACCTCTCGGGCGCTGGCTTTTCAAATCCCACTTTCCGACCTTGTGTCACATACTCCTATAGTGGGTAGGTGTTAAATATAGAGGACATTCCTATCATGTGAGAGTCTTCATACCACGTGTGGTATCTGTTCCGATGGATACTACACCTTATAGACCGGTGTTGTCTTAGCCTTCGGGGCATGATTCTGCCGGTCTATGGGTCTGTCCTGTGCAGTTATAGGAGGTCACCCCTCCCAGGCTTTGCCTCTCCTCTTTGGGGAGGAGTAAGTTTATAGCTTACTGCCTGAGGCGCCCCTACCGTGGAATGCCGACGGGGCTGCCCAGGCAATTTTTAATGGCTAGAGCGCCCACCTTCTCGGGCGCTGGATTTTCAAATCCCACTTTCTGACCTTGTGTCACATACTCCTATAGTGGGTAGGTGTTAAATAACGGACATTCCTATCATGTTTTACGCATGGTAGGAATCCGGTCATCTCCTACCACATTTAGTGGCGTTACTGTATTGCTATGATATAAATACATTGTATATTTTAACCTGTCACAATTTGTGGTTGTTATCTTTGTGACCCCTAGCACGGGTCTACAACACTGGCGACGAAGAAATTAGTAAAGAACAAACGTGAGGATTTTGATGTTATACCAGTCACGACAACTGGCTACCAGGATTACTCAAGAAAGTTACGGGATCATTCGACAAAAAACTGAATAACGAAGATTCGGGCAAGGATTTACTTGAAAAAAAAACGTCAAACAACAAAAGACGTCGTCAAAAAAGTCTTATCTTGCTGTTGGGAAAAAAAGCCACAAGACGCCTTAACTACGAGTTAAAACGGAACTCATAAATGGCGTGGATTTACGACAACTGAAAAAAAAACGACTCAAAGTTTCAGTAACTACAAAATAAATTTGCTCGTTCTAAAAAGATTGTCTTAAAAAGGCATTAGCATTGAAAAAAAATTACGAAAATACAGCAAGTAAATGATAGTATATTTTATTTTGGCTAAAGCGAGTATTCGCAAAATTAAAAGTTACGTCGGATTTCTCCGATTAAAATAAATTTTTCTCTGACTGACTGGCACGTTGAAAAAAAAACACTTTCGACAAGCAGGTACGGCATAACACTTTGTGTTAATGAGAAAATATGATATTCTGTTACGCACTTAAAGCGGAAATTATGGCCAATATTTAAATAAATGCTATGAACTCGTTTTTTTCACAAAAAAAAACTAATTCTTTGTAAAAGAAAAAAAAGTGTACGTTCAACAAGGATTTGAACTAAATACTTACACGTTACGAAAAGAAAATTGAAGAAAAAAAAGTTAAACTTTTTTCTGTATAAACACAAACGCTGAATTATTTTCTAGTTGAAAATTGCCACACAAGGAAAAAGTAAATTAAGGAAATACTCGTCAATATAACCAGATACAAAAATTGTAAAAGTTTTTTTGTAGAGTTGGTACTCTGAAAACGCATTTTTGTCATAGAAAAAAAAATGGAGGATTTTTCAAAACAAATTTTGGAAATTATAAAACTTCAACAAAATCAACAATTAGAACTTGAAAAAAGGTTTCGAGAAGAACAATTGATAGTACAGAAACAAAATGACGAGAAGCGGTTAAGTGTGATGAAATACTTCGAGGAAAAACAGGGAAGAGAAAAGAAAGAAATGATGAAATACGCCGCGGAAGAAAAGGAAGAAATGAACGAACAAATATTGGAATTGCCAAAAATTACATTTAGAGCATCAAAACCAATCAGATAAAAAAATGGATTTGTTAACGCAAGTTTTAATGAATAAAGACAACGGACAGGAAAACAGTACGGCTTTTTCGCAAAATGCGATCTGGTCAGCCATTGATACATTTCGCTATGCTCCTGAGGAAAAACCAACGAATTGTCGTTTGACGAGGCAGTCAAACTGTTAATGGAGTTATACTGTCCAAAGACAAGCCTTTTCCATAAAAGATGGAAATGTATGAATATTACACATAAGGAAAATCAGGATTATACGACTTTTGCGTCTATAGTTAATAAAAACTGTGACGACTTCAAGTTGTCATCATTAACGGCAGATAATTTTAGATGCCTAATATTCACACAAGGTTTGATAGCCACAAAAGACGCCGATATAAGACGTCGTGCTCTAAATAAACTGGAATTAGAACCTGATTTAACGCTTCAGAAACTGGCTGAAGATTGTCAACGGTTCGTGGCAGTGAAACAAGATTCCCGAAATATAGAGGAAGCAGGTATCGCTCACATTAAAAAGATACGCTCCAAACATAAAGGACACTCACCCGCCAGCTATTACCAACCAAGAGGCAAAAAGAACCCTTCACAAAATTATCAGGATAGACAAAAGCCTAGGACCCCTTGTAGTAAATGTGGAGGACCTCATGGGTACAATGCATGTTGGTACCATAAGAAAATAACGTGTGACCTATGCAAACGAGCAGGGCACAAGGCCTCATATTGCAGAGCAAAAGTAGAAAAAAGAGTTACATAAAAACTGCAAAAAGGGACCCTTCACCAACAGAGAACATAAGGAAATATGTTACGGTGAGAATAAGAAATAGAGAAGTAAATCTGCAACTCGATTCAGGGTCGGATATATCGATTATAAATGTTCACACGTGGAAGAAATTAGGTAAGCCCACGATGATGAAGACGAATAAAGTCGCAAGATCGGTAACTGGTGAAAAGATACATTTTGAGGGTGAATTAATTATTAATGTTTCACTAAAAAGAAGGACAAAAAAGCTAAAAGTATTCGTTCTTAGGAACGCATCAAATTTATTTGGATCTGACTGGATCCAAGAATTTGAATTATGGGTGATTTTTGTCAAAAAGTCGAAAATTTAACGGCCGAAGCCGACAAACTAAAAAAAGATCTGAAAAAATCTTTTCCAAGTGTTTTTTCTGAAAAGCTTGGATGCTGCACGAAAATCAAAGCGAGATTCGAATTGCTGGATGAAGCAAAACTAATATTCAAAAAACCACGTAGCGTACCGTTCGCTTCAAGAGAAAAAATTGAACAAGAATTGGAAAGACTAGTTAACACATGGATTTTGACCCATATTAACTATAGTGAGTGGGCAGCCCCCACCGTATACATAAAAAAAAATCAAACGAAATCAGAGTATGCGTAGATTTCTCTACCGGCTTGAATGCATCGCTCAAGGACCACCACTATCCGTTACCAAACCCAGAGGAAGTATTCGCTAAGTTAAATGGCGGAAAAATCTTTTCCAAAATAGACTTAAGCGAGGCGTATCTACAGATACCAGTAGAAGACGATAGTTCGAAACTTTTGTGTATCTTAACACACATAGGTCTTTTTAAATTCAATATATTAGCATTTGGGATAAAAGTAGCACCTGCTATTTTCCAACAGATAATTGACACTTTGCTAAGCGGTTTGGATTTTTCAATAGGCTATCTGGACGATATTCTCATACGTAGTCAAAATGTTGAACAACATAGAGATCATGTATTTCAAGTGTTTGACAGAATAAAAGAATACGGCTTCACTTTGAAGGAGGCAAAATGTGAATTTTTTTTGGAACAAATAAAATACCTGGGTCATATATTAAATAAGGACGGGAGAAAACCCGACTCGGATAGGTCCACAGCAATAAAAGACATGCCAGAGCCTCATAATGTAACTACATTGCAAAGTTTTTTAGGGCTCGTTAACTATTATCAAACTTTTATTAAAAATATGCATAAATTGCGCGCGCCTTTGAATGAACTATTAAAAAAGGACAAAAAATGGAACTGGACGCTGGAGTGCTAGTCGGCATTTAAGCAGTTAAAAGATATACTAACATCAGATTTATTTCTGATTCATTTCAATCCAGAACAAGAGATTATTGTCGCAACCGACGCAAGTGCTTATGGAATAGGGGTATGCATTCTACATAAAATGCCAGATGGGTCCACTAAACCGATCGCCCATGCGTCGAGAACCTTACTGTCAGCTGAGAAGAATTATTCCCAAATTGAGAAGGAAGCACTGGGGATCATATTCGGGGTTACAAAGTTCCACCGTTTTTTATACGGTCGAAAATTCAAATTACAAACTGATCACAAACCGCTTATAACCATTTTCGGTTCAAAAAAAGGGATACCAACTTACTCAGCCAACAGACTGCAAAGATGGGCGACCATCCTGTTAAATTACGATATCAGTATGGAATTTCTTGCATCTGCGAAGTTAGGTCACGCTGACGGATTGTCGCGATTAATCCCGAAATCAAGGGAACCGCTGGAGGACACAGTAATAGCGTCACTACAAAGTGAAAAGGACTATACACAAATACTGTGCAATACGATCAGGGAATTACCAGTGACTTTGAAAGAGATAATAAGGGAGGCTGAAGAAGATAGTTTCATCAAAGAAACGAAACAAAAAATTCAATCAGATGAATCGGCGGCGGAAGTTTATTCTATGTGCAATGAGGTACTGTTGTACCGAGAAAGGGTGGTAATCCCAGCCACGCTGAGAAAAAAATGTTTAAAGGATTTTCATACGGGGCACCCTGGGGCTACTAGAATGAAGAGCCTCATGAGGTCCTACGTTTACTGGAAGAGCATGGACACTGATATTGAAGACATGGTAAAGTCGTGTAAGGGATGCGCATTGGCTGCAAAAGCGCCCCCAATACAATTTAGCCCGTGGCCTAAAGCTGACCATCCATGGTCAAGGATACACGTGGACTTTGCAGGTCCATTGGAGGGTAACTATTACTTAATAGTTGTTGATAGCTTTTCAAAATGGGCTGAGGTATTTAGATGCAAGAGTCCAACGACGGATTTTACAATCAGTGCTCTTCACGAATTGTATGCTAGGTTTGGTGATCGATTGTTTGGTGTCGGACAATGGCACGCAATTCACGTCAGCAGATTTTAAAAGTTTCTGCGAGGATTTCCAGGTCAACCACATAACAACGCCAACCTATCATCCTCGATCGAACGGTCAGGCAGAGAGGTTCGTGGACACGCTAAAAAGAGCCCCGAAAAAAGCTAAAGGAACGCCCTTAGGAAAGGCGTTACAACAGTTTTTACAGGTGTACCGAATTACGCCAAATGAAAGCACTCCATCAAAGATGTCGCCGGCAGAGTTAATGTTTGCGAGGAAAATTAGGCCGGTCTTCGAGAAACTTTTGCCTAAACAGGTAAAACCGCCGAATACTACAGTTCCTAAAAAGAGGTATTTACCTGGGGAAAGGGTATGTTTCCAGGTACATAAAAATAATAGTATGATGTGGGAACTAGGAAAGGTCAAGCAGAGGATCGGGCGGATGGTTTACATAATCGAAGGTCCAAAATTTACTCACAAGAAGCATTTGAACCAAATTCGGAAACGTCTCACTGATGACGACAGACAACTTCCTGTTGAACAAGAAGAAGTAATGGACCATATATATGACACGTTCGACCTGGTAACACCACAAGCAGCCGGACAACGCCGGTCTTCCAGAAAAAGAAAAAGGATCGATCCCATAGAGATCAATCCCAGAAAAAAGAGCTATACGATCATTCCAGGGGAATGAAAAGCTCGGGAGATGGGTGTTGTGGTGTACAAATCACCCCTATTGAAGAACTAATGGAAGCAACCATCTATAATAAATATCATGGTTGCAAAGACTCAACAGAGGACATTCCTATCATGTTTTACCGCATGGTAGGAATCTGGTCATCTCCTACCACATTTAGTGGCGTTACTGTATTGCTATTATATAAATACATTGTATATTTTAACCTGTCACAATGTGTGGTTGTTATCTTTGTGACCCCTAGCACGGGTCTACAACACTATGTCACATGTTGCATCACTATGTTTATTTTAGAATTCATGTGTGACGTAGGCCGAACCGAGTGTGGTAATGGATACTGAAAAGGACTATAGGTCATGTTCTAACGCAGTAGGATCTATTGCATCACTTTTACTGTCATACAATTGGTAAAGATATTAAATGAAACAACAACTATAATTAAAATATAAACTTTTGTTCAATTAATTGTTTACAATATATATTTTGTTATGACATTACATATTCTTAAAAGAGTTGATATGCAATAAGATGCACAAACCAAAGAAAACATATGTGGTGTGATAATAGATATTTACCTGGAATCAGCTGTTCGGTTCCACAGTGGCCACATTTTGACTCCAACTGTAATATTCGATATACTATCTGTAACAAGGTCATGCAATCCTCAACCCTATAATGAAGACCAATGTGTATTTATTTGTATAGTTATAAATATATATATATCAATCCCGTCAGAAGATGTAGGCGTGTAAACACCTACGGACGGAACTATTTTAAGTGTTTATGAGAAGAGAGAAAGAACATAACCAATCAGAAAACTCCCTGCCGTCTACAATGAATTTGAAAATAAATCATCTACTTTGTTCCATAATAAGATGTTTTTCTTTTTTATATCGATTGATACGTTTTTTCTTTCTCTGTTTCTTCTTTTTAAACTATTCAGTTTTTAATATTACCGAGATTAACCTTATTTTATAGCAATATCAATTTTAGTTCGAACACAAGCGAAGCTAATTATTTTTCTAGTAATAGTTAATGGAGAGTACCCACTTGTATATAGCACTAGTGTGACCTGATTGAAGGTGAAATTATAATTGTCCTCACTTACAAAATCCCGATTCTTATCATCATGTTTCTGTTGGAAGTAATCCCCGTCTGACTCGAGTTTTTTGCTGGCAAAAAAATCACAAACTATATGTGCTACTAAAAGTAATACAAAAGAAATCTTTTTGCCGTATAAAAATTACAGAATAGTTTTATTAATTCTATTTTGCTGACAAATTGTACAATGTTTCCAACCTCAAACAATTTGCAGCAAGTATTCGCCTCGTTTGTTCTGTGCTAACCTGTATTAGTCGTGTGTGTCCTTCTTTCTTGAAGAATCCATCTGTTTGTTTATTGTTTTCCTGTTGTTTATAAAACAATCGTTTTATGTCAACCACGTGTAAATAATTTTTTGTTTTCAACTTCGATACGATATTTTTAATTTAAGTAACTTGATCCACTTTCAGAATTACCTTATTCATTCGTTTATTCATAGATTGGCGTCACATAAAAGGAATTTTGCGTATTCCAATTTCATTATTCCAGTATTTTATCATTATCATTTTTTTTATTTTTCATTACATCGTTTCTAGTCGAAACGCCTTTGCTTTAACAGTACCATGGTGTAAAAGAAAAAAGGCACCAACAAATAATCCCCTTGCTATACAATTTATGTACCCCGTGGACACGAGAAATTTGTTCAACCTCCTTTAGAAATGTGTTTTACTCTAGTCTCCTTTTCGTCCTACATGTTTTTGTTGTTTACTTTTCTTGGTAAGGCTGAGTGACTGTATTTTTTATTTCAAATGAGTATAGTTTTTATTTTTATTTTATATACATATACGTTTTTCTCGCAGAAGAACAATAAGCAGCTTATAGATAGAATTAATTTTAGAATATATGTTAACCAATACATTTATCAACTACTCTTCATCTGTGAGTCTTGTATTTTAATCTAAGATGGTTTTCAGAATATAAACTAGGCAAAAGATCACAAACAGATTAGAAGAAAGGATGGAAGATGAGATGAGTGGAAAAAGAGAGAAAAAATAATCATAAATTTGTGATGGAAAGAAAAATTAAGAGAAATGCTCACATACATTTCAGTTAGATTTGGCAAAAAGACTTTGGTCATATTACGCGCAAACATGAAGACAGTCAATGCAATCACACCCATGCACATCAATGGAGTCACAAAAACTGTAGAAAAGATTAGAAAAATGAAATAAAAACGTCTTTAGAAGAAAAAGGATTTATAGGGTTGCTTAATTGAATAAAGCTTATTATTGTTTTGTTACTTTTCTCAGTTTTTTCTTTCGTTTCTCTTCCTTGCCTATCACGGTGATAAGAGACGGGAATTTTGTAAGAGTTTTTATGTGGAGTCTCTCCTCAGCTTTACGGATCTTCTCTTCAATGTTGTAGGATCAGGGATTTTCATCGTGAATAATGGCAATGCCACCTGTATGGGAAAGAGAGAAGGAAGAAATATTTTAAATAATGCTATTTTGAGATTTGTTTAAATCATAACAAAACATTCTGCATAGCGTAGGGATTCGGAGAGGTCTAGCCCCTCGCAGCCTATTCAGGAAATAAGCATGGTTTTATGAAAATAGGAAACGATAAAACTTGAACAGAAATGAAGTCAGGCAGATGTTCGAGAGAGTAGCGGTTGCTTTTTCTATAAAGTGTAGATAGAAGCTTCGAATGCAAGAGATGTTCTAACATGGTCTGACGAAGTGTTACAATAATTAAGTCATGCGGTTAAAATAAGTGATCAACCCTCTTCTCATCTGCAACCACTCCCCTATTTTGATGCGTAGCTCAAATAGACGATCGACAGCTGATGAATAATCCCCCTTTCTTTTAAAAGGCATTGCGCCGTATTAATTAAGTAAATAAATATTTTTATAAGCATAAACTCTTTCATTACAACTAAAAAATTGTACCGGGTTTCAAGAGAAAGACAGTAACGTAACACCAATGTTTTAACTTAAGATTATTTAAACTGTTAGTTTTTAATGAATATAATACTATAAGCAAATGGTTACTCTGTAATAATATTGCATGTTCGATGCTGTTATTGTAATTAAATACTTGCTGTTGTGATTTTTATAAGCGTCATTATTTTATTCTGTGATTATTCACATGTGATAGTTATATTTTGTTAATTAATTCCTATTTCAGTCACGTAAATTATTTAGAGTTGAAAGAACCCTAACCTCATGCCGGTTTATTTCTTCTTTTTCATGAACAACATAGTAGACTTTCGCTCTTAGTATCTGCAACAGCAGTACTTCTTCTTTTTCCTCTTCACAAACTTAAGATAAACCTACCCACCTTCTAAAACACGCACGAACATCGTGGCGTCCAAAAATGATCTCCTGCTCGAGCATAAATCTCGCTCCTTGAATTCAGCTATTTTTGCCTGCAAGCGGCGCCTATTCTGCATAATCGCGACCTTCGCCTCGAAATCAAACAGTTCTGGATTCACTCCCGCGTGCAGCCACTGTTTCCTTGCAGCGGGCGCATACTAGTCGTAGTCACTTATCCCTTGGTTTCCCCGCACCGTCACCACAACATGAAACGTGAAAAGAAAACAGTCTCGGCGATTGAAGAGAACAGTCTCGTTGAGTTCCATTCGAAATTCCCAGAAGAAAAGTTCACGTGAAGAACGCCAGAAAGTATAAAATCCAAAACGTTATGAATATAACAACTAAGGCGGAGACAATATTTTAAAAAATGTAAAAAATGGTTTGCCGCTTTGAAAAGAGAAATATTTTTGATGAATATTAAGGATCTTTTTTATCTGTCACGAGACATTACGCTTTGGAAATTGAATCTATATTACTGGCTGAACCGAAACAAAATATCACGCATGGAATCGTTAATAAAATCCACAATCCTTTCTACAAACCGACCATATTTGGTACAAATAACTCTCAGTCTATACTTGAACTGTCTACCGACTTTCAGTCATGAATGTCCAACGGTCATTCTTTTATCGCCGTACAATTATATTCGGGAACACTGGTGATCGTCTCATGAGTAGAAAATGTGATCTTAAAAGGGCTTAAGACTCACCGGATCATAAACTTCCTAGATTTTTATTTGCAGGCTTATCTCAAAGATAATGTCTATTAATATAATATCCATACTCTATTTGAACTTATAAGTTATTGATAAATTTGACGTCATATTCAGTTGTCCTCATCATTGAAAGTAAGATTACAGAAAGGGTTATGAATTTTATTAACTATCCCATGGTGGACATCTTTATAACTACTAGTGAATATTTTTCACCGTTCATAGACGATTATTTTATTTTTACACTGAAAATAATATTTTGAATAAGTTGTTTTACCCCTGAAAGACGCATATTTTAACAAATCACGTTGTTTATCAAACAAGAATGTAGTTATAAAAATGTTATTCTACTATTGCTGTAGTATATTTACAATATGAGATAAAGTAGACACACGTATACATATATATATATATATATATATAGAGAGAGAGAGAGAATATTTTTATATAATTTATTATTTTCACCCACAGACACATGCGTTTCATGCTTACGCAATCTTCAGTGTAGTAGATGATAATTACTGCCGGTCGAAGGAATCGAACCCAGTTGCAAAGTAACCTTCGACTCTGCAGCCTGTATTCAACCGCTAGGCCAGTACTAAATGTATAACCATTTGGGAATACCGGGTGCTGTATGTACACTCCGCTATCTCGACATTGGTTCTAGTCGTCTTGCACTTCTCCTTGGCACTGGAATCAAACACTGCTGATTCAGGATAGGTGTGGTTGGATATAGCGAAACCCCTGCTCCACAATTAAACTGACAGACAACCTTACAGTGGGTATCCATTGTTTCTCTAGACTTAACGGAGGTCATAATATATATATATATATATATATTAATATATATATATATATGCATATATATATATATATATATATATATATATATATATATATATATATATATATATATATATATATAAAGTATATATATATATATACAGGGTGGGCAAAAATAAGGGTCCTATTTTTAAAAATTCATAACTTTTTTATTTATTGATTTTTTTTTTTTTTTTAGAATAAGTAAAGGACCCCTTCCGAAGCAAGCATGAGCCGTATTAGCCCTAAGGAACGTACCCTCATTTAGAAAACATTATTTTTGCTTAAAAAACTCAAAACAGTGTAAAAAACAATACTTTAGTTTTTGTAAGTTTTAAGAAGTGTTTTTCGGCTAAAATTTGTTTTGTTTATTTCAAAAAATCTCGGAAGGGTCAGTCTACACACACATAAAGTTTGGTGAGTTTAACTTTTATTTTGTGGAAGTTATTCAAATTCAAGTTATTCAAATTTAAAGATAGGACCCTTATTTTGGCCCACCCTGTATGTATATATACATATATTAATATATATATATATGTGTGTGTGTGTATGTGTATGTGTGAAAAAGACAAACGGAAAAAGGTTAAAATGCAGTTTTGTCTACCACGGTATTTCATTTTCATGACTTATCGTGGACCTTATCCCATGTATATATATATATATATATATATATATATATATATATATATATATATATATATATATATACATCGACGTATTAAAGATTTATAACAAAGGGAAGATAATTAGTGAAGTATTATAGAAGCATAGCAAGAAGGTCATTAGTGCAATCTTTCTTTTTTCTAAATCAGTTGTTCTCGGCCTTATTCTGCTTGTAGCTTCTTTCAATCAATTGTGAGTTTTTTTTATGAGCCATTATGAGTTTTAATCCTCTTGTAGTCTTTCAACATAATTCATCTAACAAAGTAGTTTAGAATGTACTATGCCATCAAAACACAAACTCTGCTTGTAAATCAAATATTATTATTTCGATAAATATTTTATTTCATGAACTAATTTTTTATGTAAGATTCATTTGCAAGCTATTTATGTGGCCATTATAGAAAATCAACAATTACAAAAAAAGAGAAAATCTAGTCAGTTAAAACATACCTTTATTCCAAGAAATAAGTTTTAAATTTTACGACATTTAAAACCGAAATACCCATGTTACATACATCAGACAAACAAATTACAATAACAATATGAATTGGATTAATTTAATATTTAACATAATAATAATTTTTATATTTTAATTTTAAATAATACATCTTAATTACAAAATACAGTCAAACCTCGGTTCATGAACGTCTGGGAACTTAAATAATTCGGATTTGGGACAAGAAATTAAAGCCGGAAATGCCTCGATTCCCGAAGCTTGACGCATACTTTCTGGTGAAAAGTTAATAGTTCTGTGCCACTCCTCGGTTATTAAATCCAGATCTGTTTTGTTTTTTAAATCAATCTGGGTTTTTAACTTTTTAATCTATCTTTTTTCTTAGGAAGTATATTTGTAAATACCTGCTAAAAAGAATTTTAATTATTACAAAATGTGTAGTAAAATGGTCAAAATATAAACTAAAAATAGTCTTAATTCATAAAAAGTTCACAGAGAATATATTTTTCCGAAATAAATTTTTATATTATACATTATAGTTAGTATTGAAAACAATAGTATAACTGATGATTAATAATTTTGTATATTAATTTATTAAATACTTAAAAAATAATCTATAGATAAAAAATTACGAATAATTTCTTTTACATTTATTTTAATGAGTAAATATGATTTGGTGTTCGAAGAATTAAATTATAGATTAGCTTTTCAGAACAAATTATGTTCGAAAACCGAGGTTCTACTGTATTCCATATTTATATATTGTGTGTTCTAAATTTTCCTTGACCGTTTGTGGCCCCCAGTGTTTGATAACTTCTAGATACTATAGATTATAAATGACCACATTGGAATATTCTACATGATGTAATATTGTAAGATAATATGCATGTAACTATATATTCTGCCTACTTCAATCTTTTGGTGATACTTTTTAAGAAAATTACTGTATTTAGAATATATATTTAACTAGCCGGAATACCAATTTAAGAATAGTCTATCATAATTAGACATGCTTGGCATCATTAATATGCGGAACTGGTCAGTCCAGAGTTTTTGCAGACTACTACAAGGTCTTTTGGCGCGTAATTCTTCCTTGAATACAGGATATAGATTGCTTTCAAGACCTCTTCTGACGACGTGGCCAAACTAGTTCATTCTAGTTTACTTGATAACCTTAATGATGTGATTTCGGAATTTAATTTGGGTTTTCTTACCGTGATCAAGGCGGGCTTTGCCGCACATGTCTGTGAAGATATGCGTTTATTTAAAGAAATAAGTTTTACATTTTAAGAAATTCAAAACTAAAACTAGTCTCCTTGCCTGGATTCGACGAACAAAATGAGTTAATTACGTTTAACATAACAATGATTTTAATACTTTTATTATAAATAATTAATATTAATTACAAAATACTCTATATCAATATCTTTTATGTCCTAAATATTCTTTTGCCCTTCGTGGGCCCCATTTTTCAGATTTTGTCTTGTGGCCTCTGCTAATATCCCATGGCCCACAACGGCGTCATACAAACCTTGTTGGGAAAAGTTGGTCTCATTAATCTATGTCAAAACTTCATAAAAATTGATTTTTTAAAATAATTCCTTTCGTCGTTGTCCTTCCAAAATACCACCACAACAGATGTAATAGTCTGAGTCTTAAACAAGCTGATACAATCGACTGTAAATAAAACACATTTCGTGATTACGTCTACTCAATTGCTAATCACTCATTCGTGTACATAATAAACTAGTTGCAAGACGTTCATTCATGCATATTTAACACGAACACAGATAGCTCCCCTCCAAGTACACGCCCAACTGATACTGACATTATACGTGTTTTCTACCGACTGTTAGACAGTTGAAGAAGCGAGAAGGAAAATAATACTTATTACAAAACAAGAGAACCAATAATAATTCAATTATAAATAAAATTGTCTCGCGAACACGGATAAATAAAGCAAGAAACATTTCGGAAAGATAGAAACCAGAAAAACTGATAGACGAGAAAAAAACGATATAAAAAAATCACCAAAGATTATGAAATCGAAAAAATCTAAAAGCTATTGCACAAAACAAACCTAAATTACAAGAACTTCCAAGTAAAGATTAAAACGAATATTACAAAAAAGAAAATGGCGGAGAAACAACCGCTAAGAAAGGTCGATTATCTTGGTACTTCTTATCAGGATTTAATCAAGGGCAACAATGATAACAAAATACAATCTTCCATATCAAAGTTGGTTCACTCTTCGAGACGATTTTTTGCGTCTTTCAGAAATTGTTTTCGAGAGATTACCAACATTCGTTCAGAGTTCAATGGAACTTTTGGTATGATTGGTGGAATCATAAGCCCAATCGTCATCGCGCAGTTCAGTCAGAATTTAATTCTGCAAAAAGGTAAGTCTCATTAAAGCATTAATTGTATAAATCGTATAATCGTTTAGATTTTTGTGGGGTTTTTTATTACACTTACAAGATTTTTTGGATATTTTAGATGAAGATCCTTTACTTTGTCTTTTCGTCCTCACATTCCATGAGCGATGTTTTCGTACAAGGGGGAAGAATTACTGTTTTCTGTGTCTATTCATCTAACATTATTGGTAATTTTTTAACTTGAAGTACTTTTTTTAACTCCTTGCATCAAGTGGCTTCATGCCTTGTCTGGAGCGATTTCCATTTAAAAAATAGTATAATTTGGATTATTCGAACAACTGTTCTCGTCTTGGATGTTACTCTTACAATGTTTATGCCAATGTAATCTCAAACATTTTTCAGATGTGTCTTACCAGATTCGGGAATCTGCAAGTCAAACTCGGGAATCTGTAAAGAATTTTGAACTGAATCCTCTATTTAATCGACGGCCGTAGATTGTTATTGTTCCATCAGCCATGAAGACCTACCGACGGACCGAACCTCTTATATAGATACTTAGGCGCATCTAAAATAAGATGCGCCCATTCAATCTGCGCGTTTGGCAATGCAAATGTTATTTGTAACTGAATCTTGACTGATCGACCCTCTTATAGAAAATCATTTTTTTTAATTAAATAAATGAGTTTTTCATTTAAATTGCACGATGTTTTGATTTTCAAAAATATTTCACTTAAATACATTTTCATGCTTGCTTCAAAGATGTCAATTTCCTTATTCAATCTGCGCATAACATCAACCGGACTCTACTTATATTAACGTATTCTAGAACTTGACGTGCTCTTCTGCCTTTACCGTGATTCGACCCCTCGGGTTTAATACCATCAAAATTAGAAAGAAGAAGAAAAAAGCTATAAGACAGTCTCGCCTGAAAAAGTTGTTTTACAATGAAAGCTTGCAAAAAAATTTAAAGAAATGATTTTTTCATTTAAATTGCACGATGTGTTGATTTTCAAAAATATTTTACTTAAATACATTTTCATGCGTGCTTCAAAGATGTCAATTTTCTTATATATATATATATATATATATATATATATATATATATATATATATATATATATATATATATATATATCACTTTTTTGTTTCATTTATATCAGTCGAAATTCTCATAAATCAAGTAGTCCCCTTCTGGGGCTAACACGTGATCTCTATATGAGATACATAGATATTCGAATATTCTATTAAAGTACTCTTTATCTGTCAAACATTGACTTAGTAAATAAGTTTAGAACATTATTTTTTTCCTTTATTGTCCCGTTTACTATGCTATAGTATATCTTTTTTGTGGTGTTGGTGTTGGCGTTTTTGTTGTATTAAAAAAATGAATTCGTCTTGATGGATTTCAGTTACAAAAGCACGGGCGATAAAAACGCCTTCAAATATTAGGTGATAATTTTGAAATTCACGAAAATAACGACAGTGCTCTTGTAGTTGTCATTGTATTAAGAAATAAAACACGAATCTCCCTTAATCGAATCCGTTTAGAAAGACACGTGAAAGAAATGTCTTCCAATATCGGTAATAAATTTTTTAATAATTCATGAAAATAACGACACTTCCCTTGTTGTTGTCGTTGTATTAAAATACATATAAGTATATATATTAGATCATTTATGATATGACAAAGTACTTTGCTGTAAAATTATCCTATAATAAAAAAGAATGTGTTTAAATAAAAATTTAACCAACTTGTCAAAGTGACCTGTTACATAATGCCGTCATGAAAAAGACAATGTTATAGTGTAAAGAAAATAATAACAATTAAGAATGCGTGAACCAAAGAATCAGAATATTGAAGGATATCAACTAAATTATTCCTAAACAAATAAGAAATCAAAACTAGAATTAAGTCTTAAAGCAGACAACGCTGGGGTATTTTCGAGTATGTAAATAAATCAAATATTGATGTTTCAGATGTAGTCCAGTCAAAATGTGACTGAACCTCAAACAAATGTCTAACACAGATGTTTAACTTGGATATTGGGCATGAATAACCTCTCTTTCAGATAAAAAATTTTTACCAAAATTAGCCTTGCGGAAATGGGTCAACGGGCTCCATCTTTAAAATCCAACTTAACAATATTAAAATTTCGAGACATAAAATTCCTGACATTTCCTGACAAGTATGTTCATTATTCCTGACGATTACTGACAAAAACAAACTTTTTCCTGACAAAAAAACTTTATTAAATTAGAAATAAAAAAATATTTTTTGCATGAAACCCCACACTAACCCTACCCCAAGCCAACTTGACATTTTATTGGTGTTTTCAATTGTAATGATAGGTAGCTATATGCTTAATAAACTAACACCAGAAAATACATAGCCTCTGCCATTGTTTTCATGTTGTGTTTTATTTCTTATACAAAGATGAATATAAAAGGTACAAAAACAGGCTAAGTATCCTTTTCCAAGGCAATAATTGTCACATCAATTCCTGACATTTCATAAGAAATAGGTACAAAATAAGTACAATTTACAATATATGAATGGTCAGTTGGGGCAATCCTCTTGCATAACCACTACAGAACGGACCAAACGACATTTTTTGTCAAGAACTAGTCAAAGATAACTTTATCATCATCAGGATTTGGCTCTGGTGAGTTGCTGCAGTGAAGGCCTTTGCAATTACCACACAAGTTTGAACAGTCAATGCCATGTTTCCTGCAACTGCATCTTGGTGTAGTACACCTTGAAGTACAGTTACACCTAATTATAGTCAACAAATTTACAGGGCCAGCTGGCAAGTCATTCTTGATTGGTTGTAATTTACCATCTGAAAGTTTCCATCCTTACTCGTCAGGTTTTAGCTGGTTTCTAGATTTCCATTCCTGAATTTGGAAGTAAACTCGAAGGCTGTGGAATGACGTAACTTCTCTTGTTGGTGGCAATGATTTGGCCTCAACATACTTTGAGCTTTTTTCAACTTTTTCCGTAAAGCGCCTCAGTCGGAGATGATTGATGTTTTCCCCATCATTACCATTGTACAGACACACTAAAGCCTTCTCCCCAGCTTCAATAACCTCTTCTGCACTGCTATCCTTGCCAAACACTTCTGCCAGTTTGAGAAAATGTATATTGTTCATCACCTTTCGAAGGGATTCTGCCTTCCCAATTCCATAAACACTGAATGTAGAATCACAACCCAGTAGTGCATGGATGAAAAGAATGTTGGAACAGACAACATGTCCCACAGATTTCCCCATCTCTTTGATGTTCCAGACTTTCAGACTTTTTGCACTATCCTTTGGTTGTGGCGTGAAGAAGATGTTGTAACCATCATTTCTATTGGCATGATAACATAGAAGGACCAATAGGTCAGTGTCATTTGCTATCTAAATGGTTTCTCCTGTCTGTGCCAGTTCTAGAGCAGTCTTCACAATCAATACGTTAGCATCTCTAGATGCATGGACTACTTTACAACCTGCTTCCTCCAAACTCTTTCCTAGCAAGTTGACGAACAATTGTTTGTTTTCTTGATTAGCTAGGAAAACATCAATTTTTTTTATTTAAACACCATTAAAGGGGTCAGTGACACATTAACACCAACAGATCCCCCTGCTCGGCGTCGGTGAGTCGCGTCTGGAATGGATGGACCACTTTCATCCCCATCAAAAACAATGCATGCTTTTCCATATCTAGTTGTAACATATCTGCGGTATTGGGCACAGATCTCATCAAATGTCTGACCGTTTTGCCATGGAAGGCGTTGAAGTAGTGCTCCACTATCTAAGAGATACTGTGGATGTGAAGACTGTGGACCTGATTGTACAGGGGAAGTTAGTTCCCATATTGCGTCTGCCAAAGACATTTTTTTTAGATGAATTTACAGAAATTGAGTTGAGAGAGGGGAGGCTAGAATCAGCGACAATCTTTTAAAATGGCGCCCGTTGACCCCTTTCCGCAAAGCTAATTTTGGTAAACTGTTTTATCTCAAAGGGAGGTTATTCATGCCCAATATCCAAGTTCAAAAACTTTGTTAGCAATTTGTTTGAGGTTCAGCCAAAAAATCAGTTAGATTCACTGGATTAATGTATGTACGTTCGACCGACTTAATTGTATATATTAGATAAACACAACATTGAAAATGAAACATACGTATCATAACGGATTTTTAATCATTTAAGATTTTTTCTCAATTCTTGACATGAATAATAAATGAAAACATTCGAAAGTCATCGTTCGTTTGTATTTTATTATCCAATTATCTTATATTATCATCCAAGCTTTCGACTTCAGTCATCATCGGAGTATAGATGAGGTATTGTGGGCTTAAAAAATCTTATTAAGTTATTTATTATCTAATATTAATATTAAAATACATGTGTCAATTAGTACGAGATAAACGGAATAATTTCCGTTGTTGTTTAAATCTTTTATTTTTTATAATTAATATTAACTACTTCCGGTAAGCACATACACTGCGTTATTCGTGTATTTACACGTTATTTTACGTAATATTAAGTGTATTTTTGTTCTGATTAATTTATTTATTTCTGTTATTATTTGAGTGCTTGACGTTGTATTTTACATGTTTTTATTATTGATAATTTTGTTTATTCTTCATTTGTTTATTGTAGGTTTCTTTTCCTCAATCCTCGGCTGATATCAAACTTAATATGTTGATTTTTATTATTTACTCACCATGAATTCTTATGCGAATCATTATCAGTGATCGTTCATTGGTAAAATTAGATTTTTTCTTGCTATCTCAAGATTCCCAGTACACTCCACTTCTTTCTTTGCAACTCACTTGGTGTTCTGGAACTAGCCTTTGACAATTCTGACTTATACCGTCTTGTTACTTAATTTTTAATTTGACTAAAATAAACCTGGTCAAGATTGAACTTTAAGTCGATATTTTTATGGTTCTATCCCTTCTCGGACTTACCATTTTTTTTATTTATCTGTTTCTTAATCCACTATCTATGGTTATTTAATTTATTTTTTGTGTAAATTCAGCTTTTACGTTTTATTATTCGTTTTAATTTATTTTATTCTTAACTTTTTATACTAATGAGTCAGCACTTACCAAGGCCAAACAACTACTCGAGGATGAGAGTTAATGAGATTTCAGTTCGATGATGAAGCGGTGCCATGTGAGGATTGAAAACGATGGATGAAATAACCAAAGTTGACTGTTCAACAGTCATTTGTTAACATTGGCCTAACAGACGACCATGTTGTACTCTGCAAGGAAACAGTCCCGTGATAACGTGTTCCACAGATGGGAAGTTCTCAGGAAAACAAACTGTGTTCATGGAAATTCCGGTTGGTTTTAAGTACACAGAGGAAGAAAGAAAAGTTATTTATACTGATGATAGAAATACGAGATTTTACTGTGAATGCTTCTGGGCATTGAAGCTCAGTAAAAAATTAAAATAAGAATAAAAGTTGTAATATGGTGTACAAAGCTGACATTAAGAGTACGCATAGGGCATCATTTATTCTTGGGTAACTATTGGCTTTCTGCTAATTATTTAATAAAAATCGACATCTGGCTTTAATAAAATCAGTGTTATCATCTTAAAAGCGTGTACTCATGTTATGAAATAGCTTTTATTTTAGATAAGTGCCTTGGGCGCATCTTTATTTAAAATATAAAACTACACTTGGTAACCTTCTTACGAAAGGCATCACATTTACGAGGGTTTTGTGAAAAATCGAATCGCACGAGTTCGTCAGATTAAATTATCTTTATTCCGTATTCAATGGTAGACACCTTTTCTTTTGCAGCGTTATATAAGTACTTTTTGGTTTCGATATACGAGTACATTTCTTTCATTATATGAGTATTTTAAAGTTAGAAAAATACAAGTGTGAAGTTTCCTGCTCCCTCAGGTAAAAAGAAATGTTAAAATTAAATTTGAATGACGAAGCAAAATAGAAGTTCAGCATTTCTTTCCTTTTTACATTTGCTGGACTAATCAAAGTTACGTCCCTTGAGCTGTTACGCGCATCAAGAATTGGCTCCTCTGTTTTCATATAATTGGGGTATTGGTTAATTTTTTTAAATCTTTTAAAATATATCTTAAGAAAGTAATACTGTTCAACTCCTTAAAGCCGTAAGAAAGTATTGAAAATAAAAACTTGATAGGTAAGTTAATTAGTGTTCGTTCTTTTCTCTATCTCTCTCTCTCGCTTTCTCTCTCGCTTTCTCTCTCACTGTCTCTTTCTCTTTATCTCTCTCTCTCTCGCTTTCTCTCTCGCTGTCTCTTTCTCTTTCTCTCTCTCTCTCTCTCTCTCTCTCTCTCTCTCTTTCTGTATATGTGTGTGCTGCTGCTGTTGTTGATGGTTATTTTTAATTCAGTGATTTTTTTATTGTTTTGTAGTGTTTCGGTCTGTTTGTCTCTCTGTCCCGGGATGTAATGGAAAACATTACCCTCTACAAAGATCAAACATAATTTCCTCTGATTTTTTATAAAGAATCCAATGGTTTTGAATTAATTTTGTATTACGGGAATTAAATAATATCATGTGGTCTGCGTCGATATCGGCTATTCATAAGCAGAGAATGTAGCATTTTATTTCATTTTAATTTAATTTTAAAATCATAGAAGTTTAAAAATTAGAATAAAAATGATAGTATAGTGAAAGAAGCTGGAAGCAGGGATACACAAGCGGCGACATTCCGTCCCCGGTGACGTTGGAATACTCTGCTACTTATTTAATTTTAAAAAACTCCCCCCCCCCCCAAAAAAAAATAGTTATATGTTCAGAGAAATGTGTATACGTATTATAAAATGGCTTCATTACGTTTTTATTTTAAGTAACAGCCTTGGGCGCATGTTTATAAAAAGTTATAATACTATACTTGGCAACCTTCTCAGAAAAGAATTAAAATTCACGGGTTTTTTTGGAAAAGTCGAATCGCACGAGCTCGCTCGATCAACTGTCGACGCGATGTCTATCACGTGAACTGGCATGTGCAGTTTAACCTTGGTTTGATTTAAAGAAAGAATTCTTTTGGATTAAAAAAGGGATGTGGATTATTTTCTAAGAGCGGGTTTATTCTCGTGCTCAGTCCATAACATATAGAAAAATGAAAGGTAATATTCATTAAATGTCTTTACACACACACACATATATATATATATATATATATATATATATACGAGAAGAATACCCGTTCCAGAACGGCTTAAATTAATTTCTCGAATAGAAGAGTTTTGCACCATTTTATGTGTGTTTAAAAAATTAAGATCAATATATAATACTACTAAACATTATCTATGTAATCATACTTTTAATGTTAATCAGAAGTCATTACATGATTGTGATTTGATACCATTTCTAACATTTAAGGCTTAAGAAGAAATTAAAGATTAAGGGAATCTTGATTATTTGGCGTCTAGTGAATAGGGATCAAACTTAATGCAAATCTGAAATATTTGAATTTTTAAATGGGAAGTTGAATTTATATTATGACCCCTAAAAAACTGTAAAATTTGGTAAATATTTTATTGTAAAAATATCCCCAAAATAGGAGTTCTAAATTTTCACGCCTGGCTTCAACTCACCTTTGTCCATTTGCATAAAACTAAATTAAACTTAAACATAGCCAATCTTGCCAAACTTTATGCCTAGCATCAGTGTTCCAAAATTCATATGGATAAGTAAATTCGACTAAAAAAGAAATTTATAAAATAAACCAATTGGGGGAAATGAAAAAAAATTGATTAAATGTTTCTTCATACCCAAAAATGGGGTCAAAATGTTGAAGACGAAAGTGCATTTTCACAAAAAACTATTTGAAGCGCTATTGATAATTTTACTTACGAGCCTGAAAACAAAATTACGTTTTTCTGGTATTTTAGATGATACGAATATATTTATAATAACGACTGAAAATTGAACAGATTTTTAAAAGTTTCTTTTGCTATTAAGAAAAGTGAGTACAGTTGAACATGAAAAAATGATCAATTATATACTGCCACAAAAATTGATACAATTATTAACTATTAAGGGCCACAATTATTAACTAGATTTTTGGCGCTAAAACGTTTATTTATCACAAAAAGGAAGAAATGTATGAATCTCACAAGACAAGAAGACGAAGACTACACTACTTTCGCTAGCATAGTTAACAAGAACTGCGATCATTTGAAGTTGTCGGCGTTGAGCGCTAACAATTTTAAATATATAATGTTCTCACAGGATTCAGTACCAAATACGGATGCAGAAATTGGATTTACGGTTCTTAACAAACTAGAACCTGATTAAACGCTGCAACATATTGCCAACGTTTTATTAGTGTTCGCCAAGATTCTAAGAACCATTGAACAAAGCAGAGTGTCACATATTAGAAAGAAACGTAACAAACAAAAAATTACTTCACTAATCAAATTTGATCAACCAAAGAATAACAATTTGTCTTCTAAACCGTGTTTTGGTTGCGGGCAATTGCATTGGTACACATATTTTTAATATCAAATGAAAAAATGTTTAAATTGCGATCGCATAGGACACAAACGTTCACATTGCAGAGTTAAAAATAAAATTTTAAAAAGCTTTATTAAAATTGCTAAAAGTGACGAAGATGAAAATATCAGTAAATTTGTGCAGCTAAGAATATTAAATAAAGATATTAAGCTACAACTTGATTCCGGCTCAGATATGTCAATAATAAATCTTCAAACGTGTGAAAAAATAAAACAATAGAAAAACAAACTTTAATGAGAACGAGAAAAATAACTTAATGTGTCACTGGTGAATAAATAAAACTTGAAGACAAGCCAATCTCTAACCTTACATTAACAGGAAAAACTTTGAAATTTGTTCCTAAGGAACAACAGAAATAATCGCTTAGGTATAGACTGGATGGAAAATCTTCAGTTAGGGTATATACCCATAAACTCTTTCTGTCAAAATATTGAGACTGTAAATGCCGAAGCAGAAAAGGCTAACGAAAGAATTAAAATAAACCTTTTTGGAACTTTTCTCTGGTAACTGGCAAGATTTAAGTAATGACTGTCACATTTGAATTAAAATCAAATATTCAATCTATTTTAGAAATACTCGCGTCATTGAATCAGATTGGCGATGAATTAAATAGACTCGAAGAAATCAGAGTATTACCGAAAGTAGAGTACAGCGAGTGAACTTCGTCTACAGTTTATGTAAAAAATAAAGATGCCCTTGTTTTTGCAGATTTCTGCACAGAATTGAACGATGCAGTAAAATACTACCACTACCCTCTGCCTAATTCAGAAGCGGTTTTCGCTAACTTCAAAGGAGGGAAACATTTTTCAAGGGCTGATTTAATTGATGTTTATTTACAAATATCTGTGGACGAGGAGTGCTCAGAGCTACTTTGTATAATTACTCATAAGGTTTTGTACAAATCTGAACTATTACAATTCAGAGTTAAGGTTGAAGCAGCCATTTTTCAACAAGTAATAGACATATTGCTAAGCGGACTGGAATTACCGATGGCCTACCTAGTTATCAGTAGAAGCACCAAGCAACATAAATCACGCGTACACGCAGTATTTAAGAAAAGAGAATTCGGGATTATGGATTTTTTCAGTGAAAAGATTAAAATATCTTGGTCAAATATATTTGTCAATTTATAAACAAAGATGGTAGAAAACCAGACCCAGAGCGAGCTAGTGCGATACAGATATGAGGTCTACGGAAATCGTATCGTCACTACAAAGTTCTCTTGATTTAGCAAATTATTAGAATGTGTTTATTCTAAACATGCACAATTTGCGTGGCATTAAAACAGATAATAATGTAGACTGGACGACGGAATGCAAGGCGACATTTGAAAACATAAAAATTATCCTCACATAAGAATTATTTTTGACGTACTACAATCCAGATTTCGAAATCATTGAAGCTACTGATGCTAGCTCGTTCAGCATTGAAGTCTGCATATTAAACAAAATTGGGATCGATTAGGTTTTAAGGATCCCAGAAAAATGCGAAGACGAAAGGAACGCATTTGGGTGTTCGACGGTTTCTTCCGGTTGACTTTCGCAAACTTATAATAATCCTGATTTGTCTGTTTTTTCCAAGGAAATATTTATTTTTTATATTAAATATTTATTTTTTATGTAGATGCGTTGTTTCTTTTATTTGCAAAACATTTTAATAAACAAACGAAAAATCGAAGCACCCGAAATTCTCGTTTTAAAAAGATTTCATTATTTACGATTGTTCGATTTATATTTAAATTATTATAACTCTAATAAATATATACATTGTTTAAGACATGTTAACATTTATATTATTTGGGGGGATATATTAAATATTTATTTTTTTAATGTAGAATGCGTTTTTTATTTACAAATCATTTTAATAAACAAACGAAAAATCGAAGCACCCGAAATTCTCGTTTTAAAATGATTTAATTCTTTACGATTGTTCGATTTATATTTAAATTATTATAATTCTAATAAATATATACATTTTTTAAGACATGTTAACATTTATATTATTTGGGGGGATATATTAAATATTTATTTTTTAATGTAGAATGCGTTTATTATTTACAAATCTTTATAATAAACAAACGAAACATCGAAGCACACGAAATTCTCGTTTTAAAATGATTTAATTCTTTACGATTGTTCGATTTATATTTAAATTATTATAATTCTAATAAATATATACATTTTTTAAGACATGTTAACATTTATATTATTTGGGGGGATATATTAAATATTTATTTTTTAATGTAGAATGCGTTTTTTATTTACAAATCTTTATAATAAACAAACGAAACATCACAGACATGCCTAGCATCCGAAATTCTTCTTTTAAAATGACTTGATTATCTACGATTTTATTATATATATTTTAACTTTTAGCGTCTCAAATTCACTTTTTGTTATTCGATGGAAGATGTAGAAACGGAATAAATGTATTGAAAGCATGTAATCTTGTATTAAATCTTTCTAGACAGAGGCAAATTTAATTCATCCAGAGTGCCCCATTTTTTTTTGGGGGGGGGCTGGATTTTCCCGACATTAAGAACCGGCCTTAGAGATTTGTAAAATAATACAATTTTAATTTCTTAAGTTATGAAGAGCTTTGCATTACGCTATGAAGCAGCAGGCGACATCACTTAACATCAGTACTTAACAGACAAACTGTGTCACTGTGTCACAGCTTTTCAGTACGGCTAAACTAGCGTCACGCGCAATCAAACATCGAACCTTCAACTATCTAGTAAACAGTCTTTTCTTGCAAGCACGTGGCTGTCCTGAGCAACAAAAAAATGCACAAAGCATTATCTCTTCTATCACTCGTATGTGTTTATGTGTGCGTATGTTAGTCACAGTTTCTTCTCTTCTTTCTTGGTCCTTATTTTCAGACAGAACAACGTGCGTGTTCTTTTGTGTTAGTGTGGTGTGTTTATTTGTTTGTTTTCTCCCTCCATTGTTCCTTTCCTTCTTTTTTACATTTTTTACTTTTCGTATCCTCTCATTTAAATATTTTATATATATATATATATATATATATATATATATATATATATATATATATATATATATGTGTGTGTGTAAGTGCATAATTTGAAAAAAAAATAATAACTCACCTTCATCCTGTTTTCTGATATATCTCTTTCATTGTCTCCCCCTTTCTGATCGTCGACAAAATCCTCCTGCATTTTCCTTCTTGTTCTTTTCTTTTTTTCCGACTGGTCGTCTTTCCTTTCGGAATACCCTTTACACGTTGTTCTCGCGGCATATCTACCCATTTATTGCAGGCTATTTCGATGAAATAGGTTTGGTCACGGTTAAAAAATTGTAATTATTACATTACGTCTAACTTATGGGTGTATAACTCTTTAACACCTCGTTTCGATGCTCTCGTTGTCTTTATCGTCGCTATCATCATCATTATGAACCCAAGCTGATTTTTCGTTCGTTTATAAACTAATGCCAACCCGTGTTATTTAATTCATGAAAAGTTTATTCAAGATGACAGAAAAAGAAATGCTGGCAAATCGAACACACACATATCCAAGGAAATGGGTTAATTCTTAGAAAATGACCTCAAATTAGTATTAAAATGAAACCAAAAGTAGATAATTACATTCAATGCTACCAAGAAAAAGCTCTTTTCCTTTAACAATTATGAGATATTTTCCAACCACCGATTGCTCTGACTGATAGAACCCTTCACTTGAGTCAAACATTTAACTCCTCGGCATAGAATTCACAGGCAATATGAATTGGAATGAATATATAGAATAGACTGCCAAGTCTGCTGCAAAGATGCTGGGCTCTCTCTACTGTGCTTGAACAGTTTTCACAAGCACCAGTATCCTATATTTAACCACAAGTATCCTATATATATATAAAGCCATATTCGCCCATACATGGAGCATTGTCGCCATATCTGGGCTGGTGCACCAACCACTAGACTTTCACTCTTGGACAAGGTGCAAAACAGAGTCTCTAACCTAATAGATCCCACACTGTCTGCCAAGCTTCATATCCTGTCGCATCGTCACAGGGTTGCATCCTTGTGCTTCTTTTACAAATACTTCCACGAAATGTGCCCCAACGAATTTTTAGAATGAAATTATATTTGAGTGAACACAATCGTTCTTCAGTAAATATGTTCATCCACAATAATCTGCAGAAGTTTTTATTGTTGCTAACAATCGCTCCAAACTGCGCAGCCTCTATTCCGAAGCCATATTCTAATTTTGTATTCATATAAATATAGTACTGATTTACTGTTTAACCATTTATATTAGACAATATTATTCATGTGTCCAATCCATTTCAAATATCATTAGACAATAGAAACTATTACAATTCAGTAGTTTTTTGTGGCTGTTGCCTGCCCAGTTTACTTTTTCCGCTTTTTGTCTTATGCACTTCATTTGTATCAGAGAGACACATCTTTTAACTCTTATTTTCTGTATCCATCCACCCGGTAGCTCTGCTAGTGTATCTCAATAAAACAACTGAAGCCAATTATTCTTTAGCTAAGTCTTCCGGACCCATGTCATGTAAGAGGTTTTGAATACAAGATTCCAACGTCTCAACTCGTGTGTCTTTCCCAATAACGGCATTAGCCGTTTAACCTTGTTTGACCTTAAACAGAAACCGCGTTCGAAAAAAAGAGGGAGGTGATCTGGATTGCACTTATTTTGTTTATTCTCTGTTGCTGTTCAATCCATATACTTGGAATGCGATGTTCAATATATCTATCCATCTATCTATCTATCTATATATATATATGTGTGTGTGTATATATATGAAGAGAAAAGTTGCATGAATGTGTGTATGTGTGTCGCGGCATCACTGGTAAACAGTTGATTTAAAAGCCGAATTAACTGCAGATTAATAATCAGCACCTTCGATCCAGTGCGGTTATCGATGTCCAAAAGTTTTGAACGTTTGTTTAAACTAATTATTCAAAATTGAAAATGCGTAAAATTATAGAAATCTTCCGACATTTTTTGCGTTCCCTTTCCAAGCCGACTAGTACCAGTAAGAAAAGTATATAAATAAACATAGAGACATAAGGCAGGAGATTGTTAGTATAATCATTGTACGTATTTGACATCCGTGTTATTTTTATTAAATATGGATAAAACATATTTGATGAATGGTCACTTATGTATTTTTACTTCTATTAGAATGTTTCATGCTTATGTTTCTTTATTTTAGACAATCGATTTATTTTACATCTATGCGAAGAAGTAAAAGAGATTTTTAATTTACATATATTTTTATATTACGACGGACACTTTCGGTGAATTCGATTTTGTACCGGACGCATTGCTGAATGCAACGAATCAGTCAGCTGTAGGATATAAACCAATACAAGCTTTTATGGGTGAAGCAGTCTGATAGATGGTTTCTACTTAGCATTAAAGCAATACTATTCCGGAAAAGAATTGAGTCTTTTTGGTCATCAGTATCGTAAATGTAAATATATAAATAGCTAAATTTGAATATGATATAATTTCCTCATTTATCTGCGGCACATTTGATAGCTTAGTCGATAGAACATGGGACGCCAACCACCAGTGACCGAACCGGACCAGACCCTATTCGGACAAAGAGCGTCTGATAGACCAAATAAGACTGTAGATGTCAGATTGATGCCATGGTAAAATTCGGCTTGTGTGAAAACTAGAGTCGAAACTCGAAAGTGAATGATATTTCAAAATATCCTTCTTTAACTTTACAACGGTTCTATTTTTGTAATATATAGAGGTTGTGGTGGGGTGCCAAACCTGATATGGGATCATGTGGGCCTGTGTCGTCACATGTGAGAACAGAAACAATATCCTCTCTCTCTCTCTCTCTTTCTCTCTCTCTTTATCTATTTATCTCTATCTCTCTCTATCTCTCATTCTCTTTCCCCTCTCTCTCTCCCCCCCTCTCTCTCTCCCTCTCTCTCTCTCTCTCTCTCTCTCTCTCTCTTTATCTATTTATCTCTATCTCTCTCTATCTCTCATTCTCTTTCCCCTCTCTCTCTCCCCCCCTCTCTCTCTCCCTCTCTCTCTCTCTCTCTCTCTCTCTATATATATATATATATATATATATATATATATATATATATATATGGCTTTGACTTTACTCTTACAATACATGTTAAGTCACATTTATTCACTTAGCCAGAGTCAGATTTAGATATTTGTTGTACTAATAAGTCAGCGCTTCTGAGGGTCACTCGACAATAAGGGCTAATGCGTTTGTCAGGTGAGGATGAGATAAACGCATTGAACATTGGAGATTATGGTTGAAACTGGACAAAATTTGATTATTTGAAATGACGGCTCAACAAGAATTTGTTAATATTGGACTTTAAAACGAGCATGTTGCAGTCAGTTAGGAAATAGCCCCGTGATATTTTGTTCACAGACGGGTAGTTCTTGAAAGAAATTGTGTTCATGAAAGTTCCGTTTAACTCCAGGTACACAGAGGAAGACAGGAAAATTATTTACAGTGGTCGTAGCTAGACGAGTTTTGCTGTCAATATTTTACAGGAGAGTCAGAAATTGGAACTCAGTCGAGCACCTACCATTAAAATAGCGATAGAGTAAAGAAAGACTAGAAACGTTTCTTCTATGATAAGTATATATAAAACTATATAGGGCAATGAATACCACGGTTTACGCACGATGTTTTCTCTGGGCTCATGAACGTAATTAAACGATTGGAACCATAGAATTTGTTTTGTCGTCATTTCATGCCAAACAGACCCCGGTCACGTGGGAGACAAACGAAAGATGGCCGGACACTTAGAAAGCAGAGAGAGGCATACAACAGTTTCACTTAGAAATATCGTCAAATTAATGCAGCGATTTAATATTCTGCACAACATAACTCGTGACACGTTGGGTCACAGCCACTACACTATTTATTACATTTTGATTTCGTTTTAAAAATTCATAAACTATTACATACATGTTAAGACATCTTCTCACGTAACTAAACATTATAAGTTTCTTTACTTCTATATCATCCATTAACATAATAGAGAAGTAAGTAAAGAGACATAATTTTAGGTACCAAATTTACATGCAATGTGAACGAACACACGGTGTAAATTAGATGGCAAAATTAAACAATTAAGAAGCAACGTTGATAAAAGAGGGTCACTTATTCTCTAAATGCTCACAGAGACATTACAAACTGTATAAAAAGGTGTAATCAACATACAGTAACAGAAGAAGAGGACGACAGAAATATATAGATAGATACGTAAGAGATGGGGGACTTGTTCAATTAATTATAAATTATGGTTACTTAGAAGAATTGACATGGGTTTATTTTCAAACATAACTTAATCTCAAAACTAAAAGAATATGTTAGCATTTATTTTGTATCATTAAAGTATATAAGAAAAAGAGCGTTTAAGATACACATTTTGATTGACTAAAGCTTAGTAAAATAATTAAAAATAAAGGTTCAAGCTACTTGATGTTAGAGGAGAAACCACACCTCATAAATATCGTCAAATCGATCCGAAGATTTAATTTTGAAATCAATTTTTAGTTCAAAGACGATCCTAGTTTCAGAAAAAATCCATAATTTATTTGTGTAGTTTATCTATTATACAAAACTAGCAAATGTATGCCCCCTTCGGTCGCCTATTTTTGCTAGCTTTGGAGAACGGTATCAAGTTAACGAATATACACTGACCTTAAAGGAAGCGGATACTGCCTTAGAGGATGGTATCATGATGAACGTATATATACTACACTGACTCCAAAAGACGAAAGACATGCCTAAGATGATCCCCCCAGAGAATGGAGGATATAATAGTTGGGAAGATGGTATCATAACAAGAGAACATAAACTACGCTGCCCTCAAAGGAAGTGTAATGTTTGAGAGGATCCCCCAAAAGAATAGATACTGCCTGGGAAAGTGGTATCATTACAACAGAATATATACTAAACTGCCCCAAAAATAGGGCGTTACGTCTGGGAGGATGGTATCATGACAACAGAACATATACTATAGTAGACCCTTAAAATAGAAGGTAATATCTGGTAGGATTCCCCCGCACACGAAAAGCAGGAGGTAATGATTAAGAAGGTGATCTCATGAAAACAGAACAGATACTACATTACCTCCCCCCTAAAAAACAACGGAGGGGGTACTGTCTAGAGGATGGTATGATGACGGATGAACATATACTACACTACCCACCCACTGGAATAGGTAATGTCTGGGAGGGTAATCTAGTCGTAACAGAAAAGATACTACGCTATCCCTAAAAGAAAAGATAATTTTTCTGGGGCTCGGATCATGACAAACGAACATATACTACTCTGCCACCTTACAACAGAACAGATACTACACTACTCTCTTAAAATATGGAAAAAATAATCCCTGAAAGGATGCTATCATGACTACAGAACAGATACTACACTAGCCTCATCTCAAAAAAGAAAGTGGTAATGCTTCAGAAGATGGATCATGCCGAACAAACATACATCACTCTCTGATAAGGAGGAAGTAATGCCTGTGAGTATGGTATCACGATAACAGAACATATACTACATTAATTCACCCTCCAAAAAGAGAAGTTTATGACTGGAAGGGGTATATCATAACAACAGAACAGATTCTACACAGCCCCAAAGGATTATGTAATCCATGGGAAGAAAACCCCGTCAACAAAAAGAGGATATAATGCCTCGGAGGACGGTTTTATGATAACAAAACAGATACTACACTACTCTCCCCATTAAAAGATAGTACAATCATAGATGTGCGATTAAATCAGTTTATTCTTTATTATTTTTTTTTTAAATACATAGTGAGAACAGATACTACACTTTGAAATATTTATTTGCAGAAAATATTTTAAAATTATATTCAAAACAAATTAGGCACAAGGCAATCAAAACTGTGGGGAAAAGGGTAGGTTATCCTTGGTCTGAAGTGATAAAAATGTCTATCTTACTCTTAACTCGAATCATCTCAGTCATCACAATATAACATTTATTGTAGGGGCCGTTCTACTTAACATATCTCAAAATGTGTTGCAAATTTTATTTTTCAAAATTATATTCATTGGAATTACACGGGGAGTAGAGGGTAAAAAATTGGTTAGTATGACCTTCCCAACCCTTTCTAAATAATAGATCGACCACTGTTTTGCGGCTTATTCAGAATCAAAAACAAGCATGTAAATCTCTAAAGGTGAGTGGGATCTAAGTTTGAGGGAAAAAAACGGGGGCTGGAGTTTAGAGAATGGTGGTGTCTTTCCAAGATAAATGCAATTTGGGAGAGGCCGAGGACAAAAAATTGGAAGTTGCGTGTGGGAATCTTGGAGGATTACTATTAACAGGGTGGGGAGGTTAACGACATTTGAAGAAAGCGTGATCGAGCATGTTGTAGGGGTGACTCTCGATCGAGTCTTCCATTCCTAAACTGTGTTGTATGGCATTGAGGGCCAATCGCCAGATCAAAGATAAATCAGAGTGATGTATGTCACTCGTGCCTGGCGCCCAACTCCATTCGGAGCAGATCTCTTTCTATGACCACCCGAACCGCTCGACGAACGGGGCGTCAGCTGCTCCCCTCATTACTCCCCTGTTGAGTTCCTTTCTAGAAGACTGAGAGAGCTCATTTTAGGGGCGCGGCTCGACACTCAGAAGAACTGCGATTCAACACTAAGCCTATGAGGACCTTGACCGAATAGTTGAGAATCAGGTCGAAGAAGGCGCTCTCGACCGCGGGTTTCAACACAGACTCAGGAAAGGCAGTCTCTCGGTGCCTCGATGACACGTCAAATCGGAAATCCTCAAGCCTCCTATAAACGGACGTTTAATACAGATCAGTCTGCTAACCCAGTATTTTTCCGGTCCCAGAGGAGTGAGGACAAAAGGCGCCGGAGGGCCTGCAGACGGTTCACAAGCAAGGGAAGTACGGCCATGGCCAATCGGTAAAGGATGAAAGGAAAGACGTAAGTGACGTACTTAGCTCAGCTATATCCTTAAGGAGTGTTTCCTTCGAAACCAAATGTTAACCGACGCTTCGACCTTTAACTGTACCTCTGACCAATTCCTCTCGAAATGGACGCCTGGTCCGAACCACACGCCAATAGTTCAGACTGGGCCATCTTTCAAGCACCAATGGGACCGGAAAGGTAGTGTTATCGCTCCAGGCACCCAACCGCAAGCCGGTCGATGCAGTTGATTTGGGCCCCTGTGATTATTTTATAATATATGCGCGCCTCTGGCACCCCTTCGATGTCCTGGAATCATGACACAAAGACGGTGATGTCATAGGCGAACGCGGAAACCCTTGCTCGCGCCCCGCCAGGAAAAGTGATTCCGCGTATGACCGATTTTGCCTCTCCGCATCTTAGCTTGCACAGTAGTGACTCCAGCGCAAGGATGTAGAGCAAGGGCGACATCGGACAGCCTTGACGCACTGACCGGGAGATAGCAAAAAGTTTCGAACGCTTTCCGTTTACCTGCACTACTACCACCGTCGGTGAGCGATACAACGGAAGTCCGGTTTAAAACCGGCGGTCTCTCAAACAAATGTCAAGAAGCGTATTCATTCTTCCGCTATTCATCATTTTGGGGTGAGTCGTTCAGCGACGCCCTTGGAGTGGAGTAGTATGTCCCACATGGCGAAGCTCTTCTTGCAGATGTAGATTGCCGGAATGTTCAGCTTCTTTACGAACTCCGCCATGTCCTCATTTTTGAGTCCCAGGAAACGATTTCATTTCAAGACGGAGGTGACGAGAGACAGCCCCCTTTCTCAATCGCCTCCCAGGCGCCAATCACAGGTTGCAATACATTGCCTTCTATATATTGTTTATACGTTAAGTACAATTTCTTTGTACTCCTGTTGAGACATCTTTTGTTGTTCTTCCCCCATGCGAACTCCTTCAGTGGTGCTGCTTTGGCCTTCCACTGGTTCCTAATGGTGGACCCGGGAACGCCTTGACTCCTGGGAGCGGAGCCTCTATTCTGGGGAGCCTGGTGTTTCTGGAAGTGAAAGGAATCGTCAGATTAGGTTATACCGCTTCTTTTACCCTTTTATGCTTCCTCGCTAGTGGGGTCCTGGTAGCTGAGCACCTATCTGGGGGGGCCGAACTAGCCACCATTACAGCGGGAACATCACGTTGTAGGAGTAACTCTTTAGGTGAGCAGCTCCTATCTTCCGAAGTCTTTAGGGGAACAGCCACTTCCAGTTTGAGGGAGCTGCTCTTTAGGGGAGCAGCCCCTTCTTCATAAGTCTTTAAAGGAAGCAGCCTCTTCGGTGTTATCACAAGACGGACGGTATGTTCCTTATTTGTCATGTTTTTCTTCCTGCTTGGGGGAGCCGCTATTGAGGAAGCAGTCCCTTTTGTGAACTCCGCTGCGCTAAATGAATTATTGTAATATTCCTCCAAATCAATGGTGGTGGTCGGATCATGTACCCCATCCTCTTTCATATCTCAACCAGTTGAATAAAACCGGGGGAAGTTCACGATTTCAACTGGCGTCGAGTCGGCGTAGGATCAAGAAGCCGGTTTTCGTGCCAAACGGATTTTCGCTAGTAAATAGTAAATTTATATAAATCAACACGGTACAACTTTGTTGACCGACTTGATTCTGTTGTTGCCAATTTTGCAGTGAAAGTGATTCCATGGTGCTGGCTAGATTCGAACTTGGCACACCCAAGTCGTCAGTTCGCGTCGTTATCCAATTGCGCTATAAACGGCAAGAGAGGTAGATATAACTCGAGAAAGGGGGTGGAAGAAAAGTTAAAAGGAAGAGAGAAAGTGAATGTTACATCTTAACCCCGGGGGCAAGGGGAACAGATAAAGTGGGCCAGTCAGTCTAAGGTGCTGCTGGCAATTCAAAAAGTGAGAGACGTTACTGAATTCCCCACCCATAGAGAGGAGAGCGAGGAATCAGCATCTGAGAAATGCATGTCTTGATAAGGCAAAGTGACAAGAACAGATACTACACTTTGAATTATTTATTTGCAGAAAATATTTTTTTAAATTATATTTAAAACCAATTAGGCACAAAGCAATTACGCTTTGATCTTAACAAAAGACGAAGGAATCATAGGAAATAACGTTTGTATGACAGAATCGCGGCGACATAGTTGCTCTCTCCAAAAGAGGAAATAATGCCTGGGAAATTGAAATTATGACAAAGGAACAGATACTACACCCCCTCCTCGTTTTGGAGATGATGTAAGGTTTGGGAAGGTAGTAACATAACAACAGAACAGATACTACGCTAATATTTCTTAATATCTCCGTGAGCACATAGAGAAAGAGTGACTCTGAGTTCAGCGTCACCATCTAGTCTACATACGCGTGTGTGTACGCACCACAAACGCGTATGCAAATTAGATTAAAAAATAATATATCTCTTTAATAATAATAATAATAATAATAATAATAATAATAATAATAATAATAATAATAATAATAATAATAATAATAATAATGGGGCCATACAACGGACGGCAATGATAAAAATAGCTGAAATCGGAACCTTCCCACATAAGCTACGAAGACTAACCAACCACACGCAAGGTGCAATAGGAAGAAAACAGAATCACATAAAGAACATCACAAGAACCCAAGGAACAGAAACTACAAGAAATTTCATAAATTACGCCCCCCCCCACACACACACACACAAGATTGATGGCACCAGCCCCGGCTGATACCACGCAAAACAGTTGTGATGGGTCAAAGAGATGGAAAGAATGGGGAGGGACACCACTAACGAGACCTCATCCGGAAGAGTGTAGAAAGCACTAGGACCTTGGGGAGGCTTATTGCCATCCAAATCCTAGAGAAGACCAATTGTCGTTGCCAACGAGAAATCAATGGTAAGCATCTGTTGTGATAACGCAAATTCATTTGCAGTAGTTATTGAGAGAGGTGGGGAGCGCTGGAAATCTGGGGAGACTTGTTATCACTCAGACTCCAGGGAATACTACTGGTGATTATCAGTGAGCAATCACTGATGGACGGCCTGTATGAGAACTCCTAGTGAGTAAACATAATAATTATCAGTGAGCAATCACTGAGATCACCTGTGTGAGAACTGCCCGTGAGTACAAATAATAATAATTTTGGGAGGTTTAGTGTCACTCAAATTCCAGAGAAGAGCAACGGTCGTTGCGAGCGATAAATCAACGGTAGACGGCTGTTTCGATAATGCAATTTGATTTGCATTAGTTATCGAAAAGAGGTGGATAGTGCTGGAAATCTGGGGAGACTTGTCTTCACTCAGACTCCAGGGAACACCACTGGTTATTGTCAGTGAGAAATAAATGATATTGATCTGTGTGAAAACTACTAGTGAGGAAATGATAATAATAATAATATTTTTGATGATGATGATGATGATGATGATGATGATGATGATGATGATGATGATGATGATGATGATGATGATGATCAAGAAGAAGAAGTAAAGAGACTTATTCTTTTTAGTTATTGCGATTTTTTATTGAAACTAAAGTAGAATAAATAGTGGTAGTTATTTTTATCAAACGGGTCACGGGTGCGTCTACTTTGACTTTCAAATTGCTATGACAAAAATATTTTGTATAAATATTAAAGATAGGCTTAGGTTACAAAAAAAAACAGAATAAAAACAAAGGCGACAGTATAAACACTCCCGAGTAACGCCGAATGCGTACAGCTGGTACATTTTAAAGGTATCTTCAGTTTCAAGATGAATGTAAATATTTTGAGTCCGTAAATAAATCATCAATTTCTTTTACACAATTTTTTTCATAGTTTTCGTCTGCTGTATTTTTGGCAAAAAAAGTGGGTGCCATTTTTTTTTTATTTTTCGTTTGAAAACATTCTAAAACAGATTTAATCACGTTCTTAATGTACATTGTTCGCATCATTAAGGTGCGTGACATTTTGGCAAAACATTTCCGCATTACTTCTTTTGTCAGTTTTGTTTTGTTTTGTTTCTGGAAGGAGGGTTCCTTTTTTCTCTTTTGTCTGTGGTCCGCTGAGAGACATTCAAATAGACGTTGGGTGCATTTGCATTGCAAAGCAGGTTAGATTAACAGATTTCCAAATCTCCGAGACGAGCATGCAAAACGTGCAGGTCACCGAAAGGGTAACTGCATGGAAGAATGGAAAAGAAAAGGGGGAGAGAATAACACCAGAGTGTTTAAGATGGAAATGAAGAGAAGTTGGAAAAGAAAGAGGGGCACCTGTGCTGTTTGAATGGACATAAATTGGTTAAACAAAGCAAAGAACAGAAAAGCGTAAACTGAATGCCGATATGAACTGCCTAACATCGACACAACAGCACACAAAATTAGTGAACATAGAAATAATATATATCTAAAATACATGTTTGTTCGCTAATCCATTGCTCTTTCTGCTTCTCTATCGCTCCAAACACTTTCTGGAACCCGATACTATTCTTTATCTCTACAAATTAACTATCTGACCTTGATATGAAGCACTGTTGTCATATTTGGGCTGGTGAATCTCTGCCCCATTTGAGGGTTCTTGATAAGGTTCATAAACGTATCTGTAATTTGTTTGGCTTACACCCTTTTTTCTTCTCTGTACCTTCTCTTTCACAGACGTGATGTTGCTAGTCTCAATCTCTTCTATAAGTACTATTATAGCATGTGTTCTTCAGAATTGTCATATGTATTTACTGCTTCCTTTGTTCCAAATCGTTTGACTCGTGCGTCTCGTGGTCTTAATCAATTCGCTGTTCTGATACCACTTTATCATACAGCTTCTTATTCTAGTAGCTTCTTTCTAAGTACTGTAGGCTATTGGAACTCTCTTTCTGCTGACTGTTTTCCTCCTACATATGGTCTTGGCCTTTGCAAGCATCTCCTGTCTTTTCGATAATCATCGTTCGTGTTTTAGCTCCTTACATCTAGTGGGTACATGCCTTGTCTGAAGCGACTTCCATCAATTACTTTTAGCATATTAGACCAAAAAACTTCAAATTTAGTTAGTTATGTTTTGTGGCATGTCAACATACGTTAGACCATTTTATGCCGGAACCGTGCATGTGTTCGGTATACGATTGGCTTGTAGAATAACTTGTCTTGTGAGCGTATATTCTATAAACAAATAGTCCGTCAAAGATAGTTTCTATTTAACCCATATATTGGGCCCTAACATACACTACACGCCGGGTAAGAGTGGACCTGATAGTAATAGTAAATAGGGGGTTGCTCTACACTCTCAAAGTCTCTAAATGTGGGTCTAATCACTGAATGCAGTTTGTATCATACTCAAGACGGTGCTGGAAAAGTGTCAGTGGTCGATTGGTTTAGGAAACATGGTAGACCGACAAAAGATAGAAATGGCTGGGAAATATGGATTTCGAGGTGATTGACATTTTAGCTAAGAGCAAAGTGCAGAATCTGTTCTCATGCTACACTTCATCTGTTCTGTTCTCGGTCAGTGAAGGGGAAACTCTTCGAGACTGATTCATTTTTTTCACTTTTGTCTCAATCCAGAGTGATCTTCTGGGGGAGCTGGATTTTATCAACATTGAAAACCGACCTTGTGTCTAACTTTGTTGTAGTTGTGAGGCTAATAAATGGCGACTCGACTAAAAGGAACATTTCGACCGGATTAGTTCAATACAGCTTAGTGTCGTGCTTGGGACAAATTCTAGTTAACCCGTAGATGGAACCCTGACAGGTACTATCATTCCGGGTCGGAGTTGACCTGGAAGTAATCTTGAATAAGTGATAACTAAACACACACCCAAAGCACTCGAATTAGGGCCTTAATACTTGATACACTTTAAGGTCATAACACGGAATTCAAAAATGAATCAAGGGAGGCGCGATAGCGCTCTATCCCTTAATAGACTTCAAAAATGACCTATGCTAGAAATATCATTTCTTTGATCAGTCATAACTAAAAAACCAAAAAATCAAATTAGTTAAAACTTTGTACAAAACTTTCATTTAATAGGTTCTATAAGTGTGTAGAATTTCAGCATCATTAGTCAAGGCAACCCAAAGATCCAGAAAGGTCAGGAGTGATCTTGTGTTATCCGTGTGTACGTACGTACGTGTGTGCCACCCTGTATTTCATCAACTATTTGATGGATTCAGCTGATTTTTGGCAGAGATAGAGGTTCTAGGGTCTAGTTGATGGCATTTTAATTTCAGTTTACGATATACCTTAGTTTTCCAGAAAATTCAAAAAAACCTTTAAAATGACCATTGTCTTGAGGCATAGCCTTTACAAAAGTAGTGACATTCCATGATAAAGGCCAGTATACTGAAATCATATATGACTACATATCAACCAAACCATTTCATTATCACATCACTACAGTATAAATCTCTATGCATGAGTGGATGACGTGTGTGAGGTGCGCTGAAGAAAAATTCCTACCAGTAAAGTGCATAGCCCTATTGTGCTAGCATACCCTTAATGACAATAAAAGTGTAAAAATTTGGGAATTTCCTTGCTTTTGTACATTTAGCGTATATGAATTTTCATCTTAACCCTATTAAGGGCACATGGTTTCAGTATACTGGCATTTATCATGGAATTTAATTATACTTAACTTAAATAGAATCGTAAAATGTAAGCAAATTCAGATCATATTAACACTTTAATTGTGGCAAGATCAATACCTTTCAAAGCCCATAACTTTCTTTAAGTGAGCTCCATTTTATTATTTTGCCATATTATAGAATGACCCCAAAAGTTTCTATAGAATCGTTAATAAAATCCACAATCATTTCTACAATCAAACCATATTTTGCACAAATATACTTAAGTTGTGAATGTCTAACAGTCTTAGATGTATTGTCGTTCAATGTAACAATATCGATCCCTTTCTTTCTCTCTATATATATCTATCTATCTTTCTCTTTTTCTCTCTCATCTTCTCTCTCTCTCTCTCTCTCTCTCTCTCTCTCTCTCTCGAAGTTCATAAAGTGATAATAATTATCATCGTGAAATTGGATATCGAAAGATCACCTCATGATGGAATAGACTAAAAACAAATAAGCTCTGAATGTAACATTCTCGTTATTCATCTGTTAAACGCATAAAGAATTGTCAAGTAAAGACATTTCAACGTGTGAATACGAAATTTACCATTGTTCATCGTTTGTGATTCCACTCGTTGTAATATAGAGAGGTTCTTCTACAGCTTGACCCAAAATATTTGCCACCTATGGAATCGTTAATAAAATCCACAATCCTATGTACAATCTGACCACATTTGGTACAAATATACTTAATTATATGCCTGACTCGCCCACCAAGTTTCAGTTATAAATATCCAACAGTCTTTGTTTTATTATCGTTCAATTTGGGACGACGAAGAAGTATTGTGAGAGATTAACAGTTAAATAAGTTTCAGCAGGAGAGAGGCAACTCTCCACACTTCAGATTACTTTTCGACTGTCAGCTAATTTTAACTGTCTTATCAGTAAGGCTGTGCGTAATTCTGAATGGACTTCGCACTCACCAGACTTTTAAACCCTAGATTTTATGTGTATAGTTATCTAAATAGAATGTCTATTAAAAGAATTCCCAGCATTGAAGAAGGCCATTATTACCAAAGTTAGGACAGAAAGGATCGTGACATTTATTAACGTTTTCCAGTGTGGCATTTCGGTGTCATCCTGCAATACGTTTGTTATTATAGTTAAGTACTTTATAAATTCACATCTTGTACTTTTTAATTTAGTTTTCCAATCAGTAAAAAACCCTGCAGTGAGTTGTGTGATTTTCCTGATTTCAATCAGATTTAGGTTGCGAACAGGTGATTAGAAAACAGTATTGTACTATATTTGGACAAAACAGATACTACACTTTGATAAGATCCCGAGGACCAAGAAAGTATATTTTAGTTCAAGTTTCACGTTCGACACAACAGCGGCATCAGATGAAATTGTTTAAATTACTTTATTTAGCATTACATCTTCGACGGTCGGAAGTACCCATTTTTAAAACAGGGTGGAGTGCGATAACATACGTAAGGACATAAATTTATTATATAGATTCTAGAAAATATCTCCTTATAATTGTTTTACTCAATAAAATTAACATTTTTTATGAGTCCATAACTTAAGTTGTGTAATGCTTATTTTCACACATTTTTTAACCTTATATCAGTACATTTTTGATTGATGTGAGATATATTGAGGTCATGTTTGTATCTTTAGTTTATCGCATTATTAACCTTTTTCTATGGTAGATATACTAGCTAATATATATATATATATATATATATATATATATATATATATATATATATATATATGTGTGTGTGTGTGTGTGTGTGTGTGTGTGTATGTGTGTGTGACTTTTGCTGATCTAAATCTAAAACCTCAATTAAAAGTGTTGTTTAAATTATATTCATTTTTTTTATTAAAACCGGTCGATATTTCCGATTTGTTCGAGATTTTGAAAGTTAAATTTACTTTTTACGGTATTGTTTGGTCATTAAATTATTAACAGAATCAAATTGTTCAAAAGTTTGATTTCATCAGAAACAAATCAGTAACTTTAGTCCTGTTTTACTTAAATATTTCTTTGTTTAATCTTATATATAATGTAGAGACTATTTTCCCCCTGTACCTTCTCGGAGAATAGGAAAATAACCACATGCATCACAGGCTACTAAACTCACCACTATATTACACTTATTCACTCAAGCGTGTTTTAGTAAATTTTTCTATTATTTTTTCCAGCTAACACTAAATATTACATTTGGCCCACCCTCTACGACTCTCCGACAAACCAACTCCATATAGGTGGAAGCAAAAACTTTCCTCCCTAACAATTATGTACTGTCACTCTACTCATCGACACCGGGAACTAATAAACACAGTTTAATTTTCACAAAAGAGTCTGTTCTTATTTATTACTTGCCTGGTATTAATTTACTACATAATATAAAGCAATACGCAAAGACTTAATGACCGCTCCCGTTCACTCCAATGTTTTTCCGCGAATATCAGATTACGTTATTTCTAATTCTACCTATGACTTCTACATTTACATTCATTCCGGAATTAAGCAAATGAAATTAACGAACACAGTTCCTGCAACATTTAATCATTTCACATGGCGGCTACAATTTCTTTATCGAATCGACGTCCTATTTAATTCAATAAGCGCCAAGATACTCGTAGACCCCGATACATTTACATTTTCAAAATCATACACCTTTAACACGTATATTATAAAAAAACTTGCCAAAATCCATTTACTTCATCAACAAATGACCTAAACCGTGTCATTGTTGAACTTCACATTTGGTCGGCAGAAGTTTAATGTTAAAATAACACGCATGCCAATAAACAAGCTTAGCTTAATTGGCCTATTTTCACATGTATTTTTAACTCGAAACCGTGGCACAGTCGTTAAGAAGGGAAGTTTCATGATAGCCAGTTTTATCGTTCGATCTCATTCTACTCTGCAACTTTTTTTCTTTTTTATTTAAAACATTCGCCAACACGGTAGAGGGAGGAGAACAATATGCCGTTTTTTTTTTGTATTCGACGTCATGCAATAGGTAGTACTTTCTCCCGTGCAACGCCGGGCGACGGGTTCCGCTAGTATATAATAATAAAACAAAAAATGTTTACGAAAATACGATTATTTTCTGTTTCATTTTTTGTATGGCGTTTTGTTTAAACTTTTCAAACAAATATTTAAATATTATATCGACCTTTCTGAAATAAACATAAGTACCTTTATGCATAACAAAAAACGGTTAACTGCCATATTTGGAGATAAAAAATATAATTTAAGACTAATTAATAAATTTCATCCAAAATGTGTGCGAAAATCTAACGAAACACGCAATAAAATGTTAACAAAAGTTCTTTTTAAATAATGATTCTGTAATCAAAAAAATACAACTTAAGACTAATTAATAAATTTAACCCAAAATGTGTTCAACAGAGAGCGGGAGAGGGAGAGAGGATGAGGGATAATAGCCTCGTTCCCGATTTCCACCCACCCTATGTGTACGAAAGTCGAACGAAATAAACCAGATAATTTTATTATTGCCTATGTTTTGAATTCAAAATATTAAATTGTTTTTAACGTAAAAATAAAAAAGGAACTAACGCTGAGCAAATCGGTGCGCCAGTGAATTGCAAAACGCTAGAAATTCTTTTTGCATTAGTACGTTTATTTCATAGAAGTTTCATTATTTCTGACGATTAGCTTAGATTGTAAGGACAGCGACTGGTCACCTAAAGTAAGCGGTTTCGATTCACAGTATCTCCGTCAAATTTATTGGTTGTTTATGTATTATTTACTCACGAATAACTGGTTAATATGTGTCCTAATGTATTTTTTACGTTTACAAAAATTCTCAGCGACGGACAGACAGAGATCTTGACATTGTTCTCCTCATATTATAAGTAGACGACATAGATAGATCTATATGTATGTTGAGAGATCAAGAGTGAGAAAGAAAGAGAGAGGCAGAACGACCTACAGAGAGGTTTCACGTACTAAATATACCAAAATTCTTCACTTACATTAGATTATATTTTTTAAAAAAACAAAAAATATATCCTTTGATTTCTCATAATTTTTTTTTTAAACATATAAGAGGGCAGTATCGAAATCTCACATTCGAAGTTTTCCTGTTAATAGTTTTCCAACTGAGCAATTCAGACATTCGTATAACTGTCTTTTGAAATAACACTTACGAGAACATTTTTATTGTATGTGCAAAATGTTTGGAAAAGGCCATAGCTTCCTTCAAAATGAACCTAGAGAGTCAGGACTACTTTCATTATATTCCTAGAAAAATTCTGCATGTCTATAAACCACCATTTTTACACTCCCTAGTCTTTCTATGAACGAGAAGACACTAAAACAAGGGCGTTATCTTATATTATAGAGAAGATATATATGATATAGATAGATTTAGATATATAGAGAGTAATAAATAGAAAGATAGAAAAGGAGAGGGGAACACAGACAGACAAATAGGGAGACGTGACGTATTAAGTATACGCAAATGATTCAATTACATTTTATTATTTTAAAAGAAAGTCAAATATATTCTTTGATTTAATATCATTTTTGTTTTATCGAAGTGTAGAATCAAAACTGCACATTCAATGTTATCAGTCTGATACTTTCCCAACTAGTAAACTCAGACTTTTCTTAAGGCGTCCTTTAGAATAATACTCAAAGTAAATTCTTATTTATGTGAGAAACGTTAGAAGAGGGCCGTAACTTCCTTTAAAATGCACCTTGAGAGTCAGGACTACTTCCATTATGTCCCAAGGAAAATTCTAAATGTGTATAACCCTTTTCATTTTATGCACACTCTCTTGTCTGTCTTATCAAAATAGGATATATTTGAAGTTTTAAATTCTACACACATAGATCCCTTAGGTTAGGAGGGCACTTTGGAATTTGCGGCCACTTCCATTTTATTCCCCAGAAAATGCTATACAAATTATTTAAAGTTCATAAAAATATAATATATTGAACGTTTTAAAGGGATTAGGCTGCACTTAGAGATTCTAGAACACTTCCATTGTTTTCCCAGTAAATGTTACATAGTAATACACCTTTAGTATTTTTGTAGATTCTCTAACCTTCCTTTCTATAGAGTACACACAAACATCACACACACATACACATAGACATAAACATTGAATTGTATATATATATATATATATATATATATATATATATATATATATATATATATATATATATATATATGCGTGTGTGTGTATGTATGTATTATTTACGTTGAGTTGGATCAAGAACAACAAGTTCCGGAGAGTGCATTCAATTGTATAACAAGCACGGGGATGCAACATTGCGGCGATGCAACGGGGATCGGCGCTTGGTAGATTAGAAGCTCTTTTATGGACCCTGTCTTAGAGGGAAAGACTCATGGTTGGTGCACCGGCTCAGATGTGACAACAATGCTCCGTGCATGGGCGATGTGTAGCTTTGTAGAGATATAGGATACCTGAAGGTAAGAGAAGTTGTCTAGTCCGGTAGATGGAGCCCACTTTCTTTGCAGCAGACTTGGCAGTATATTCTATGTAGTTGTTTCAGTGTATGTTACCTGTGAATGTAAGGTCGAAGAGTTTGAATGTTGAATTTTAAGGTATGCTGTTATAAACCATGGCAATCGGTAGTTGGAAAGTTTTTTTTTATAATTGTTAAATGAAAAGGAGTTTTGTCTTTGTAGTATTAAACGTAATTTTTTGTTTGACTCCATTCTACTACAGACTGAAGGTCATTTTCTAATCGTTCAGCCATTGCTTTGGGTGTTTGTGTGCGTTCGTTTTGCCCATATATCGAGAATATAGCATGTTGACATCAGCAAATATACCCATCTCGGATACAATTTAATTTATGAACATCAGGAATACTAAAGGTATAAATATACTCCCCTTGACGCCATGTTGTTTAGATGTATTGTAATCGAGGGCCATCTGGATCTTTCTATTGGCTAAGAAGGATCTGATTATATTAAATATTCGTCCAGTAATACCGTACGAGTTAATTTTCGTGAGAAGACCTTCACGCGAAACCTTGTCAAAGGCTTTGGATATATAAAACGCTACCGCGCTAGCTTCACTTGTCTTATCCATCTTAGGAGAGGCTCAAGCTACCGAACTAAAACAATTCAAAAGTTATCTTGGCCGAACTTAATTTCTATACGTTCTTTAAATGAATTGAAAAATATATATTATCAAGTTCCCAAGATATAGTTCAAAGCTGCAGTTAAATTTAATCTCAATGATTAATGGTTTATATAAATTTGAGCTTTTTTTATATTCAGCATATTTCAAAAGTCGACCTTTATCTGATTCTGAGCTCGTGGGAGTGCAAGTAAACTGTGACAACAAATATTTAAAGTAAAATATACCAAAATCATAAAATAACATATATTACAGATAAAGAAGAAATACAAAATTCACTAAGATTTGTTAGAAAATAATAATGTATTATAAATTGTCCTCAGGATAAAACAGGCAATTGTTCTTGTATGCATCAATTTATATTCTGACAGAGAACAAAATAATTAACTACATGGTTTTTAGAAACGTGCGTATATGAAAAATTAATTTCCAGAGCATGTTTTATATATTTGAAATCATAATTCATGTTTTTAACTTTTGAAATATACACTGCATATATATATATATATATATATATATATATATATATATATATATATATATATATATATATATATATATACATAATATATATATGTGTGTGTGTATATACATAGCATGTATCATGAGTTAGTTTAAAAAACTAAAGTGCTCGATTGTAAGTCCTACAAGAGCTGATATGAAATATTGATTTAAAAACTATATATTGCAATGTCTGTTGGGTGTACATGTCGAGATCGATGAAACTCCGGTACACCCAACATACACTGTACTGTATACTATTTAAATAACATACTTTATGTATATATAATAAATTTTGATTTTTTTACGTAATAGAATTAAATTTTGATAGTAGATGACCCTGATCGCAAAGGGTGGAATTTTTTTAAAAGTTCTTTGCGAAAATGTTGCCTTTACCTCTGGTGTATTAATGATTGTTAGCATGGTTTGCATCTGTTAATGACCTTGTTTGTCATTCTCCAAACCTCATGGGAGTCAAGACTCTTATCAGCGACTTTATACTTAACTTATTTGGCATATGACTCTTTAGTGTTTTCTAAACCCCTGTTAAGGTGGGTACGGGAAATAATGAAGGTTTTTTTATTTCAGATAATCTATTTCATTAAAAGCAATTGAAATAGTAGTGTTTGTGGGCAATAGTGGCAGCGCATTCAAGGATATATTATGACTGGCTGTCTGATCTCCGTTCGAATGTTTGGGAGGGCAATAATCTCTCAATACATGCTGTAAACCACTCAGATATTTCAGATGCGATACAGGACATATTCTTTTGTAGATGTAAGACGGATTTAAGATATTAAGGATCTTAAGCTGTCCAAATCGGATATTGAATATCGATAAAGCTTGCTGAGATTCGTTTTTATATCAATTGAGACATCTGAGTGGTCGGAATATCCCAGTGGAGACAGATCAGTAGATGTGCACTGTTCAGGGCAAGTTGTCAGACAGAGATCAAAAAGATTTGCGAAATGTCCATCAGAATTGCGTACGCATATTTGCTGGACAACAAACTTATATGCAAGGGATATGTCGTGCCAAAAACCCCTTTCATCGCTTGTCTTGTTTGAGTGGACTAGCCACTCGACATTGTGAACATTAAAGTCACTACAGATATTAATGCTAGCAAAACGGTGAACAGAGCGGATCTTGTCAATATCCTCAGAGATTTTCTCAGTGACAGTAACTCTATCAATAATGGTACGATAGAGAGCAAAGATGAAAGCAGTGCTGTGCGCTAGTGCTACACGGAAACACATATAAGGCAAATCAGGGTCTTCATAGTAAGTGTGCTTACCACATATGTAGGCGAAAATTCGATGATCATGACAGTCTTGGGGTCTGATTATGGGGTCATATTTGATTATCCTTTGATCATGAAGTCATCTATGGAAATTAAAAGGACCAAGCCAGTTTCGCATGGAAACAACAGGTCGGGTTTACTCTCCTGTGAACAGATTTCAACCTCTGGAAATTTGGAACGTTGACCTTTTATTTTGGAAAAGAAGACCTGATAGTATGCATCTACGTTAGAAGTTGGGGTTCTGGGTTTACGCTTAGGGTTTTGTTTTGTGACTTATACTGTTGGGATAATGAAGATTTGTGGAGGAGGTGAGCAGGAGAGTTTAGAGCAGAACGTATAGAGAATGAGTAAAGAAAGAGTAAACCATTGAAAACAATCTGTTGCAGTTTCCATTAATCTGACATATCGAAAGGCCCCAACAGAAACAAATGCATGGTCCAGACTTCATTCACCAAATGGCAATACAGCAGCCCCTGTATTTTACACCTGATGATAAGACAGATACCTTTAGAGTTACTCCAAGGTTTGTATCCTTGGACTATTAGGTGGATAACGTCAGCCAAGTTAAAACGTTTTTCTCGAGCATTCATATTAGTAACATGGCAACAAAAATAGAAAGAGATAATTACCGAAGTCATCTCCAGCTACTTTTCACACTAAACTATCGCCCCAAATGACAGCGTTTTCCTCCCGCTTTGTAAAAAAAGATCACTCAGAAAAATGAGAACTGGGGAGACAAAGTAAAGGAAGAGAGAATTATAGAGCTGCCGAAAGTGCATCCACGGTGTATTTTCTTCTCTCCATTTTTTGGGGACAACGTAAAATAGTTTTGATGTAAACAGACCATAGACAGGACAGAGCCACTTAAATATCACATTTTAAATTTAAGCGTTACCGACTGATGAACGGATATAACATCTTAGAAAGAAGCATGTGCGCATCTAAAAATGCTATTTCCGTAACGAGTTTACATTTAAAATATACACACTACATGCTATCGAACGACTAGAGCTTCTCAGAAGGATGCGTAGACGCGGCTGATAGTTTTATTTCACACTTACTGCATTACTAAACGGAGAGAATCCCTCATAGAGATGTGTTGACTCAACTAAACATCTTATTTAAAATTAAATTTCGCCATATAAATTGTCATCAAAAGTTTTGAATACATTCTAAGAACATGAATAAAAGAAAAAGATTTTAAGTTTGGAATTGTATTCAAATTCAGATGCAAAGATTGACCATATGACAGGA
>OY744519.1:96376895-96401895 GCA_963556195.1 Sepiola atlantica
TTTTCTTCCAATCGCATTCTCTGTATGAATTTGAAAACTTTTCCGTTTTGAAATAAAGTTTATTAACTGATCGAAAATGGTCGTATCTACGGCCGAAATATCTCGGTGGAACTTTACAAGATGAGTTTTTGAGTTTATTTTTGTTAGTTGTTGAATTGCTTATTCTTTATTCCATTTTTATTTTTACATATTGTCTGAAACATTGTTTCTTTTTTCCCATATATATATATATATATATATATATATATATATATATATATATATATATATACTGGCATGGATATGCGACGCTGCCTTATATTGAATAGGGAAACATGTGCCTCTTTTTCCTAGCCTATAACACCATATTAATGTTTATATTATTATTTTACTTTTTATAAAACTCAATTTTGGGAACGGGCACAAGGTTGTACTTTACATTGATTGCGTGTAAAGAGTGTAAATACAGTAACATTTATTGAAATAATTTGCTACAAATTTGGGGGTTTTAATATGTTAAATTAAAAAGAACTAGATGCCAGGATCATAATCGTCCGTGTTAATTTATTGAAATTAAAAACTACCGTTGGTCGCACAACAAGGCAATCATCAGTCGATCAAGCCAAGAAAAAGATCTCATGTCTTCACCTTTAAGAAGTAGTCACTAGACAGACATCATCATCAGCTTCAAAAGAACGACTCCATACGAAAAGGTGCATCCAAAGAAGAGGTCATAGAAAAGATAGATCCTTACATACCTACATAGCAAGCTAGATTTGAAGTTATGTTGTGAGGAAGATAGATTACTAGTTGGCATGTTGTATAGCTATAATAATAATAATAATAATAATAATAATAATAATAATAATAATAATAATAACAATAATAATAATAATAATAATAATAAATAGATAGATAGATAGATAGATAGATAGATAGATAGATAGATAGATAGATAGATAGATAGATAGATAGATGTTATCAGACGCAGATGAGTAGATAGATATATGTATAGATAGACATACATGTATGCAAACAGATATCTACATAAAGAGAGAGAGGGATCTTGATAGATAGATAGATAGATAGATAGATAGATAGATAGATAGATAGATAGATAGATAGATAGATAGATAGATAGATATATTGCAACTGAGACGTAAGAGGCTACTGTTATTAGGGACCAGATTTATTGGAGACATTCGAAGTGGGGAGGTGTGTAGCAAGATGTTTGTTCGTAGTGCATTAAACCGAGATAAGACAGGGAATTAAAAAGGCAAGCGGTCCGATGAAAAAGGGTATTAGAAAGTTGTAGATAATTAGTTAGGTAGCCAAATAGCTAGTAAATAATACTGATTGTTGAGTTATATAGCTATTTAGCTAGATATTTAGGTATCTGGATAACCCGCTAGATATATAGGGTGTCTCACATATATGGTGTGTCATATGCTGACTAAGTTGCTTTCCGATAAAGGTTTATTGTTGTTGTTTATCTCATCCAATATGTATGCAAATAATCCGAACCAAGTACACAATGAAAGACCTACTTTCACTGACGCATTCGTACTTACATTCTTCCAGTCGACTTGTATTATGGCGACTCTTTCAGTATCCCGTGCACGGTTTGCCGGGATTGCTTGAATTAAAGAAGATAGAACGAATAACTGTGGCAACACGTTCTTTATTAAAGCCTTGCCATTACAGGAGGTACACAAAAAACAGGGGCGGATAATCATATTAATATTATGGGTTTAAGGGATTAGCCAAGGGGCGTATATATATATATATATATATATATATATATATATATATATATATATATAGCACTAGATAGAGTGAAAGAATAAAATAAGGTGCGAATCAAATTTTATTACAGTTCAAAGTTAAAGCAAAGTACTTTAAAGTCCTTAACTCATGAGTTTTCAAAGAAAATCTTCTCCTCAGAGGACCATTACCGCAATGACATTACTGCAGGTAATAAAATTAAATTTGAAAATATATTTATAATATATATAAAATACATAAAAGTATATAAAACATCAAATATATCGGCCCAAAACACACTTTTTTGTTAAACTTATACAGTTCATCCAAGTCATAAAGTGTAAAACAGCTTCAAGAAAGCTGTCAAAGAGGTTGATTAAATAACAATCCAGGTGGTGAATGGTAGTCCAAAAACGAAAATGTTATCCGGGCGGGAAATTTGTTTACTATCGATGCAGTAGATGACTATGAAAATTGTTTTCAAGGTGTATGCAAATAAATAAAACGATAGAAAAAATCAAATCATATGAAAAGTTCAGAAAACTCAATTGGTGTTGAATATTATAATGTCCGATTAAGCGTTCTTGAATTTTACTTAAATTTGATTCGCACCTTATTTTATTATTTCACTTTATCTAGTGCTATTAATGTTCTATCCAGTATATTGTGCTTCGTTTTTATCCGGATGTTCACTAATTAAAGATATTAGTTGCCTTTTATATTTTTTGTTGTATAAACCTTATATATATATATATATATATATATATATATATATATATATATATATATATATATATATATATATATATATATATATATATAGGCAAACCTTATTAAATAACACGGAGTGGTTTTCTTTGATGCGACTTTTTTTTTCAATTTTCCGAATTGTCCATCTAATGTTTCGGTCAAATTGATGTAAATATGATCCATGGGATTCTTGTTCCATTCTTTTTTCTTTTTTGCAAGTACTTTCGATTTGAATCGTCAAATCATCTTCAGGCGGTATTAGTTTTAGTGTCTTTCCAAATTATGACTTTACTGTTGTGCTCATTTTTGAATTATAACGGCAAGTAGTTTATAACTTGAAAAAGCGTATGTAAAGTTGAAATGTACATGAGAGCGTGATGGCGTTCTACACATATGGGAGATTTAAAAGTTTGACTGTTTCAAACGCATAACTACCTAATGGCTAAGAATTTAGTAATGTTAATTATTTAAAATGTTACAACTAGTTTCATAATTGACATTATTAATTGTGGGATTTTTAGTTTTCATGTAGAGGACTTTGAGTATTTTTAATTTTTTGATATTGGTATCGTGGTGTATTATTTTGGTATTGTTAACAAGGATGTTTCTATGTTAGGAGGGGTGCAATTATGTGTTTTTAGGTGTTGGCATATAGAGCTAGTGTCGGGGAGATGTAGGGTGAGTGTTCGGGATAGTGTTGTGGAAGTGAAACTGTTATAAACCATGTAATTTAGGTTATAATAATTAATAACTCGTAAAACAAAATGGATGACTTTTCAACAGAAAGGTTTAACAGATTTATTAAAAGTGTAATTAGAATGAAATGAGTTATTTAGCCGCTGTAACGCGAGATGTAATTTGCCAGTCTGATCACTTTCAATGTTTACTTTCCACTCGGTAAGCCACTCGATCAGGGGCGATAACTCGTTAATGATCCACGAGACATAATTCCGTTTTTCTTTAGTTATTCCTAACATCTCCCCGTTTTAGTCTTTAACTGTATCGAGCGCACCTGGGGTCAACTTGGAGGTGCTTGACTCTAGTGCGACTGCGCTTTGGCCAAGTCCTGGGAGGTCTTTGATAATTCTCATCTGAATTTGTCTGCATGAGAGGTGGTGTAGATGGCAGTTCAAATGTGTCCATTAACAAATCAAATGGAATGGTTGATCTGTTGTCCACTAAGTTGTCTACAGAGTATCTGAGACGCAACTGGTGTTTGTGCCGTGCCCAGAATTGATTTCCGACTTGAACATCATACAGAAATTGTCCATTTATTTTGCGGATGATGCCTGGTACCCAGTTTGTCCGGCCAGGTCTGTAATTCCGAGCTAACACTGGTGTGCCAACTGAAAATGCTCTTGTTTTGTTAGGGCTTGGTTGTTGGCTTTTGTGGCTGGGGACGTAAAGCATTAAGTGTGGTACGGAGTTTTCGTCCAATGAGTGCCTCTGCTGGTGATAGACCATTCTTCACAGCTCCATTTGGTGTTATTCCATATGAAAAGGAGGAAAGCATGTAGTATCTCCTCTGTTGTTCCCTCCCCTCTTGCTTTTAGTAGTGCTCTTTCGAATGTGTCTACAAATCTTTCGGCTTGTCCGTTGGATTGAGAATGGTTCGGTAGCGACCGAACGTATGTTATGCTGAATGTAACCCTGGGTTGATGGCTGACGAGCACGCAACATTGTGCGCAATTTCTGCTTAGGACTGTTGTATTGCGAGGGCCCGAACCTTGCTGCTGCTGGATCACCAGGCGAGTGGGGTCCTGGCTGGTACACCTCTGGTGGGTAATTAACTCGATGGTGAATTGGTGCTTCCTTCATGTAGGAGGTGGTTGGTCGAGGTCTTGCTGTGGTAATTTTCTCTGTAGATGATGTTATTGGAGATGTTGGCAAATGGAAACATGCTTCAATATCCAGCCATACTTTGTAGTCTGGATTCTGATCAACTGCCTTTTCTTCCAAAATCACTTTGATTGCCATAACTTTGTCAAATGTGGTTGAGATGAATAGACCATTGATTTTAGTGCTATCAGGAATTTCTACAAAATCTTCTGATCCTGGACGTTGTACAAGAATCGTGATTTTCTCAGCATTACCGGTCACATCAAGCTTGAGCAGCTCTACCCCTTGAGGGTCATCAGTCAGTTTAACAGTGATGCTAGGTTTGGGGTCAGTAGATGTAGTCGGCGTTGGTACAATCCATCCAGGTCCATCAGGTCTGCCATCACTTACTGGAGAGTTTGGTGTGTTTGGTGTTCCAATAATGTAGTCATCAGGTATGAGGGGGTTATCAGTCATACCCTTAGTAGACTCACATCGAACTGATGTCGTTGAAGTAGGTTCTGATGTTGTGGTGATTTTAGGAGTCACTGTGGTAATCATTGGTGTTGATATTATTGTGGGAGTTCCTGTTGAAGTGTAGCCAAAGGTTGGTCCAAACGAAAGGTTGGTGGCTGGTTGATTGTTCCGCCGCCGTTGCTGTTTCTTCTTGCTGAGGTCGTCTTTACTGCTCTGAGGTGACGATGTGGACACCACCTCACATATTTGGTTGAGTGGAATGTCGAGAATACCTAGTAACTCGATAAAATCAAGTCCCAGCAAATTATGGGATGAGTTTGTTATGTATACGGTGCCTGACACCGTTTTTCCTTTCATTTTGACGGTAGCGGGTAATTGACCCGTGATGTTAACACAATCTCCAGAAGCACTCTGTGCTACCTGACTTGTTGGTGTCAATGAAGGCTGGCCTATGGCTTCCCATAGTTTTTGTGATATAATAGTTATATCTGATGCTGTATCGATCTGCAATTGAATAGGATGGCTATTCAATTGTACTGTAACATATTTTCGTTTGGATTTTTGTTTTGAGTGAAAAGTTGCTATCAGACTGTTTGTTTTTGAACTGTGTTGATGTCGTTGCTTGTTGTGTATATGTGAGGTTTGCCTATTATGGGTTGGTTTTCGTCCTGGAGGGGTGCAAAATCCCTCTTTATGTCCGAGTCGATTGCAGCTGCGACAGCGGTGTGTCTTGAAGGTGCAGTATCGCACAAAATGCCAGTTGCCACAATTCCAACAAGCTGTTGGGGGCTGTACTGATTTTGAAGTCGGTGAGGTGGGCCGACGTTGTTTTAGTACAGTGTTTACCATGGATGCTGATACTTGTTGTACCATAGTTGAATCATGTTTTAGATTCACTAGACGCTGGCATTCCACGGCAACTTGTTGCAATGTTATGTCTGGATTTTGTTCTATTTTTGACAAAATCCTTGTGCGAATGTCTGTTTCCCATTCTGATTTCAAACCACACACAAAAATCAAACATTTGAACTGAGCGTCTGTGGTGGAAGAGATTTTAAAACGTTCACATTCTTTGTTTACAAGGCCTGCATAGGTTGAAAAATCGGTCGAGGAAGATTTTGTTATGTTAAGACAATTAAAACGCATATTGAATAATGAAATATGCTCACCGAAAATCTGAGTGAGGGTTTCCACTGTGCTGTGAAAATTTAAGTCACGAGCATGATTTGATAATATGTAATTTACATACCGATCATGTTCCGACGTCCCAAGCTTACGTAACAGAAGTCTTACCTTCCACTCGTCAGTTTGATCTTTGAAATCCACTCGAAAAATGTCCTCGAAACGCGCAAACCATGTTTCGAACGTCGAATTTGCCATTGGGTCATAATAAAGTTCCGTTATTGTTTGTGAAATGGAATCTGTAGATTGCCCAAGATTTGTTTCTGAAATCGACGATGTAGGTGTGGTAAATCTCTCTGAAAATAACTCCATTAACCGTAATTACTTTTCTAATAATTCTTTGATTGTAGAATCCATTTTTTTTGTTTGTTTGTTTTTCTTTTGAAAAAAATTGTAAGTTTATCTCGTCGTCGTCGCCACTGTTATAAACCATGTAATTTAGGTTATAATAATTAATAACTCGTAAAACAAAATGGATGACTTTTTAACAGAAAGGTTTAACAGATTTATTAAAAGTGTAATTAGAATGAAATGAGTTATTTAGCCGCTGTAACGCGAGATGTAATTTGCCAGTCTGATCACTTTCAATGTTTACTTTCCACTCGGTAAGCCACTCGATCAGGGGCGATAACTCGTTAATGATCCAAGGGACATAATTCCGTTTTTCTTTAGTTATTCCTAACAGAAACCTATGTAAGAATTAGTTTTTTTAAGTTTTAAAAGTGAATGCCCATATAGATATAAAATTGTTATGGTGAAAAATCTATTAAACTGTGCAAAATTAATCTCCTCATCCAAAAAAAATTGTTTAATGAATTAAAAAACATAAAGCAAGTCCTAATTAATAATCAATTTCCCAATTATATGGCTGATGAAAAAATAAAATTAATGATTAGAAATTTAGAAAATCTTACTAATAATAAGCTAAATAATTCCCACAACATAAATCTATTCTATTGTAACCAAATGCATCCGAACTTTAAATTGGATGAAAAAACTCTTAAAAATATAATACATCGCTATATATCCCCCACTAATTCTGATGATAAAATACGATTTATCATTTATTATAAAAAAATGAAAACATCAAACTATGAACCAATGTAATATATCAGTTCCAATGCCCTATTGGAGAATGTATCTCCGACAACAATAAAAAAAAACTAATTCTTACATAGGTTTCACTTCCACAACACTATCCCGAACACTCACCCGCACATCTCCCCGACACTAGCTCTATATGCCAACACCTAAAAACACATAACATAATTGTATCCCCTCCCAATATAGAAACATCCTTGTTAACAATACCAAAATAATACACCATAATACCAATATCAAAAAATTAAAAATACTCAAAGTCCTCTACATAAAAACTAAAAATCCCACGATTAATAATAGACGCGTTTTCAAGTTATAAACTACTTGCCGTTATAATTCAAAAATGAGCACAACAGTAAAGTCATAATTTGTAAAGACACTAAAACTAATACCGCCTGAAGATGATTTGACGATTAAAATCGAAAATACTTGCAAAAACGAATGGAACAAATAACCCATGGATCATATTTACATCAATTTGACCGAAACATTAGATGGACAATTCGGAAAATTGAAAAAATAAAAAAAGTCGCATCAAAGAAAACCACTCCGTGTTATTTAATAATGTTTGCCGAAATGAAAATATGCTGCCTAAATACACACAATATATATATATATATATATATATATATATATATGTACTCTTGGGTAGAAAGTTGCTCATAGCTCATGTATCTACTTTTGCTTGGATATTCATTTGTTTTTTCTTGTTACCAATTTTTAAGTTCGCATATGCTTCTGTGGCATTTGAAGGTAGATATCCTTGCTATAGTCGCTGTCGCTATTACTTTGTGTTACGGTATGTATACTTTTGTTTTTTTTGCCATTTTGGCTTCGTCATCTTTGTTTTGTTTTATTTTGTATTTTATTTTTTTGAACAGCGAATGTTGGCAATGTGTACCTGTTTAGTACATATGTTACATGTGTTACCTTTTGCCGCACAGTCTTTTCGATACAGGCTTCTGCCACAGAATATGTACTGTGAAAACTTTTCATTGTTTTTGGAATGAATCGCGTGTGCACTAATTTTTGTTATAATAGGCAACGAATAGCCATAGCCTCGATTTTTTTAGTATTGGTTTCTTCCGTCTCTGTTATACGCAACGCTGTTGCGACCGTTATATCTGTCTCTTCCTTAATTAAAGATTTCTGGGTTGATATTAAATTAATATCGAATATATAAAGATCGATTATTATCGTCTCTTCAACTATAGGTTCGTATTCGCAGTGTTTGATTATTTGACGAAGTCACTTAAGGAATGCGTGTGCCGAATCGTTTGATGTGTGTCGATACTGTAGAGGTTCGTGTCTAGCTACACCAAAATTCGACGGTGGTCTTACATATTGTTTAAAACATTTAATGTAAGTATCAACTGTCTTCGCTTCACCATGCCGAAAAGTAAACGTGTCGTTTATTTCCTGTCCCTCGACACCGGCCCAAAGAAGAAGATAGTTCAGTTTCACATCGTCGTTGAATTCACGGTCCTTCAAAGTGAAGCGTAACTTGACGTAAAAATCTTTCCATCTGCTTTACAAGGTTCGAAGTGAACCAGTCTATTTTAGGTGGAGTTATTTGACAAGCCGCCATAACGAATCCCTAAAAAAAATGTACAGGTAAAATTCGTTTACGTTTTGGCGAGTAGCGATGCGCACGTTAAGATCCCTTTTGTGTTTAATTCATCCAACCCTGTTAAAACTATCACTGTCTACCGTGATTTCCATTTTGTTTATGATCCGTGTTATTAGTTCAATAATTATGAAATCATGTTACAATATTCCGTGAGTGGTTCGCCTAGATGGCTTGGAGATTAAAGAAGATAGAAGGAGCTGTGTCAACACGTTGTTTATTAATGAATAGCCATTACAAGAAGTACACAAAAATCAGGGGCAGATAATCTATTAATATTAGCCAAGGGACGTAACTAATACAGCAGCTAGTTTTAAGTAAGCCACGCTATATTTGCTTACGGGAAAAGATAGAATTTGTTGTTTTTAATTGTTGATTCATAAATTGACGCAGTTCCAAATGCGTTTAAGTTATCATTTCCATATAAGCAAATTGTAATCCTGTTTTCCATGCAAATTGTTTTTCTGCCAAAACTCTTTGATGTTTTGACGATAAAAAGTAAATAGCGTGAGACAAGACGTCAGAAAAAGAGAGAAAACGGTAAAAAGACCGAAAAAGAGAGAGATAGGAGAAGAGAGAGAGAGAGAGGTAGAGGAGAGTAAGAGAAAAGTGCGGTTTGGCGGTAATATTTTCACAATAATCGATCGACAACGACGTTTGACTAATTGAATAATGACTCTTGATGTTGTGATCACACATTAATCTGCCAATTAAGATTTCTTAATTAACGGCTTTAGTTGTTGACTGATGACCTTACGTGAATATCTCCACTTTAAAATTATCTTCCATCTTTTCATACACAGATATATCGATAAATATATAGACAGTGTTGAAAATATTTTAGCATAAATATTATATATGTATATGAAGATAAAATGCACGATATATCATAAAATGAAATGCCGTGACGACAGGATATGTGCAAAAGACATAAGGTTAAAAAATATTAAATATTTTACCGGTTTCGTTCGGATCAACGAAACTGGTACAATATCGCGTTTTTATGATTTATTCCTGTATTTAGTTTGTTTAACCATTTGTCTTTTTCATACACACACACACACATACACACACACATATATATATATATATATATATATATATATATATATATATATATATATATATACTGTCACGGAGAAAGATTCATGCAGAAAGGGTGGTTAAATTAAGATTGTAAGGGAAACAAAATGTATTCCATATATATATCCAAAGGGAGCAGAGTATATTTGCCACATTACAGCTTTTCTATTTCTTCTGAATCATGAAGGGACGTTGAATGTTATTTTCTGTCAACCGACCTTCCCTCCTCATCCTAAACCCTACTCGTGGAGAAGTCAAATGCTATTTCTTGTCGATCAATATCCTCTTTACCCTGTTAACACTTACGCATTGCCTTGACCTCAAATCAAAGTGCATGTAACATTTTGCACAGTGACTCTTTCAACCAACCTACGTACGCATATCGGTGGAGATAGATATAAAAAAAGGGAGTTGCCGAATCGACCAGCTAGTTTCTGTCAGTAGAAGAGTTCTAGGGATAACTCACACCGAACGTCGCTTCAAGGTGATGAAGAAAAAGAAGAAGAACAACAACAACAATAACAACAACAAGGCAGAGATGAATAAATAAAATTCGCTGATGCCGCTTTCTAACTGCGTAGCTCAGATATTCTTCTATACTGATATACAGCCGAAAGCGAATCCCAGCGCTTCTGAGACGAATTGTTCACATCAACAACATATATCTATCGCGTACTAAAACATCTTACAGTATCGCCGAAAGAATATGACTACAAATCCTAGGTGATGATTGTGCAGCGCCGACCAAATCTTCGATACCCCACCATATACACCAGGACTTATGCCTTGACATCTGCCGTTGACTTTTACATCCAAAGATTAGTGTGAATCTTGGATGTTTGATTCCTGGGCCCTTGAACATTTTCAGCTCCCGTGGGGAGTCTTGTACCACTCAATTATTGTAGTAAGTGATTAATGCTTTTTCTTCCTTGATTTGTCCGGACACGATTTTTGACTATAGAGTTTGCTCGCTATAAGATAACGTTAGATATTATTTCTTTCCCCTAAAATATTACGTTGTTCTTTTTGTTGTTTTGTTCCATACATGTTTGCCTCTTTTCTTACCATTATCTAAATAAATATTTGTTGAATTTTAACTTGGTGTTTGAGTCGACTCTATCATTGTCACGTGCTTGCTGCTGTGGTCCGGACGAAGGCGGCGCGTGACTATATATATATATGTGTGGGAGGGGGGGTTGCGTGTGTGTGAAAATATTTGTCCTATTTGTCCAAACTATATTTATATCAAAACACTTGGTCTTTTTTAATCTAATAATACTATAAAATAATTTCAAATACGCTATACATACTGATCGGAAAACTTATAAAACACAGTCATGGCATTACTTGATTTGCGTATTTATTTTATATAAAAATTAATAAATTAAATAAATTTTAATAAATAATGTTATGTACGATTTATTTGTAAGGTAATTTTTGTATTTCTTATATGTATAATATTATTATTATCAGTAGCAATATTAATTAAAGCGATTTGACGAAAACTGTTTACAATTCCAAACGATAACTTCTGGTTTGATTAATTTCAAATTTAAATGTCAACTTCCGGCTAATTTACGCACAAGTAACAATTACATTTGTCATGAAATGGAAAATAACAAAAAAAAGTAAATTCATATTTTTAAAATCTTCATTAAGTTTTTATTTTTATTTTTCTGTCTTTAATAATAAAAGCGAAAAGCACAAAGTAACCATTTCAAATTACCAATCGACGTTCTGCGTTTTCGTTTATACATCTATATATAAAAACACTCAATGTGTGTGTGCTCTATAGAAAAAAAGGTTAGAGAATCTACATAGAATCTAAAAGTGTATTCTTATGTAAAATTAACCTTGCGTCCGAACATGACCTCAGCAAGTGTCTTCGACGTTTCGATGTTTGCATTCGGAGTGACTCTGTAAACTTGCAGAAACTGTTGGATTGACTTATCCGTCGGTGATCCACTAGCTTTTTTCAGAGCTCTCCTGAATGTGTCAACGAATCTCTCCGCCTGTCCATTGCTCTTTGGATGGTATGGATGGATTGTTATATGCTCGATGAGATGATCCTCGCAAAGGTGTTTAAATTCAGTAGACGTGAATTGAGTACCATTGTCGGTAACAATGCAGTCTACTACTCCAAACCTAGAGAATAGTTCGTATAGGAAGTTGATAGCTGCCTCGGATTATGGGTTCTTGCATTTTAGTACTTCCGGCCACTTAGTTAGGCTTTCTACAACAATGAGATAGTAGAACCCATCCAGTGGTCCCGCAAAGTCTAAGTGAATTCTAGACCAAGGTCGGTCCGGTTTAGTCCACGATTCAAATTGAGTCGGAGGACCTTTCATATCTAAGGCGCATCCTCTTCACTCCCTGACTTTTTCTACGATATGCTTATCCATGTTTGTCCAGTAAATGAAAGAGCGCATGAGGCTTTTCATTCTCGATATGCCTGGATGTCCTACATGGAATTCCTTGAGCATTCTTTTCATAGGAATTACAACTCTGCCGCTATATAACAGGATGTTGTCGCGAATTGAATAAATTCCCTCATCTAGTTGGTTATTGTTATTTTTTCTTTCGTGCTTATGATAAATTCGTCCACCTCTGCCTTACTCTTAATCTCATCAAGCGTTACTGGAAGTTCTCTTATTGTGTCATATAACGTATTTTTTACTTCAGCTTCCGCTTGAATGGCTGCTATCACCATATCCTCCAATGGTGTTGTCTGCTTATGTATCAACCTTGATAACCCGTCTGCATGACCAAATCTTTTAAATGGCACATATTTCGTTTGAAAATTGTAGTTCAGAAGAATGGTACCCCATCTTTTGAGTCTATTCGCAGTGTGTTGTAGTAGTCCCTTTTTCGATCCGAAAATCTTTAATAAGGGTGTGTGGCCTGTTTATAACAGAAATTGTCTACCGTGCAGGAAACGATGAAATTTCTTTACCGCGAATATAATGCTTAGAGCCTCTTTCTCAATTTGAGAGTAGTTTTTTTTTCGGCTGGTAGAAGTGTCCGGGATACATGGGCTATGGGTTTTAATTTTCCATCATCTATTTTGTGCAATATGCATGCTCCTATGCCATAGTTGCTGGCATCGCTTGCAACTACAATATCACACTTGGGATTATAATGTGCCAGAAACAAGTCAGACGTTAAGATATCTTTAATTCTCTGAAACGCTTCTTCGCACTCTTGCGTCCAGACCCATTTTTGGTCCTTCGTTAACAGTTCATTTAAGGGTGATCTTAATTTATGCATGTTTGGTACGAACACATTGTAGTAATTCGCCAACCCTAAGAAGCTTTGTAGAGACGTAATATTTTCTGGAGCAGGCATGTTCCTTATCGCCATTTCCCTATCTGGGTCTGGATTTCTTCCTTGTTCATCGATGATTTGCTCTAAGTATTTTATTTTTTCCATCAAAAAAGTACATTTCTCATCTTTGAGTTTAAACCCATAATCCTGGATTTTTTTTAATACTTGGTTTACACGAGTCTTGTGTTGTTCTTTGCTAGCGCTGTTCATTAACACATCGTCAAGGTGCCCTACTGCGAAATCCATCCCATTTAACATCATGTCCATAATTTGTTGAAAAACAGCAGAGGCGACCTTGACCCCAAAAGGAAGTCGATTAAATTTGTATAATCCCTTATGGGTATTGATGCATAGCAGTTTTGAACACTCCTCATCGACAGGGATTTGAAGATAAGCGTCGCTGAGGTCGATTTTAGAAAAATATTTTCCTCCACTAAGTTTCGCAAATATTTCTTCATGGCTCGGAAGAGGGTAATGGTGATCTTTTAATGCCTGGTTCAAGCCTGTTGAGAAGTCGACACAAACCCGAATCTCCTTGCTCTTTTTCTTAACATAAACTGTAGGTGAAGCCCACTCACTGTGATCAATTTTTGAAATGACATCCATGTTTTCGAGTCTTTCTAATTCACCGTCTATTTGCTCTATAGCGGCGTCTGGAACATTTCTTTTCTTTCTGAACACAGACAGTTCATTTGCTTTGACTTTAAACTTTGCTACCACTTTCGTACACCTTCCAAGACCGCCTGAAAATACGTCTGGAAAATTCTCTTTTAATTCCCTCTTGAGTTTTTCTGCCTCCACATTCGAATCCTCAACCTTTTGGCAAAAGGAGCTTAAAGGCAGATCCCATAGTCTAAACTTTTCAATCAGATCAGTTCCAAAGAGGTTATTCGATTTTCGCATTACAAAACTTTTAGCTTTTTCGGTCTTATTTCGGAAAGAAATATTCGTCAATAATTCCCCTTCGAAGGTTATTTTTTCACCACTGACGCTTCTCGCCGTTTTTTGTGATTTGATCATAGTGGGTCTCCCAAGCTTCTTCTATGTCTGTACATTAATGATGGAAATGTCAAACCCACTATCAAGCTGTAGTCTTACTTTTTTTTAAGCATTTTGACCTGTACATATTTCCGGATATTTTGTTCCTCAGATTCAATTTTTGTAAGTTTAATGGCTGTCTTTTTACCAGATTTTTTCCTACAACGTGATGCCTTATGTCCTTTCTGGTGGCAGTTGTCACATTGTTTGTATATGTAGGGACACTCATTGTACCAATGGTTATCTCTACACCTCAAACACAGTCCAGGTGGTTCTTTTCCATGTTTTTTTCTCTGGTTATTCATTGAAGTCAATTTTGTCTTCTGATGGATCATTTTAATGTGCGACACTCCGTTTTCCTCTATGTCACGACTGTCCTATTTCAACGCAATAAAACGTTCACAGTCTTCCGCTAAGTTTTGTATTGTTAGAAATTACTCACTTTCGAGTTTATTTAAAACACAACGTCTGATTTCGGAGTCTTTATTTAAGACCAGACCTTGCATGAATATTAAACATTTAAAATTATCCGATGATGATTCCTCTAGTTTAAACTCGTCGCAATGTTTATTTACTATACTTGCATAAGTAGTGTAGTCGTCTTCCTCTCTTCTAGTGACATACACTTATATCTCCTGTGGAAAAGAGAAGTATTTGTAAAAAAACAGTTCTGTTAGTAAAGTAACTGCCTCCTGGAAGTTCAACTCACTGGTCTTTTTTGGAAGGATAAAATTCACGAACTTTATATGCTCGGCAGCTCCTAATTTTCTTAGCAAAAATCTAACTTTTTTAGAGTCTGTACATGTACTGCCGTCCGATACAAAAATATCCTCATATCTTCTATAGAAGTGAGCAAAAGTAACTTCGTCTTCTGGATTATAATTGAAAATTTCGATAGCGCGCAACACAGCCGTCTGGGAGAATGCATTATGATTCTCGTTTGTTTTCGTTAACTGTGTTGCCTCCAGAAATTTTCTCTGTTCCTCCTGTGTTGTTATCAAGAGTTCTTCGAAGTGTTTCTGCTGTTGTAGCAGTCCTTCTTGGAATATTTTTTCCCGTGTGGTGGCCAGCTCTTTTTGTTCAGCATGTATTTTTCTTTGGGCTTTTTGCTGTTCCCACAACTCTCTTTTAAATTTCTCCTCAATTTCAACTTCTTTGAAATTCCATTTGCTGTTCAGCTTTCTGTATTTGTAATGTAACAGTTTGTTACGTTTGGAATTTAACTAATTGAAAAACAGAATCGTTGAATTCAGTGTCCATCATTCACGAATTCAAATTATGCACCACACAATTTACACTTGTAAAAAAAATCAGTTTTCCCCACAACGTGCTTGATATAATTAGTTTGCTCAACCAACGCACAAAGCAAGAAATATATTATTTCTTAGCAAAAAAAATTCAATCCCAGTTATTTTGTTTGAAAAGCAAAACTAAGAAAAAAATCCTTTTTGTTTATATATATATATGTGTACGTAGTTTTACAAAACCAAGTCCGTCGCTATAAGCTTAATCTTTGTATTTTGCAAAAATTCGACTTGCTTATTTAACAGTTCTTTGTTAGAAGCACAAATGAACTTGAAGAGAAAAAGGTCTTATCGTGAAAAACGATTTCTTGAAGAGAAAAAAAGGAAGGCAGTCAAACCTTTCTTTTCTTTTTTTAATTTTTTTTTTTATTTTTTTATTTTTATTTTTTTTGAACACTAAAGGTGTCAGTGTATTCGATTATTTTAATAATTGAAAATGTCTTTCGCGTTCTCTAGTTGTCGATTTTTAGTAGCAAGTTTTGAGTTTGTGTTTTTTTGTCGCTTGTGGTTGTTCATTTGCTGTTAATCCTTGCGAATCCAAATATCTGTTTGAAAAGACAAGATTTTTTTCCGTGAAGATCTTGCGAATCCTTGTACATCAATCACTTTGGGTGGTTTTCTGCAGTGATATCGTTTCGATTTCTCGTCGCCAATCTGTTGTGAAGTAGTCCAACAGTAAAAAGAAGAAGTCAAGTCGAGGTTGGGTTAAGATACCAAATGTATTAAAATAAAAGGTACAAAGGTAAGGAAACTGACTGAGAACCGGTGTAGTTTCTCTTCTGTTAGAACGGCCGGTGTAACAACTTTATAACATTTTTTAATAAATTAATATTTTCTAATATATATTTATAATTTGCATTGTCATATTTTGTTTTATATATATATATATATATATATATATATATATATAGATATATATATATATATATATATATATATATATATATATATGAAATAGTTTCGTTGATAGTTAAACGCCTTTTCGCTGAGATGCTGAGAACACATACTATACTTTTATCTTATCCAAAAGGCTAATGAACTATAAAAAGTAACGAAAACAATGTTTCGAAAAATGTGTATTTTACGCAGAAAGCTCAGCTTTAATTAAATAAATTGATTGATTTACATTTTAATGGTTTTACACCGTGACAATCATCTTTTTGTTGTTTTCCTCAAATTACTAAAATTTGAAACGTAAATTATGCTTTTGTTTTTCTGTAAAGAAGACTACAGCTTCATTACTTGCTGTCCGGTGGGGTAGATTTTGCTGCTGATCTTATATAATTCTCTAGCATTATCTACCTGACATTGCACAGTATTGTATTTACTTGCAAATGGTTTTGCTTGTATTTCTTTTTGACTATATTCGTCTTTCTAAATTATCATTTTTTGTTTAATCAAAGGAAAGTAACTTCGTATGGGGGAATACAGAGTTCCATCGGCTACTTGAAAATAATTACGACTTGGAAAAAGTTGTTTCTAGTATAAATAAATCGAACTACAATTTATTCATCTTAACAACATGCTGTAACGATCGACAAGAAAAACTGACGAAGCAGAATCAAATATTGATTTAATAGAAAGGCAGCTATAGATAACAAAGAAACGATAAATAGACTCCCTTTACTTTTATATATTAGATAATATCCTTATACACGTGTTATTATTGTCGGTTAGTGCTTTACCACCAGAAGTCGAAATTTCAGCTCATTGTCCTTTACTAATATCACTAAACTCATATATCGTTCTCAGACTGCATTGACAGAAAGCAAGGAATTGATGCTAGATGAATTGTTAGCCGTTATGAAATGTTGTAAACATTGCTGGAACGTTACAGAAGCTTTTTGTCTCTACTGTTATTAAATGAGGTGGAATGGGTGGGAAACGAAGATAGGAAGTGAGACAAAGGAAACCGAAATTCGCATTTTACATATATGGCAAAACGTGGGCGGAAGACGAGAAACGGGAGTCAGATACCATGTGATCAAGAAGCGGGAGAAGGAATTTGTTTGGAGGCGAGGCTAACGCAGGTGTTATCATGAAACTCTAAAGAATCTCTCTCTTTATTTCTCTATCTCTCTCTGCATGAAGCATGTACCTTAGTAAAATAAAGAAATGTATGTTTGGGTTATAAATGACTTTGTGTCAGTTAAATGTAATTAATGACAAACCGACGACGCAAACGCTTCTATAGCGTATTCAACCAAGCAGAACAGTTCTAGCCAGTTGTCTAAGTAAACTTTTCATGAAGATTGAATGAAATATTAACGTAATATTTACTTTATGTTGTAGGCATCAATAAATCAAGAAAAAAGGCTTATTTTTTTACCAAAATTACAGTTGTACGCGTTTTTTGTATGGTCGTGTACGAACTATCAACGACAAACAAAGTAGTTAAACCAGAAACTTCGACCTAGCCCCAGCAACAAACAGACAGTAAATTCGTATGGGCTACGCTATATGATTACGTAAAAGTTTCAGAATAATTGAATATTTTCCCCTCTGATTTATATTAGATTTAAACCATGATTAAATTTTACGGAATAATGTTAATACTGAAATTGGAACAAATTCTGATTGTTTTATTGGGAGCTAAACACCACAAAAGAAACACTTTTTATCCATAAAACTAAGTCTATTTTCACTCAATTTGCACCAGATCACTACTTTTAAAATGTCTCGAAGTATTCGGGTAGGGTTGAAGTCTTTCACCCTATAAAGAATCAAAGTGTTATATAGAGAAGTGGCCTTTATGAACACGGAAAGGAAGTGACTTGTCAAGGTAATGAGAAGTTCACATTTGACATACATTGCATAGCGCGGGCGGAAGAAAAAGAAAGAAATAATGTGTTTTGAGGCTAGGCAAACACAAGTGTTGGCATGTAGGTCTAAAAATTACTCTCTCTCTCTCTCTTCCTCTCTCTCTCTCTCTCTCTCTCTGCCTGAACCATGTACCTAATATAAAGTAAAATTAAACACTATATGTTTGGGGTATAAATGCATTGTGTCAGTTAAATGTAATTAATAACGAACCGACCGCACAAACGCCCCCATGAAAAAACACTCACCAGAGATCTCCATACTGGAAGAACAGTTCTAGCGGTCTGGCACAGTAGTTTATTTTAGAGTATTCGGGTTTTTTTTTGTAAATATCGTTATCTCGTGACATCCTCATCATCGTCATATGGTATCCAACAGTACTAAATACTTTCATATAACTTTGAAGACTTTTATTTCATTTAAAAAGTGTTCTTAATGGTAAGTGTACTTCTGCCCTACCTACTTGTAAAAATATTTTTTTCAAAATTACTCAATTATATTTTTGGTACGTTTATTTAATAATTGTTAATTCTATACCAATACACATATGTTGTGTACGTTTTATAGGGACTTTATTAAGATAGACTTTTTCAGATGTATGGATACGTATATATATATATATATATATATATATATATATATATATATATATATATATATATATATATATTTAAATGTTGAATTAAATTAACGATAATTGTATTATCGTTTTGCCGATAATATTTAAAATTACATAGTCGGCTTTTTCCTATCCTCTGATGAGAAGAGTTTATCTTTGAAAATCCATGGATTAAGTATATGAAACTTCTTGCTCTGAACTTTTGATGTTCTAAGAAATATTCTATCTTTACAATCTTTTATTCTCACCTTTCATCTCTAGAATATATATATATATATATATATATATATATATATATATATATATATATATATATATATATATATATAAAATTGAATGTCTTTATATTTGTGTGTGTGTTTGTGTGTGTTCCCTATAGAAAAAAATGTTAGAGAATATAGATACAATATAAAAGTGTATTCTTATGTAAAATTCACAGAGCAAGTTGATGGGCGTATTCACGAATCTATAAACTCACCCCTTAGGGGTCCATGGGGCAGATTTCATCAGGGGGAGGGGTCTTTTCAGTTATTTTTCATGATATTTTATAGTAATTTCAAATTGCTAAGTCATATTGTAATTTAATTACGTAATAATTTGAAATAACTTCTAATTTTATTTAATGTTTCTTAGCGTCAATTCTATTTACATGGAGGGGGTAAGAAACTACGCCAAGGTCTGCCACTAGCCGCCAGTGCCCGCCACTCTGTACGTACATAAATACCTGTACATTTTATATCTTATATAAGAAAAGTATTCAGTGTTGTTCTGCAAATATTACCTCAAGTTCATAAAACAATTTATGTTTTTTAATGAAATTTATTTGTTAGAAAATAGCTAAGGAAGAACGATAACTCACGTTTAAAAACACAATTTAGATTTTTAAAACAAGGTTAGAGAATATACATAACATATAAAAGTGTATTCTTATGTAAAATTCACAGAGTAAAATAATGAGAGTATTCACGAATCTATAAACCCACCCCTTAGGGGTCCATCGGCATATTTCATCAGGGGTGGGGGGGCTCTTTTCAGTTATTTTTCATTATATTTTATAGTAATTTCAAATTTCTGAGTCATATTGTGATTTAATTACGTAATACTTTGAAATCACTTTTAATTTTATTTAACGTTTCTTGGCGTCAATTCTATTTACATGGCGGGGGTAAGAAACTACGCCAAGGTCCACCACTAGCCGCCACTGCCCGTCATTCTGTACGTACACAAAAGAAAAGTATTTGGCGTTGTCTGGCAAATTATACTTCACGTACATAAAACAATTTATGGTTTTTAATGATAATGATGAGTCATATTTTAATAATTTGAAATAACTTAATTTTATTTAACTCTGAGTCACTGGAAATGACGCCATTGTAAGAGGAGGGAGGAGAAGAGGGACACATAATGAGGCAAGGGTTGCTCAATCCTTATTTTTAGTAATTTGTGGTTCGTTTAATGTGATCGCAATTTTTTAATGTTATCATTCGCCCTGACGTCATAGTGATAGGTACGTGACGTCAGAGTGATAGTATTTCATAATATTTTAACGCCATCTATGTTTCTCTTCTGATTGCCACTTGTGCAGTATATGATCCAGGCATGGTAATTGTGCAGTATATGACCAGGGGCATGGTACTTGTGCAGTATATGACCCGGGGCATGGCACTTGTGTATTATATGACCCAGGGCATGGCACTTGTGCAGTATATGACCCAGGCATGGTACTTGTGCAGTACATGTCCCAGACATGGTACTTGTGCAGTAAATAACCCGGGGCATGGCACTTGTGCATTATATGACCCGAGCATGGTACTTGTGCAGTATATGACACGGCCATTGTACTTGTGCAGTATATGACCCAGGGGCATGGCACTTGTGCACTATATGAACCGGGGCATGGCACTTGTGCAGTATATGACCCAGGCATGATACTTGTGCAGTATATGACCCGGGCATGGTACTTGTGCATTATATGACCTAGACATAGTACTTGTGCAGTATATGACCCAGACATGGTACTTGTGCATTACATGATCCGGGGCATTGCACGTGTGAAGTATATGAACCAGGCATGGTACTTGTGCAGTATATGACCCGAGCATGGTACTCGTGCAGTATATAACCCGGGGTATGGTAATTGTGCAGTATATGACCCAGGCATAGTACTTGTGTAGTATATGACCCAGGCGTGACATTTGTGCAGTATATGATCCAGGCATGGTACTTTTGCAGTATATGACCCGAGCATGGTACTTGTGCAGTATATGACCCGGGACATGGCACTTGTGCAGTATACGACCCGGGCATGGTACTTGTGCAGTATATGACCAGGCACTTGTTTTTGTTTTTTTTTCTTCCATATTTTTTTTATTTCAACATTTTCTCTTCTGATTATTATGTTCATCAAAAGGAGGGTGAATGTCTATGTGTGTATGTTTTTATTGCCCCGGGCAACGCCGGGTAGCCCTGCTAGTATATATATATATATATATATATATATATATATATATATATATATATATATATATATATATATATATATATATAAAATGTTGATTAATTTTACGCAATGATTTCAAAGGGTATACAGGTTTTAATGAATAAGCTCTAGGAATTATTTATGTCTACATGTATCAATATTCATATGTAGGTGTGTAAACATAAGGTTAAGAATGGAAAGTTCCACGCAAGGTTATTTAAGCAAGAAAATGTAAATTTCCATTACATGTCCAGTTAGAAGTTAGACTGACGTGTGCCGGTACTTGCGTTATTAGAGGAAGTGCGTGGCAGATAATCGAGAAAGATACTGCTACCGGGGAGTTGGGTGTCCAAATGTGCGGAGGCTGGAAGAAAAAGATACAGTTCATCGAGATGTAAATTACTTTAAAAGTTATTGCAAAAAGTGAAACGAAATCCTAGAACAGATAATTGCGTCCAGTTACAGCTTTTGAACCAGAAAAAAACGATTTGGGCTATGCAAAATTACGTAAACAGCCGGAAAAAACGAATGAATACAGAGCAGCGTCAAAATCAAAACTAAGCGGTGTCCCAACAGAAAAGAAATAATGAAACAACACTTAAAGCAGTAAAAGCACTCACTGCATATTTATTTTTATGATTTTTTTTTTTTTTACGAAAAAAATTAATGAAACGACTTTTATATTTTTTTCATTACTGGTCCAGATTTTTAACCCGACAAAACCATGCCGTTTTTTTTTACTCTAACCCTAAACTAACCCTAAACTAACCTACTTTTATTGTCTTTGGTAACAGTTATTTGTTTACGATTTGCTTCTGTTTTTTTTTTCAGCCTTTTTGTCTCTGTCGTAAATTCTTGACTATCGTTAATTTACTATTTAATCAATTTACAAGATAACTTGTCGTCTGCTTTTCTCGCATTCTAATTTAATCAGCGCTTCGGCATCTCCCGATTGTTTACGTAAACAGTAGGAAAAAATCCGAACAAAAAGTCAGTTCTGTGTTTCAATAGCTGTACCAATATCATTTGTTGTTCTTTTTAATGGCTTCTATTATTTCAGTCACGTCGTGAAACAGTGAAGAAAAGAGAAATATCACTACGACTACTACGGTCACGACTACAGAGAGACTAACAGGAAATATGCGTGGATCAAAAAATCCTCCTGCTATGTTACATAATTATCTTGTTTTATTCGCATACATATAAGCAACCACTTGGTGAATAAAAATTCTGAGAAATCCATTTAATAAATGTCATGAGCATATGTCTTCATAAAACAATTAAATATTAGACGGTTGTTTATAGTACTATCATGGAGAAAATAAGACGGAGGCGGCCAACGTCAAAATAAGACAACAGAAAAAATAATATTAAAAAAAATTCAACCAAGGTCAAGGTATATAGCTACACATACCTGAACACCCAATGCGTAAAAATGTTATTTTGAACCTCGTTTTCAATTAAGACCATAAATATTCATCGCATGACAAATGGTTTCTGAGAATTTTAACCTGGCTAAAAATTATCTTATCGCTTTATGTAATTTAATTATCCGCCAACGTCAAAATAAGACAACTTAAAAAGAATAATTTAAAAATGACAAAAATCGATTAAAGTAGGTAAATGACATCTGAAACCATTTGCTGTATTTGATTTTGTGGATTTATGTAGATTTCAATGGGTGGACTGATTAATAATTAATTTCCAACAAATAAAGCGGATGTCATAGCCGGAAATCTAAATCGAAACCCTGATATCTTCAGTCTGATGTTCTACGAACTGAGCTATTTAGAGTTTCTTCTAAATAGATATTAAAACATTATCTTAACAAAATAGTTATAGCTTTAACGTGACGTCATATATTTATGATTTACGTTATGTTTCAAAACATGAATTCAAACATAAGCGATAATAAAAATGAATGAATTAATTAATGGTTAAACATGATCAATAGCGTTGGAAATTATTTTAATTTATTTTGATTTCACTACATATTGGCCTTAAAAAATTTAATATATGATATATACTTAAATTTAAGCCAGTATATATATATATATATATATATATATATATATATATATATATATATATATATATATCAAGGGAGGCGCGAGAGCGCTTTATCCCTTAATAAACCACACGAATGGCCTATGCTGGAAATCTCATTTCTTTGATCAATCATAACTCAAAAACCAATAAACCAAATTGTTAAAACTTTAACCAAAATGTTTATTTGATAGGTTCTATAAGTGTGTAGAATTTCAGCATCATTAGTCAAGGCAACCCAGAGATCCAGAAAGTTCAATCATGAAATCATGTTAACTGTGTGTACGTACGTACGTATGTATGTGCCACCCTGTATCTCATCAATTATTTGATGGATTCAGCTGATCTTTGGCAGAAATAGAGGTTCTGGGGTCTAGTTGATGGCATTTTAATTTCAGTTTACCATATACCTTAGTTTTCCAGAAAATTCCAAAAAACATTAAAAATGGCCAGTATCCATACACTTTATTCTATATCTTATCGACTATTCGATGGATTCAGCTAGTTTTTTTTTGGGGGGGGGCAAAGATAGAGGTTCTAGTGTCTAGTTGATGGCATTTTAATTTCAGTTTACCATATACCTTGATTAGTCAAACTATCAACTATATCAGTTATGAGAAGGCATTGTATTGAGACATAGCCTTTACAAAAGTAGTGACATTCCATGAAAAATGCCAGTATACTGAAATCATATGTCCTTAATAGGGTTAAGATGAAAATTCATATACACTAAATGTACAAAAGCAAGGAAATTCCGAAATTTTTACACTTTTATTGTCATTAAGGGTATGCAGTCACAACAGGGCTATGTATTTTACTGGTAGGAATTTTTCTTCAGCGCACCTCACACACTTCATCCACTCATGCATATAGATTTATACTGTAGTGAAGTGATAATGAAATGGTTTGGTTGATATGTAGTCATACCCTTAATAATGACAATAAAAGTGTAAAAATTTGGGAATTTCCTTGCTTTTGTACATTTAGTGTATATGAATTTTCATCTTAACACTATTAAGGGCATATGATTTCAGTATACTGGCATTTTTCATGGAATATATATATATATATATATATATATATATATATATATATATATATATATATATATATACTAGACTTATCACAAATATGAAATGGCGTTTTTTTCGCTCGTGCCTGTCTAACTGGATTCAACGGAAAGGAATTGTCGTTTTGCTTTAATACAACGACAGCGATAACAACGTGCAGTATCGTTTTATTTTTTTATTTTTTTCGTGAATTTTAGAATTTTGAAATTATCACCGATATTGGAAGGCGTTTTTTTCACCCATACCTTTCTAACTAGATTCAACCAGAAAAAATTCTTGTTTTATTTAATACAAAGGCAACAACAACGAGCAGTGTCACTTTTTTGTGAATCTTAAAATTATCACCGATATTGGAAGGTGTTTTTCGCCCATGCCTTTCTAACTGGATTCAATCAGAAGGAATTCTATTTTTTGGTTATTTTTTTAATATACAAGGAGAATCAAAACAATGATGAGTGTCATTATTTTCGTGAATTTTAAAATATATATATATACAGGGTGATTCATACGTCACTTAGC
>OY744519.1:96406895-96414395 GCA_963556195.1 Sepiola atlantica
CCCATACTCATTCAGAGGAAGAGACTTTTTCTTCACGGCGCGGACGAGATGTGATGCTCCGATCCACGCCTAATATTATAAAAGAAAAACACCACTTCTACAACGTTCAGCAGGATAGGGTACCAGGTTCCCCATTCACGAAGGTAGCAGTCGACATCCAAGGACATACAATTCATGCAGTAGCGATGATCGACTCAGGGTGTTCGGTAACGATCATACCCAGTCACCTTATTCCTGGCGAGTTTTGACGACATCGTCAGTGGACATAGCGGGCATCAATGGAAATATACGAACGAGCGCCTAAATTTCATGCGACATTACCGTAGGCGATGCCGGATCCCCAAAGTTTGAGGAGCTAATGGTTCTCCTTGTTCCTATTGATATACCGATATTGTTGGGTCAGGACATTTTGAGACACGAGTCTGTGGTAGTGTATAGGATCAACAATACTGAAAACAATATATCCTTTACTCTAGGTATGTGCAAAAATGGCCACTTCTTGTACGGACTATGCTTATTAAAAAGGGCTTATCATTAATTATTTAATTAGTTTCCGTGTAAACTTTGATTGTGTTTGAAAGATAAAAGCCTAAACTTAATCTCTAAATGAAAAAAACTGCATATATACGTGCGAAAAATAAATTATAATGAAATATGTAATAACGGCGACTAAAAAAACTCATAAATTCAGCGAATTTTGAACTTTGAAAAAATTACTTGTAAAAATCCCTTGAAATATAAATATAAGTTTTAGGAACTATTTCAAAGATAATTATTAAATTAAAGTCATAATATACTGAATTTAAAAAAAAAATCCCACGTTTTACTAAAAATTAGCAAAATTATGCCCCCAAAAGTCATAAATTAGTAAAAATCCGGCAACAGTTAATCGTAAACGACTTTGTTTACCAATTGACTACCGCTATGCAAAGTATATGGAAGACAAAAATATCATAATTTATCATTTTTAACTTTATATATAAAAATGGGTTTGTAATAGTTTATAGAAGTTGAAAAATTATTATCCATTAATTTCTTTATTCATTTTAAGGTTATAAACAAATTTAAGTACCCTTATTTTGTTGTAATAAAGAAAATGCTTATTTAATTAAAATATTTGTGAATGTACGCATTTTATTTTTAACTAAAAAGGTTCATATTTAACTTGGTATTAGTTTTTAATTCAGTAATACTCTGAAATTATTGATGACGTCTGTTTACCAATGTTTTTCCTTAGAATTTGAAATAAAACATTTTTAAATGCTAAAAATTATTTTTACGTTACGAACTGCGTCAAGTTTATCAATTTTTTTTATATGATTTAAAACTTTAGTTACTCGATTTATTCTTAACGTGTCGTAACGATAAATTACATTGATTCTTTTTAAAATAAAGTGTATTTTTTCATTTTAAGTGTGAAAAAGTACATTAAAGTCAATGACTACACTGACAATTTATTCATTGAAAAAAAATTTAAAACAGTTATTTATTGATAAACAGAATTCAATTTTGAAAGAAAATGTCATGTTTGAATTCTCTTTATTTATTAATAAATAATTGTTTCTAACTTCTTAAATATTTATCAATGAAAAAAGACAAAACAAATACAAATCTTTCTAAATAATTGACGATGAATTGTGAAATTAACGAAATTGTTGAATCTCTAAAAATAAAAATTTGAAGGCGGTGTAAAAGTGAATGGTTGTTGGAAGGCTAATCCCAGTTGGTTATTAAAGAACAGGGCTACCATACCAATCAAAGTGAATCGTTAGTAGAAATTATTCAATTTTTTAATTCTTTTTTAGTTAAGTTCATGGGTCTCAAAATTGTCAATTTTTGGTTTATTTTCAAGATTATAAAAAAAGTTTCTTGCGCCGATGATGCCACGTCTATGTATGAAAGGGAAATATAATTATGTCGCATTTTTTATTTTTCTAGAAACTCTAATCATTAAAATCACATGAAATATTTTTTGCAATTATATTATTTTTTGGTGAAAATATCGATTAAACAATGCTTTATTTAATAATAATATCGCTAATTCAAAAAATTAATTTTTCTTCGAGTTATAGTGATTTTGTTAATACGGTATTTAGGGGCCTCTTTCGTAATACATAAAAAATATTTTAACAAATTTTTAAATTGTTAACATCTACAATGCTTTATTTTCATAAAAACAAAAATAATTAATGCATTCTTTTTATTAATATATAAAAATATAACTTTATTAAAGGTGTATTTTGTTTTAAAAAAATAATACATTTTCACTAAGCTTTAAAAAAAATAATGGTTTCATTATATTCTGTGATTGTTGATTAATAGATATTGAAAATTTCATTAAAATTGATTGATTTCCTGAATTTTAGTGAATTTTTAAGTGAAGCGGGGGTCAAAATGTTTTTACATTTTGGGAATCGGCCATTGATTTTGCACGTGCCTACTTTACTTGCATTACAAAAAAGGGGCAGATAACTCACAAGGCATTGCTTGTAGCAGACGAGGCAAGGGAAACAACTCGTTATCATACTACCACAATTACAGGGATGTCTCCTACAAGTGTTGCTTCGTTGCCTCAGAAGCGGAAACGGCTGAAAGAGTATTTGAACGTACAGCTGCCACAACATTCAAATACGGAGGACATTGATAACGCACAGCTCATGCGAGTCAACCGCACCCGACAGAACACGGAGGCATGTAAGAATTTTACCAGAGCATTTTTGGCAGTTAGCTCCGAAGTTGACACGGCGGCCGATAACCTATGTGATCGAGTCAACATAGCAGCTGAGCAGTCAGCGGATGACACACTGGCGAGCATTATTAAGTCTCTGCACAATGGAAAGTTGAACAGCAATTTCAAGATTGATGGGCAGGATTATACGGCAGACATGTTTATGAAGCACATCAGCAAATTCTACTTGGAGCCTGGCACATCAGTTCTCATGATACGGGATAGTAACATGACGCCTAAGCTGGTGGTGCCTTACCGAGCAAGAAGTGCATAACTGCACCAGGCACATGACTGTATTAACAATTCAGGAATATCGCGCATGCGAGACCATCTAAAAGATTTCTGATTGGAATACAAGAACAGGGACATACAGGCGTATGTTGAGTCATGTATGACCTGCGCCAAACGGAAAGGGAACTACGGTCGTCAAGGTCACACTCAGCCTGGCCACTGTAAAAAGAGACAAAAGACCTTTCCAGGTCATGTATACGGATTTCGTGGAGATGCCTCCATCCAAGGGCAAACGGTACATTTTGACAATTCTCGACAGTTTCAGTCGCCACCTAACTGCGATACCGTGCGCAAGGGACCGCGCCCTGAATGCAGCGAGAGGTCTGTACAGTTTTCTTCTGCGACACCGGGAAATTCCGTCTATAATTTCATCCGACCGAGACACACATTTCACAGGCGAGGTGTACAGATTGTTCTGCGAATTTACCTCGATCAAGCAGGAACTGCACTGCCTGTGGCGACCCCAGAGCTCAGGAAACATTGAGAGGCAGCACCGCACCCTCAAAAACGCTATATTCATGTTATGTGAAGACCGGCGATGCGAGTGGACCGACATTCTAGAATCGGTGGTATCATCAATGAATGCTACCATCAGCAGTGCGACGGGGGTATCCCCACATTATGTTATCACGGGTAGACACCCGAACAGGGGACTGCCTCAGATCAACGACAGGGGCACTACTGGAAACAAACCCACGGCCTATGGAATGCAAATAAATGCATTATTGAGGCAAGTGCATAACAGGGTAGAACTAGCAAGCAATGAGACTGATCACAGATTCAACAATCGTCTGAGTCACTTGCAATTTAAAGACCCCATACAGTCCGGTGATACAATCTTGCTAAATCGACCGAGATCGGCGGTGGCACACAATTCTCATGTGCCATGGATAGGGACGTTTGTCGTGGTGAAGTCAAACGATTCCGGTCTGCTGGTACAGGATGACAAGGGGATTCAAGGATGGGTCCACCGAACCCATGTACGTCGCATAGTTCCACGACCCGACCATTTGAATTACGAGGTTCCACCACTTTAAATAGATAACCAGACCATTAGTCGGAGTCAACCACTTGAAGCACGCATAATTAACCAGAGGGACGCATTCATCCAGACAGGTCAGGCGACGCAGCAGACAAGGACATTGCCAAATCGCTCTACCAGGGGACAGATCCCATCCCGCTTTCAGGATTTCATAATGCCAAACCCATCTTCGAAAGCGTGCCCAGCGGACAGACAATGGTAACTGATGCGTTCATGGTCCAAAATCGGGGGGGGGGGCTGTTTTATATCTACATATGTTGCCCCATAAAGCATAAAAAGGGGAGCAGGGGACTTGTCAGCACATGTTCCCCTACGCATACAGAAAGAGGGGTGCAGACGGCGACGTTTGTCAAAAGTGGGTCAACAGGAAGCTCGACAGACAGGCTTTCATAAGTCAGCCCACGCATTTGCGGGGGCGGAGGATCCAACCAACCAAATGAGAGAATACTGTGCTATGCACAGGAGAGCGGGAAAATCAAAGCGAGAAGAAAACACGAGGAGAAGGTTCCGGACCGGCGTTAGGAGCAGACGTCCATGAGATTGACAGCTCACACCACTGTCATATCAAACAATTTATCCTCGCACAGGAGAAGGTCCTCAACCAGCGTTAAGAGCGGACGGCTAGAGATTGACATCCCACCCCGCTGTCATATCAAACAATTTATCCCCTCACACAAAATCAAAAAATAGGAAAAGTGGAATTCGAAAATTAACGCTTAAGAAATACAGCGACATTTAATACGGCTGTCTACCGGACACAAAAAGAACAACCCTGGTCCAACAAAATTGATCACGACAGACCAGTCAATCAAATGACCTCCCCAACGTCGAGATTACGTATATTTCGGGACCCTAAAAACAGCTCGTTAAGAACGCACCACAGAATCTAAAATTCTGTTAAAATATCCTTCCCTCCGCCGTCAAACCAAAAAGGTATGTGTTTACGACATAAGGACAAACAAAAAACAAAAAAACAAATACTATATTAATTCGTCCTAAATCAAACTTTCATATTGTTTATATTATCGTGTTAAATGATCTCATTCAATCGTTCCCCGCGATTTTAACACATTTACCTTCATATCTCAATATCCCGTGGGAGGAGAAGGACTTCTCATTTTGTTTTTCTCGAATTTCGTAAGAAAAAAAAACTTTCCTATTTTCATTTTCATAAAGGCTATAATTTGAACTTTTAATTCTGATCAACTTTCTCGGAATAACAAAAACTAGCTTCTTATAGATAACTCCGTTTGTGCGAAAGAATATCAGTTGATCTTTTGAAAAAAATAAAATAAATAAATAAATACTTGTTGTGTATTGTTAATTTGTCTTGGTTGTTTATACAATATATGTTTATAATTTGTGATAGGATGTGTTATTCATTTTTATGGAGTACGGGTTGATTTCCTTTCATCGGGTTTTCAACCTTTGCACATTTTACATTCGTGGCTGAACTACGTGTAGGTTACGTTTAGAGTCTTAGTACAACAATTATAACAGTATGTTATGATTTTAAACGATACTTGACCATTCGTTACCGGAAGATCGAAGTAGGTTGAAATTTAGATAATTCTTGCGGAGTCCTTTAAGAGTCCTAAAAGTTCACTGTTCTCGCTGGAAATAAATTTATTAGTCTTTGTTGACTTTATTTTTTTGTTGTTTTTGTGTTTTCTCATTCTTTTCTGTTACAATATATATAGACATACCTGTGATCCGTTGAGTCATAACCACTGACACTATTTATTCCACTGTGATTGCATTCGGCAATTCATAAACTGTCACTTATCTGTTAAGACATTCTTCTTGCATAACAAGAAATAATAAATCACTTAACTTCTATATTATTCCTTATTTTGAGTATTTACTCACTAGGAGTTTTCACACAGGTCAGTACCAATGATTTCTTTCTGTGGTGTTCCGTAGAGTCTGAGTGACAAGTCTCCCAGGTTTCCATCACTCATCTCGTCTTTCGATAACCGCTGCAAATCATTTTGTGTTATCGCAAGAGCCGTTTTTCATTGGTTTTTATCTGGAATCGTATTGACAATAAGGCTCCCCAAGATTCCAGTACTCTCCGCATCCTAACAGTGGATGTTTGGTTGGTGCTATACCTCCTCGGTCTTTCCATCCTCCTTTGACCTTCACAACAATTGTGTGTGGTACCAGTAGAGGCTGGTGTTACCACATCCATGAATGTATGTATAAAAGTATTCGGTGTTTCCGTGACTTTGCGTCGTTAACGTTCGGACAGGTCTTGGAAGCGCCCGGTAGTCGACGAGGCGAAAACGAGGCGAAAACTGTCAAACGCTGAATTGAAGACTGGCAGACGCTAATAACAAACCATAGCTAAACAACTGTTATTAATTAGATTTTTTTGTCAAAGGAAATATTGTTAATGAAATGTTTTTAAATATATAAGATGATTCTGTTTGATATTTTAAGCAAACGTTTTTGTTTATTTTGCTTTTTTTCAATGTTTTTAAAAGTTTTTTTGCAATGTTTTTTTCTTACATCTTTTGTTAATGTGTTTTTTTCTTGTTAACATAAACACCAAAACAACTGTTTCTAATAATTTTTTTCTCAACGAACGAACTGTTTTAAAGCAAATGGGTTTTTGTGTATTGGTTCTGTTGCTGGCAGAAATCAATTAGTCCTTCGGGAGATTCAACAAGCTGACAGCGATGATAGAAATTTATTGTTTATTATTGAACGCTATTAATTTCTTCCAAAAGTTATCAGCTGCTTGCTGTAGCCTGATTGTCTAATGCCTACTGCAATCTGATTGGTTAATAGTTTTGTCAACTTTCGGGCGCTTCTGAGACCTGCCCTAACGTTGACGACGCGAAGTCACGGAAAAATGGTGCGTCATCTATAAGAGTACCAAGTATTCAACCTGAGAAGATTCCAAGCAAAACTCTTGTTAGAGATGGATTTGTTAGAGAGCTGATGATCCTGACCCAGTAACGCACTTCACAGAAGATATGCAATCAGTTTTGGATCTCTTCACGAATGCCTTTACCTGCTTTTGACTGACGGTTAGCATTAAGAAATCTAAAGTCATGTAGGCTCCCACTCTTGATCTGTATGTAAAACCTAATGTTTTTCTCTATGGGAAGTGCCTTGAAGTCGTCAAGGATTTCGTCTACAATCGTAGTACTTTATTCCATGATGGATATCTTGATGCAGAAGTCAGAAAGAATCAGCAGGGCATCAAAGGCGTTTGGCAGACTGGGAAAATAGAGTCTGGTCTGATGGTGATATAACTCTTGTAAGTAAAATGTCAGTGTATCAAGCATGTGTGTTGTCATCCTTACTCTATGCCTCTGAAACAATGACGCTGTATCAATCACACGTAAAACCTCTCGAAAGATTACATCAGCACTGCCTCAGACATATACTTTGTCTGAAGTTGAACAGTTTTGTTCCTGACACAAGTGTC
>OY744519.1:96419395-96461895 GCA_963556195.1 Sepiola atlantica
TGCTGCGTTTGTGCAGACGTCGTAGAAAACAATTGATTTTAGTGCATCCCTTTCACACCCAGTACAGAAGTTGAAGAAATGAAGAGAAACGAAAGAGTAAGCCGAACAAATGGAGAAAGAAAGAGTGTAGCTTATACGAGTTAGTATTTTTTCACGTTCGTCCGTCTTGCATATCTATTTACTAATAACCCACAAGGTAAATATTGTAATCAGTCATAGTTTTACCTGCGCATTATTGTATATTTTTGTAACACAATAGATCGTAATTAAAAGAAATCGACTTGGTCTTTAAATACACAAGAAAAATAATTCGGTGAGTCGATGTGAACGTTCTAGTAAAATCTGATAACTAAATATCGATCTACCTACTTCTTCACAAATTATCTTCAGGTTACTTGTTTTTGTTTTTTTGTTTTTGTGGGGAGCTATTATCACACTTGCCTGTCACTAGATTGCAAGCATGCGAAATGTAGTCGTACTTAGTTGACAACAGCTGTTCTGTGTTTGTTTTGTCTTTTCGAAACCGCTGACTTTATCAGTGCAATATCAGCCTCGAAATGGGACTGAATATCGACGAACGTTCAACAGACCCGCGTCCGACAACATCGCCTGCCCACAACTGACCAATAGAAATAGAGTTCGTGTTTCAAACACCAACACGGTACACGAAACAAATCACCCCTTGACACTTCTTTTGGTTGGACACATTTTCTTTTGGTTTATTTCTTTAAATCGATATTGCAGAGTAAATATATATATATATATATATATATATATAGTTTTTTTCTTTTTAATTTTTTCGGATATGTTATGAGATATCGGCAAGTTTCGGATAGTTTTCTGCGGGGACAAAAAGTAAGTAAAACCCTTGGTTATAGTCCGTTCGATTAATGTCAATATTTAGGGGGTTGACCTTTATATATCAACGTTAGTGCTCGGGTTTTGGGGAGTCTTTTTGTATAGTTTTGTATATTTTAACTGATAGTGTTGAGTGTATTATTTTTCTTTTGAGACTACATGAAGAATCCGTGTCTACGTTAGGGGAGACATCAAAATTTAAAACCCCTAATCTGAAAAAATTGTATTATCTCGCCGGTGTTAAGGGTTCAGGTACTTCAATCTATGATACAAGCCTCCCATTAAGAGACTGCCTGACCTTCGAATAGGATTCCAAGATGCCCACTATTCACTGTTATTTTTTGTCCTCGGCCTCCCCCAAATTGTATTTATCTTCAAAGAACACCACCCACTACCAAAACTCTATCTCTATTTCTTTTTTCTCCCACTTAGATCCCACTCCCATTTATAGGGTGACCTGTGTGTTTTCGGTTTTGAACAAACCGAAAAATAGTGAGGGGTCTATTGTTCAGAAAGGGTCTGGAGGGTTTGACTTACCGTTGTTTCTGTTATCCCACTCTCCACTGCCAATGATTTGTAAAAACTTATACTTATAAAATAATATTTAAAATATACGAAAACACTTTGGGATAATTTAAGTAGGATGGCCTTGAGAGTAAATGTGGTATTGTGGTGACTGCAATGATTCTAGCCATGATTAGGGTAGTAAACTTGGTTATATTAGACCAAGGATGACTAACGACTACCATTTTCTCCACAACTTCTATGGTCTTGTACTTAATTTTTCATATTGTATTTTATTTTTATTATATGGAGAATAAATAATTCAGAGCGTAGTTTGTGTTTTGTCCATTGTCAGAGGAGGAGAAAGGCTTCTGGACTGCAGCAGTTTTTTTTATAATCCATAGTGTCCTTTTTAAGAGGCATGGATGTGTCCGAACTTTAAAAATCCGGCCATGTGTCTAAATTTGCCCTCGTGGCGAGGCGAGTAAATAGGGACTCATTTTTGTAAACAAGTCGGTGTGTTATTTTTTAATCACTAGAAATCAGAGAATTATCCAATCCCTATGTTTGTTTTATAAGTACTTCCACGGAATTTGTACTGATGAACTTACTGCAGTTTTAGCTCCTAGGCGAAAATACGCCAGATCCACCAGACTAGCTGCTAAATTCCAACCCCTTCACTGCAGCGGTCCCAAAATGCTGAAAGATTTTCCTCCGACCGCTTGCTTTTCGAATTCCCACATTTTTCCTTGTTTCCCCGACCGTACCAACATACAGATATTTAAATGTAATGTGAACAAACATCTTGCTACCCAACTCCACCCAGTCCCCTTCTCCCCTTATAAAGCTGACTCCTATCACAGTAACCCCTTACTCTTCTGTGGCAATATGCCTTGCTTCGGGCGAATAAAATTAATGAAAAACATAATAATTTTAAAAGATTGGATTATTTACTATTCGTGCCGGCATTATCGGCCGTACACCTCAGTCTATTATTAGAGACCCCTTCCCCCACTAGGCGACTGTCCGGCTTTAGGAACAGGAGTAAAGCGTAATGCCTGTTCTCTTCTGTTCTGTTCTCGGTCAGTGGAGGAGAAATGCTTCTCGGCTGTGGCAACTATTATTCGTTGTTTCAATTCAGTGTCCTTTTGAGGTGTGCTAAATTTTTCATACTTTAAAACCGGCCTTGTGTCTAACTTTGCCCTCTTGAGGAGGCAAGTAAATAGCGACATATTTTTTGTAAACAAATCAATATGTTATTTTTTTATCACTAAAAATCGAAAATGTATACAATATTAAATGAACTTTCCAGTATTTAATTAATAAATGATATATTTTATGAGGAGTGGCATTTTTCAGAGTTAATATCACAGCGATGTTGAAAAAAGTGGAAAGTTGACACATACAGAGACACGGGCGGACAGGCAACCATCTTATTAGTATGGATTATTTCAATTTTTATGAATTTATTTAAAATTAAATATTCGTTTTATTTACTTATCTTTTTGAAATCAATACAATATTTTGGCATGGCGAAATTGAATTAGTGTAGTATATTGGTTATACTATACTTGATCTTTTCTGTCTTGTTTTTACTTATGAGACACCGTTTATCAAGGTCCAAAGGTCATTCGAGGATAAGGGTTAATGAGTTTGGCGATTCTTAATATTCACCCCTATATCTAAAAAAGAGAATTGCACAAAAACTTTATTATGTACGTACCTATTTGGTAAAAAACAGTACACCAAAATTTATGCAAATTCATCCAGTATTTTTGTTTTTTAAAAATAAATTAAAATGTTATTGATAAACGCTTTCTATCGATGGTTACGCTAGATTTACACAATGTATTTAAGAAGTTTGAGTTACGTCCCTTGTCCCTTGACCCAAAATGGCCGCCGACAGCTTCCCCGAGGAAATTTTATTTTTTAAAAACAAAAATACTGGATGAATTTGCGTAATTTTTTGTGTACTATCTTTTTTTTCAACCTAACAGGTGAGTGCATAATAAAGTCTGTGAGCTATTTTCTTTGTTTTCTTTTTAAGAGCAGTATTACATATAGGCGTGAATCTAAAGAATCACCATGAGTTTATCAGGTGGACAGTGAGACAATACATTGAGGATTGGGGGCAATTGTTGAAACTGAGCAGAATTTGATTATTTAAGTAGACGACTCCACATAGAACTTTTCTAGACCTATTCTAGATTTATTATTGTCTCAATCTAGAGTGACCATTTTGGGTGAGCTAGATTTTCCCAACCATAAAAAACTATGTCTAACTCTGCTTTCGTGGGGAGGCATGTAAATAGAGACCTACATTTATTTATTCATTATAGTGTGAGAGGCATTTTATATTGAAGGTTTCAAAGGACGCCGACGTGTTTGTAAGGTCAACGCTCCACATCTGTATATGAAACTTTTGACAAAAGTCCCTATTTACTTGCCTCCCCACGAGTGTAAAATTAGACAAAAGGTCGTTTTTTTTATGTGGGGAGTATCCACCTCTCCAACAGGGGCACTATGGATGGGAGAAAAATTTAAATTGTCCCAGTCAAGAATGGTTTCCTTCTCCTCTAATTAAAGACAGAACAGATACTACACTTCGAATTATTTATTTGCAAAAATATGAAGTACATATTAATAAATTAGGCACAAGGTCATCAAATGTGTGGAGTTGAGGGATTCGTTGGTCATTTAACGTCTGTCCTACTTTTAAGACAACACCATATTTACTCTAGGGGCCGTTTTACTTAAAATCTTCCCAATTGTTCGATATATATATATAGTTGCAAAATGCTCGTAATCCGGGGTTTCGAATCGCATGACCGGTAGTGAATAGTCATATCTCTATGCTGATGAGTCCCGATTATTAAAAAAGGGCGAAACGTATACGTACATAGATAATAAACAATAACAAATATTATATATATATAAATATATATATATATATATATATATATATATATATATATATATATATATATATATATATATAAAGAGAGAGAGACAGACAGACAGGGTGAGTCAAATGCATGCAAACTTATATTGTACCACCCAGCTTCGCGATTACCTCATCCCTCAGTTACAGAGAAAGCTTAAAATGGGGAGTGTTGTATTTCAACACGACGGAGCTCCTTCCCACTATTCATTGTTGACTTGAGATTTTCTGGCTTCAAAATTTCAAGAACATCGTCTGATTGGCCGAGGATACAGAACACCATAGCTGCCAACGTCGCCTAGTCTCAGCCCACTGGACATATATTTTTGAGGCCTACTTATTCCATCAATTTTGGCGTAACAATCTTAATAAGCTCAAAGATCGCATCATTTCAGAGGTAAATAAAGTTTCCTGTGATGAACTTGGGCGTGTCGTGAATAATTTGGTGAAACGTTTAGATCTGGTGATTGAAGAAGAATGCGGTATAATTGAACATGTGTTGTAATGTTACAAACCACATTAACTCTGCTTTCTTTTCATTACATTTAGTTTCATTTAATATGATTAAATATATATTTAATAAAGACTTTATAATTGTGTGCATTTTTCTACCCTTGTATACATTTACAAATATTGTTGAATATGACAGACAACTTATTTCTGGATATCAATGTGTGGATCCTGTCCATTTGCTGAATCAGGGTATTTGTTTCGGTGGGGAATTGGCCGTTGTCTGTCATATTCAACAACATTTGTATTGCAGAAAAATAATGCCTAAATATATATACATACATATATATATATATATATATATATATATATATATATATATATATATATATATATATATATATATATATATATATATATATATATATATATATTAAATCGATGTTGTCTTAATCTTTTGTAGTTCAATATATAAATAAATATCACGCTATTATTTTGGAATTTTTCTTAATAATCTAGAACTCTGATGGGGTTCTTACACACACACACACAAACGCACATATATATATATATATATATATATATATATATATATATATATATATATATATATATATATATATATATATATACTTTATACTTTATACTTTATACGTTATAGTTGCATTCTAATGACTGAAAGAAAAATCAATCGAAGATCATAATTTTCATATTCACTTCAGAACATGTTCTTATGCGCTTCCACAGCAAGGTCAAGGAACAATATATAGACTTCAGACACTTCGTCGTAATAACTACGCCAGTGCACTGGAAAATGACGTCATTATCTAAAGTAGCAAATGAGATCTGTCGAACAGTCAGACTATGGACATTTTGACCCGTTCCTTCACTTAAAAATCCATCAAAATTCAGGAAATCAACCAATTTTAATGAATTAATGATTACGTAGTTTAATTAACTCATTACTTCATTAGAATGTTAGTGCAAATGTTTATTTCGTGTAATTTACGTAGGCTTGACAGCAAATATTAAATTGGTACTTGATAAAATGGTGTTGTCATGATTTTTTGATTTTTTAAACATGAATTTTTTTCTTTGAAAGATAATTTGTCTGATTTAATATTCATCCTTTAAATAAGTTCATTCTTTCCGGATTATTTTTCATGTTTGTGTTGATTGTTATGACAACCTGGTCTACATCAAATGAAAAGACTATCGGTTATGCTGCATGGAAATATCTCTTGGTTTATAAACACAAGAAGACAAATCCCTTGTTTTGGTCAGTTGTATGCCTTATATGAACATGTTATTATCATTAGTTTTAGCTGAATAATTTGATAAGAATTGCTCTTATTTCCGAAAAGAATTAATGATGTTTCTTGATTGTCGCATTAATCCAGAATGCTGAATGAGTAGCAATTTAAATTCCTAGCAATTTAAACTGATTTTGTATTTCTTATTATACTAAACCCGGAATTCTCTAGCGACAGAAAAAAGAATTATAAAATCTCCCCAAAACACGGAATTCACCGAATAAAGAAAAAGATTACGTCAGTAAAAATTTGAGAAAAACGGGTGGTGGAGTATTACGAATAAGCGCCTAAAACTTTTTAAAAACTTTTCAAATTTCTAAATAGTTAAAAATTAAAGCACTTGTGCAAAATAGAGATTTTTGTTTTCATTTGTAAAGAGCTACAGTAGCGTCAACGGCAGACAATCCTGGATTGTTTAACTTAAAAGTAAATCAAACATAAAAAGTAAATAAAACATGAACGATTACCAATTCAGTAAAGTAACACAAAATCAATAATTCAAAATAATTAATTAATAGAGCATTTATTGAAATGAATTCAAATGTGTTGTTTTTTTTGTTTCGTTTTTCTTTGCAAAACTAACAGTGTATTTACAATATAGTAAAAATTTGTAATAAATTAAAACAGTCATGATTGTTTTTTGGGGGGGGAGGCTTCAAACTGACAATTTTCTTAAGAAATTAAAATTTGTGAAAATGAAGTTTCTTGGAATGTTATTTTTTTCAAAACGAACAGTTTATTTACAATATATTATTATTTGAATATCTCGCTTATTTCGTTTGATTTTCGCACACATTTTGGATGAAATTTATTAATTAATCTTAAATTGTATTTTTATCAAAAATAAAATTCTAATTTAGTTTTTAAAGACTTGCAAATCGAACTTTAATGCAGTGCCTTAATCGTTGGCAGGCATGTTGTCATTTTCTATTTTCTTTCACGCTTGCCATCTATAAAAAGGAAATAAGTTTAAAAAATGAACAAGTTACCATTGATTTCTAAATGAATGGAAGCCGGAGGGTAGCCGACTTCTTGACAGGGGAATAAAGTCACAATAGCAGGAGCAAGTTAACCATGACTTCCAAGTGAATGAATAATCCTTAGGGGCAGTCTACTCGCTCTGACGACTTACTGAAAAAAGATCGACATTCACGCATGCGTCTTGGCGCCTTCGACACTTCCGGTCTTCATTGATAGTGGTTCTTACTAACCACTATCAATGACGTCACCAGAAAAACTCGACTAAGTGAATTGGCCTGGGTTATTACGACGGCTGTGCTTCAGTTAAACTTTGCTGATCATCAGAGCAAGGAGTTACTTTACAATTAATAGGAAAATATATCAGCCGGAATACAGGAGAATAACTCACATCTAGAATGGTGACAAAATCGAAGGAACCCCTCCTCCCCAAAGATGAAACAACATCCAGGATTTGAAACGGCTCTTCAAACAGTATCTTGTAACTGGTAATATTTTTTTTTTATTTGTGTGCGTAAATTAATTAATAAATATATATGTATATATTTCTTTTTTATCATAGTTCACCCCAAACAAGGCAGGCCGACACTGTAGACGTAAGGGGCTAATGAGAAAAACGGTGAAAGTTTTTTTTTATGGGGGGGGGGGGGCAACCTAAATTGGGAGCTGTGCAGCAAGATGTCTGTTTACATTAGTTTTAAATTTCTGCATGTCAGTACCGCCAGGAAAACAGGGAGCATAGAGGGAGTTCCAGAGTCCAGCAGCACGAGGAAAGAAGCTTTTGGAGTAGAAAGCTCTTCGGCATCTGAGGATCTCCACAGAAAATGGATGGGATTTGGCAAACTGTCGGGTTGGTCTAGTGAATTTGCTTCGTGGGGGGGGGGGCACCAGAGCAGAATAGAAATAATGACACGTCCGATTAAGGGCGACTGAATGCAATATTCTGCATATTATTAACCGCTTAGGAAGTTGAACACACTAAAAAGCAACACTGTTCTATCACCAGTAAAAACAATAACAAAACTATATATATATATATATATATATATATATATATATATATAATGAAAATATATTGATGGCATATAACATTTTATGTGGATACATGATATATATATATATATATATATATATATATATATATATATATATATATCATGTATTCACATAAAATATTATATGCCATTAATATATTTTCATATATATATATATATATATATATATATATATATATATATAGTAAGCAATGAAAATATATATGGCAATCAAGCTACACAGAGGCTCCCGTGTTTTATCCCCGGGGAGCATCGTCAGGCTAAATATAAATATATATATATATATATATATATATATATATATATGTAAAAATTCACGTTGATCGTAGCTAGAAAGTTAGGAACGTGTTAAAATAGTTTTTATTATTATTATTATTACCCCAACTTAAGGAGGTAACACACCGGATAAGGCAAAATTTTGAAAGGCCAGCACTAGGAGAACTGCACTCTGGCCTACAAAAAATTCTCGAGACATTCCTCGACAAGATGGGGGGGGGCTTCATGTGATTAGCAATAAACTAACCCTTTCTCAAAGAAAGAAGGTAAAGCCTGAGAAGGTAGGCTTCGTAGGACTGAACAGAATCATACCTCAGACCAATAGAAGCAAGGGCTACTGTCGGACTGATTGTTGATTTAAGTGTAACAGTGCATATTTACTTGCCTCCCACGAGGGCAAAATTAGACGCAATATCGGTTTTGAATGTGCAGAAAATGCAGCTCCCCCCCAAAAAAAAGGCACCCTTGATTGGAATAAAAATTGAAATTGCCTCAGGCGAGGATTTCTCTTTCACTGACCAAGGACAGAACAGATAAAGTACAGTATCAGAACAGATACTACACTTTACTCCGAGCCAAATAACAGCCAAGTAAACAGATATTTTGATGTGGCGTTAGTTTCTTAAAGACTCTTTATCCTACGAAAGAAAATTTATATACAAAGTCGGTTTTTAATGTGGGGAATATATAGCTTGCCCAAAAAGAGATACTCTGGATTAGGACAAACATTGCCTCGGTTGAGAATAATTTATTCTTCCTGGGGCGAGGATAGGACATATACTACAGTTTGATTCTCTTCAACGATATTACAGTTGTCTAATATGGTGCTAGAAATAAAACTCACCAAGAAATTGAATGACTATCACTGCTGTAAGTGGACTGGCGAAGATGAAGTCGTGTAGTTATTTGTCCACTTCCCATTGCAGCAAAGTGGGAGGTGACTGTCATGAAGTGCATCCCTACGTGGACTGACGTGTTCAAATCACGTCGGAGTCACCATTTATAAGGTGCTAGTCTTAGCAGAGAGTGTTAAAACCAACTCCTATATTATTTATACTCACTAGGAATCCTCACACAGGTAATCAGTGATTGCTCACCAACAAAACGAAAACCGTCGCATGAAAGGAAAAGAAAAACATTTTATAACAACAACGAAAGGGTTTATTCGATTACCTATATCGTTTAGTATAGGTTTAAGAAAATTTAATAGAGTCTGAGTGAGGAAAGGAAAAGTTAGAAAGTTCTTTGGAATGTCGAAAGTCTGTGAGCAGTTATCTTCAGGCGAAGATAGTCTGTGCTTGGGCGTCCAGTGGACTAGGACAGGAGAGAGAAAGGAGACGTCTTTTCATCGTTGCTTTCAGGAATCACTCTGATCATCGTCCGTGATTCCTAAAGGGGCTGAAGTAGTCCTTCTTGGAACTGATGAAATAAATGCGCCCTGCAAGCTGATTGGTCAGTGTGTATCAAATCGCCTCACAGAGGTATTTCTCCGAGAGAGAAAAGAAGTTTTTATTTATGACTGCTACAGGTGTGCCAAGTTCGAATCCAGGCAGCTCCATAGCAGCACTCTTACTATGTCCGTAATCTTCATGTGATCCCCCTATGTGAGTACCTGATTCTAGAAAAGAACTGGAAAAACAAATACAAACATATGTTTGTTTCCTTTCTCTTTGCAAAACTCAATCATGTTCTGCAAAGCTAAAAACAAACAAAAAAACAATTTTCCTCTACAAAACAATCAAACCAACTACCATGAATAAATATTTGAAGATATCAAAAACTTGAAGCATAAAAGTTTTTACTAAAATGACCAAATTCAGCGAAAACAAATTGATATGTCGTAAAACACAGCAACCAAACCAAACACCATGAATACATTTTTGAACATATAAAGAACTTGAAACATAAAACTTTTACCAAAATTACCAAATTCGGCATTAAATAACTCGAAAAGGGTTGATATATCGTAAAAAAACAACCAAATCAGACCAATAAAAACGAGAAAATAAGGCTGGTCAAAAAGTCGTAGCATGTTAATTCATACAAATTTATTTTTACTGCAGCAAAGTTGGACATAAAGTAAGTTTGATATTTGTATTTTTTTGTTGTTATTCATCACCAAAAAGACATATTGCCACTGAAGTGTAAGGGGCTACTGTGATAAGAGGAACAACCTGGATGAGGAATTGGGTGGCAAGATGTTTGTTTACATTACATTTAAATATCTGCATGTTGGTACGGTCAGTGAAACAGGGAATAGGGAAGGAATTCCAAAAGCAAATAGTCCGAAAAAAGAAGCTATTAGAGTATGAAATATTCCGGCATATAGTGACCTCTATGATGAAGGGGTATGATTTTGCTGTTTGTTGAGTAGGTAGGTCGGCGGGTATTTACGTTGAGGGTTTACAAGTGCAGTAAGTTAATCGGAACATATACCGTAGAAGTATTTGTAAAACAATCACAGGGAGGCAATATTGCTGTAATGCGACAGAGGCTGGAGCTTGGCAGACAGTGCGGGACCTATTAGGTTAGAAATTCTTTTTAGCACCAAATCTTGCGAGGGTTACTCTGAAAGGTCGCAAAAATATTCTGAATCAGAACCATTGGCATTCCCTGGTAGCGGCGCCTCAGACAATCGGCAATAAACCACCACCTTCTCTGGAAAGATGAGGTAATATTTGAGAGGATGGCTTCCTAAAACCGAGCAGATCCATACTTGTTAACATAAGCCGGTAGGCCCATGTTTGATAAGTACTTGGCACAGATATTTATACTTATTGTCTCGGTCGGTTCACTTCCCCAGGCATAACCTCATTTGCGAGGGAATGCCAACAGGGTCGACAAGTATCTTTTCTGTCCTCGGTTAGAGCTAGAGAAATCCTTCTTGACTGCGGCATTTTTTAGTTTTATCCCATCGAGAGTGCCACTTTTGGAGTGCTGGATATCCATACGTAAAATCCGATCTTGTGTCTAGAGTGTCCTTTTTAGGGAGCTGGATTTTTCTTATTAAACTGACCTTGTGCCAAACTTCCGACAGGCTTGTGGATAATAGAACAATTACACTTTGTCTGTAGTTTGGGTAAATACATCTATTAAATTTGTGCATTTAGCGATGAAAATTCAGTTTTAAAGTTAAACGTGACAGACAAAACGTTAGCCTGACAGACAACATTTAAGCGTGACAGACAGAGCGGCCCTTTTTTAGTTTATGTTCTTGTTGTAAGGGAGATAACTTATCGATTATATGCTTATATTTTGTCACAATTGATTTAAAACATTTTTCTATTCAAAAAAGAAAACCAAAAAAATGATTGTCAAACCATTAATTATCAATAACACAAAATTGGCGGGGGGGGGGGGTTCAACGGTTGATTTCAACAAAAAGTAAGAAACAATGTGAGAACGAAATATTTTAAACAAAATGTTAACGAAAACATGTCCTGTCCGGTTTCTTATTCGTGTTACCACAACAAATTGTAAATTTATTTGTTATACTTAAGTTTTTAGAATTAAAAACAGTTCAACTTTTTAAAAAAAAAGCATTTAATTTTCAATGTTAATTATTTTAAAACGTTTCAAAAGAGAGCGGAATGTCAAAAATCGTAAATTTCAAACCAAATTTCAAATTGTTTTTAATGGAAAAATGTTTGAAATCAATTGTCAAGCATGAAACTAAAGGGCCGACACATCGACTGATAAACGTAGTAGACGCTTCAAAAAACACACACATAAAATAATAACATGTGTAATGTTTTTACTTTTAAAATACACTAGATAATTCGTGACCTGTTGGGTCAACGTTGGTACTTCGTACATTAGTGTATAAATTACATAGAAATGAACAATGCATATCTCTCCATGTTTTTCTTGTTTATTTACGTCATTTATTTATTAATACCACCTTCTTATATTCCCATTCTTCTTTATTTAGGTAATTTATTTACTTAGGTTATCATTCTCTTATTCTCGTGGCTACTACTAATTCCTCTGTTCTCCATCTCCCACCACTTCTTCATCCTCTTTATTCCCCTCTGCTCAACATGTCTCGTGCCATTCACCTTTCTTCCCATCGTTACATAGCGAGAGGAAAGCCGTGTTTGAAGGTCAGAACTCACCTCAGCGGAAGTCGAGGAAACCACGTGATTTCCAACCGGGTCTTTTCTGTCTCTTTTGGTTAGCGTGTCTCGGTGTTGTCCCCAAATAGACAGAGTAGAAAGTGTACCGTGTGTTTACTTTCGATAGACTCGTAACTCCCGCTTCCCTTATTTTGTCCTTTAGTTCTCACATTCCATGGGCAATTTTTTTCTGATAAAGAGGGTAGAATTGCTGTTTTTTGGGTCGGAATCTATCCATCTAACACTTATTGTTGGCTAATTTGTTCACCTTGAAGTAGTATTTGTTTTATTTAGCTCCTTACAGCAAGTGATGTTATGCCTTGTGTGGGGCGATTTTCATTTCTTTTAAATAGGGACAATATGGCCGAGTGTAGCGAGACGGGCTATCTATCTATCTATCTATCTATCTATCTATCTATCTATCACACTCTCTTTCTCTCTTCCTCTCTTTCTCTCTTTCTCTTTCTCTCTCTCTCTCTCTCATGCATATTGAAGTTGTCTCTCCGATGTTTCGGTAACTGTCTTTTTTAAATGGACTTTTTATATAAACATCGGTGTCCAAGTGACTTTATCATCAGACGAAAATAACCCGGATACATGACAACGACACGGGTGTATAACTGTAAGTGAAAATGCAATACCAACATCTCAAACATTCTATATGCGAACAAGCAAGCAAGCTTTTTAGTATTATACAGATAATTTCCTGTAAATTTATCCATCAGAAGTTTTCAAAAAATTGGTCTTGTGATCAGGTGGTTCATAGGGTGAACTGCATTAAATGAGTGTGATTCATTAATAAGTTACGTTTGAAAATGTAAAATGACGCAATTAAAAAAATAAGTAAATTTGCAAAGATAGTCACGTATATTATTGTGCTTAAAATAAAATGTGCACCGTTAAGCTGAATTATACGATTAGTTAAAAAATTATAAGTAAAATAATGTTAAACAAACTTTAAGTAAACAAAACTAGCTGTACCTACCTGGCGTTGTCCGGGATTCAGTAAAATTATTTTAGTTTTTAATTGTTATTTGTTTGCACATTTTAAAATTTAAGGTAGAAAACGATTAAATCTTCAACTTAAAATGAGTAATGCCCCTTGCTGATTTATATTTTCTGGGGATTAAAAAAAAATGTTTCATATTAGCAGTTGTCTGTGCCGGACTAAATAATGTTTAGATAAATTGTAGCTGAGTACGTTATTATATTGCAAATAACACGATACAACAATAACACATGGAAATCGGCTCGTCAGAAGCAAAGTTTTATTTGTCAGCTTAAATGTTATTTTGGTCTGACTTTGAAAATCGAACGAGATAATTTTATAGATTCAATTAGATTAGAAGATTGTCAGAAAACACTTTGGCAATTACCGTTTAAACGTAACTTTTTAAATTAACTTTTTTAAGTGTGTTATAATTTTAAACATTTTTATTCATTTAATGCAGTTGTTTTCAACTTTTCTTACCCATGGACCCTTTTTTGTTTTCGTTTTCATGGTTGACCCTTTCGTAACTATTAGTCATAAGGACACAATATTCTATTTTCACTAATATAAATTCTGAGAAATCAAAACTAATTGAAATGAAAATAAAGTATATTACAACAATTATACTACTACTACTACTACTACTACTAATAATAATAATAATAATAATAATAAAATTTATTGTGATAATAATTCTTTACCAGAATCTTATATTACAATATAATAATGTTTCTTCCATGTTGATCATGTTAATTTATTGCAGCATTTATTTATGTACACTGGTTAAAATTTTTGATAAGCCAATTAAAGTTAAGTGTGTCATAAAAAAGAGATAAGCATATTTATTCAATGAGATCCTTGTGGTTGATGTTGCATCATTTGTCTTCCATACAGCTGACAATACAATTATTGTATTTCATAATATCTAACTATATATATTGCGATTGATTTTGAGAAAATTTTCGATAAATAAAACATATTTAGAAACAGAGTGCATGGTAAATGTTCGAGGCAAAACTGGCAATGTTATAGTTAAAATAACTTAAATGATTTTAAAAATCCATATACAAGTCATTCATTAATATTATTACGGTCACCCTAATAAAAACCATTCTGAGTTGTTTTTCTGCATGGACCACGAAAATATCACTGTGGATCCCAAATTTGTTATATTTTAATGTAATGACAAAACGGTACAGTCGGTAATTCAATTAAACTTCACAAAATCCTATTTTAAAATAAAGTAAATGGACCGATATGCAACAGTCGTTTTTCAATATATATATATAGTCGCCGAGGTTTGCTGCAAGTGAAAACGGCATGCTCCACCGTTTCCTCTTTATCCTTCTAACATTCTAATACATAAACAGACCTCTTAAGCCTACTTCGAAAAGTCAACCATTGAGCGGCAGCGCATTCTGGACCAATCGCCAAGTCAGAAAGTACTCAGTATTATTGAGATATCCTTGGCCTGGCGACCAACTCTACCGAGAGCTGAACTTATCCTCCGACTATCTCAATTGCTCCACAGGCGAATCCGAAGCGGATTGAGATAAAGAATGAAGGAAACGCCCAACGTGTGTTAGTTTATTATTAATAAAGCTGTCGACTTACCTGAGTTATCGTCAGGGTATATGTAAAACAATATGTGGAAATTTAAATAATTTAAGTGTGAACGGTATGAAAAATGAATAAATGATATTACATTAACAAATGATGTAAGTAACTAAACGTTATTCCGCTATTCACGTGTTAATTAGACTCCATATTGAAAATAAGGAAAATAAATAATTTAGACCTCCAAATCATACATGTTTGACCACAATATACTCTTTACCATTATGATGATGATGATGATGATGATGATGATGATGATGATGATGACGGGTTGCATAGCGATGGCGACGTATCTCATAGCAGTAGTGGTGTTGCTGACACGTCTAGTAGTAGTAGTAGTAGTAGTAGTAGTAGTAGTAGTAGTAGTAGTGGCGACAGTGTATGTAGACGACTTCTCACTTCTTCTTTTTCTGTAGTAGCAGTTTGGTTGTACGTCTGCTCCTCCCTTTCTTTTTGTCCTGTAGCAGCGCTGTAATAGTTGTTCTCTCGTAGTAATTACAACAGTACATATACGTTTTCAGGTTTATTATTTAACCATTAAATTGCTCTTAGCATCATAATACACAATATTATTTTTATTTGCATGTATCAGTAATATTAAATATACTCACAGTCGCGTCACTTCTGTGATTGCTCACGGTAGACTATCACACATTTTTTAAGCCGACACTCTTTCTTCGTATAACACGTAATATAAAAATTCCATGGAGATAGTATGTCCGTCGCCTCACTTTGATCAAAATATCTCATTGTTTTGAATTTCAGCTCTTTTTATCCCTATCACGTCATTTCGGAATAAATACAAAGTTGTCAGCACTGCTACATGCCCTTTTACAATCAAAATGCAGAGAGATACTAAAACAATATCCTCTTGACATCGGGAGGCTTGTACCACACAGACATCATCCGTAAGATCAAACATAAAAACAAATAAATTAATTTCCTTCAAGACTCACGATCTGCTTTAAATCCATTATTCTTCAATTTATCGTGCGTAAATCTGTTTCGATGTCGCTGCGTTACTGTCTATCTCTCTTTAGCAAATAAGTTCTTTTAAAAATTAAAATCGCAAACACATACATGTAGAAATTACAGTACAATTATTCAATTAAAAACACAAAAATGCAAAAGTTTCATAATCATCCCTTTTTTTTAATAAAATTTTTAAAATATTATTCTTTCTCTCATGTCTTTGTTTCGAATGTTTAACAACGAAATTATATTAATGTCTGACTATGTCTTTGTGTTTTTTTTTGTTTTTTAAAGATATTTCAACCCCATAAAGGCAGGTCGCCACTGTAGACGTAAGAGGCTACTGAGAATTAGGGAGTAGGTTCTGGGTGTATTTCTAAGTTGGGAGCTGTGCAGCTAGATGTATGTTTACATAAGTTTTAAACCTCTGCATGTCGGCACAGTTATGGGAACAGGGAGCATGGAGGAGTTTCAGAGGCCGGCAGCGCCAGAAAAGAAGCTGATAGAGTAGAAGGCTCTACAGCATCTGGGTACCTCTAGAGTGAATCGATGGGACCTAGCTGATTGTCGGGTTGTTCTAGTGTATTTGCGTCGATGGGGCACTGGAGCAGCTAGTTCATCGAAGCACAATCCATTAAAGTACTTGTAAAACAAGTACAAGGATGCAACATTGAGGCGACGGGACAGGAACTGGAACTTGGTTGATAGTCAAGGACCTATTAAGTTATCGACTCTTTTGGGGGACCTTGCCCAAGAGGGAGAGACTAGTGGATGATGCACCAGTCCAGATGTGACAACAATACTCCATACATGGGCGGATGGTGGCTTTGTAGAGATACAGGATAATGTCAGGTATACCGAGTTTACTAGCACGGTAGGAGTAGCCCACCTTCTTTGCAGCGGCCTTGGCAATGTCTTCAATGTATTTGTTCCAATTCATGTTACAAGTGAATGTTAGGCCGAGTAGTTTGAATGTTGAACTCTGGGGTAGGGTGTTATTTGCCATGGCCATCGGTGGTTGAAGAGGTTTCCTGTAGTTATTGAAGGTATTGTGGTATTAAAAGTTACCAACCATTTCTGCCCCCAATCCACTACAGTCTGAAGGTCATTTTCTAAGGATTCGGCCGTTGCTTCGGATATGTACGCGTCTATTTTGCCCACATGACGAGGGTAGAGCATGGTGTCGTCAGCAAATATACCTATCTCAGACTTGTTCGTTGTTATATTATTTTCTCCTTTTTTATTTCATTTTACTTCAGTAGAAGTTCTATGAAATCAAGGGCCCTCTTCCTAACACTTGGATGTATATGATATCAGATACATATATATTCTAATATTCCATTACAGTTCTTATTTACCTGTTCAGTTAGTAAAGAAGTTAAGAGCAGTAAGTTTCCTCTCCCCAATTGACCAGTTAACTATGTTATAGTATATCTTTCTTGTAGTCTTTTAGTCTCACTAGATTCCAGAACAAGAAGTCATCAAGTCTGGTGGAGTATCAATTACTTGAGGTTACATTACTTGGAGAAGGTGCACTATTTCTCTTATGAGCTAGTATATAGCCGTATCGAGGTTATCTTATTTGGGCTTCAAATACTACATTATTTTGAATATTTAGTCAGGGTTTACTTGTAGGGTGAGGTATCCTCATGTCTGGTTGTCCTGACAAACCCTTGTACAGAGAAACTGGAGACACTTGATGATGGTATCTAGCAGATAATTTAAACTCCTTTCCAGTAAGTAATTAAAACTCTTCCCGTGTGTGTTTGTGTGTGTTTGCAAGTTTGTACTTACAATTTCGTTATGCCGTGAAATTTCTTCTGATTCTTCTCGACATTGATTTTTATAGTGATAATTTTAGATTATCAAGCTCAATCAGACATTCGTTGACCTCTGGGCTTTTATTGTTGTCTTTCTGTGGTAACCCCTGTTAGGAACAAAATGTAGTATCTGTTCTGATTCCACAATTAGTCTATTCTCTCCTCGGTCAGTCAAGGAGAAATCCTTTAGACGAAGAACATTTTTATTTCTGTGCCAATCCAGAGTGCTCATTTTTGCCACATTGTGTCTAACTAAACCCTCGTGAGGAGGCGACTAAATAGGAATCCTTGTTCGCCTAAAACTATAATCGTTCAGTGGACTGGTATGTACAAATACTTAGTCGCATGGAGATCGGAACGCGTCTTCTTCAGAAAACAACAGATATCCCGGGCACGTCTCGTAGTTGTAGTGTTGTAGTTAACACGTGTACTATTAGTAGTCGTAATGGCGACGGTGTGTAGAGATCGTCTACTTTTCTTTCGCTTTCTTCTTCTTTAGTAGCAATTCCTTTGTACGTCTGCTTCTCTTTCTTCGTCTATAGTCGCGACTGTAATAGTCGTTGTTTCGTAGTAATAACAACATATTTTCTGGAGAGTTACGATCTATTTATTTATATTTTAAAATCGTTCTTAGCGACATAATACACACTATTATTTTTCCTTGTATCTATACAGTAATATTACATCCCCTCCTCCCCAAGACGTCGTGGGAGAAGTAGAAAACACGTCTAATCTCTTCAACAGATCCAAGCTAAGAGAAATTACACATTTGCTATTTTTCGCCACGTCTCCTTCTCGACTTACAGTTTATGACGTCACTTCTCTGGCACGTTCGCTAAATTCTCAATTTCTAGTGGTAATATTCTTCTTTCTATGTCAAAAAACACATCCCACTTACCATATTACTATAAACTTAAGCACATCGAAACCTTTGATGATGATGATGATGATGATGATGATGAGGAGGAGGAGGAGGAGGAGGGGTAAACACAATATAAAATTTAAATCATTTCCTTAGTCTTTATTTTAAGAATTCCAAAAAATTGTAACCTTCCAATCCTTGTCACAAATGTTGTATCCTTCCAAAGGGTTACAATTACCAGGTAGAAAAGCAATAGCCAAAGCGATATTATAATGAAAGGGGGTAAGGTGTATTGTCATAAAGGGTACAATATAAGAGAGACATACCTTAATGGGGAATTACTGAGGTTCAAAGCAAAGATCAATGTTCAGTGTAGTTGCACTGAATATATAGTCAAATATAAGAAAGTCCACGTAGGAAAAAGGGGTTAATGGTATTCAATTACAACAGTTCTGATGAAGCGTCTGTTTGGTTCAATAATATTTGTTTAAATATATATTCATACATTTCTAGTGATGTTTTCTTCTTAATACTGAGCACTCACCCATAATAAATAAGTTCCAATTTTTCTTATTCCCTTTGATATAATAAATAATTAGTTAATCCTTGATAGTTTAGCATTCCTACTTACAAGTTGGTGTGTAAAGTGTGGGCTTAATTTTTACATAGAATTAGTTTCATTGATTTCTTTACTATATATGAATTTATCTGAATAGCAACTCAGATTATTTTTTTTTTAATCTATTTTTGAATGAATATTTAAATAAATGGCAGATATTGATTAAGGAAATAAAATTAATAGTATACATATTTTAAGTTATTTATTCATTAGTTGATATTTAAATTAATGTTACCAATCCTGGGACGGGTATACAGGGTGTTTCAGCAAAATCGGACACTTGACAAAAAGTACACAAAATACCAGGAGGTGCTGAGGAGCGTGGTGAACCCCTGGATTGATTAAATTACCATCGGACGCCCCTACGTCTTCCAGTAGGACTCCACTCCTGCACACAAAGCCAAGAGGACCAAGGCGTTGCTGCTCAACAATGTTTCTCATCACTGGTTGCCACTCTGGTGGTCGCCCTCCTCACTCAACTGCAACCCTTGAATAGTTCTTTTGGGGCGTTATCGATGAGAAGACGAACAAGCACGCCCACAACACGGTCGACTCTCTGAAGGCTCTTATCGTAGAGATTTTCGGCGCTACAAACACGGACTTGGTCGCCAAAGTGTGTAACTTATTTCGCGCCCACTTTGATATAGCTGTCTCCGCTGGCGGCAGTTACATTAAAAAATAATGTAGTATGTAACTCTAACTGTCGCTAAATAAACTGTCGGGTCTCTGCATATACAACTTTTATTTTTATTACCTATTTTATTTTATTTCTATCAAGTGTCAGGTTTTGCTGAAACACTCTGTACTTCTAGTTCTTTTATAAATAAATTCTTGTGTGGCTGTTTTTATTATTTTGTCTGTTTTATTATTTTGCCGTTTGATCAGTAAAAATTAGGTGCACATGTATTTTTCGATCACGCTATATATTACAAAAAAGGATAGGAAATTTGTCCCTCGGCGACACGAGTTTTTTTGTTGATAGTTATGATATAAAAACGAAACATTTAATGGATGTTCATAGGATTTGTCTTAAGAAATCAGAAGAGTTTATGTTATTTTAAAAGATATACAAATAAAGCGTCCATAATCAATAAAATGATTTGAATAACTTTAAGCAGAAACAACATTCGCTCCATCATTATACGTACTTAGACCTTATCTTACAGAACTTATTTTTAAACTAAAAGTGTTCATCAAAATATTTTACTCAAATTTTACCATTTATTGAATATGATAAAATACTCGCAAATATATTCTCCCTCCGGTCGCATATTTTGTTATCTTGGGAGGATGTATACTACGCTGTCCCCAAAAAGAGGATGTAGTGACTAGGAGGTCAGTATCATAACAACAGAACATACACTACCCCTCCCTACAAAAAAACGAGGAGGTAACTTCTGGGATGGTGGTATCATAACTACGGAATAGATACTACATTACTAGCAGCCCATCAAAAGGAGAAGTTAATCCTTGGAGGAATGGTATCTTTACCACAGAACAGATACTACACTTTTCTTCACAAAACGAAGAAGGTAATTTCTGAGAAAATGGTATCCTGACGAACGAATATGTACTAAACTATCCCACTGAATTGAACAATGAAAGATGGTAATAGTAACGTTACGGGTTCAGACTAAATCTCCATGAGTAATAAATTACATAAAATGTTACATCGGGATAAATACCTTTTTGAGATATGAATATTATATTACTTCTGGTTAATAGAAATCCAGGGGCAGAGCCCTCGACGAAATAAAGACAAGTCTATCTCTATATATAGCAAATATGTTTGCTTAGTTTTTAATTTTACCCCAGTGGAAGTTCTACGAAATCAACGGGCCCCTTCCTAGGGCTTACACTTGATCTCTATATGAGATACATAAATATCCAGTGTTCCATTAAAGTCCTCATTTACCTCTGAAACGTTGAGTTAGTAAAGAATTTAAGAACCTCAATTTTCCTCTCCCTATTAACCAGTTTACGACCTGCATCCAGGCATCATTTTTCAACTGTTAATCTCCTCACAAAGCCACTGACATATTTGTAATCAGCGGGTTACTCAAGACGTTTAAGTCTCTATTAAATATGTTCGTGCGAAATCAATGGCTGATCCCCAAATTGTAAAAACATTTTGACCTTCCCTTCACTTAAAAATTCACTAAAATTCAGGAAATCAACCAATTAAAATGAGTTTCAGTATTTATTAATCAATGATCACGTAATATAATGAAACCATTATTTCTTAGAGAAAATACATTATTTTCTGAAACAAAACACACCTTTACTAAAGTTATATTTTAATGCATTAATAAAATAAAAACGCCTGATTTTTTAATTTTTTATGTAAAATAAAGCACTGTAGATGATTAAAATTTATTTATTTTTAAATTATTTCGTATATATTACGAAAAAGGCCCCTAAGTCACGTGTTAATAAAATAACTATAACTCGCAGAAAAATTAATTTCTTGAATTGGCGATGTTATCATTAAATAAAGCATTGTCAATCAATATTTTCACATAAAAATAATATAATTGTAAAAATTATTACATGTGATCTTAATGATTAAAGTTTATGGGAAAATATAAAATGTGATGTTATCATATTTTCTTTTTTCGCACAGAATTTCAAAAATTAGATAATTTCTACTAACGATTGACTTGAAAAGATATAGTGGCCCTGTTCTGTAATAAACAGGCGGGATTAGCTCACCAACTACCACTCACTCCCTGTATACCGTCCTCAAAATTTTATTTTAAAGATTCAACAATTTCGTTAATTTCACAATTCATCGCCAGTTATTTGGTAAGATAAAACGTAAGTTTGTATTGGTTTTGTCATTTTTTCATAAATAAATATTATTTAAAAGTTTAACACAATCATTTATTAATAAATAGAATTCAAATATGACATTTTCTTTTAAAATTGAATTATATTTATTTATTAATAAATAATTGTTAATGGTTTAACTTTTTTTCAATTGAAGTCAATGGCTACACTGGCAATATTGTCAGTGTAGTCATTGGCTTTAATTTACTTTTTCACACTTAAAATAAAAAAAATACTCTTTTAGCTTTATTTTATAAGAATCATTGTAGTTTACCGTTACGAAACATGCAAAAAAATCTTACATGTGTCGTAACAATAAATTAGTAAATTATTCATTAAGAATTCATTTAATTAAAAATTACATTAATTCTTAAAGAATAAATTGAGTAATGTAATTGTTCAAGATTTTAATCAATCATAATGTAAAAATAATTAATAAAATTGACGCAGTTCGTAACGTAAAATCCAAAAAAAATTTTTACTGCAAACGAGTCTTCCATACTTTTAGATTCTGTAGCGAAAAGATGTTCGGATCCTAACTTTCACATTTTTTTATAATTAAGCAATTTTTAGTACAAATAAGAGATACATTCTTTTGTAATTCACTCTCTTAAGACTTTAATTTAATTATTATCTTTGAAACAGTTCCAGAAAACTGATATTTACCTTTCCAGCGAATTTTAAACATGTTTTATTGAATCTGCAGTTTTAACTGATTTTTTGCCGTTTTTATAACATTTTTCATTCTAATTTGTTTTCACATATAAATATAAACTTGTTTCCTTTTAGATATTAACTTAATGCTTTTATCTTTCAAACACAATCAAAGATAAACGAAAACTACTTAAAAAATTAAGAAAAGACACTTTTAAGAGCTATAGTCACTACAAGCGACGGCCATTTTTGCACGTACCTACTATTAACTTTCCTCCCCACAATGACAGAGTTAAACACAAGGTCTCTTTTAATGTGGGGAAAATCAAGCTCCCAAGAAGGGGCACAAAAATAAAATTTTCTTCAGACTAGAAGGATATCTACTTCACCGACGAGGGCAGAAAAGATGTATATAATACTTTACTCTGAACACTTCCGGTTTAACCCCCCAGCGCTCCTGGCATTTTCTCGGTACCCGGGATTTTTCTTTTATTTATTTTTGACAAGGAGAGGAAGAAGAAAAAAAAAAAAAAAAATCTCTCGAAATATCAAATTGATTCTTGACAATCCGGACATTACAAACTAACACCCTTGCTGTCTAGAAAAATAAACAAACCTTTCGATCTATATCCGACTTATTTCGGTTTTGTTCTGTTTTTGTTCTTCACAGCTTCCAGCAACCCGGATCTTCGCATTGCCTTAAACCTTTTTAAAAACTCTTATTATTACTCCCAGCAATGCTTACAGCAAACTACCAATTTCTATTTATATATATATATATATATATATATATATATATATAAGTATATATATGTTAATATATATATATATATATATATATATATATATATATATATATATTAATGCGAGATACTGTATAATTATTTCCACAAACAGTCAACGCCGCAAGCCAACACAAACCATGAAAGTAACAGACCTGATGTTGTAGACTAGAATCTACGACTTTCAGTCTGTGACTAGAGTCTTAGGCTTCCGGTCTGTGGCTTTGATGGCTGTCTTGATTGATTGCAGAAATATATACTGACCGGCAAAAATTGTCTCCTCCCATACTGATGATTGCAGGTTCGGCATGAAACACATGTGTATATCGGTCAATTTGAAAATAATATTTATGTATAAATAATTGTACAAAGCTCTTACTAGATAAAGCACTTTAAGTAAGTTGACGACAAGCAGTCATTCATAGCGTAATATAATCCTCTAGGGCCCGCCTATTGAGTTCTGTTTGACAACTTGCAAACATGCCCGCTGAATTTTGGCATTTAGACGTTAATTTACTCAGCCATTTCTATGACGATGCGTGTTGGCCGCGACTCCTAAGTCCATAATGACTTTCGTACCGGGGTTCGAATTGTGTGACCGGCAATGATTGTCTCCTCTATACTGATGGTTACAGGTTTAGCATCAAAACCATGAATATGGGTCAATTTGAAAATAATATTTATTTATAAATAATTGTTGTATAAATATATTATTGTTGCTTTGCATGCTGCTAATAATGAAGACAGACACAGTGGTAGTTAACAAAAGTGTATTTACAGAACTATGTTACAGAAGTGCGCGTCATATGAAAAAGTAGAACAAATATATGGACAAAATATCAAAGCTCTTTTCATAAAATCTTGGAAAGGTATCTAGATGATTATTTTACCATTTGGGAACCCACGTGGCAGAACATCAACGAATTACACAACATATTCCAAAACCTACACCCCAAAATTAAATTCACCCTAGAACATACTAGTTAAAATTAAAAACAATCATATTATACGTTAACACCATGTGTCGACATTACACCAGGACGCTGCTTCTAACAACACCAAGGACTGTTACGATTTCTCTGAGGATGCTAGTTTTATCTAGCGAAATGATTACAAACAAAATGTGAACATGAAAAGAATCTATTTTGATTTAATGATAAATAATGTGGCATCTAAAACATGCTTTTGAAGGCGTTTGCCTTATTATGTAGTTATATATATATATATATATATATATATATATATATATATATATATATGATAATTTTATTTACACAGACATGTACAAAATCTGCGACACTGGCATGTCGATGTTATCGATCAACAGTTACTATAAACTGAGATCTCATCAGGCAGAGTTAGAATCCGATCTTAACCTCAGATCATATTTGGAGAGAAGCCTCCAAATATGATCTGAGGTTAAGATCGGATTCTAACTCTCCCTGATGAGATCTCAGTTTATAGTAACTGTTGATCGATAACATCGACATGCCAGTGTCGCAGATTTTGTACATGTCTGTGTAAATAAAATTATCATATATAAAGCTCTATTTTGATATTGAGCACTTTTTATAAACCCGGTTAAAATTCTCTGGATTACCACCCTGTGGATATTTTTCACCTGGATTATTACCATTATTATATATATATATATATATATATATATATATATATATATATATATATCTTATATTATGATCCTACTTGCGTCAGGGTGGTCTGATGGAAGTTACGTATCATATGATATTTCGGGAAAATTTCTTATCGTCAGATGTGTTTCAACTTTAATACAAACGTTCATATAACGGTCGCTACCAGTTAGAGCTATTTAGCAGAAGTTGAAATGTATCTGAAATTAAATTTAAAAAGTTGTTTATTATTAATTTTTTCTTCAAATCTATCTGTCAGTGTTAATATTAATATTTTATCTTTTTTATTCCGAATATTTATAATTTTTTTCATTTATTTTTAAATCTTCAATTTAATTTTATTTATTTATACTCGTTCACGCGTTCAATTTAGTTAATTACATTTTAATCTTCTAGACAGGGAGGCAACTGTTGCTAACTAATATCTGTTTTATCTTTATTTTTATATGCATGAAGGCGAAAGCGTTATGATCATTTATTAATTAGTTATACTTTTTTCTGATTATCTTAATTATTTCCTTCGCGATATCAATGATGTTTTGTTTTTAACGTATTCTATTAATTATTCAATCATTATCTATTTAGTTATTGAGAAAGTTCATAAATTGTGTTACTGTTCGACAAAATCATTTTTCAAATTAAATTTGCCTCATACCTATTGTTCGTTTTTTAAACTATGTGTCAGTATTAATATTAATATTTTTATTTTTGTTTTTATTATGTATATTTGTAAATTTTTGTTTCATGTATTTTTAAATTTTATTTTATTTATTTTCGCTCATTCACTCGTCCGATTTAGTTAATTACATTTTTTCTATTTAGGAAAGCTAAACTATGACGGTATAAATGATGTTCTGGTTTAAAGTATTTCATTTAATTATTCAATTATTTATCAAAATTGTGTTACTGATTATGGTTTGTAAATTGTTGTTAGTTGTAGCCTGAATGTGGACTAAGCCAGGTAGATAGTCCAATGTTATTATTTGTGTCAATATCATGTGTATAACTTTCTTTTGTCTTTCTTTTTTCCTTTTTTCTTTTCTGTTTTTATATATAAAGTGTACGTGTGTGTACGTTAAAATGCGAAACTGTATGCATCACATTTAAAATAATGACACTAATTCTTGTCGGTTATTAAGTTCGGGTGCAATTTTGCTACTAGTATGGATTCTGTTATCCGAATGTTGCCGATGTTTCTTTCTGTGGCCAGGATATCTATCTTCATTGATTTGCTGATGTTATTGCATGTGTGTGCATGTATTTGTGGAAGGAGAAGGTGCGTGTTCGTAGGGGTTCTTTGATTTAAATATGTAGGGCCCTCACTGTGCTACCGATCTAGAATTTATTTTATGTGGTGCACTGTATGCTGTCTACAATGTATGTGCGGTGGCATATGTTTGTGATGTTCATAGAGCAGTTCGCTAGCGTGCAAGGTGTATTGTTGTGATTGGTGTTGCATGTTGTTAATTGTTGCCACAATGATGGATAGCCCGGTGTGTTTTAACTGAATATCGAGACCTTCTTTTTGTATAGCTTTGCGGATAGCCGTGGTGACCTTGTCGTTGAAGTGCGGCAACTTCAGGAAGCAGGTGTTGGAAAGAGTGTGCCGTGTCCGTTTTCAGTGTTTCTCGAGGTGTTTAATGGTGGGTGTAGGGTATGATTATAACACTTTCGTCTTCGTGCACATCAAAATAAAAAAATAAAACAGATCTTAATTAGCAAGTGTTGCCTCATTGTCTAGGAGATAAAAAATGTAATCAACTAAATTGAACGCGCGAAATATATGAAAGCAAAATTTATAAATATAGATAATAATTTTTTTAAATATTCATACTAACGCTGACACATAGATTAAAAGATGAACAATGGATTTGAAGCAAAATTTAATAATAAAATAAAACTTATAATATCTCGTCTACAACGAAGCATTAAGTAGATGAAACGCAATTTCATTTGCGTAAGCCGGATTAAATCTTTATATAATACATATTTATAAAGCTCTATTTAGTATTGAAACCTTTTGAAAAAATATTGGTTTTAGCTTCATTTAATAAATACTCTAGATCTTGGAGCACGTTCAATGTTTGGAAACCAGGATGGTTACATACATCTCCATGCTTACATACAAAGAGCCGCTCTAAAGACTAAATCTATTCTAACTTGAGTAGCTGAGGATGTGAAGAGACTTAATTCGTACAATAGCATCAACGAAAATTGAAATCTACCTTTCAAGGGTGTTCTCACCCCAGAGCTAAGTTGTGGTCCCACGGTCACTCACAAAAGATGCCCACCGTCGCTTTCAGCTCAATAGAAGATAGGCAAGATTCTCTGTTCGTGTTTCTGCTTTAAGGAGCATCCTTCCACTGGAGGTCGTAACGATCACAACCATATCCGTGTATAAAGCTAGCTTAAACAAATATTCAGACGATATGTAGATGTAAATAGCTTCTACCTGTCTCTATTTTCTGACAAATAAATTTGATTTGATTTATGTATCCCCTCATAACATCACCAACAAAAATAACACTTATATGAGTGAGGAAAATAAAGTTCACATAATTCTCTCCAATAATCTCATATCTAGTTCCTTGGACAAACAATTAAAATCTGACATAAAAATAGTAACATCAATCTCTAAAACAATTAATGATTTATTCAACATCAACCCAACTACCCCTTAAAAACACTTCTTCCCTAGCCGGCAATTACAAAATAAAATGTGCCGCATGAACGATTTTTTATATTAGTGAAACAGATAGAAATATAAAATCCCGCATTTACGAGCACAAAAAGGACCTCAAACACAACAATCCCACTAACACACTTCTCATACATAGAAACACTTTCACCCACAATTTTGACTTTAAAAACTGCACCCTCCTCCACGTCGCAAGTGCATCGAAAGCGCTATCATACGTTTCTCATCGCCATCTAACGTAAACCTCACACTCGGATTTTATTCCTTAAGCAAACATTTGGCCAAAACCGCACTGATACAATGCAATACATCACGCCACTACTTAAATAACTGCCATCCTGGTTAAAGTAACTTTATTTTATCCATATTTTCCATTTCTTTTCATTTTTCTTCTCTTTTTTCTTTCCCTACCCTTTTCCCATTTTAACATCTCTGCCACACAGTCTCATGATTCTTTCTTTTTTCAAATAGTTAAACATGTGCCAATAACATCCCGTTCTGCGTTCTTCTTTTTCTGATGTTTTTACCGTTATCGAATAAATTTAAAATCTTCACTTTTTCTGCAGACGTTCGTTGATCCGAGCGAAACCGGTAAAATCTCTCGTTTATTCCTGTATTTAATTGTTTTTCTCCGTTTGTTTTTTACACACACACACATATATATATATATATATATATATATATATATATATATATATATATATATATATATATATATACATGAATTAATACCCGTGAAAAGACGAGTAAAATTTATTCATCGAACAGAAGAGTTTTGCAACAATTTCATTCCCCTTTTAAAGACTAAAATCAAGATATAATGCAACTAAACCACGTGTCTAAAATCCTTATTCCAATTTTGAACAAAATTTATTACATAAGTTTGATTTTAGAAAATGTCTAAAATCTAAGGCTGAAGAAATTCAGGGGTTCTTACTTAATTAGTGTCTAATGAATAAGGATACAATTTAATTCAAATCTTAAATATTTGAATTTTCATATAAGAGGTTGTGTCCATATTATGCCCCTGAAACCCTTTAACTTACATCAAAGAAGTGGAAAATAGGGGAGTATGTATTAATTTATGAATTCCTATTGTTAGAATTTCGCAAAAATCGGAGGTCTCTGCATTTTCCTGAAGAGCTTCAACCCCCTTTTTACCAACTTTGCATAAAACTCAATGAAACTAATTATAACTTAAATCTGGACTCGTTGTGCCTAGCAGCTATGTTTCAAAATTCATAATGATCGGTTCATTAGTTTAGGAGTGAATCCTGTACTACAATTATATAAACATATAAATATACCTAACTTATATATATATATATATATATATATATATAATGGTAATAATCCAGGTAAAAACATCCACAGGGTAGTAATCCAAAGAATTTCAACCGGCTTCATAAAAAGTACTCAATATCAAATAGAGCTTTATATATGATTATTTTTATTTACACAGACATGTACAAAATTTGCGACAGAGAACTGTTCTCTCCAAATATGATCTAAGGTTAAGATCGGATTCTAACTCTGCCTGATGAGATCTCAGTTTATAATAACTGTTGATCGATAACATCGACATGCCAGTGTCACAGATTTTGTACATGTCTGTGTAAATAAAAATAATCATATATATATATATATATATATATATATATATATATATATATATATATATATTGGCCAATCAAATTCTACCGATGACTTCAACAAGATTCTAGGTTATCACCTCTAAACATGACCTTCAATCACTATTGACATGAAATTTGTGCTACTATCAGGGGCGGTTTTCCATGTGATAAGAAAATATAAAATTTAAACGTGCTTCATGCGTTTCTCTGTTGCCTTTGTTCGCAACACCTCCTTCGTATTTGTTTTTATCGTCCCTACAACGATGGAGTTTCTCTCTGTCTTCCTTTTAATCTCTCTTCTTTTCTCTTTCCCTCTCTTACCTCTCTTTTAATCCGTTGGAATTTTGCTGTAGAATTTTCTATGACTAAAAAATAAAGCAAATAATAGCTTTGTACTAATATTACTATTACTTTTATTAGTAGTAATACTATTAATATTATTAGATAAGGTCATTATTAGTATACGTAATAGTATAAAAGACATGAATATAAAAAAAGCAAGATGGCTACTTACGTTTTTGTTTTAACACTATAAACATGAAATCTGACGATTGCAAATCTAATGAAATAATTTGTTTCTAGAAGTTACTACGTTCAATGGGCTGATATAACTGCTTTTGTCTGAACGTTAAAAAATAATTGTTCGTCTATGGTAAAATGAAATAGAAAGAAAACATACACAATAAAGTGTATTTATTAAATGTACGTTTTGACGATGGTTTTTACGTCATGAATAAATTAATACTTTTTGTATACTAGAAAATAATCTATGCTGAGGGCATATAATATAAATATACTTAATTTAGCGAAACTGAAGTATAAGAAACCGACCGACTGACGGAAACCTCACTCGTTAAAATTCCAAGAAGCATCCAACAAATGATCTTTAAGAATATATCGTAATATCTTACAAGAAGAATGCCGACGGGGCTGCTCAGGATTTTTTTGTAGGCCAGAGTGAGCTAATCCTAGTGCGGTGGCTTCAGGAAAACCACACCTGACCTTGTGTCGAACCTGTCGAAGAGGGTTAAATAATATATTTTACTTAGAGGCTAATTTCAACAAAACCTCTCATAGCCACAAGATCAGACAGAACCTCTCGTAGCCACGACAGGATTCGAACTTGGTACGCTCGGGTCGTCAGTTCATGTGCGTATGTACTTCGCTACCGCCCCGGCTATAGGTAAATAGAAACTTGTGTTGAATTCATTTAGAATTTAAACATAAAATATCCCTAAAAAGGTTGATTGGTCGTTTCACAAATACACCGAAGCAAGCTGTTCCTGTTTCGAGAAGCCTTTTTGCATTGTCATCCATCCCTACAGTTAATCAACATATTTTAATTGTTTCTTAATATTCTTATTCTCTGTATCATTGTAGGCATTTCTTTATCGTTTTTATTATACGTAGGCAATTTTATTAATCAACACATACACCTGTTGCTTTGCTTCGATAAATAAAAGCCTATTTAACAATTGAAAATATTCAGAGTCTTTTTTATCTACATTTTCTATTCTAATTTGTTATTTTTCTACAATTTATTAATGAATATACATGCTTGAAAACATTGAAATATATCATCAATTAAATCTTGACAGATGTTGTAACCGCCCCAAAATAAGCCCCCTCAATTTATGTTTCAATATATTTCGCGATTTAGGTAAGCGCTGACTTTGCTTGTGGCCTAATCAGGTTCTGGATGCTCCCAAAGAGTCAGAGAATAAGAAAATTATATTTTTATTCGCCTTTAAAGCTCGCATAATATAAATCCTCCAAGATGTCTACTCTTCACTGTCATTTTTTGTCCTCGACCTCTCTAAAATTGCATTTATCTTAGAAGGACATCAACTATCCTCCAAACTATATCTCTATTTTCTGTTTGCTCACACTTAGATCCCACTCTTATTTAGAGATTGACCTGCTTGTTTTCGTTTCTATACACACCGGAAAACTATTATTTCAGCCTATTATTTAGAAAGGGTTGGGAGGGTCTTACAAACCGATTTTTCTTTTGTTTTTTGTTCTTCCCCCACTCCCCGTGTTATTCCAATGATACATAAATATAATTTTGAAAAATAAAATTTCCAACAAATTTAGAGATATCTTAAGTAAGACGGACCTTGGAGTAAATGTGGTATTGTGGTAACTGAGATGATTTTAGTTAAGAGTAAGCTAGACACTTCTATCACTTTAAACCAAGGATGGGCAACGACCCCCCCCCCTTTTCCTTTACACTTTTGATGGTATTGTATCTAATTTGTTTCAAGTGCAATTTTTTAAATATTTGGGGCAAACTAATATCTCAAAGCGTAGTAAATGTTGTGTCTCAGAAGACACTTCTCCCAGGCATAACCCCATCATTTCGGAAGAGGTTGCACTTATTGTCTGTCAACTGAAGTGTCCTCGCTTGTAAATGAGTAAAACAAGTAAATTCGTATGAATCTTCATGGTAGGACCTTTGACCGAATCGATTTTGTGGTTGGCATTGGCTTCCTCAGTTATTTTTAACAATCAGTTATTTACATTAGGGACAGCGTAGAGTTTGCCAACATTCATAGTGAAAGTGATACTGTGAAATCGACAGGATTCGAACTTGACATGCTGGGTAGACAGTTCACGTCAGCATCCACTTCAACACGGCCACACTTTCGTAAAGAAGTGTCGATGGAACGATACGGGTATTTGTGTTCCTCGACAGTGTGCCATATTTAGGGAGTTGTTTTTCTCCGCATAAAAAAACGTACTATGTCTAACTTTTCATCGTGAAAAGACAAGTAAATGGAGAGAATCTGCATGTTTAGCGATGTAATTACTAATTTAAAACAAAAGTGTCTCTCCAAACTGACCCGACAGAGTCTCTTATTGATATGCCTGGACGCATCTAAAATAAAATGCGCCCATTCAATCTTCACATTTAACGAAGTAAATACTATTTCAAACTTAAGCGTGACAGACCAACAAAAATACTATTTTAAACTTGAGCGTGACCGACCAACAAAAATACTATTTCAAACCTAAACGTAATGGACAAAGAACATATATTTCAATATTAAGCGTGACAGATAAAGGAAAATACTATTTCAAACTTGAATGCAACCGATAATTGAAAATTCTATTTCAAACTAAGCGTGATAGATTTACAAAAATCTTATTTCAAACTTTAGCGTGACAGCCCAGCAAAAATGTAATGTCAAACTTAAGCGTGACAGATAAACGAAATTGTTATTTAAAACTTAATGGTGACAGACCAACGAAAATTCTATTTAAAACTAAGCATGACAGATCAACGAACAGTTATATTTCTCACTAAGCGTTACAGACTGACGAAAATGCTATTTCAAATTTAGATATAACAGACCAACGAAAATCCTATTTCAAACTTAAGCGTGACATGCCAACGAAAATGATGTTTCAAACTTAAGTGTGATAGGCCAACGAAAATAATATTTCACAAATAAGTGTGACAAACCAACGAAAATGATATTTCAGACTTAAGCGTCACAGACCAACGAACCCCCATTGCAAATGCAGACATAACAGTCTGACAGATCTCTATCATTCCAGTAATCATAGGAGCTACCAGATTCATGAAAGATAATTTTTTAAAATATCTGGCGAATATACTCGATGAACAAAGTGCAAGAGAGATCCAGACAATTGCAGTTAAAGGGATATAATATCCCGGTTGAAGGATTCTCCATCCCCGGCAAAAACAAAACGATAAGAAAATTTTAAAAAGGACGCATGACCCACGAGCAAACAAACTCTACCAAAACATATTTATACATAGAACATATCACAATTTCCTACGAACCGTAACCGCTAAAATAAGATAACCCTAAAATGGCTGATATACCGCTTAACACGAATTAATAATTCATTTTTTAGAATAAAATACTCACGGAATTTATTTTATATAATTTCCGAGGTCTCCACAAGACCCCTCAAGAGAGGTACCATCGTTGCTTTCATCTCAATGGAAGAAAGGCAGAATTCTCTGTCAGTGTTTCTACTCGCAAGCTACCAGAGAAAGTCGTGACGATGTCTACCATATCCAGGTTTAAAGTCGAATTAGAAAAACATTCAGACTGTAAATGTACATATTTTCTGTCATTTTACATGGCTTGTTGAACTTAGCTATTTTTGTTCATAAATTTGGTTAGATTCAGTTTGATAGCGTGAAGGTTGCCAACATCCCTAATGAAAGCGGTACCGAGTCGCCAGTGTCCGCCGGTATCCATTTCAAGAGCTCCACCTTTCATATAGTAGATTCTATCTAGACCTATATGTGATCGTGTATCCATTATTTTGAAACTGTCAGACAGACTAAAAGACACGAACACCTTTAACATATATAATATAATTTTATTCATTCTCCCACCACTTTTCCGGCCGGGTTATTAGTCGCAGAAATAACTTCTTATATTTTTCATATCAATCTAGTCTCAGAGAGCTTTTATGTACGCTACCAGCTTTTATGTGCGCCACAAACTTAACTCTAACTCTTTCAAACATGCATTCTCTCCAAATACATAATCTAGCTGACCCAAAATGAGAGTTTTTGGCAGTTTTATTTATGTGGCATTTTTTCTACTCCCAAGAAAAGGTATAGCAGCAAGTAAGTTTTATTTTATTTTATTTAATAGCGTAAAAGTTTCAAGAAATTGCTCAATTTTCTACTCTTTCCTTCACGGGTCAGAGATGAAAAATGTTGTTCCTAAACCTTTATCTTATTGAAATGACTAATTTGTTTTTGTTTTAAATTTTGTTCTGTCTTTTTGAAAGGGAAGACAATGTTACAACGAAAGGAGAGTTGTCCCGGTCATTTGTTCGTTTCCCTACGTTATGACGCTTTAAAACAAGAGATCGAAGCGATGGTGAGAAAGGCCCACCGTTTATGCCTCGCTACAAAATCAACGAACAGCATTGGATGCACGGAGGATCATAATTTAGACCCTGACGGTAAGTGATTCGAACCTCTAAACACAAATAGAAAATAAAACCATACAAAACAGACACTAGTAAGGTAACAATTCAAAACTAGTTGATGCCCCCGAATAATTGGTTATAACAATAATCTGAAAAACAAAATTCCTTAAATTTCTTCATGAATGCACAGGGATGCGACTTTGCGGCGATGCAACAGGGGTTGAAACTTGATAGCCAGTGCAAACTTATTAGGTTAGAAATTTATTTTTGTGCATTATCCAAGAAAGAGAGGCGAGTTATTGGTGCACAAGCCCAGATGTGGCAACAATATTCCATGCATGGACGAATGGTAATTGTAAACTATTAAGTAAACACAAACTGCTATTTTTCCGTAGCCGATGGAAGGTGTTTAACAGCACCACTAACAAATCTATGAACAGAACATAAGAAAGATTAGACCATAAACATGGTATTCTGAATATTGTGTCACTCATTGAAGAACTATCGTAAAACAAATGAACATCCCCTATCAAAAATTACAACAACAAAATTATGCTTCGCCAGTGTTCGTACTAATATCCATATAAAATCATAGAATTACGTCTGTAATTAAACTTTTCATATGTAAATTATTATTGTAATTAAACTTTTCATATGTAAATTATTATTATAATTTCTAGTGACCTAAAGAAAAAAATGATCGTTGACTTTTTATTTAGAGTGAAAGACTTCTTTCCGAATTCATTTCTGGTGGCTGGAAATGTCTGGCTTGTTATTTGCTTTTTCGCTTCCCTTCGGCACTTGAAATGGTCTCGCCCGGAGGCTAGCAACGAGCACATATTTTATTCACTAACTTTTGTGCGACAGGACGAATTTATATTTATATACAAATAAATACACATTGGTCTTTATTATAGAGTGGAGGATTAAATAATATGTGAAACGTCCCATTTAGGCAAGGAAATAAATATCTTATCACATACAGATATTCGAAACAGAACACGAGTGGATGAAAAAAACCTCGATTTTTGACAACTTGCATGTCATTTGGTGAGTAGTATTTAGATAACAACAACAACAACATTAAAGCTAAAATAGATAAAACCCAGGAAAACAGTAAATGCAGATTATGCGGACAAGGAGACGAAACAGTAAACCACATAGGAAGTGAATGCCCAAAACTGGCCCAAAAAGAATACAAAGATAGACATGTGACTGCGTGGGGAAAGAAGTACACTGGGAGCTATGCAAGCAAATGCGTTTAGAACACTCGGACAAATGGTACAAACATAAACCAGAGACAGTACTCGAAAACGAACAAATTAAAATGACATTCGTTTTAGTTATTTAAAATCTATATTTAGCTGGCAATTATTTTACGGTAAAAAAGAAACAATTTCTTTTAAAGATATTTAATTTGTTGCAAAAGATAAATTAATTAAAAGATGAAACCGTCCGTTTTATTTATTTATGGCAACTATTTTACAAGAAGAAGAACGAGAAAATGTATTGTGTAGCAGACAAGAAACACCCACACGTTTTAATTTCTCATCGGTCACAAGACTCTGTCTTTCTGTCGTTTTTAGTCGGACCTCCGGAGCGAAAAGACGTCGTTCTGATTTCGTCCTTTTTTTCCGCCAACCCGACGATATGTGAGATTTCACTGCTCTAATAAAATACATACATCTCTCTTACTTTCTAACAATTATACCTTATGTATCCATTCGGTTACACACATATATACATGTCATTGATGCTTGCTGTCAGAAAGAGAAAAAATGAATTAAGAGAGTAACATAGTTCTTAATTTTTCCGTTATATTAACCCATCGTTTTGATATGTCTTACCAGTATAGCTTCCTTACCGGATCTATTTTGGTGAGCACAAAACCGCCTGTCTCCAATCTGTTCTTTTTTGCGTTTTTTTTCTTTTACTAATTTCTTAATCGAACTCACCAAGGGGCTCCCGACCTTGGATGCCTTCTAAACTACAAATGTTACCCGATAATCAAAACCAGCTAACCTATCCACCTGAACATATAACAAGAAATCGTTGTCTTTTTTTGTTTTTTATTCTTTGCGTTATTGTTTTTACAATATTGTGGAAGACTACAGCTGAATATTTACAAAATGGATACACAATTATTTGAAGTGTATAAAATAAAATATGTACGCTTTAAAGATTTGCATAGTCCACTTAAATTTATTCGAAGTTTGAATGAGAATGTCGACATATTGATTAAACTTACATTTGTTACATAATAAGGTCAGAAAGAACACATTTAAAAGTCTTATGAACTAGAATGTTTTATTTCTTAGATGTTAGAAAAGCCATGTAGTACAGAGTTCTTCCACACGACTATTCTTGTAGGGAGTATGTGTAAAAAGCTCGATAAACGGTAGTTCAAAAAGGTAGTGACCATTTATTGACTGAAATTCAGTTGACTTTCGTCAGTAAGCCCACGTCCGGTGTCAGGATTGTTTTCTCTACCGTATATATCCACTCGCTTTGTTTATCAGCAGCTAGCCTACGTTATATAATCATTTTCTTACGTTTTAAGAACCCACACCACGAATGATTTTTCTCATATTTATAGATATATATTTGACAGTTACCTCCTGTCTTACTCTGCACTCTTGACCTTCCATAACTTCCAACTTCTCATAGCCATGTATTATAAAGATTGGCCTTTAATGTTGTAAAGTCATTCAATATATTACACTGTGCCACCCGATTATAGTTTGATTCAAACATTACTTCTCAATGGCGAAAATCGATACTTTAATTATATATACTAGCAAATAGATGCTCCCTCCGGTCGCATCTTTTTGCTATTTATTTTATTTAATTGCTCAGTAAAATGTGATTTTTGTGTTTCTTACAAAAAAAATGAAAGAAAATCACCCCATCTTTTATTTTAATAAATAAAACACGGAATTAATAAAAACATAGTTTTAAAACAAAATTTACCCTTTACGGCGTAAAATGTAAAACAAAATATCCTAAACTCATTAAAGATCGTAAAAAAAAATAATATTTCAAGTTTTTCAAATCGAAAAAAGGTGTACATAAAATAAAATTAACAATTAAGAAAAGAAAATACAGTAAACACGATTATAAATTTAGTTATTTAATTGCTCAGTAAAATGTGTTTGTTTTTACAAAAAATAGTAATTTTTCAATCAATTACTTTCATAAATTAAACAATTTGATTCAATATTTGTGCTTTAAAACAATTTCTAATAAGATTTAAAACGTCCAAAACGTTTTAATAAAAAAGACAAAGTAAATATATCATTTTTGAGAAACTCGTACGATGAATCTCAGAGAATGTGTCGTTTACATGTTATTAAATAAATAACGCACCCCTGTCTTGTGTCCATCTCTTTCTCCATTTTCTCTCTCTCTCTCTCTTTCTTTCTTTAATCTATCTCTCTTTCTCTCTCTCTTTTTCTCTCTCTTTTGCTCTCTCTCCTTTTTTCTTGAAATAGAATTCATCTGTGTTCGAATAATCAGAAGCCGAGTAACCAAATGTTAGAATATCCGCCGGCTGTTCCATCATATTCCATTACAATCTAATTTAATTACGTAACTCAATTATATAAATTAAAAAAACAATTTCTTTAATTAATTCTATCAACAATACAACTATTCGTACAATTATTACTACATCAACAACAACTACTACAACGATAATCGACTATTCGTACTGATATAATAACATCAACAATAACTACCAGCAATGTGTTGACTATTCGTACTGATATTACTACTATCGCTATCGCCACTAATACTTCTTGATTCAATAATTTTTTGCTTTTAGACATAATTTCTAATAAGATTTTAAAAACGTTTTAATAAAAAATCAAAGTAAGTATATCATTTTGAGCGACTCGTACGATAAATCTCAGAGAATGTGTTGTTTACATGTTATTAATCAAATAACGCGCCCCTGTCTTATGTCTATCTCTCTCTCTCTTTTCTCTCTCTTTATCTCTTGCTCTCTCTCTGTCTCTCTTTTGCTCTCTCTCTCTTTTTTGCTCTCTCTCTCTTTCTCACTCTCCTTTACTCTCTCTCTCTCTCTCTTTCTCTCTCTTTCTTTCTCTCTCTTTTTTGAAATGGAACTTTCCGTGCGTTCGAAATAGGACATTATACTTAATAATCAGAGAGCGGGTAACCATCCGGCTGTTCCATCATATTCCATTACAATCTAATTTAAGTACGTAACTCAATTATATAGATTAAAAAACAATATCTTTAAAAAATTTTAAGATAATTATTATCGAAGAAAATATTTAAAATACATCTGGAAATCTGAACAAAAACAATCATGAGTGTATATTTGCAAATATTAATTGATTAGAATCTTTAAAAAAAATTGATTATGTAAATTTAAAAGACGCGTGATGTTTGGGGAAGTTTTGGAATGGGTATATATATAGGAGCTGATAAGTAGATATGATGAGTGTATATTTGCGAATATTCATTTATTAGAAGCTTTAAAACAAATTAATTATGTAAATTTAAAAGATGTTTGGGGAAGTTTTGGAATGGGTGTATATAAGAGCTGATAAGTAGATATAAAAAGAGAGCAATCAAAACTAATAATATACTTTCGCCTTCAGACAGACAGACAGACAGACAGACAGGTACATAATCTTCATTATTAATAGATATAATAATACGCTAAGGCATTTTATGCTGTACGTACGTTATAAACTACACACATCGTAAAATAAATTAGATCGTCTGTATTTATTGGTTATCAATATGATGTCGTTAAGGTGAAAAATTTCAACTTTACCCATTTTGAAATGAATTGCTCCAAAATAAAATTATGTCGTCTCGTTGACTAAAACAGTACACTTTTATATAAGTACATTTATAAAAGTCAAATTCGTTTTAGCATTGAAGAGGATTTGGTTGACAATTATTTTTACCGTAAGAAGACGGATTATATTAATTGATTAAAAAAACAATAAATTTGCTACAATTTTTAATAAAGAAAGAAAAAAAAGACATATTTGTTTGTTTTTTATTTAAAGAATATTTAGCTGACAATGACAGTTTTTTTAAAGAAGGTAAAAGGTTATTTTTCTGACAGACATTTTTTATTTCCAGAGGAATATGATTATTAACAGTAAATTATAAAGATTGATGAAGAACACGCCGTGAAATTTCCGCAGGGTTTTGTTACTATTACAAGTATAAAAATGTTCTTGAGTCATTTGCTAAACTTTCAAAGAGTTACGATACACGAGTATAGACGGGGTAAAGCTATTTATGACGTTTTGTTTAATCTCGCATTGGAGCATATTAGAACAATTAAGTTATTCGAATCCAGGTATGAAAATGTCTTTGTTGGGTAAGTTATCATTAAACCACCCCCGCATAATAAAGTTCTCCTCAGTCGACGATTCTACTTTCAATTAAAAATAATTGGCTTTGTTTTAATTTTAATGAGTAGATATTGTTAACATGTAGGAGAAATTATAAAATGTTTATTTAAAATATCTGAAGTATTGATAGGACTAACAATGCTATAAACGACAGCAATAAATTTAGGGTGTTTTTAATTTAAATAAAAAGAAAAAAAGATAGACAGAAGTGGCGACTTAGTTAATATTTTGATAAATGACGTAATGATATATATATGTATATATATATATATATATATATATATATATATATATTTATATATGTGTATGTGTGTGTATACAGTCGTCCTTTGGAGTGGAGGTTACAACCAAGGCAGATGTTGCATTCCGGGTTACATCTTTGTTCCTACACATGTGACTGTTTAAATAATTAACAAATATTTATCCCTGAATTGAATGATTCACACGAGTATTGACATCATATATCATAATCGGTAATTCGTTGGCTCCTTCAATCATAAAGGAGTTCAATGAAAGGCTGTTGTTCTTCAATATATATATATATATATATATATATATATATATATATATATATATGTTATATAAAGTGAGTTGAGATCAGCAAAAATAGAACATTATCTATATCAGTTTCAAGAATTCAAACATAACGATTATTTGGCGTACAATCGTTTCACTAGACAATTTTGGAAAACTGTTATTTTATATTATACTTTAAAACCTTTTTTCGTCAACGCCCTTTACAAAATCACAAACAGAAATAATTTTAAATTTTAAATTTTAAAACATATATAAGCTCCTCTTCTTGGGTAGAGCTCTCGTAAAGAAAATCGTCAACAGTTACTTGCTCTTAAGGCATTGTTACTTGGGTAAAAACAATTGGAGTTCTCCGGCACTTGACAATGTTTACATTGAGTTTACATTGAGATTTCGCTTACATTCAGCAGGTGTCAAATGATAGCACAGTGGTAAGAAGCGCCGACTGTTAGCTTAACAGTCGAGTTACGATCACGGCTTGACGCACTTGCTTGTTTAGATACAACGACACAGTCTATATATATATATATATATATATATATATATATATATATATATATATATATATATATATATATACGCTTCTATCACTATTATGATTTTCGTTCTGCTCGAAGTTTATGCTGATAGCTTGTACAGGGGAAAATAACATACACCTCTAGTAACCTGAAAGGATCCAAGAGAAACAGAAACATAATTTGGTTTAACCCCCTATTTTACAGAAATTTAAAAACAAATGTATGAAACAAATTTGTTAAATTGATAATAACACACTGAACGAATTACACAAACTATTTAACACACACAAACTTAACTAAAGCTGTACTGTAAATATGCTACGAATAATAAAAAGCATAAAATATATATGACACTACAAACATCAGAAAACCTCACATGTAACTCTGAAACAAAATCCAAGTGAGCTGTAAACATAATATTCCAAGAACAGACATAGTATACCAACTCACCGTAAGAACTATAAAAATGCAGAACATAATTTGGTTTTAACCACCGTTCAACAAAATCTAAGCACTAATGAAACAAACGTTTTTCAACATCTAACAAATTGCATGAACTATTTTAAAGCAACACACGTAAACCTAATTACAGTTATACGGAAATTACGTTTTTATACGAGGTGAAGAATTATTCGATAAATACCAAAATCAGACCGGGGGAGTCTGGGTCGTGAAGGTTATGACCTGGTTCTCTGTCGGACTGAGGTATGGTCTTGTGCAATTCTAGGAAGTCCACCCTCCCAGTTTTTGCCTTCTTGCCCTTTGAGAATGGTTAAATTTATTACTAATGACCGGAAGCGCCCCTACCGGGGAGTACCGACGGGACTGCCCAAACATTTTTTTAGTGGGCCAGAGTGTTATTCCTCTAGGGTGCTGGCTTTTTAAATACCACTTTCTCGAACCTGTGCCACATCTTCCCGTCGTGGGAGGAAGATAAATGACATCAACTCCAGACTATCATTTCACGTTTAACTTACTTAGAAAAATGCTCCTACACAGTCTTCTAAAGATTGAACTATTTTCCTTCTAAAATGCTATCAGACACTTTGGTATTTAATTAATAGTTATCTGAAGATATCTAAAAACAATTACAAAAAATGTAGAAATGGGGGGGGGGGGTAAATCTAAACGTTTTATATTATTGTTTATTAGCTGTATCTACCCTGCGTTTCGCGCGTTTTTATTTTTACTTTTATTTTTTGTTTTGATTTTTGTTAATCGCATAAATACTTGAGAGTTTGTTTTTTTTACTTACATTAAAAAAAACAATTGTACTAAATCTGCAAGCCGATAGAGAGCGTTATAGTAAAAAAGAAAGGGGGTTAGTAATGATTACCTGATAAATTCAAGGAGGGAGAAACTCGCTTCGTAGTGTCAGCTTTGTGTGCCATTAAAGAGGATAGAATGGATATATAATGAAGCTCGAAATAGCATTTTGTTTTAATTTCGTTTTATTTTACACTATTCCATGTTCGATAATCAATGAAAATTAATTCAATGTTA
>OY744519.1:96469395-96661895 GCA_963556195.1 Sepiola atlantica
TTTTTGGTCATCAAGGGCGGCGTCTTCAATCGGGATAACGTTCTCGGGCACGTGGTCGTTGGCTCCTCAACCACGGCGACTGGCGAACACCACTGGAAAGAAATGCTCTCTCCAAGAAGTACACTTGTGACAAGGTGGCATCAAATCTTACCATTGACACACTAAGCACGATCGGATAGTTGAGCTCTCAAGTGGGAAACATGACGTCTGATATATATTTATAAGTATGTAATATAAGATCGATCTTTTCCATTCGGTTTGAATCCGAAAACCTCGAATTTTCAAAATCTAGATAATATATAGATTATATATATATATATATATATATATATATATATATATATATATATATATATATATATATATATATATATAATATCGTTTAATTATAGCGGAAGAAAATAAACTTTAAATTAATATTTTTCCAAAACTGCTCAATACTAGGTAAATTCCGTTTCAGCACTTTCCATATATATATATATATATATATATATATATATATATATATATATATATATATATATATATATATATATTAGGCAGAATCTTCTCTTGCAGGCAAGTATTGTTGAATATAAGAGACAACTCATGTCTAGATATCATTTGGTAGATCCTTTCAATAGTCCGAATTAGGTTCTTAGTTTCGGAGTGGAATTGGCTGATGAATTTGACATAATTTAGATTTGTCTCCACAGTACTTTCGGACCCCTCTGGGTCCATCTTCGGGGGAATGAAGTTAATCAGGTATAGATCATGTGTTAGTATTTATATATATATATATATATATATATATATATATATATATATATATTATATGTATCCACATAAAATATTATAAGGGGATATATTTTTTATGTATCAATTTTCAGTATTTACTTCAATAGGTCTCGATACGTGAGTAGAGCTAGGTAGTAAGTCATGAAAATATATTTACGGCAATTAAGATACACAGAGGCTTCCGCGTTTGATCTCCGGGGGGGGGGTCGTCAGGCTATATATATATATATACTTATATATTTATATACATATATGTGTGTGTGACTTTAAAATAGCATTTAAATCAAGTTCCACAAATAAAACTTGACATAAAGCTGGGCAATGCACATTTCGACGCGCAATTTATTTAAATTATTTAGATAATTTATGCACTTATATTTATATATAATTATTTCATGTATATACAGGTATAATATTATAAGTCTATATAATATATTGTGTATATATTTTCAATATTTACTTCAACGGTGCTTAATACGTGAGTAGAGCTTAGTTGTAGTAGTATGAAAATATATTTATGACAATTATGTTACACAGGGAGTCTATGTTTCATCCCCACATGGAATCGCCAGGCTAAATACACGAATTTTTGTAATTGATTGTTTTTATATATTGACGTAGTGTTTTGTCTAGCTAACTAACCAATCAAATTCGCTTTTCTTTCTTTCTTACGTGTTAATGTTTTCATTATCAAAAAACAAAGGCTCTTTGGTTAAGCAGTTATTTTTTTAGAAATAGTAATAACTCAAACTCTAATAGCAATCACCCAAATGCAAATAAGAAAGTTAATAGAGAGAAATATGTAACTGTAGAACTCGTGCACTTTGTCCACTACAAAATAACTGTTTAACAAAAGCCATCGTTACCAAGCCACAATATTTGCCAAAGAGAAGCTCAATAACAAAAAATAGTCCATAGTAATAACTTCCCTAGATTTTAAAACCAGTTATATCAACCATAAAAGTACATTTAATAACAAAAAAAAACACTGATGCAAAACATCACTAGCGAACCATTACTGGGAACTAAAAGAAGGCGAACACTCGCCAATAATCGAGTTGAAAATATTATGATGAGCTAATATTTAGACGACTCTATGTAGATTATGTTTGAATAACAAGCTTGAAAATTTAAAAATTTAAAGATTTCAAAAAGTTACTGAACTGTATCAGCGAAATAACAACCAACTGTAGACATAGACTGAACTTCATTTTGGGATAACTACATACATTACAAATAAATAAATGAAATAAGTAAAAACAATGAATAAATCCACTAAATCAATATCTAAAGTAGCAATTTATAATAAAATAAATAGAAAAGAAATCATTTCTATAACGCACATGCTAAAATGAGGGTACCGGTTAATTTCGCACACTTACAAAAGGGATGCGCCGTACTCAAACAAAACAAAACAAAAGCGTATCAAGTAAAGGTCAGCCTAGTCTTTGTATGAGAGAAGATCAGCCATTGGCTAATTATAGTATTAACATGTGAGAAGAAAAATAACAACGAATATTATTGGTTACTTAGCTACACTAAACACCACGTAGATATATAAAACAATAAATAACAAAAATACGTGCACTGATGATTCTCTGCGGGATGAAACATGGACGCCTCTGTGTAGCTTTATTGTCACAAATATATGTTCATACTATAAGCATATATAGCTATTTGAGCTCTCTGGTCGGAAACATGACGTCTGATATATATTTAGAAGTATATATAATTTTATATTATACTGAACTTTTCGATTCAGATTTAACCCGAAAAACTATAGATAATATATATGTGCTATCCTTTATTCATAGCGAAAAAATAAAGACTACTGCACGTACTTTTTAATAATTAACACTTTACGCTGTCATTTTTGCAGACTGTCTGGGCTGAGAGAAGTATTATATTTTTCCTCGTCTTCAATTAAATATGTGACCTGAACCGAAGAAGAATTTATATAGGCGGGTTTATGTGCAAGCATCAGTCTATATAGGCTGGTACGCGTATGTATGTATGTATGTGTATGTTTGTGTGCGTACTAGATATAAACAGTAGGGGTAATTTGTTTAACTTGAGTTCACTGCAACTGAAACGTACGGGACTATTGTAGATTAGGTTCCAGAAATTAAAAGGGTTATCCTAAGAGAAGAGTTGTGCGGCGAGATGCATGTTTAGATTACATTTAAATTTCTGCATGTCAGTACGTTCGGGAAACAGGGAGCAGGGAGGGAGTTCCAAAAACTGACAGCTCGAGGAAAGAAGCTATTAGAGTAGAAAGCTCTCCGGCATCTCGAGACTTCCACAATAAATAGATGGGATTTAACTGATTTTCGAGTGAGTCGGGTGTATTTACGCCAAGGTGGATCCAGAGTAGCAAGTTCATCGGAGCACATTCCATTGAAGTATTTGTAAAATAAGGACAGGGATGCAATATTGCGGCGATGTGACAAAGGCTAGAGCTCGGTTGATAGTGAGAGACCTATTTGATTAGCGACTCTTTTGGGGGCCCTGACTAAGGGGGAAAGACTAGTGGATGTTGCACCAATGGAAAATAAAATGAGGTAACTCCTGATCAGTGGTGCCTAGTGTGAAATCTATTACTCTGTCTTCGAAAAAGTGTTTTGACAGTCTGCAGGCCACAATCTGTGTAACGTTTTGGCTTGTCAACCTTCTACCTCTATTTTATAGTTTATCTTATGTATTTTTATGTGTTACTTTTGTACTGTGGACACATTGTATAGATGGAATGTGCTTTATTTCATTTTGTTTTATTATTTTATACCATATCTCTCATTTTTTCTTTTGTTATCTTTTTATTGTTTTATCTATTTACTTTTTATTATATTTTATATTTTTATTTATCTTATTATTATTATTATTATTATTATTATTATTATTATTATTATTATTATTATTATTATCTCATATATATTTATGTTGTGTGTTTGCTTCTGTTCTTGGAAAAGTTAACTTCCGCTTTGCTCTGAAAATGTGTTCCGGTAAATGTGTAAAAAAGAAATAAAGAAAAATTGTAAAATAACCAGTCAAGATGTATGAAGGCCGGAGAAAGCGGAAATAAATTTATTATCTCGTATATATCGAGTTTTTTTAATATTTTGTATTTATAACAATGTTCTCGAACTCTGTGCACATCGAAATCTATGGTCGAACATATGTTTTTAACATAAATTTATATCTGAATATAATTGATACTAAATAATGATTTCCATTAGTATTGAACATAAAATAAAACTTCAACTTTATATCATTCAGCTCGGGTTTGATAATTTGAGTAGGGAAAAAGTGAGTTTGCAAAGCCAGTTAAAGATTTTTAAAAGACAAAATCACAAATTAGTTGTTTTCTGCTCGCAATAACTCTCTTTTTCTCTCTCTCTTTTTCTTTCTCTCTCGTTTTCTGTATCTCTCCCAGCTAAATCCAGTTTAAATCGTATCGCTACTTATGGTCTGATTTCCTTTTGTTTATAATAAACTATTTTAATCTTTTTTATATTTCTGTCTTTGACTGTGAATTAACAGAGAGAGAGTGTGTTCTCTGTGTATGCGTGTGTGGGACAAAAGAGAGAGTTATACCTACTGTATAAATTAAGAGCGGGGATCAAACGACATGAATTGAAAGTGGGAAGGAGTGATAGACAGAGGCTTACTCAGAGATGTGTTACTTGGTGAGGTAATTGCAAAGTATTACAAATTAGAACAATTGAAATAGATTTTTTCAAACACAACTCAATCCCAACCTTAAGGAAACAAACGTTGATTAACTCAGCGTCAGTATAATAAGAAGAAACAAAAACAATTAAGAGCACTCATGATTCATTTCTGTCTATGATGACTTTGGTGGACGAACCTAATTGGGGAATCGTGTAAGTTAAATGGAACAGAAATATTAATATCCAACTCAGTATGTCTTAATTTGTATTATATATATATATATATATATATATATATATATATATATATATATACATTATTTATTTAAAAACTATACGTAAAATGCTTTATAGACGTACCATGGTTTCATTTAGATAGGATAGACTTTTATTTTTGTTAAAAATGTCGTTAAAGCCCAATTCAAATCATCAGCGACTCATGAAATAAAAACAAATCAAAGAATAGAGTTCAAAGATCACCGTAACGTCTTCTGGGGAGTTCACTTAAGCGTTCCTTTTGGAAAAAATACCGAGTCAATAGGGGCGGACTGTATGTTTATATTGGTCTTAATCGTATCTAAGTGTAATTTAGAATAAATTAATTGCTGGTAATGGATGTTGTATTCTTCTCTTCTTCAATGATGCATTCATATTTAGGGGTTATAGTGTGTGTTGTAGTTTATTTCTCAGTAAGTAAGTTGGATTTTGGGTGGGGTTGGATTCCTGTTATTAAAGGGTTTAAGTGTTATATTTATATTACTTTTTTAATTTTGGGTTAGTGCTTATATTTCTAGTGTATTAGCTCTGTGGATGCTTGGTGTAAATGGAAGGGATACCGTTATCAGTTAGAAACGTTTCCTAAGGGATATGAAAATAAATGGATGGGTCAATATAAGCCTGTTATCGTCATGTGTCGTGTCTGTATTGGTCCGTGTGGAATACTTGTGCCTGATTAACTCTGTTAGATTATATCTTATAACGTTTATGGAGAGGGTATGTGTGACTCGGTAAGGTTTAGATCTTGGTAATATATATATATATATATATATATATATATATATATATATATATATATATCTTTTATTATAGGGTATTCGACGAAGAATATTTATATAGGTATTTAGCTAGTGAGACATAATCTATTAAATATATTTAAATGTTTTTAAAAATTGTGAATATAATAAGGTATCTAATAATGTATGTTATTTGTGATATGGAGGGATTACGAGGGTGCTAGTGTAGGTGGTATTTGGGTTGGTAGAGGAGATGTGAATGTGATAAGTATAAAATATATATATCCGAGGAAGTGTGGTGTTATATTGTATGAAGGAATTAATTTGGTAATAATTAGAAAGGTCTGGATATGGTGTGTGGAAAATGGGCCTTATATTTTACATATAATGTTGAGTTCTTTAGACGTTTGTATGGAAAAGAGTTGTATATTTTCGTTGTTAGTCCATTTGGCTAGTAGAAATTTCCTTCTGTGTGAACATTGTTTAGAAACCTCAGTTTTTATATTCACACAGATTATGGAATGGTAATTGATTTCCTGTAAGATCCTGAATGTTTCAATGGTGCAGTTCCTGGAGGTGGGGCGTTCATTTATCAATGATCCGCCATTTAATTTCATCGGAGGTACTTGACTTCTTGAGCTCTCATATGGTCGTTGCTAGGGAGGTGTTGTGTTTTTATTTTCGGGATATTTGAAAGTGTTAGTATAGGCATAGAACCTCTCTTTAAGAATTGTTTGAGTCATTCCGATGTAAATTTCTTCTTTCTTGGAGTTTACACCGGATATGACTTTGGCTTCGTACATCATTAATCTGATTGTGAAACCTTCTCCTAGTGAGCAGATTCCCTCCTCTCTGTATGAGCAGTGGAGGTTGGGGTATTGATTGGAGTTGTATGTTTAGAGGCTAGAATGGATCATACTGAGGGACAACAAGAATAACTCGTTTTACTGTATTTCTATTAAAGAATTTATGAAGCTTATTAGATGGTGGAAAGTGTTTATGTATTAATAAAATGAATTATTTACCTATGTTATATTTGACACTGAGTGAATAGGGGGTAAACCAAATGATATTTCTTTTTCAATTGTAGTTGTGTTGTCTGGTAGGTTGCGTGAGTTTTAAAGAGATTTCCTCTATATAACTCATTTCGCGGAGGGCTTTGTTGTAATATAAGGCAACTTGTTGGAAAAAATATATATATGCTTAGTTTTTATTTGTTAGTGATAATGACAGCTTATAAAAGCAATGATGAACTTTCTAAGTGATTTAGATGCATCACGTCGCCCCATTAAGGAACGTATATATTTATAGATAAAATAATAAAATAGTTCTTCACGTGTTTCGCTGTATCTACAGCTCTTCAGCGTGGCTGACTATGGCAAGATTCTAATCCACGACCACATTGCCAGCAGTTACTAGTAACCTACAAAGCCTTGCCTAAAATATGTACGATTTTTTGTCACTTAAATGTTAAGTTATATTTTGTTGTATTTTGAGCGATAATGACAGCTTATATATATATATATATATATATATATATATATATATATATATATATATATACAAAAAATATTTTTCAATATCCACATGAATATATGTTTCATCTTAACCAAGAATCATCGGTGTTGCTCGGTATAACTGTACCACCGGTCGCAGCATCCGAATCCCGGACTAAAGTCAATTTTTACTTCTATCGGACATCTTTGCTCCTACGGCCACTGAGGCAGCTATACGACGAAAAAAGGGAAAATACTTATATTCATTAAATAAACACAATCAGCCTCGGTGGAGTTTTGAACCAAGGGTAGGGAAGTTTGCAATATTGCCTCAGATAGAAGCTTTTCATATTTACAGAGTGCTCTTTCTTTTGAAGGGAACTTTACATTCCTCTTTTAACCCTTGATCTTATCTCGATGATGGGAGTCTCTCCAGCTACAAATTAAAAGATTCACAAGTAGGTGTGAAGTTCCTAGGATGTGTCCATAATTTCACATCTGTTCACACACACATTAACGAACATCCAAATACATCCATAAACATCGAAACGAGTCAACTAATAATAATACATAATGTGATGCCAAGTTTTAAAACTATGTAACTTCATCAGGTTCTTTATTATTGTTGTCAATGAGACACGTTTTATATTTCTTCTACATTTGTTATCCTTTTCTATATTCTGAAATGAGAAGATTGTGAACATTAATTTCAATTTTATTGCTTTTTTAATATTTATTTTTACAATCACAAAACTTCGAAATGATTTTGCTTATTTGTATATTTAACTTTTGATTAAAATAATTATTGACATTTTTTTGTTATGTGTCCCTTACTTTCTATATAACTGCAAATAATGTTTTCAGTTCAAACCATTTTAAATAATTTAATAGTTATTACCACAAAGGCAAGTAAGTTTAATCTCTATTATTAAATATTTATTTCTCTAAATACGCACTTTTAAATTCACGTGAACTCACTTTAATCACTAATCAAAGAACCTGTATGTACGAAAATAATTATTATAAAAAGCACATGTATATTGTCGAGTTATATTTCCTTTAATTTGGTCTCTAAGTCATGAAGAATTACCTCCCCTTGAAAAGCAAAATTCTGGCAGCCATCTTTGATATTCTACTACCGTTCAAGCAATACAATGTTTCCAGTTCAACCCTCAAATTGTATCCATATAATTTACAAACTGATTAGAACCTACGTTTTATAAGTCGCCTGAAAAAGAGATCTATCCAGTGTGAAAACCAATCGATGATCTGACTTGAGTATTGACATCTTTTTTACATTGTCATCCAATCTTCAAGCATATTCTGAGCATTATATTTATGAAACTTTCGTAGACAGTTTGATCAAAATAATAAAGTATTATGTTTTGGAACTTGTTTTTGGTTGAAATTGATTTTTTTTAAACAGGAAATATTATGATATATATATATATATATATATATATATATATATATAACGTATAAAAAATACTTATGCTAAGTAAGCCACACAGAAACGTTTCTGTTTTATTCTCGAGGGAAATCATGATGATAATTACTATTGTAATATATATAGCAATATATATTAGTGTATGGGGCGCAGATAAACTATTGAGATAGATGCACTCCCAGTCTTAGAAGAAGGAAAACTCTGATGTAACGCCCGAGGTCTGATCTGCATGCTATCTGTAGCAAAATTGTGCATCGATTGTTTGTTATCAACAGTTCCAAGAAGTGTAGATTGTGCTACACGAGCCTTTTCCACTGAAAATAAATCTTTATGTGGCAATACTCAATTTGATCAGTCTCACACACATTTTAAGCATTAAAAAAACGAGCTGATTTTGCTTTTGGTCACTCATATGTTGACATGGACGGGAGAGTGCGTGATATATATTGCTTCACGATGAAAGCAAGCGTAATATTTGTGTTTGGGATTGAAGATGAGGAATTAGCGATTTTATGAATGCACTTTTAATGATTAATGTTAAGGTAAAGTATATTTTTATCATTGTTTTGATATTATACTACATTTCACTATATCAAATAAAGGTCCACTACTATAGAAGTTTTTCAAAGACATTTCCGTAGTAAACTTATCACTTAGCCAAACTGCTGTTGGATATATCTCTTTTTCGGAAAGGATTGAAAAAACTTATATAGCCGGATCGTGAGTCTGGTGATGGTCCCTCATGGTATAGTCCATCTTTGATACGATTTTAAGCAAGATATTTTGTATATAATTTAATTTATAGTTTGGGCACATATAGGAGACAACGAGCGACACTTAGTGTATAAATGGCTGTTGTCTCTTTCTCTCTATTTGGCTGCTGTTTCCGACTGGTAGTGCAGCACCCCTAACTGTTAGGTAGTGCTAAGAATGGCTGCTCCATCAACAGTTGTATAATATCGTTGGTAATTGTACGTGCCATGTCGCGCATGGAATGGAATCCTAAAGTTATCCCCGAGGGGCTTTCCCAAGGCCACAACTCCCATGGATCAAGTCTCGACTAATAATCTGGTTGTGTGAGTTTATTGGCACCAAACAAACACCCAATTTATACTCCCCACTCTATCTAAAACCAGAATGGCAATGCAAAGAAACAGAAACAACCCTAAACCAAAAACTATCTTCGTCTCCAAGGCTAGAATGTACAAATATCCGGCGGCTTAGAACCAACATCTATGACGTAGAAACCTTTCTCCTAGTAAACTCCCGGGACATCCTAGCACTAAATGAAACAAACCTACAATCCTAAATCTCCTCACACCATTTTGACAGGACTGAATACCCTCCACTCTACCTTAAAGACTCTGACAAACATATGCACAGGCTAGGAGTTTATGTTTTGAACACCCTCCCCATGACTAGAGAACATAGGCTAGAATCAGATAATAAAGTCTACATGTGCTCTAGATTAACTTAACAGCACAGCGTCAATTACTTATATTTCTTATACCCAGGATTGTACGCTGCTTACCTTTGAAAGCATAGATACAGCACTCTCACTTAACTCGAGTGCCCAAATACATGTATTTGGGGATTTTAATGCACATCATCGTAACTGGCTCGGATTATTCAGCTATACAGACGCAGCTGGTAACTCACTGTAGCGTTTTTGACCCGCATTCCTGATCTTGTTGACCGGAAAACTTCACTTTTCGACCTATTCTTGACCTCACTTCCCCGGGCTGGGGTGACGAATGCCCACAGCACACTCGGGAACGCTTATCACCTTGTTATAATGATTGATATAACCCTAACATTCGTCCCAAAGCTAATGAACCGTTGTTCAAAACAACGAGATACTACAAGCACTACAAAGTGAAACTATTTTTCCCTGTTGATCGGTGCGTACATGAGGTAAGCGAATGGTACAAAGCAGACATTGAAGCACATGCCCCCATGCGAAACTTCTAAAGCAAGCCCCACTCTCAACAATGGTTCACCTCGAATTGTACAGCTGCTATTGCTCAGAGGCAGCAAGCATTCCGACAATTCAGCCGCCATAAGTCAAATACGAATAGACAGAAAATTATAGCGTCAAGAAAAGATTGTAAGACTGAGATGGATGAAGCAAAGAGAAGGTATACTAGGATGACCAGAAAACGCATTCAGTCGCAGAAACTAGGTACGCGTGCTTTCTGGAAAATCTTCAATCATGTGGTGAACAATAGGCAATAAAAAATTCCCCCGCTATCCAACCACAATGATGTCGTTTGCATGGCAACTTGTAAGGTTGAACTACTTGTCAAGCGTTTCGACTTAAAGTTCACTTTGGACTCGGCAAACCACTCCATCCCAAATTTCCCAATGCGAAATGAAGCCACACTTGATGTCTTTGCCATCACGTCATCTCAAAGACTCGATACCTCCAAAGCATGTAGGCCTGATCTTATACCTGTAATAGTAATAACGAAATACACTGCTGAACTGGCCGCTGTCCTCTCCAAACTCTACGACAAATGCCTTGCCGAATCTTGCTTCCTTGATAGCTGTAAAATTGGCTCTGTTGTACCAGTCTTCCATAATTCTGGAGATAGAACTGAACCTCCGAATTATCGCCCCATCAGTCTACTCTCGCGATTTTTGCTAAAATCTTTAAATCTTTAATCAATCTGGGATAGTCCAGCACGTCGTTAATGATAAACATCTTTTCGACCATCAGTATGGATATAGGCGAGGACAGTTTACTGCGTATATCCTAACGGTCATTTCTGAACGCATATACCATACACTGGACAAGGCAGGTTGATATATCCAAAGCCTTTGACAAGGTCTGGCATAAAATTGTTCTCATAAAAATTAATTCATATGATATTACTGGACGTATATTTAATATAATTAGATTCTTTCTAACCAAAAGAAATATCCAGGTTGTCATAAATGCAGGTGTACCCAAGGGGTCGATCCTTGGATCTTTATTGTTCCTGATTGTCATAAACGACCTCTTTGATGACATTGTGTCTGAGATGGTATATTTGCTGACGACACCACTCTCTACTCTCATCATGTGGGTAAAACGGACGCGCACATTTTCGAGGCAATGGCTGAAATCTTAGAAAGTGAACTCCAGTTTGTAGTGGAATGGGGTTATAAATGGATAGTAACATTTAATGCTGCTAAGACAAAGCTCCTTTCCTTTAAGGACTACAAGAAAACTCTTCAACAACCGATTCACATGGCAAATAACACCCTAACTGAGAGTCCAACGTTCAAACTCATCGGCCTAACATTCACAGGTAACATGAATTGGAACAAATACATTGAAGACATTGCCAAGGCTTCTGTAAAGAAAGTGGGCTCACTCTACCGGGCTAGAAAACTTCTCACACTTGACAGTATCCTATATCTCTACAAAGCCACCATCCGCCCATTCATCGAGCATTGCTATCACACCTGGTCTGGTGCAGCATCCATTAGTCTCTCACTCTTAAACAAGGTCCAAAAAAGAGTCTCTAATCTAATTAGTCCCTCACTATCCACCAAGCTCCAACACCAGTCCTATCGCCGCAATGTTGCATCCTTGTGCTTGTTTTGCAAGTACTTCAGTAAAATGTGGCCCGACGAACTTGCTGCTCTGGTGTCCCATCAACGTAAATACACTCGACCGACTAGACAATCAGTTAAATCCCATCCATTCACTTTACAATTCCTCAGGTGCCGTAGAGCCTTCTACTCCAATATCTTCTTTTCTCGAGCTGCCGGCCTTTGGAACTCCCTCTCTGCTCACTGTTTACCCGACTGTACCGAATTTGAAACTAATGTGAACAAGCATCTCGCTGCACAACTCCAAATTCAGGATGAGCCCCTAAACTTTCACCCTAATTCTCAGTAGCCCCTTACGTCTACAGTGGCAACTTGCCTTGTTTGGGTGAACTAAGTTTTAAAAAAACAATCTCCAGAGCTACTCTCCAGAACGCGTGTTACTTCTTGCCTATAAACCTGATCCTGATCACTTTTCACCATGAATCACATTTGATCTTCCTATTTCACTTCTATCTAAAGCCACTTTATATATTAAAAAAAACGTTAACCTCGAAAGTAAAATTTGAAAATGTTTATGTTAAAAATATAAATTGTTTGATTAAACAAGGGAGTTCGAAGTTTACAAAATGGACACTGTGTCGTCAGAAGATTCTAAAAACAATGGAAAGAATTGCTTTAAATAGTATAAAAGAAAAATTAATATAGACTTTATTTTGTTTATTGATTTTTTTACAGTAAAAACGTACTATCAAACAAACATGACTGAAAATAATGCATTCGATTCGAGTTAGGGAACAAATTATTAAAAGTAATTTATTAAACTATTATAATAATTTAGACTCAATCCACTGATACAAATATCGGTTTATTAAAACGTTAAGTTATTTCTCTTTATTAAGAAACAATGAATGTTAAGCATATTGTCAGGCAACACATTTACTGAGAGGGATACTCGGAGAGTCAGCAGCCGTTTCCGAAACTAGGACAAGAGAAAACTACCAGATATGCGATAATAAAAAAGCATCGTTTGACCTTCAAACCAGGTGTGAAAATGTGTATGTTACTGAGATCACAATAAAAACCATGTAATAAAAAGGTCAAAAGCGACTCAGAAAAAAAAAGTCACGTGAAAGGAGAAGAAGAAGAAAAAATAATTATGGTTAGATTTTCTTCTCTCGTAGCCACCATTGGAACAACAAATATACACCTAAACCTTTGCATAAGATTGGCTCTACATACGATTTTTTCTAACATATGACGTAGAATTCGATAAAATTATCGACTCTACACCCGATGGAAAATCCAACATCCGACGTCGAAATTTGGTGGTTAGCCCGCTATGCGACAGCACACACAGCGGGATGGAGAGTTCAGTTCACAGTTTCGCTTACATTCTGGAACGAATTAAATCCGTATATAGAGGTTTGACTGTATTCTTTTTCCGCGATTTTCTTTTCTTTTTAAAACGAAACTAGTTTATTTTCTTAACCCGGAGTCCGCATCATTCTATATGGTCTATAACATAGACCATGTCAACAGTCGTAGTGAAAATGGTGCTATGGAACTGATAGGGTTCGAACTAAGGACGTCGGGTCGTCAGTCCGTCGCTGGTATCTACTTAACCATCTCCATAATTCCCGAATATACAGAGTCCCTATTTACTTGCCTTTTAATGAGAGAAAAGTTGGACACAAAGCCGGTTTTTATGTGAGGAGTATCCAGCTTCTCAAAAGTGTTGGGATTAAAATAATCCTGAAATAAAGTTCAATTCTCCCACGTGAGAATGGGGTAACCATGTGCAGAAAAATTCATCAAAGATATGTATAGGATGGAAGTCTGAAGAAGGAACACAAAACACAAGGGTGTAATTTCATATCATTTTAGTAAGAAAGAGAAAGTTGCAGCGAGTATTTACAGTTTCAAACAGTTCATTAGGCATTGGTAAATCATAGAGAGGATGGAAGAGAGGATGGTTTGAGGTTGGTTTGAGGTTTGTTGCGAAAACGTGGTTCGCTAGAACTTATCTGTTTTAGAGTTCTGGTAACGGCGGGAGATCATTCTCGGTGATGCCGTCGTGGGCTGTATCACTAAGAAGACCGCCCGATGTGTTGTTGACTGGAGTGGAGTCGTTGAAAAGGAGACTGCATAGAGTTCGGGTATCGGCGGGAGGTCATTCTCTGTGATGCCGTCGTGGGCTGTATCACTAAAGAGAACAGCCGATGTGTTCTTGACTCGAGCAGAGTCGTGGAAAAGACCCTGTATAGAAGTGGGAGGTCATTCTCTGTGAGGCCGTCGTGGGCTGTATCACAGAGAAGACCGCCCGATGTATTGTTTACTTGAGCGGAGATGTCGAAAAGAGTCTGTATAGAAGTGGGAGGTCATTCTCTGTGAGGCCGTCGTGGGCTGTATCACAGAGAAGACCGCCCGATGTATTGTTGACTTGAGCGGAGATGTCGAAAAGAGGCTGGGAAGCCGTATACAAGGGTGTTTAAGGGCTGGCTCACGTGACACCTTTACTAAATAGGGGTTGCAATGCCTGACAGCCAATCCGTGAAGCCCTTAAGGGACATGGCAACAGCCAATCAGTGAGGGAGGCTTTAACAAATTCCAACAAAAGGGGGCAGTTTGGATGGACAAAATGGCACAATCAAGATATACTTATCTTCCCCCCCCCCCCGACCAAGGACGGAACAGATACTATACTTTGATCCTAACCCGAAGACGAGCAGATTCAATAAAGACATTATTATTATTGTCCTGACTTATTGAGGAACCCCACTTTAAGCTCGGTCTATGACTGCATCTATACACCAACCCACCTGTAGAGAGGCGAATAAAGGTCGAGCATTATTATATGACGTTACACAGACTTAATGATAAATATCGCATCTCTATCAATACAATCAGTGTGTGTATTTTCGTGTGTCTATTCACAATAAAGATTCTAACAAAAGATTTTACTGGCATAACGTCACGGACAAATACAAGCTCTCACTTTCAACATCACCGACTAATGCGCTTCATAAGTACCGTGCCCGAGTAAAAAGAAACTCATGCCACGCACTCATCTGAAAAACAGATAACTCAAGAAGAAGGCGTCATCTGGGTTAGGGCGTGACCTTCGTAAAGTAACTAAGGCCTGTTCACTTAAAAGCGAGATCTGTCGAACAGTCAGACTGTCGATAATGAATGAGAACTTTTTTTAAAAAAGCATTAGAAAAATTTAAAAATTGCATTTCAAAAAAAGAAAAGAAAGGCACACTATTCGAGTTATACCAAAACTAAACTTTATTCAATATGAGAAAAAAACAAGAATTCAAAATGAATAGTTAATTGTTTAAAGTTACTTGTTGTGTAGAAAATATTGTTGGTTATAATGTATGTAAAATTACGTATGTTTTTAAGCTGAATACAATCAAATACTGCAAAAACTGAATTTAGGGAACAAATAAACAATAAAAACAAAACAGACAATAAATAATTTTTAAATGAAAACAAACGATCAATAATTAAAAAAAATAAATAAATACAAACGATAAGTTAGTTTAGATGTTTAGATTAAAGCGGTTTGTAGCCAAATTTTATCGACTAGTTTTTTTTCTGATTTACCAAGCGGCGACAGGGTAAATTAATTCACTGTATTAATTTGCTGTCTGTTTTCTGTTTTTTTAATATTAATTTGTTTTCCGTTTTTTTGTGATTAAATTGTATTTTAAAGGTAATTTCTTCAGCAATATTCTATATTGGATACGTTATTATTATAATGTTTAATTGAAATATATTTTAATTTCATTTTTTAATAAACATTGTTTGATTTTATTTGTTTCTTATAAAAAAATATCCTTCCTTAACTATAAACCCGAGTGGCAACATTTTTAATAAAGAGTTTGATTTTATTATTTATTAATTAATATTTGCCAAATAAAAATTAAAGAAAAAAAGAAGTTCGCCAAAATAAAACGAATTAAAACAGTGAAATAATTTGCCCTATTATCACTTAGCAAATCAAACAAAACTAGTCGATATAATTTGGCAGTTATTTGGAGAGCTAACTTTTCAAATATAGCCGTTTAAAATGAACGCAAATGATGAATAGGTTAGTAAAAAAAATTTTAAAAACGCTAAATAAGTTACTTTAAAATAAAAACAGAAGAAAGATTATAAACTAGAACAAATGAAATTCAAACAAATGATTTCAATACAAAAAAACAATAAAGTTATTTTTTGAATCAAACTCATAACAAAAACATATAGGATAATTTAGTTGGATGTTTGAAATTATATTTTACTGCTTAATTTGTTTTTAGTAATAATATCATTTTCCTTAACACAAAAATTATTTAACAGAGAATGTAACGTACTCCAGACAAGCATGCTTTCTATTTTCTTTTCAATACTGTGATACAAATCACGAAAATCAACATACAAAACATTAGAGAACCTCTATTAATCTCCTTAAAATAGCATTTAATTTAAGATATTTCGAAGTCTCGTTAGGCGACGGCTATCATCAACCACTGTGACATCAGCAGAAAAACGAGAGTCAATGGAAAGGCCTTCTCTTTACGGAGGTCATGGTTATGGTCCTGTGCAGTGGGTGCACGACTAAATTCAGAACTAAGCGCGTAACCGAAGTAGTCAGCCCGCAGTCAGCAGGAATTGATGTCATGTAAGAAATCTGCACACTATTTTAGGATCACATCCTGTCGCAGAACCCGGAACAAGTGGTAAAAATAGTCTTGACTTACCTTATCGTCGCCATAAAAAGAAAGAACATCGATGTGAGTAAGAACAAATACACGCTGGGAGTAGAATGTTCATATTTATAAACCACGTGTTATCGGCGTGATTTAGTCCAGTGGCAGGTGCGTTTTTGCTTTGAATAGAGTGTCGTCAAAAAAAGGTCTACGTTATAAATATCCAGTCTACTACATGTTTAAGTTCCAGTGGAAAATACATTGCTACATTGAATACGGTGTTACCGGAGAAAAATATACCACGTAATAAAGTTCTAGTGACTAGCACGTTTTTTTTTTCCATCAACAGAAACCAGCTTCTCCTCCTTTTACTTGTTTGTCTATTTTATTCCTTCCCATATATCATTAAACGGCTTTCAATATGACATTATTTAAAATTATAATTGAAATTAGGATATCGGTGATGACTACTTTGTTGTTTCTGTGTTGTCGGCATATCATCGACGTTCATCATCTCCGTTGCCTTCGTCTAACGTAACAAAAGAGGCATCAAGTTTGACTAAAATTAAATAAACACCAAAAAAATAATATCAACGTAATTCGATGTTTTAATTGGATGATAAGCGATTTATTTCAGATTCAATTTTGAAAGCCCCTGTATATAATGTGATTATTATATTTTATAACGATGATTGCATACTCAAATAAATTTTGGCTACTGCAATGAATCTGGAAGACTCTCTATGTGATATGATACTTATATTCCTGAACGGGTGAGACGATTAGGATTGCTTGTGGGTTTTGCTGTGGACGGCAGAATCGTGCGAAGCGAATCTTGTTGGCGCCATTTTCAAATAATATGGTTAATTTGTCATTAGCCAAAACGAGGCGAACACATGCGGAAGAATAATATTTCTCCCGCGATATTTGATTTTAAAGAAGACGCATAAAAAGCGCCATTTTTTCTGTTTCTGTCAGGTTTTTTAGCCTTGTGCTGGTCGAATCAGTGGTAGTGGTAGTTTTCGTGTCAAAACGCTTTGGTTTGTGATGTCATGTCTCATGTGAAACATTGGTCTGGCATTAGTGGTTGTTGCCAATTAAAATAGGCTGCTTATATCTTTCTTCATCTATTATAACTTGTATTGCATACGCCAATATATTTTACTCATTAAAATTCGCGGTCGCTTTTGCAAATTCTCAGTGATATCAGACAAATATCAAATGGCATTGGACAAGCGCATGCTTATGAATGCGTGCGGTTTACAGTTTGTAAGTTTGTTGATAATGAAATATAATCACATGAATAATCCTAATATGTGTGAGAATAAAAGGATAAAATTAGAAATCGATAATTATTGATTTCAGTTTGCCTTAAGTTGAGCATCACGGACCGGAAGTTTACAGTTCTTTTCTACACTGACACCAAGTAATTATAATTGCAAGACGACTAACAGGTATTCTGTAATTGTTGCGATTAACTTACACCATATATTTAAAAGTATTAATATATATATATATATATATATATATATATATATATATATATATATATATATATATATATATATATATATATATTATTGCAAGCATGAAGGGAAGACGAATTCTATCGTTTATGATTAAAAGTTAATGAAGAGAAGAAAAGAATAATAATAATAATAATAATAATATGCCAGCCGACCGGTTTCGCCCTATCTTAACAAAGGCTGTATCGAGGGATTTTTTAAAAAACCAAGGGATTTAAATTTTTTTAAAAACGGGGTGAAAGGAGAGAGTACAGAAAATAAAATAGCGTTATGTTATATGTACAATGGAGGATGAATCTTAGAGACTGATCACATCTAATCCCAATAGACATTCCCTTTGCTTGCAAAGGGAGGGACGTTTAAGACGAACGTGGATCGTCTCCAATATGTTGAGATGATATAACGAGTGAGCATGACTGAGAATGGCGGGTTTTTAAGTAAATGGTGTGTAATGGAATACCCGTATCTGTTGTTTTGAACATCCGTTGATCGGAAGGTTCCATTCCTATATATATATATATATATATATATAGCAGGACTGCCAAGAATTCAGTAAATTTCAGAGGAAAAAATAGAAGTAAAACTAAATAATCTGCTTAATATTGTAATTTAAAATTGTCTAAGTTCGTGTTGGGACAAAATCAGAGTAAAATACGTATGCGCCTATTAAGGTTCGAACTTACAACCACTGTCTGTAAATAGAGTACATTAACCGATTGAGCCACCCCGACAATTATAATAAGACGACGCTATTAACTACACAAACATAACAGTACCCATTTCTCTTCCTCTCTCTCTCTCTCTCTCTCTCTCTCTCTCTCTCTCTCTCTCTCTCTGAAAAGGAAACTTTCGTTCTTTCTCATCTTTATTTACATACGCTATCTCACCCATCTTCCCCTCTCTCTCTCTCTCTCTTTCTCTCTCTCTCTTTCTCTCTCTCTCTCTCTCTCTCTCTCTCTCTCTCTGAAAATGCAACTTTCGTTCTTTCCCATCTCTATTTACATACGCTTTCTGACTTCTCTTCCTCTCTCTTTCTCTCTCTCTCTCTCTCTTTCTCTCTCTCTCTCTCTCTCTCTCTCTCTCTCTCTCTATATATATATATATATATATATATATATATATATATATATATATATATATTTACAGTTGACATTGAATATCGAGGAAATCGTCTATTATTATCGGTATTATGAATAGCAGTGTAAGGACTTCTGAGTGTGGGCGTAAAAGCTTCTCCCCTGTTTTACTATGAATGACTAATCACAAATAAAATATTGATCAGGATTAAATATTAAATATCAAAATCATTATTTAAAATTAAAATCGATCGGAAATACAATTTTTATTTTTAACAACACAGATCAATATTTTCCTTATATGACTTACAAAACAGGTTTCATTACGAAGCTTGTAGCAATAAAAAACAAAAAAACTATTGATCACAAAGATACAGGGAAAAAACTATAGACTTCATATTTATCTTTTTCTTGTAGAAAACTTAACTCTCAATGGAAAAATGTTACATTCTAATTTGAAACAAATTTGAACTATTTTCGAATGCCAAAACATTGTACTGTGAGAAAATTTCAAATCAATAAATACATAATTCAACATTTGACAAAATATGGATACTTGATTTCAATTTAAAAGTTTATGTAAACGTTTACTTTGTTGCCGTACTATTTTACATAATCTTTTTGAACTACTAACTTTAAAAAGCCTATATTCAGAACTTTAGGAAGTTCATTGCTGGCTGGCAGGACGAGGGTAGACTCAAGGCGTCCCCTCGTACAATAGCAATGGAGAGGCGCTGGTAGAGCCGAGTTGATTTACGATGATTCCCAGTGTGGTGCTTCATTAATTAACCTAGCCGGTCGTTTCTACGGTGATCGGTTGAAATACAAATCTGTCGAGAAGACTGGCGTATTTTGATCGTTTGAGGTCCTTTGCTGATGATATAGAAGCTAATCTTAACATAAACTGTAAGATTATCTCATAGAATAGTCTCTGACAAAAGGATCGTCAGATGAAAAGAAAACAAGGTCTTTCTATGAATAACAAATTATATGTGCATATATTTAAAGTGACCTACACCATTGGGTGCAGGTTGACATAATAAAAACATTGAAGAAAGGAACAGAAAATTATTTTCTTGAGTCAGTATATCTTCAAGTGAAGATAGCCTTGCTCAGTGTCTTCCCGACAAGAACAGGAGAGAGTGCTGATATTTTTCCATGAGTGCCTGGAAGTTCTCTGCTTTTGCTGACCTTTCTCTAAAGAACTGTGGATGAAGTCTCTAAAGGGTCAGGTCTAAATTAATACAAACAGGCGTTTGATTGGTTATAGTGCGACCAAACAACCTCACTAATGCTGCTCTTCACAAAAGGAAATTCTTTGTGATTGCTAAATCGATGCTACATGTCCAGGATTTGTCGTCGATTCTGTTACTGACAAAGACACAAAAGTGGCAACACAAGTCGCATCGCATATTAATACACCTTAATGGGGGCCTGAAACTCCGAAAGTAAATGTTCTAAGCCACTTGTCTAAGTTCTATTGTCACGCAATTTTAACTATGCCAGTAGGGTTTATATTGCTTTCATTAACTTGCATGTATTAAAAGAATCCAAGAGTTTTATCAAGTCGCCAAGCATGGTGCTGCCACTGAATTTTAGTTTTTTGTGTTGGGAGGAGGTTATTATTTTAGTTCTCTATCATAAAACAACGTTAGCCGGGCTCGAACTCAAGATGTTTTGTTATGACATTTTATAATTAATTTATTGACTGATGTATGTGTGTTCAGTGGTAGAAAACGCAGACTTTTGGATGTTTTGTATACAAAGTCTATCTGGTATTTTTTACAGATACTTATCAGTTCAATTATTATTATTATTATTATCATCATTATTATTATTACTACTACTATTATTGTTATTATTATTATTATTATTATCATTATTATTACTACTACTACTATAATTATTATTATTATTATTGTCGTTGTTGTTGTTGTTGTTGTTTTCTTTTCAAAATGTTAGTAGTTTGGCTTTAGGCTAGCGACCTGTCCCTGTAAAAAACTTTTGCTAAGAAAACAATCAAAGTATGACAAACAAGGAGGCCAGAACTACGATTGTTTCCACCCAGCGATCGTATGACAGATGCTGATAAAAGCTTCACTGAGGAAGTCGGCATCTCAAAAGCCAGAATTCTTTCTGCAAAATAAATTGCACGTGAGGACTCTGTACCAATCATCCAAACTTGCACAAATCATCAAACAACTGGAGAGTTTCAACTTGAACATCTTGGGTCTAAGCGAAGTCCGCTGGAAAGTTTATGTACGAGAACAAGACCATCTTATTCTCAGATCTACAGGATGGTATTCATCGAGGTGGAGTTGCAATCATCATGGACAAAGCTATCGACAGGAATGGACACCTATTAATGAACGCTTAATAACAGCAGGATTCACCACTTCCCATGCAAGGGTCACCATTATTCAATGTTAAGTTTTCACTAATGATCAAGACGACTATGAAAAGGATAGTTTCTACAAACAACTTCAAGATGTAGTCAAGAAAGCTCCAGGACATGCTATCCTTATCGTCATGGGTGAAATAAACGCAGATTGGGGGAACAGAATAGGGTTCAAACACGTACTTCGTCTAAACGCTTTTGAAAACTACACAGATAATGGGGACAGGTTAATCCATTTTCGCTGCATGAACAACATGAAAGTTGGCTCATCACTATTTGATCATAAGTGCATTCACAATGTTACCTGGGTTTCAAACGACCATAAGACCAAGACACAAATAGATCACATCGCCATTGATCCGAAATGGAGATCAGCCCGCTTGCAAGACGTAAGAGTCTATAGACGTGTCGATATTTGTAGTGATCACTATCTATCTATTTCCAAAATCAAAACCAAACTAAAGAAACAGAAGAAGAAAACAACAGCACACAAACGTTTTGACACCTACAAATTGAAAAACAAGGAGACTGAAGCTAATTTTGAGACTTTTCTGAGAAACAGATTTACTATTTTATCGAATGCTACACCAGGCTCAGTTAACTGGTGGCAGAAAGTAAAGAATACCAAGAAGTCACTCAATAAAGCTTGGATTAGTGAGAACACTTGGAATCTTGTGAGTGAAAGGAAAGCACTACATTAGTGAAGACACAATATCACTCCTAAGACCATAGATTCATACCAACAGTATATTGATAAAGACAGCGCTCAAAAAGACAAACCAGTATAGCTCAAGAATATGACAGAGGAGGCCAATATAGTTGCAGCACGTACTTACATGGAAACTGTGTATTAAATTACTAAGATGATGACAGGTAGTTCTAGAGTAACATCAGGTTTTATAAAATCAAAAGATGGAACATTGATCTCAAAAAGAGGAGACAAGTTAGCCAGATGGGACGAACACTTCAAGAAAGTATTGAACAGACCGGAGCCACTCACCCAAGCAGTCACGAAAGAACCCTCCATTCTTCTCCCTATCAACATCAACGAATTTACCGAGGATGAAGTCCGTTAAGCAATTAAAACCCCAAAACGTAATAAGTCACCAGCAGTGTTAAGCATTTCTGCAGAAATGCTTAACTCAGGCGGTGATAGCATCGTCAAATAAATATGCCACTTATTTAATATAGTATGGAACGCAAGTGAAGTTCTGGAAGATTGTAAAAACGGAGCGTCTGTCTGTATTCATAAGAAAGGCAACCTTGTCGAGTGTGACAACTTGAGGGGTGATCCTTCTCTCTATACCAGGGAAAATTTATTGTCAAATCATCCTGAACCATCTGCGTGATGTGGTTGACTAAGAGCTACGTGAACAACAAGCCGGATTTTGACTAAAACGTTCTTGTATAGAACACATTTTTATGTTACGCTGTATAATTAAGAAACATGTAGGATTTCAGAAATCTCTTGTCATCAGTTTCATAGATTTTTTCAAGGCATTCTACAGCATTCACCGGGCATCACTCTGGAGGATCTTGCACGAGTATGACCTGCTTGAAAAATGATCACTGCAATAAAGCAAATTTATGCAAATTCCAAATGTTGCATACAATCAGAAGATGGTTTCAGTGACTGGTTTGTGGTGATCACTGGAGTCCGCCAAGGATGTTTGCTTTTCCATTAGTCTTTGCCATAGACATTTGTTTGGTATTAAAAAGGGCAACCAAGCTTAACGGTATAACGTGGGTCAAAGATCGTAAACTTTCTTATCTAGAATTTGCAGACGATATTGCTATACTTTGCAGACGATATTGCTGGACTAGCAATGAATACCACTGACATACAAAGCATTGTAAACAAGATCAAAGCTGAAGCAGGGATCATTGATATTTATATAAATGCTAAGAAAACTCAAAACATGCTCTCTGGTGCACACCAGCCACCTACAAACGTATTTATCGACCAAAAAGAAATAGCTATAGAGAACAACTTCACTTACTTAGGAAGCTCCTTAAACAAGGAAGGTATTATGCCCACGAGTTGAAGTGCAGGATAGGAAAAGTCTCAGCAGCATTTAATCAGATCTGAAAAAATGTAAAAATCATCTTCAGCTCTAAATTAAGATTCTATAACAGTAAGGTTTTGCTCACACTGCTATATGGAAGAGAAACTTGGCATTTCAAAATACGCCAAAGGGGCAAATTAGACGCGTTGGATTCCAATTGCCTTAGTAACATTCTAGGGATCAAATGGAGCGATAGAATTACCAACCAAGAAGTTATAGACCGCACTAACCAACACGTGGCATCGTCAATAATCTGCAAAGGACGTCTAGGCTGGCTTGGACATGTCCTAAGATTGGCCCAAGAAAGATTTGCAAACCAAGTGCTTCAGTGGAACCCTGATATAAAAAGAAGAAGCGGAAGACCAAAAATGAACGGGAAGAAAACAATCGAGAGAGATTTGATCGCAACGGAAATAAGCTGGAGGGACGCGGTGGATCTGGCTTCAGACTGAAAACGATGGTTTACTTTGACTTCCTTATGGGTCGCAGGATACTGAAGTTATTGAGTCTGAGTCTGAGTATTGTTGTTGTTATTGTTGTTGTTGTTTCTTCTTTTTTTATCTTCTTCATAATAGTATCAACTTTTAGATGTTTTTAATTAGATTTTTTTAATTTCCTTGACTTTAGACATTCAAGTTGTACCTCAACACTTTCGCCGTTCCTAACAGACAAGTCTTTTGCAGAATTGGAAAAAAATTGTCTCTTCAATCTGTTTAAGCTATTTATGGTGACTATTCGTTATGGTTTGAAGCGTTCTAATTACAATGGGAATCACCTTGACTCCTTAACATTGTAATAGTTTAACTAATTCCAATTTTAGATCTTGATACTTATTTATTTTTTCGTGTTCTTTCTCCTGCACTCTGGTATCGAAGAGGCAAGCCATGTCAATAATTAAACAGGTTCTCTTGTTAGTGTTTAGATTATCTATATATTAATACGATAGCGTGTGCGTTCATGTGTCACGCTTACATCAAAAGCTCTGCGCATGCGTGCCGCACCTAGATTTGGGAAAGCATTCAAGTCACCTAATTTTTCCCTTTGGGGAAACGGTTAGCAACATAGGATTTAACGTCCGTTTTTGACGTTGACCTGACTGGTTTATAGTTCGATCCACACCAACCTCTAAGATTTTTTGTACAAGGGGGGGGGGTTAGGGAGGAGACGACCGGGAACACACATATTAATATGATAGCGTGTGTGTTATTTTGTGTCACGCTTACATCAAAAGCAACGACCTTCCGAATCTTTGTATGCTACTCATGAATTAGAGCCAAAGGTATTTACAAAGTAAGGTTTAGTTGTCAAAATATTACCTTCACTAGAAATATTGTATATAAAGAAGTTTTGTAAATTGTTTCATGTATTGTTCATTTTTTTAAATAGATATACAAGTCAAATCTTATCATATTTTATTCAAACATGTATTGGTTAGGAACAAGATAATTAGCATTCACAATATAATTTTGTTTAATTTACACGGGTCCCGCTAGTTATTATTATTATTATTATTATTATTATTATTATTATTATTATTATTATTACTATTATTATTATTATTATTATTATTATTCAATAAGATTTATCACACAGATTGTCATCAGTGATTATTCACTGATAATAACCGATGGTGTTCCATGGAGTCTGAGTGACAACAAGTCTTTCAACATTTCCAATACTCTCCGCCTCTTTTGATAACCATTGCAAATGACTTTGAGTTTGCGCAACAGCCGCTTACCATTGATTTCCGCACCCTTTCGAGTTAAGGTCTGGTTAGTGCGCTCCTTCCTCGGTCTTTCCATCCTACATGACCCTGCATGACTATTTTGTGTGCTATCAGCCATGGCATGAGGAATCACATATATTTAGGGTAGAGGGGGCCAGTTTATGACAGTTATGTGATGTTATTCTTTCTATGTTTTGTTTTATTTGTGTTGCAACCTCCGTGTGGCTGGTTAGTGTTTGTAGTCGGTCGGGGTTTTTTTTCCAAATTTAAGGATTTTCCTGAAGATTCCAGCTGTTTTTATTATTGCCGTTTGTTGTATGGTCTCAGCTTTTCCTTTGATTAAATTTTTCCCGGTCTTTTTCCAGTTTTTTCGAGACTACTTCTAATGCTCATGCGATTATTTGTATTATATTGACTTTCTTCATGTTCCATACCCTTGCAGTTCTCTGACAAATTCTGTGTATTTGCTTCGTTTTTCTGTCCCCTTGATATTTACCCTGGGACGGCAAAATCTACTATTTGGCAGCTTTATTTCTTCATGTTGACTATTATGACATCCTGTGTCTTTGCTTGAATTAGTGCATCTGTTTGTACAACCATGTTCCAGAAGATAACGGAATATTTTTTTTCCAGTACTGTCCTCGGGTTGTGTCGCTGTCATTTGTCTGCATATTAAAAATGCAGTAGTTTGCATAGTTCTCAGTGTACTGCCTTCCCCAGGCAGTCGTATATGTTCATTGGATTCTTTGGGAGGCTATTTTGCTGCATTCAACTATCATGTGATTTATTGTTTAATCTCTTCGTCCACAAAGTCTGCATTTACTGTTTTTCTGTGTTTTGCCTATCTTAGCTTTAATATAGTTCTAATCGCATTGTTTTATGCAACTCTCAGTAGTGATTACATTTCTCTGTTCCAGTGTTCTTTTCGTAGCCATGTCCATATGTTTTCGTGATTCTCTTCTCTTATCATTCTTATTAATCGTAGCTGTTTCTCTACCCACTTTTCTTTTCTCGTCTTTTTGTATCTTGTTTTGTTGCTCTCCGTATTGTTCATGTTGACAGTGTCTCTTACCGTGGTGATCAGACTTTCTGGGGTCTGGGTTATGTATTTTTCCAATTCTTGTTCGTGCAATCCACACAGTCTTCTATACTTACCAGTAATCCCCCATTCTCTCATATTCACGTAGAGTCGATAAATACCATAATTCGAATCTAGTGCATCATGCATGGTCATTAATTCCCTAGTCTTCTGGTCAAGATGCCTAAGTTCTTGTTTGCTCCAGCCTATAAATGGGCCAAAATATCTTATTAGTTCTTATTCCTTTTATAAGATTTCTACTAAATAATTTAGTTTCTAAGAGTTTTCTGGTTCTTCTTGAGTAATCTTTTTTAATCTCTTCTTTCATTTCTGTATATCTGATGGGGTCTGCTTCTAGAACTCCCAAATATTTGTAGTAATCATGTTCACCGAGTGCGCTCATCTTCTCTTGGTTGGGCAATTCTATGCACTCCGCTGTCTTTTCCATTCTAAATTCTATTTGACTGTATTGACTGAAGATTCTGGTCGTGTTTATCAGCTTTTTCAGTTCCTTCTTGTATTCTGCAAATAACTTCAGGTCGTCCACATACATCAGGTGGTGTATTATTTGTTCTGTGTCTGTAAATTTGTATCCGGCATCACATTTTCTGAATATGTTGTTGAGTGGCATCATGACTATGATAAACAGTAGTGGTGATAGTGAGTTTCCTATATATGCCTCTCTGTATTTTATTTCAATCATGTGTTGTTCTCTGGCTGTCAGTTTCAGTCTCCATGTTCCTATTGCCATTTTACAAAGATTTATAATCTTGCTGGATACTTTGTACATCTTTAAGCGTTCAATTATCCATGATTGAGGGATTCTGTCGTAAGCTTCCTTGTAGTCAATCAATGTCATAGCTATGTTCTTTTGTCTGCTTTTTACCTATTTCAGGATCTTTTGATCTATGTATAAGAGATCAGGCGTCACTCTTTTCCGTTTCCAACATCCTTTCTGTACCTCAGGGAGTAGTCGACGACTAATAAGGGAGTGGTAGATCTGTTCTCTCAGATAACCGTTGCAAATGATTATGCGTCATCGCAACAGCCGTTTACCATTAGTTTATCATTAGTAACTACCGTTGATCTACTCTGAAATTTGAGTGGCATTATTCTTCCTCAAGATGCCAGTAATGTTCGCACCCTTCTATGATTATTTTTATTATTAACTCACTATAAGTTCTTCACGCAGGTCATTATCTGTGATTGCTCACTGACAATAACCGGTGGTGTTCTCTGGAGTCCGAGTGACAAAAAGTATCCTCAGATTTTCAGTATTCTCCTTCTCTTATTATGTTCATCGCAAATGATTTTGCGTTATCACAACAGGCGCATACCAATTATTTCTTGCTGACAGCGACCGTTTGTCTTTACTTGGGCGTGGGTTACAATAAGACTCTGCAGGGCCCCAGTACTTTCCGCACCTTTGTAGTGAAGGTCTGGTTTGTGCTCTCTCTCCTCGATCTTTTCATCCTCCTTGACTATTCAAACCTCTTTTGTGTAGTATCAGCCGAGGCTGGTAATATCACATTGTGTTTTTTTTTTGGGGGGGGTGCAATTTACGAGATTTCTTCCAGTAGCAGTTCCCTCAGTTTCACGTGGTGTTCCTTCCAGTTTTTTTTGTTTTATGTGATGGTGTTCTTTCTATGTTTTTTTTGTGTTTATTTATGTTGCAACTTCCATGTTACTGCTTAGCGTTTGTAGCTTATATAGGTTGGTTTCGGCATTCGAAAACTTTTCTTAAGATTTCAGCGGTTTTTATCATTGCCGTCAGTTGTATAGTCTCGGTTTTCCATTATTATTATTATTATTAGTAGTAGTAGTAGTAGTAGTAGTAGTAGTAGTAGTAGTAGTAGTAGTAGTAGTAGTAGTAGTAGTAGTAGTAGTAGTAGTATTCCTTTTGACTACATTAAGTGACCATCAAAAACACATCAAATTCCCAAGGACAGGCCACTATTTATTCTAGAAATTGACAGCTCCAACATACATAAATATAAATGAAAAGCACATCTGCTTACAATGCCAAAGCAAGGTACGTGCTGTGAAAGTCAAGGTAGCTTTCTGCACTTAGAATGATCTTTTCAGGTTTACAATTGACAAATACAATAACCTTTGCTGTAAGTGTTAAATTTTCACCAACTATATGGGGGGAGCGACAGTCTATTTGTAACAAACAGTTCAATTAAATCATATATTTGTTTACTTCGCGTCCGCACGCTCACCGCAGATTATCCGATGACCGAGGCTACTCCATCTTTGATCTTTCCTGCAATCAAAATTCAGCACAGCAAACGCACAAAAATATCGAATTCTAACTGAATTCGTAAAAACAACCTTATATTCGGCTGGTAATCTTGCCTTGATCTTCGCTAGTGGCGAAAAAAAGATCTGGACTGCAGATTCTGGGGCCTGGCCCCTCATTTCGGTTATCGTCAATTCTTAAGTCATTGCTTATCACGACTAATCGCCTGAAGCTTCCAACTCACTCTATCGCCATCTCTTTCAGAGCCATGTTACGTAATATCTGCCAGCTAACAGTATCCCACACTTAACATATATTGACCTCGGGCCAGCGAGTTGATCTCTGCTGGCCTTTCGCCTGCTCCATTTCCTTTTATTCTCAAAGCACTTGCTTACACAGCTTTTACTAAAATATAGTATCCGAATGGATAACAGAAGTCCTACCCTTCCTTCTAGAATTAGTGGTATCGTTCTTGTCTTAAGTTGCACCTTCCGCCAACTTCATTATTGAAAAAGAATTCAAACTTAGTGTTATCATTGAAATATAACATAAAGTTGATTCTTGCTGAGTCATTAGTGATGGGCTAGCTTTTCTACATCATTACTAATACTTATTATTATTATTTTTATTATTATTACTATTATTTTTATTATTATTATTATTAATAATAATAATAATAATAATAATAATAATAATAATAATAATAATAATAATAATAATAATAATAATAATAATACAGAGGGTCGAGGAGGGAAAGCGCCAACCAGACCTCCACTGGAAGAGCGCGGACAGCTCTGGGACCTTGGGGAGGCTTGTTGCCACTCGGGCCCCAGAGGGGACCAATAGCCCTTATCAGCGGGAAATCGGTGGTAGGTGGCTGTTACGATACCGCAAGGTCATCAGCGGTGATGAACGAAAAGAGGTGGAGCATACTGGAAGTCTGAGGAGACTTGTTGTCACTCAGACTCCAGGGAATACCACAGGTTGTTGGCAGTGGGCGATCACTGACGATGACCAGTGTGATAACTCCTAGTGAGTAAATAATAATAATTATCCGCTATAAGTTGTTTTCTCACTGACAATAAGTCATGGTGTTCCCTGGACGCTGTGTGACACCTAGGCTCATCAGATATGCACCACTCTTTAGCACTTCGGTAACCCTTGTAAGTCATTTTGCGTTATATCAACAGCCATTTACCATTGATTTATCGCTGGCACCGACATTTGGTTTTCTCTGTGGTCTGAGTGGCAATAAGCCTCCCCGAGGTTTAAGTACACTCTGCCTTCTTTTAAATGAGGGTTTGGTTGGTGCTCTATCTCCTCAGTCAATCCTCCTTGACTCTTCATGACAATCTTCTATGGTACCAGCAGAGGCACGATGCGAGGGGTGAAAGCGGTTTATTAGATTACTGGCAGTTGTATTTCCCTAACCCTTGTCTGATGTTCTTTCATTATGTTTGCTTTATTTCAATTTCAATTTGTCTATACTTGGTTAGCGTTGTGTGGGTCAGTTTCCGCAATAAAGGACTTTTCTTAATATGACACGACAATAGTCCCATTTTTAGGGAACTGCAAGTCCCCATAGTTAAAAGCCCTTTTTACCTAACTGTGACTGCCCTCGCGAGGAGAGACGTAGAAATTGACAACTGTGTTTTCGCATCCAGAATGTCCCTACGGAAAGAGTTTGCCGTCAATCAGAGTTGAACATCTTCAAGTTGACAAGTTGTTATGCAGTCGAGGGCCCCTTAGTATATTTTAAAGGTCAAATAGCTGACCCAAATGAACGTATTATCTGCAACAGTGGAAATTGAGAGCCCCAGTAACATTATCTGTATCTCCGTTTCTTTTCATGCATCTCTGTCTCTTTCTTCCTCTCTCCCCGCTCTCCCTCTCTCTCGCTTTATTGCAGCGAGATATTTTTGTTTGTCTTTTAAATCTGTACGCGATAGCCGTGTGTCACATGCCAATCTCAGCAATTTTGAGTTTTAAAAAGGTTCTTTAGGAAATGAATAAATTATATTTTTTCATATATAATGTGTTGTTCCCTACTTACGAACCTTCAATTTCCAGCGATGGTACCAGTCAGAATTAATTATCTGGAGAGAATTAATGACCCCTAATGACACCGCCGAAAACCCGCCGTTCAACCACCGAAATACCTGACCGGGTATAATTAACCCTTTCATTAATAGGACGTGCTATCTTTGCCACTCAGGAAGCTTGGTACCGTGTCAGGACGTTAACAGCCCTTCCAAAGACGTCTTCACAGCACAGATCACCAAGTTTACACTCCCCCAGCTAGCGATAGTACTACATTAAGATTTCCGTTGTTTTATCATTCCCCTCCGTTGTATGGTCTCAGTCTTCCCTCTTATTCGAATTTCTCCTATCCTTCTTTCCAGGTCTTTCGAGGTGTTTTTAGTGTTCTTACAATTATTAGTATTATCGTGATTTTCTTCATGTACCATATTCCGTTTAGTTCTCTGACAAGTTCCGTGTATTTTCTTCTTGTTCTTCACATTGTGAACTTCTGGTACCGTAAAATTTCAGATTTGGCAGTTTTTCCCTTCTCGTTAACTATTTTCCGATTTCCTTGCTTGCATTAGTTTGTCTGTTTGCGTCTGCATGTTCCAGGGGATATTATCCTTTTCATTTTCTAAACTGTCTCCGGAGTATGCCTGTACCATTTGTTTACATGTCTAAAGTGCTGGCATTCCTATAGTTCCCAGTGTACTGCTTTCCCCACGCAGTCGTGTCTGTTTTTTTATTCTTTGGGGGCTAGTTTATTATGTGATTCATCGTTTCGTCTCTTTGTCCACAGAGTCTACATTGACTGTTTTCCTGCGTTTTGTCTATTTTGGCTCGTATATAATTCGTTTTGATCACGTTGTTCTTTACGGCTGTCAATAAGTGACTCCGTTCCTGTGTTCAAGTGTCCTCTTCGTAGCAATTTCCATGTTTGTTTGTGGTTCTTTTCTCTGGTCAGTTTGATAAATTGTCTTCATAGCTGCTTCTCTCTGTGTTTTTGTTTTATTGCCTTTTTGTTTTCAGTTTCACCGTTCCCTGTATTGTTCATTTTGATCATGACTCTTGCAATGATGATCAGATTTTGCTTTCGGTTACATATTTTGCTAATTCATGTTTTGTGTCATCCACACAGTCTTCTATACTTACCAGTATTCTTCTACCTTCTCACCTTTTATATAGAGTCAGTTAGCATCATCCTTCGGGTTTATTGTGCATGGTCATTAATTTCCTAGTCTTCTGGTCCAGATGTCTGATTTTTTCTCTTATCACGTCACCCACATTTTCTATAATTAATAGTCTTCTTCCCTCTTCTTTTCTTTTATACACAGAGTTTGTCGGTATTTCGTCATTCTCATTTGGTGTATTGCGCATTTTCATTAGTTCCACAGTTTTTTTATATGTTACCTGAATTTGTTTGTCAAGCCTATGAATGGTCCATATTATTATTATTATTATTATTATTATTATTATTATTATTATTATTATTATTATTTACTCACTAGGAGTTATCACACTGGTCATCGTCAGTGGTCGCCCACTGCCGACAACCTGTAGTATTCCCTGGAGTCCGAGTGACAACAAGTCTCCTCAGGCCTCCAGTATGCTCCACCTCTTTTCGTTCATCACCGCTGATGACCTTGCGGTAATCGCAACAGCCACCTACCAACGATTTCCCGCTGATAAGGGTCATTGGTCCCCTCTGGGGCCCGAGTGGCAACAAGCCTCCCCAAGGTCCCAGAGCTGTCCGCGCTCTTCCAGTGGAGGTCTGGTTTGCGCTTTCCCTCCTCGACCCTCTGTCCATAATTTTTGTGGCGTCAGCCTATGCTTGCGCCTCATTCGTGCGGTTGTATTTTCCCCGGTTCTGTTGTTTTGTGCTTCCATGTGTTTGTTCTCCATTTGTTGCTTATGTGGGTTGGTTTCCGCATTCGAGGACATTTCTCAGGATTGTAGCTGTTTTGATCATTACTGTCCTTTGTATGGTCTCAGTTATCCCTTTGATTCCTATTTCTCCTAGTCTTTTCTCCATGTTTTGGGGGACTGTTCCTAGTGCTCCTATGATTATTATTATTATTATTATTATTATTATTATTATTATTATTATTATTATTATTATTCTTATAATTATTATTGTTATTATTATTATTATTATTATTATTATTATTATTATTATTATTATAATTATTCTTCTTATAATTATTATTGTTATTATTATTATTATTATTATTATTATTATTATTATTATTATAATTATTATTCTTCTTATAATTATTATTATTATTATTATTATTATTATTATTATTATTATTATTATTATTATTATTATTATTATTAGCAGGTAGTGTTTTTTATGAGCTACTTAAAAGTTATTTTGTATCCCTAATCTGTTGTATTTCTGCTGTCTTTAAAAGAATTACAACAAACATTGGCGTATAAAAATATAATGATATATCTTTATTGTCAGTGGCGGTAAACGAGTGGGGTGAGTGAGTAAGAAGGACACACAGGAATTGGTGGAGTGGTATTCTCGTACTCGATCAACAATATAACGCCACTGTTTTCCTTCTTTGTGTGGGCAATAAAAGGCAAAGATGAACGGATACTGATACAAAAACACATAAATGGCTCTTCATCGGAGAACATACAGATGTAAACAATCAACCGTGTTTTGTTTCTTCTGGTCAGGTACGTGTCTATGCTGAATACGTTTTATTCCTGGCAGGTGAACTTTCCGATATACCCGGCCCGAATATCAAGTTTGTGTTACTTCACATAGAGAGCACGTTTTTTGCCGAATAATAGCTGTCTAAAGTAATGAAGATCTTTCGCTATGTTTTGATTTGTTATTGTATTCCAACTTCCGTCAAGCACTTCTCAAATTTCGTGTAAATTGATCCAAGAGCTCTGGTTACAACCGGCACCACCTTTGCCATTCGACTTGCTCTGCTCTGAATTCAGAATAATTGTAAATTTTATTGAACTCTTGTTCATTCAAAACAAGCTTCACATTGTGTTCACCTGGAACCGATATATCGATAATTTTGAACGTGTCAGCTTGTTTGTCAATCACAACGTTACCAAGCCGTCCGTGCTCACTAATCCTAGCAGTCTTCATTTAAAACCAACATACTTGTTAGTAGTAGTAGTAGTAGTAGTAGTAGTAGTAGTAGTATATATATATATATATATATATATATATATATATATAGTTAGTTTCTCTGGGAATTTAAACTGCATTTTTTCTTTTGTTTAAGATGACTCAAAGCTTCTTTAAACTATATATATATATATATATATATATATATATATATATATATATATATATATATATATATATATATATATATATATATATAGTCGTAATCGTAAATCCACACCAAATAAGGTATGTGTATATTTTTAATACTTGTATGTACATGATTCCCTGCTAAAGTAATTAACCAACCATTATGTATTTTAGAACACAGCTGCTAGACATAAGGGTATGTAATATGGGCTATATTTAGTTCATTTTAGTTTAGTCAAAGGAGGCAAAGAGAGAGGGGAAGCCGTTTATTAAATTGTAACAATGGATATTAGAAATCAATTAATAAATATTCTCCAAATTTACGTTTTTCTAGTATGTTAAAGGGGTTTTAAGAGGCATAATATGTTATATTGTAATTCAAATATTTCAGATTTGCATTAAATTTGATTCATAGTCATTATACACGAATTAAGCATGATTCCCTGAATTTAAATTTCTTCTTAAGATCCCTTAAGCTTAAGCTTAAATTTGAGCCATTTTCTAGAGTCAAAATTATGTAATAGACTTGGATCAAAATTGGAATAAGGATTCTAGACATAACGTTTAGTATCATTATAGCTTGATTTTTATACGTACAAGTACATAAAAGTGGTGCAAAACTGTTCTGTCCGGGGAATTAATTTTACCCGTCTTGATAAGTGTGTTCTTCTAGTTCTCTATAAACCTAATAAACGTATCTCTCTCAGTCTGTCTGTCTGTCTGTCTGTCTCTTTCTCTCTCTCTCTCTCTCACACTCAGTCTCACCCACACTCTCTCTCTCGCTCTCTCTCTATTTTTGTCGTTTCATTACTCTTTATATCTGTATTCCTAGGTGTCCACACATTTCTCATTACTATCCCGCCCTCATGTCTGTTTTTCTACAGGATGCATATGCTTTCTTTTGTTTTTCTAGTTCCCTTTAAGTAAAATTAAATTATTTGTCTTTACTGCACTCGCGAAAGTTTCATGTACTTTAAATATCATCATCGGTAACTTGTTGTGTAGATATATACGTTGTATATGACATTAGTATTACGATATGTGGAAATAACTCATTTAAATAACATGTTATATTTCATTATTAGCATATGTCTAAACAACTGAATGTGGTCGTAATATCACTTTCTCTAATAATCTTGAAGAAAAGCATGAACCCACCTTCCCCTATTTGTGTCTGGATCAAATAGTATATTAGACTAGACTATCAAGCCTTGGTAGAATACTGGAAAACTAAGTGTTGGAGAAGGAAAATTCCTAAATAACACCAATACTTCTAGGCTCATACCATCAGTGTTTCCAGTCGTATAGGGCATACTATTGTTACTGGATTCACGCAATACCGTGCCAGCAGAAGTGCGAATGTAGATTATGCAACCATTGCTTCTCTAATTCTATTTATATAAAGTTATGTATGTGTATATCTTTATATATTTGTAAGTATAAGAGTTATTTCTAAACTAATAAACAGATTATTATTATTATTTTTGAAACACAGCAGCTAAGCGTAATATGCCGTAATATGAGATATACTTAGTTTGATGTAGTTATATGAAAAGGGGTAAAAAGGGGGCGAAAGTCCTTCCTGAATTTCAGATCCCTCTAATTTTTCTTAAATTTTACCGATAGATATTAAACATCAATTAATATATATTTCCCAAATTTTAGGGGTGTTTTTAGTATTTTAAAGGGTTTTAGTAGAGGCACAACCTCCCATTTGAAATTCAAATATTTCAGATTTGCATTAAGTTTTACCAATAGTCATTAAACACGAATTAAGCAAGGTTCTCTGAATTTAATTTCGTTTGAAGACCACTTCAGCTTAAGCCTTAAATTTTAGACATTTTCTAGAGTCAAAATTATGTAATGAAATTTGATGAGAATTGGAATAAAGATGTTAAACATAAGGTTTAGTATGATTATATTTTTATTTTCATGTTTGTAAGGGTACATGAACGTGGTGCAAAACTGCTCTGATCGGGGGAGGGGGTAATTTTACCCGTCTTGGGACAGGTATTCCTCTCGTAACACTATGAAATCATCATTGCACAGCCACACTTTCACTGGGTGTCCATTGACTCTAGAGACAAGGAAATTAACAACAATTATTTTATTAGCCTCGCATTTCGGTTGTGATAGTTTAGTTATAGTATCTTCCCTCCCTTATAATTTGTCCAGGTCGTAGTTTCAAATCCGACAAGAATGTAAATATTGCAACATCTAATAACATATTTATGTCTATCAATTGATAATTTTATGTCAGTGGACAAGAAGGTTAAGACAGTTATATAATTAAGTTGCATCAACGGTACATCTATATAATAATACGCATTGTATATATGTTTATGCATTTTATTGTTTCTGTAACACCCAATTAACCCACTTATATGTTAGGCGTAAGGTTTTCTTCAGATTTACTTAAAATATTCTTTTTGTATTAACATAGGTTTTCAACTACTTTTTTAATATAAGTGTTGCCTATTTAATAAGTATTATTCTTGTTGTCATCCCACCAGCGAGAAAATAATTGTAATCATACGTAGGTAAGCAAAAGAAACACTACACGCATCACAGTGTGATAGCTGAAAACAGCTATATTTAGCAAAGTAAACTTTGCAAACCTTTATTAATAATCTCTTGTTTCGTTGTTGTATTTGTTTATTACTTTATCACACTTTTTCCGCCATATTGTCTGTTTACCGAAAGGGACATGACTCTGTTAATAAATAACGTAAGTGGACTTCATTTTTTACAGTCTTCGTTATGATACAATCATACTATAGTCTAATATATTAGGTTTAGTGAATGAGCATATTAATGTCAAGGTTAACTAATTACGCGTCATAGATAAATTGAGTAACAATACTCGCTTTTATTCCCTACAATACTCAGTAAAGAAACAAATTACACATCAAAGGGAACCTTCAGTTCCGTTATGGCAAGACAGTCCAATGTATTATCTTTCAGACTAACTAGACCACGTTGTCATTCTGTGGACAGTGTTTCTTGTATTATCTATTTCTTTCGGGAAAGGTGATTCTCAGTAAGATAGTTCGAATCTTCAATAGAGTTAAGTAGGTTATTTGGTTCTACCAATTTCTACTGATCTCTTTATCTTGCCTCGACCATAATTACAGATGTTCTGCTCTCCTTCCGTCTTTCTCTCTTATTGAAGCTCATACAAGACAGCGTATCCCATTGTGTCAGAATGTATAGTGTTATTCAATGAGATTGTTAATAATATATTACGTATTTTTTATTTTCTACGGAACTCTTCATTATAGTAAAGAAAAAATATAGTTTAATACATGTATTGCCGAACGTTTATTTTAAAATGATGAGATTAGAAATATATTTGAGCTTTTCGTGCCACAAGATTAAATTTAAGTCATTACAAACTCCGAAAATACTTTATGAATGGATATTAAAAACATGAGTTCTATTGTTGTGGTACTATATTTCTTTTAATCTGTTTCTCACATCTTTTTATATGTCAAGTAAAGTCAATTTTCCCCGTACTGTTGTGATTACAACAAGCTATATAGAAAAACTGTTTTGTCAGTAATTTCCGGTCAAATGTTGGCCCTTGTATTTCAATTAATTTTATTCAGTTTTATATTTTATCCTGATCAATATTTTTTTAATTAATCATAAAGGAAAACGGATGAGATCTTACCCGCGAAGTCACAAGTAGTAATACTGCCACTTAAATCGCTGGTATTAATGTAATAACAGCATATTTTTTTCAGTATTCATCGGTGAAAAAGGGGAAAGGAAGTTTGATTTGTCCTTTTCGCTTTCTTTCTCTCCTTTCTTTCATTGCGTTTGGCTGACCTACATTCGACTCTAAAGTGAAATAAGAAGAAAAAATGCAGTCTGGTTTATGCATTTAACTAACAAAAATAATCTCTCTCCGGTCGCATAATTTTCTTAGTCTGGGAAGATGATATGGTGAACGATCATATAATACTCTCAAACGAGGAGGTAATGACTGGGAAGATGATATCATGACGAACAAATACTACCCCCAAAGGAATAGTTAATGCCTGGGAGGATGATATTATGACAACAGAATAGATAGTACACTACTCTTACCCTCCAAAAAGGATAAGGTTGTCTAAGAGAAAATGGTCTCATGACAACAGAACAGATGCTACATTAGTCCATCCCCCTAAAGAATGATGTAATATCTGGGAAGATTAGCTTTATCCCCTTAAAAAGGAAAAATTAATTGCTGAAAGGATGGTCTTATAACAACAGAACTGATACTAGACTACCCACAGCCATTAAAAGACAATACAATAATAGATTAAAGCAGGGTGTTTTTAATTCATTTAAAATGGCTAGTCATAAAAACATTATTTTTATAGTTCCTTCGCCTTTTGGCTAAGATCGATGTATAGTATTTGTTCTCAGCATCACAGCGACATCAGATGTTTTACTATTGACGAAACTATTGCGTATACATAAGAAAATATGACAAATAAAATGGCAAATGCATATTAAAGAATAGTAGTTTATTAGAAACTGTTTAAAAATAGATATTCAAATTAGCAATACGCAAAGATGTTTACGGTTGTTTGCAGATTACTATATATGATGTATTTCTAACTGTTATGATATATCATAGAATTAAATAATCATAAGCTGTTTTGATGTTGATATACCTCGGATAGGTGGAAAAAGCTTTCGAATTTATACGTCTAGATAACGCCACCATTATGTACTTGCCACTATGAGTCATCGAAAAAGAGAGTTTGTGAGTTCGAACCTGACCTGGAACATAATTAATTTTATTGTGTTTTTCCTAAAACAGAACTTAAACATTTCAAATTACTATATTAAGTAGATTTATTTCTATAATTTTTCTTTACTTTTATATACCCCAAACAAAGCACATTGTCACTGAGAAATAAGCGGCTACTGTAGATTTGGAGCCATATCCATAGGTGGAGAGTAGGTCAGCGAGATGTTTGTTTACATTACATTTAAACTTCTGCATGTTGGTACATGCAGGTAAACAGAGAGCAGGGAAGGAATTCCAAAGTTTAGTAGTTCGAGGAAATAATCTATTATAGTAGAAAGCCCTCCGGCATTTGGGGACCTCAACAGTGAAAGAGGTGAGATTTAGCCGATTGTCGGGTTAATTGAGGCTATTTACGTCGAGGGGTCACCAAAGCACATTTCATGGAAGTGCTTGTAAAATAGGCACAGGGATGCAACATTGTGACGATCGCACAGGGGTTGGAGCTTGGCAGACAGTGTGAGACCTATTAGATTAGACATTCTTTTTTTACTCTATCTAAAAGTGAGACACTAGTGACTGGTGCACCATCCCAAATATGACGACAATATTCGATGAATGAACAGATGGTGGCTTTAAGGAATATGCATTAGATATGTGCGCGTTCGTTTTATTCATATGTCGAGAATAGAGCGTGGCGCCATCGACAAATATGACCGCATCACACACAATTGTATCAGGGACATCGTTTATGAAGATCAGGAATAATAATTGTCCAAGGTTCGACCATTGGGGTACACCCACATTAATGCCATGTTGTTTGGATATACGTCAATCGAGGACGATCTTTATTTTTCTTTTGGTTAGGAATGGTTCGGATTATATTAAATATTCGTCCAGTAATACCGTACTAAATTGATTCTTTATGAGAAGGCCTTCATGTCAGACATTGTCAAAGGCTTTTGTTATATATTAGCGCTACCGCCCAAGATTCACCTGCCTTGTACAGTCTATCGTATCTACGTAATTTACGGACATTAGGACTAGAAGCGATGCCGGGTAGCCCTGTTAGTAAGTTATAAAATTCACAAATCGATTATCAATGAGATCCGAAATTCAGTAATACTTTTTATTTCTTGCAATATTAATTTACATCACTATAACCATGAGGGTTTGATAAGTCCTGCAGAACGAACCTCTCCCTGGTTCCCGACCATCTTATGGTGATTGTCATTCAGGGTTTTTTGCCTTAGTCACCACGTTAGGCACTGCGGGTTGGTGACACTATTTCCCCATAGCTAGGTCCACATACATACATATACATATATACAAAGATTTCATTGTCCGATTGTAGTCGCACATATTGTTCAGCGGGCCGGGTGTGTTCTTACAGATCTTAATCGCCGTGGGTCTTGTAGAGATATATGTACATGTAAGATAGCCATGCTCTGCGTTTGTACGCTACGCGGAGCACTTTCTCCTTCTACAAAATCTTGTTTCAGTTACAAGATGAAGCAAGATAACTGAGAGACGATGTAGGTTTTATATCAGAGTTTCCGTCTCCTAGATGGATGATCTAACAAAATCTACGGATCCATCTCGCCTGGGTACTATACCAGGTATTTTTACGCCCCCGCTAATAATGAATATGTATGTATGTATGTATGTATGTATATGTGTGTATGTGTGTGTGTGTGTGTGTGTGTGTGTGTGTGTGTGTGTGTGTGTGTGTGTGTTTTACAATGAAGACCGACAGGATAGGAAGTTACTAATCGACAAAGACAAAAGAAAATACGGGATAGGAAATGACTCATCGAAAGAGACAAAAGACAATGAGGGAGTGGTCAATTTCCATTGTTCAGGACAGGTCACTAAGAAAATAACACTGGACACGACATTTTAGGAGTGACAGTGTTTTACGACACCTGACTACAGTAAGGTAGGTTAGTTTTACGACAGTTGACGACAATAAAGTTTATGGCAAAAGTTGACGAGTTTAGGTTTCGGAGAGAAGACGAGCAGTTAGGATCGAACTTCCCGAGAGAGCGGATCGGACCGACAACTGACGAGAGAAATAGCGACGACCACGACTGGGGTACCTATTTTCGCGCGGACGGAGAAAAAGCACGCCTCCCAGACTCAATCGAGATATATGAACATTTTTCTTGTGCTGATTTATTTTAGCGTGAACTTAGGCGATCACTTCTGGCAACATATATATATATATATATATATATATATATATATATATATATATATATATATAGTGTGTGGATTTCAATTTTGTGTAGAGAATCTGAATAACAGAGCTCAATGTAATTCAAACAGAGCAAAACAGAATTATAAAAAGAAAAACTATACACACATTAAGGTTGTACACATAATAACTTATTTCGACCCCTTTAATTAGGTCTCCTCAGATGTATGGACAACCACGTCAAAAAAAACAAATAATGAGAGAAATTGATCGTCTTAAAAAGATAAAGATAAATTCACTTTTGTGATTGGTCTATGTAAAAAGGAGGTAAATGTTAAAATAATAAAATAATCGAGGAGGGGTGACAGAAGTAAGATTAATTTTTTAATATATGCAGAAATATAAAAAAATATTTAAAAAAAAAAAAAAATATATATATATATATATATATATATATATATATATATATATATATATATATATATATATAAAGGAATTCTTTTTTGCTATTTAAACAAATAAATCATTTCATTTAAAATTTCGAATGTGAGCTTTATGGGTAAAAATATATGATTAAATATTCGAGCGTTCACGATTAAAAACTACGTTTAATTATTTACGATTAAAAATTAGAAGACGAAAATGTAGGACGAAGACTTCGGTTTAGATTAGAACATATTAAAAATTTAAGTTGTATAGCGTCAAGATTCGGGATGATTTACACTATGGAATTAAAGTTTAGCGACAATTTAAAAACGGTTTATTTACAAAATTGGTAAAGATTCTGGCGTTCACGATTAATTATTTATGATTAGAAATAAAAAAGACGAAAATTCAGGACGAAGATTTCGATTTATATAGGAAATTATAAGAAAACTTAATTGGTTATAACGTCAATACGGAATTAAAGTTTGGCGACATTTAAGCACGATTAATTTACAAACTAGAGTTTTACTAAAAAAAAAAAAAAAAAAAAAAAATTTACTAATTTGTTAACATTTACCTTTACAGTTATAACTTTTATTGTAACTATACTTTAAAAGAATTGTTATTTTCAAAGAACTTTAAAACGTGCTGTTGATTTTAAACCTGTGCCTGTGTCTACATTTAGCCATTAGTTCGTCTCGTCTATTTAAAATGTTCTTGTCTTCATATTTTAGTATTCTGATTTTTTCCTCCAGGCACAAATTGCATCTATGTCTAAATCCTTTAGGAGTGTTCGAATGACATAGTATGGACCACGAAATAGTTGGTGTTAAGTTATTATTTTTTAAAAGCCACCAGTGTTTGGCTAATTCCGTCTTATTAGTGACGTTCGGGTTTAAAAATGAGTGTTTGTGTACGTAGAATCGTTGTTTCCAACTCCCGGCGGATATTCCTATGTATACTTTCTTATTGTTAGTGTTTTCTTTAGGATAAATCGTAGCCTTATATACAACGCTTTCGACGTTACAGTTACCTTTAAGGGGGCAGTTATTTTTAATTTGACAATTACATTTTTTTTCCCCTTTTTTAGTTTTCTTACTCGGTGTGCTCAATATTTTTTTGTTATGTGTATTAATAATGTTCTCCATATTTTTGGTGCAAGAATAACTAATTTTCACCGTTTTCCTATTGAAAATTTTACTTAAAGGATTAGTCGTTTTAAAATGTTTATCTATTAGGTTTAAAAATATTCTCCCGATATTAAGACTAGAAAGTTGGCAATATGGTGGGTTGAACCAAATAATTTTGCGTCCCCTGTTTTTGGGTTTATTTTTCTTTATATTTTCCGTATATATTAGTTTTTCGTTGTACCCACTATTATTTAATGCGTTATCGTATATGTGTTTGCTAGTCTCAAAGATATTTTTATTTGATGAGAGTTTGTTAATTCTGGTGTTAATAGTTGTAGGAATTTGTTTTATAATACATTTGGGGTGATTGGATTTAGTGTTAATGTATAATGGGGTATGATTATCTTTATGGAAAGGTTGAAAAGTTCCCTCGTTTAAGTTTAGCGTAATGTCTAAAAAATTTACCTCGTTGCAATTGGGGGTCACTTCAATCCTCAAACCTAAATATTTAAAAGCCTTATTTAGTTTTTTATGCATCCTAGATATTAGAGGACCGTTGCTATTAGGTACGATGATCAGTCCGTCATCTCTATATAGGCCAATTTGGTTGGGGGTAACAATTCGACTGATTATATATATTATATATATTCCCACCAAATCTGCTATTTGAGCTGAATCAAAGGCCCCCATCGGGACATCAAAGTCTGTACTATCCTTTTTAATCCAATTATCCCCATCGTTTGCCAAAATGGACCTCCGACAGGCCAAAATAATGTTGATTTGTTCGTCTGAAATGTCAACGAAATTTTTGGCATAGTTTATGCTATTAATTAGCAATTCCTTCGAAATGGAAGGGTAAAACTCCATTATATCGAATTGGATAAAAGAGGCTCTTTTTTATGTTCTATTTCCCTAAACCATTTAATTGTGTCAGCAGAATCTTTCCATAGATTGAACTGTGTCGCTGTTAGAGTCTCGTTGATTATGTTCTGTAGTATCTTTTTGGATACATGTCCCAATTCTGTTTTAGTTGTATTGATAAGTCTGGATTGCTTATTATTTTGGAAGTTCTTTTTATGGTCCTTTATAAGGATGTAAGCATTTTTCATATCTAATCTTCCTACTCTGTCATCAATTCTCAATTTTGAGGTAAATTCTCTAGTTTCCTTGTTAATTGTAGCCTCTGTGTCTAAAATGTCTTTTTTATAAGTATTGGAGATTTTATCTATGATTAGCTTTTTGTATTCTAAGGGACATATTTTATATATATTGGTAGATTTGTCGGCTTTGACCCAAACTTTGTTGGATTTTTTTATGTTTTTGATGTCGTGTGCGAGTTCCGACTGGAAGTCATTAGAATGTTTTTTGAATTTAATCTTTTTCACTATATTGAATAAATCAGCTTCAAATTGTTTAAGCGCTTCTATAGGTTTAGCTGGGTTAAGGGTTCTGGAATTATACATTTCATATTGTTCCTTAGTAGATTCCGCTTTTAAGAAGAAACGTAGTTTTTAATCGTGAACGCTCGAATATTTAATCATATATTTTTACCCATAAAGCTCACATTCGAAATTTTAAATGAAATGATTTATTTGTTTAAATAGCAAAAAAGAATTCCTTTTTATATATATATATATATATATTTTTATTTTATTTTTTTTTTTTTTTTAATATTTTTTTATATTTCTGCATATATTAAAAAATTAATCTTACTTCTGTCACCCCTCCTCGATTATTTTATTATTTTAACATTTACCTCCTTTTTACATAGACCAATCACAAAAGTGAATTTATCTTTATCTTTTTAAGACGATCAATTTCTCTCATTATTTGTTTTTTTTGACGTGGTTGTCCATACATCTGAGGAGACCTAATTAAAGGGGTCGAAATAAGTTATTATGTGTACAACCTTAATGTGTGTATAGTTTTTCTTTTTATAATTCTATATATATATATATATATATATATATATTAATGCAGGGAATATAGACATTTTTTTGGTTGGAATTAAATTGAAAAGTGTAAAAACGAGGGGAAAAACAAAAACAATACATGCATATACTAAGCCGTCTTTCGTCCACATTCATCAGAGTAAATACTTGGAAATAATTCAAGCATTACGACTAAAAACTAAAAACGGTAGAATGAAGACCAATGGCAAGGTTAGGAGAAAAAAATAAATTGTGATCTACTTATAACAGAAAACCAGTCACTGGTGTAAGCCAACGCACATTCGGCGCTATTTATAAGATGGTCAGCAATAGCTGACTCGGATGTGTTGACTAAATTATTTCAATTATTTAGTCGGGCCTGCAGTATTGCAGGTGGGATGTGTTGTTTTATTCTGGATTCAAACCTTTGCACTTTTTCTGTTATAAGTAGATCATATTCGTTATACCACCTTAAAGTCCTGGAAGCAATATATATTAAGTCATTTAAACCCTCCCTTTGTAAACAAAAGGAGTGCCTTCTAGGGCTCAATGTGATCCACTTGTGACCCTCCCCCCAATATTTTTTTCCTAAACTTGTCATTGGTCTTCATTCTACTTTTTAAAGTTTTTAGTCGTAATACTTGAATTATTTCCACGTATTTACTTATGAGTGTGGACGAAAGCCGGCTTAGTATATTAATGCATTGTTTTCTGTTTTGTTTTTCCTCTCGTTTTTACAATTTTCGATTTAATTCCAACCCAAAAAAATGTCACAAACTTCTATATTCTTGGCTTTAATAAAATTTTGTACCACTAAAAATTTATTTAAATATATATATATTTTTTTTTTTTCTTTTAAATAATCAGAGTTCCTCCCCTTCGAAAAGTGAAGACTGTAATGCATATTTACTGAACATTCTACACAATTAATACGGTTAAAACAAACGCGTGTCCAATACAAAAAAAAATTTTTGGTTTGGTTTGGCTTCGCTTTTGTCTTAAATAATAATTAGGATTCCACCGCTTCAAAAAGACAACACTGTAATGCATATTTACTGAACATGCTACACAATTAAGACGGTTGAAACAAACGCTTGTCTAATAGAAAATAATTTTGTTTGTTTTGGTTTTGCTTCGCCATTAATCTACAGGGTTGTCCGAAAGTATTGTTATGAAATGTAAGCATGCACTGTCTTCTTGTTATAATGTTAATGTAGTTAAATAGTATACAAGGGGTATCAGCACGTAACACCAATAGAAGAACAATCATCAAAGCACAGTTTCGAAAGATATCACGCAGCTCACAGCGCCGCATCATTCTGTCGCATGAAAATGATGGTTTTCATACAGACCTTCTGCGTGTGTGAATGTCAATGCAAGTGAATAAACTGAATCCATTACATATCATTTTCTATTACTGTATACTTGGTTTTCTATAGTTCTATTGTTCTCATTTTGTTTTATTCTTTTTAAAGTGAATAAACTGAATCGAAGACGGGTGTTTTATATTACTGTATTACTTGTTTTTCTATTGTTGCTACTTTATGGTAAAGGGTGACATAATTGTTCGACCATCTTGTAGGGACCGATTACAAAAACGACAATTTATTGACGCAATTTAAAATAAAGTAATGAGAAAAATTGTTGTAATACAGTACTTCAGGATTTTTTTTCAAATAATAATCTCTCTTTAAACTAAAAAGTTAATAATATGCCTGTGTTATGTAAACTCCAAAACTAATTAATCAATTATCAAGAATTTCAGAAATTGCCTCCAGGCGTATGTGTATGTAATATTGGCTATATTTAGTTTAATTTTTGTGTTATGCGATATATATATATATATATATATATATATATATATATATATATATATATATATATATATATATATATATATATATATATATATATATATATATATATATATATTGATTTAAATCTTCGTAAAGGGGATATAAAAGTAGTACAAAACTGTTCTGGTCGGTGAATTAATTTTATTATTAACTAGCAGTATACCCGTTCTGAGACGAGTGACATGCTAGTTAATTATAAAATCCACTAATCCCAAATTAATTACATTCGAAATTCTACTGTTTTATGATATTAATCTACAAATTAAAAAATATTTTTGATTATATTAAAAATAAAATAAAATCTTATTCGTAACATTCAAAATACTGTTGTGATGACTCCTTCAACTATATACAGGGGAAATAATTATATAAATACTTTTAAAGTTATTTCCCCTGAATTAAAATTGAAAATCAGATATTCAGAAAAAAAGAGAACAATTTTAATATAAAAGATCTGGACCAGATGTAGGATTACACAAATGGCTTTATGCATTCCCGAGCAACGTCGGGATTCCTGCTAGTATATAAAACTGTGGTCGTTTGTCCTCTTTGAAAATATATCATCTATTTTAAAATTTTGATGATGTCAAAACTGTATTTCTGATAATTACAAAACTTAAAAAGGAAATGTAAAAAATATATTTTTTACTGCATTACTGAATCGTTTTTATTACACCAGCTTGTTTAACACTATCTTATACAACGTAATCTTGTGTTTTGCGTAGGTGTTGTATAGGGCGAAATAGCGTGTGACGATGGCCTATACGCTCACCGAACTTGGCGCCTTTGATTTTTGCTTGAGATGTTTCTAAAAAGATGAAGTTTTCAGAAGAAAACCGCAAACAATTGATCAATTGAAATCATTTATTGAACAAAAATTCTGTGAATAACTTCTAGAAATTTCGAAAATATGATGCAATCATTTGTAAGCTGTTTGCAGAAATGTGTGTCAAGTAGGGGACAGTCGGTTAAATGACAATCATTTTTAATATATATTGTAATTGCGTATAACATTTGCTAATATCAGAAATACGACACTCTTGCCTACAAAAATGCCTGATCAGCCTCGTCGGAATTTCCTGGTAGGGGCGCCTCTTGAAGAGAGAAGGTAAAGTCTGGGAAGGTGAAATTCCTAGAACTGCACAGAACTATATCTCAACCCGACAGAAAAAAAACGGCCACCTAACTCAAATTTCCCAGACCGTGTCGGGTTGATTGTCGATTGAATCGTTCGGGCTGATTGATTGAAAATTGATAAAGTAAATTTCAAAAAACAAAATAATAATATTATGTAAACTTTTCGATCGATTACAGTTTCTGTCATTTTGGATTTAAATACAAATATTTTAGATGTCTAGAATTATTTGATTTAATGTTCTTGAAAAACATAGGAAAATAAACGTTATATCTGTTTTTAAATGAGTAAAGTAAATAATAAAAATAATAAAATAATTTAAATTATAATTTAAAATGTTTTTAAATTATACAAAAATTATTTTTTTAAATAATAAACTAATTTTAAAAAATAATAAAAGAATTAGAATAATAATAAAAGAATTAAAAATATGAAATAGTTAATAAATAAGGAAAGAATAAAAGAAATAATAAAAAGCCAATTAATAAATAATTAAAGAATGAAAAATTAATAAAATAGTTATGAAAAATAATAACAAATGAAAGGATGTTATGAAATAATCAAAATAATTGAAATAATAATAAAATAACTAAAAAATAGTAAAAAAAAATTTTTAAATAATAAAATGATTAGAAAAATAATAAAATAATAAAAAATAATAAAAGAATTTTACAAACAATTAAATAATAAAAATGATGAAATCATTTTAAAAAATAATAAAGGAATAAAACAATAATTAAATATTAAAATAAAAGATTTTTTTCAATACTAAAAGAATTTAAATAATAAAATAAGTTTTAAACATAAAAGAATTATTTAAAAAATAATAAAAGTATTCGAAAAATTATAAATGAATTTTAAAAAAACAATAATTTAAAAGATAGTAAAACAATTTAAAAAATAATAAATTAATTTAAAATATAATAAATTAATTTACACAATAATAAGAAAAAATTAAATTTTCAAGTAATACATTTTAACTGGACTTCTCCCAGTATTTTGTTTTGTAATTTTTGTTTTGTTATTTTTGTACGTGTGGTGGGTCTATTGATTTTTATTATTTGAGGAAATGTTTATTTTTATTGATTTAATTTCACTTTCCATTTTTTATGTTAAATAAACATACTTTGACATATGTAAAGGAAAAATCGATTGATATTTTTAAAGTGACAAATTCCATTCAATTAAGAAAATTTTATTTAGAAATACTTTGTTTAATCCAAGTAATGTTCATTTTCGGGGGTTACGAGTTTGAAAGAACAATGATAAAAAGATTGAAATAAAATAATTAAATTAACTCTAAAAAAAGCTTCAAATAATTAAATTAAATCTAAAAATCTTTACAAGAAAATATGAACTTGTCTTACAAAAGACTCTAATAGCTAAAAATCAAAACCTATAGAAATCTAACCCGTATATGCAATCGTATTGTAAACAAGTATTGGGGGGCAGTACTTGATAATTGTCCGTTGACTTATGTCATAACCCTAATCCTAGCACGAAATTGCACTTCCAAAATTCCATATCAAACTGTGTTTTGATAATTCTTTCAACTTTTATTTTTCAGTAATTTTAGTCTACGTCAGTAATTTATGCTAAATTATCCGTCTACCCATTCATCGTGCTACAATCGTACGTATAACCCCATACACTTTAAAGTATAACTTTTAGAAAAAATATTAAAAAGTAAATATAATTCTTTAGAAATATAATCACATTAAGTGATTTCGTTTTTGGTTTAATTAAAAACAGTTTTAAAGAAGCATATGAAAGCCATGACATGATCAGCTTATTATTTAGCAACAACAAAATTAATATGCATATTTTATGAAATTATGTGACTGCCAATTCGCCATGCAATATATTTATTTAGATTTTTGTTTCAATTTAATTTCTTGGTTCTATACCTTGTTTTTTCTTACTAATGGGTCACCACTGATCAAGACCTGCGGCCACTAAAGGATAAGGGGTAAAGGGAGTGTTAGTTGGACGATGATCATCACCACGATAGCATTGAGAATAATAGGTGGAATTGGCAGAAGATTACTTAAGAGGAATTGATTATCCAAGAGGATGGCTCGACAACTATTCGTTTGCATAAACTTAAAAACTACAATGGTGTAGTCGGTTGGTAAGCAGCCTTGTGATATTTTGTTCTGCATATGGAATGATCCATTAAATAAACTGAGAGAGAGAAAAAAGAAAGTTCTTTGCTGTGGGTGTAACTAAGCGAGTTTTTGCTGTGAATGTTTTACAGGGGGCAGGGATTTGAGCTCAATCAAGTACCTACCATGAACATAACGATTCCGATGTGCTTATATCTTAAATTGTTTTTTGTTTCATTCACACCTTCGTTGAATCATCCGTTTATTATAAAAATGCTCCATTTCTGCCGCGAGAGAATACCCTCTGTAAAGCCGGCTGCTCAGGAAGACTCTATCGAAGCAAGGACTGCGCAGTCACCATCCGCACCTCTCAAGAATAGTCATTATTCGAGTCTGGAAGCAGTAAAAAATCCAGGACAACTTAAAATAATGCCGAAATAAGCAGAGAAAGACTAGTGTTATTTCAGAGTTTTTCTTCTCCTAGACGAGTTGTAAAACCAACGCTTGGTATTCTACTCGACGTAATTATTCAATCCATAGCTAGATGAAGGATATATGCATCGATACTTTTCCCTAGTGTATTAGTGAAAGAACGGCTGTAGTTTTCAGATCGCTCGAACCGGCAGGCCTCAAAAGACATAATAGTTAATGTGAAGTGGGTACTTCTACAGAATTGGAACGGAACTTTGTTTTATCAACTCTAACTCTAACCTTGCCTCAGACTAACCCTCGCCTAATTTTTAGGTTTAGTTAGGAAAAAGTAGGTTTGGTTCAAATTCTGTAGAAGCACCGTAAAGTGAAATGCTAAAGGCGAATATTTGAAAATGTTCCGCAAACAATTCCAAAGAGTCTTAGGTTTTCTGATGTAATCATTATTAGAAATAATTCTTTGTACTTTACTAGCATGGCGGCATGGATAACAAAATAAAACTTAAAAGTGTAACATCTTTCTTTAAAAATTCTCTCTCTCTCTCTCTCTCTTTATCCTCCCTCATTATCTATCTCTCTATAGCCTCCCCTCAGCCCTTTAGCTATCTATCTATCTATCTATCTATCTATCTCCTAATCCCGCTCTCCCCCTCTCCCTCCCCTCTTTCTATCAGCCTCTTTTTTCTCTATCATCACTCTGCCCCTATTACCAGTACGAATTTACACCAAAGGTCGATGTACAAAAATCGCTATAAATGTCCGTTGCTCCCTCCCTCTGATTAAGTTTGTTCACGTTGACCACCAAAAGAATGAATATTGCAAAAACGATGTTTCCATATTCTGTCCGGGCAATGCTGCAAAAAGAAATATATTAACTGTGTCGGTGTGTCTTGCGTAGATTCTGACTTTTAGGTGGACACAAAAAGACAACTGCCCTTTAACATATCACTCAATAAGTTCCAGGACTAACTAATAAAACAACAATGTTTTTTTGTAGAACGATTTGGTGTTAGCCTCAAGTACGCCTCAGTGTCCGATATCACTTTACGGAAGCAATTCGATATGCAATTCATGTAGTTTTGCCATCGTTGCGATTGACTTATGACTTGGTGCATTGTCTTGGTGAAAGAGCACTTTTGTCTTCTTCATTTGTGGCTATATTTTTAGTAAATTAAACCCACCAATCATGCTATATGATATTCGCTATTGGTGGCTATTCCTTTCTCACGGTAATCGATGAACAAAAATACCTTTGCGCATCCCAAAATACTGACCAAAAATTTACCTGCTAGTGTTTGTGTATTGGTCGCTTTGAACGGCTTTCACCTGGTGCTGTCCACTCAGCTGACTGCCGAGTGAGGTGGTGAATCCATGTGTCATCTATTGCCACAGATTGACGCAAAAATTATTGCGTTGAAATAGTTGCAAACAACGCTCTGAATGGTCGACGCATTGTTGTTTTTGATCGACTTCTAGCAAACGTGGCACCAATTTTAAACACAATTTTCTCATTGACAAATGTTCATGCAAAATGATGAATACATTGCTTTCTAATATAACTCACCTCTTCTGCTATCTCATGCAACTTCAATTTACGATCGACCAGAACGAGCTTGTGGCCTTTTTTATGTTTTCAGCATCATTTGTATCTGTATTACCGCGTTAAAAGTCAGCATACTACCCCCTTAACAGTTGTTTACGACAGAGCAGATTCCCAATGACACTTGCAAACACTTGCCTTGCTTGAACAGTATTTTCTCTCATCAGAAAGCAATACTTTATTAACACACGAAATTCAGATTTTTCTATTGTTTTAAGAATTTGCAATAGTAGTTTCACTTAAACAACTGTAATTTGTAAACTAATAACCCGACACACATTTTGGCACGTTCTATTTGAAGGTTAGTACTTTATAAAAGTCATCTCGATTTTTGATTAGTCTCGCCATCTACGAGATGTCAGATCCGGAACTTATTGAGTGATATGTCATATATAGTAGTTTATTCTTACAAATCATATGGAATGTCTTAGGTACAAAATTGAAGCGTTGAATGATTTTAAACATTCTTACATATGCACCTTATTAGGCTCTAAATAGCATTTTTAAGTATTGTGAAATTATAACAATATCCCATTGGATTGTTAAACTACGTTATTCTATAATATAACATATATGTGGCATCGGGGCTATTTGGTAGGACCAATTACTCTCTAAAAAGGATCGGTTTTGTTCTATTCTGAACACATAACGTTGTAATAGGTATTGTGGGGCGCCATAGTGAGAGTCCAACATTACCGTTCATTCAGGCTATGCAACGGCCTCCAATAACCACCAATACACATTAATTTTGTATTATTTGAATTATTCGACTATTCTTCTCATCTTTGTTGTTATATTCACAAAGTGTCGGCCGATGTAACCTCCGATCTTCTTCAGGTGAAACTCTTCGGACATTGGAACCTCCTGGTTGAATTTGGGAAACTTTATGTACAACCCCTGAAACCTGTACAAAATTTCGAAACCTTTATTTTATCCGCAGGGGTAGCTTGTTCTTATTTCGCGAATCATACCGAAGTAGAAGTGTTCATTTATGGTTCAATTATTACTATAGGCAATAATAACTAGGAATAACATATATTAACACTTCTCTACGGTCATTGTTGACGGAATGAGAACAATCTACCTCCGTGGGTTAAAAAAAGGGCTTCAGTTCAAAATTCCATACAAAGTTCTGGGTCGTCATAGCTATCTAACGGCTTCGATCGCGTTCAGGTCTGAGAAGTATTTTTTTTCTGTTTAAGACGTATAACCTTTAAACCTGACGACACCGGTGCTATTCTGTGCAAGAACTCCTAATAGCATGAGCGAAACATTTTAAATTACTTTGTGACGCCTACCCATTCAAAATAGCGTTTTGTTCGGTATAGAAAAAAGACATTTATGGGGTCATTCGAGATGTCATTCTGTGTTGTGTTATTTCCCCCCTCGTGGTATCTCTGGGGCGTCGGAGAAAGTTGCGCTAATATAAAGCCTTTTCTCTCAAAATACTGAATTAGTGCCGTATTTTTCTCGTGGGAAAAAGTAATGCGGTTAATTCAAAATGCGTGAAAAGATCAATTTGGTGGCAGAACAGAATAGTTATCAAAGCCCATAATAACGTTATTATTTAGAAACTACGGAGCTTTGTTAACTATTCTGTACCATCATCGACAATTGTTTTGTTTGGTTTCTCTGTTTTACGGCTTATCAACCCTTTCGGGTTATTTAATGGCAATACTTATTGTAAACGATCTACTTATTGCGTTCATCTGTATTTTGACGGCACATCATTTCAATTAATTTGGCAAAAAAATAAAGCAAGCATGCTTCAGTTGTCATGTAAGGAAAGGGTGGGAGAAATTTATACAGAAGAGGATACAGTACTCCAACACCTGTTGAAATTCACCTTGAATTGTTGCGTTTTTAGCGCATTTATTACCTCTCTTGTGAATCTATTCCAAGGTCCAGGGATCCTGATTGAGAAGGCGGATCTCCTCCGGTTCAATCGAAATCGGCGGCGAAATAGTTTCTTGTAGTATCTGCGTAGAATTCTTTCTCGTGCAGGAATGAAAATAGGTTCTGCTATATATCGTAATAACCATTGAGGAGATTGTAGGCCAAAATGATACCACCGCGTAATTATCGGCGCTCAAGGGAGAAAAGGTGAAGTTTCTTGAGTTGGTTTTTATAAGGCAGATCCGGTAAACTCTGCACCATTCAAGTAGCCAGTCTTTGAACTCTCTCCAGATGCTGGATATCACGTATTAGATATGGATATCACGTATTAGATATGGATATCACGTATTAGATATGGAGCAGAACCTGGACACCATACTCTAACAGTTATTTGATGACGGAGACATAAGGTTGGATAAATATTTTAAGAGTAAGTTTGTAGAAAAAACGTGGAATGAGAAATAGATTGCTCCTTGTTTTGTTTGCAGCCTGAATGCAATGTTTAGATGGCTTAAAGAACGAGTCGACCAGAAGGTCAATATCTTTTGTCTCGTTCATCTCCTTGAGCGGAGCCGTGTAACCGCCGAGGATAAGAATCGAGTCACAAGAAGATCCTACTGCAATATGGTAGCATTAGTCGATATTGAGGTATAAGTCCCACCATCAACACCTTTTGGGGTATTTTTTCCGAAACACAATACCTTCTTTGTAAACTATTCATTTTATACGATTAACTGAACACAAGTTGCTTTTTAATTAACAGTTGGGATGTGATATTGTGGTTTGGTACCTGTTCTAACAGTACTGGTGCATACATGACCATAATAAATCCAATTTAGATTTGAATTTCCGGTCTCGAATAGTTGTCATACCAGCCGAGGTTCGTCTTGGTTTCCCTCTGGTAAACTAGGGGATGTCTTGATGTATGGGCATGCTCGTATTTAGGAGATGGTGCCCTCGTATACATTATATCCTCCTTTACTGTACTGTCTACCAAGCTCCAACACCTGTACTATCGCCGCAATGTGGCATCTCACTGTTTGTTTTACAAGTACTTCCACAGATTGTACACCGATGAACTTACTGAACTTGTACCTCATCAACGTAAACTTCCCATTCAGGATGGCCCCGCTATAAATCTGCGTCCTAATCACAGTAGCCACTTACGTCTCTGTTGCAATATGCCTAGTTTAGGGTGAATAACAGCTTCTTTTTTTTTTAATTAAAATGGGTATTGCAATTCACTTAAGGGGACTTTACCGGAGAATTCCGACAGGTCTGTTTTCAGCTATTTGTGTACCCTTCCAGGGTGCCCTCCTGGTGGATCTGGGGTTTTCCCCACGTTAAACTGATTCCATGTCAAACCTTTCTGCAGTGGGTAGCGAGTACATAGTGACAAAGTGATAGCATCCATTTAGCTAATCAAGCACTTGTCGATAGATAGATCGATTGGTAGACAGATAGATAGATAGATAGATAGATAGATAGATAGAAGGGAAAGGGGGATCAATCTGCTCATACAAAATGTTCAAATAATCCCGTCTACCCTACCTACCGCCCCCCAACCGGCCTCCGCACCCACGATCAACGACAACAGCTGTAATGTACAAAGTGTTTGTCAAGCTGATACAATCTCCTCACCATAAAACTTGTGTGTGTGTTTTTTTTTTACTTCAGAACGTCGGTCTCTTTGCCGTGTCGCAAACGCTACGCACACATATAGGTTGATGTATACGTTCGAACACAACAAGCACAGCCACTGCAGGAGGACCTGCCAACCTTTACACGGACATTTGTAGGAAGATTGTAGTATACATTTTCGTTTTTCTTCCCTTCGCGAGAGATGAACGCGACATTCAATGGAAAAGAACACATGCGAGAATAAAAAATAAAATAAAATAAAAAAAGAGAGAAATATTTATTTTTATACAACGAAAGAAAGAAAGAGAAAAATAATCTACTTACGGAGAAATGTCTAACGAACGCAGGTAAATAAGGAAACAAACAATTTAAAACAACGAAAAACGGAGGGAGAATATTTGTTTTTAGACGCAACACAAACGGGAGAAATTAAACTAAAATAACATATACAAAATATTGAGAAAAAAAAAACCGCGAAAATAAAAAATAAAAACTACAATTTTTCAAAGATAAAAAGAGGAAAACGCATTTCTTTCCATAAACTATCAAAAGAGGACGGAAATTAAAAGAAAAGAAAAAAAAACATTAACATATAAAGATGGAGAAAGAACCGTTGCGCGATAAGGATTACCTTGACACTTCCTACCAGTCGTCTATCGACGAAAATGATGGAAGCCAAAGGGGCTCGTCCATGTTAAAGATTCCACAGTCTTTGAGAAAAAGCTTTGCATCGCTGGGAAACTATTTGGAAGATTTTAACAGCGTCGGCACAGACTCCATTCGAACCCTGAATACGCTAGGTGGAGTCTTCAGCCCTGTCGCCTTGGCCCAGTTTAGTACGAATTTATTTTTGCGAACAGGTGAGTCTTTTTCAACCATTATTTTGTCAAATAATAAAATAAAACATTTACGTTTTTACTTTCGACTTTTATTGAGTTAATGCGTTCCACAGATTGAAAGTTTGTGAAAAGAATATGTTTTCATGGAACGGAATTTCCATGAACAGAGTTTATTTTCACAAACTTCCCCCCCTCCATAACACTGCTTCCCTTCAGACTACAACACGACCGTCTTCAAATCTAATGTCAACAAATACTAGTCATAAACCGTTCTCATAAGTAATCAAACTTTGTTTATCCAATTAAGCATTTTAAATCCTCTCATAATATACTTCATCATAAAAGTGACAATCCATCTATCCATCACAGTAACTATTATCCTTTAGTGCCTTGATAAGTGATGAATCATTATTAAAATAAAAGTTTCGACGAGAAACTTGCCTGATTCTTCGATGCAAATTAAAATGAAAACACTTGGTATAGCTATCATAATTTCTAAAGCTGAGTTAAACAGCGTTATCTTCCCTAAGGCTTTTTTTCCTATATATTTTAATCACACAAAATACATGCTAAAATATACCTTTGGTTTTGGGATTTAGTTATGTTTGAAAAAAATGTATTTTTATGGTTCTAATTAGCCTTAATTTGCAATTAACTTACACAATGACCATCTCTTACTATGTTTCTGTCTATCACCCTCTTCCTCTGTCACTGTATCATGTTTGACACTCAACTCTTAGTTTACACTGTTTCTATCGGTAACGCTTACGTCAGTCACTATTATAGGAAATTAAAAGTAGAAAGGAAGAGGGATGAGATAAAGCGAGCAGAAAATGACTAATTTAGGGTTTTCTCTTTTTATTTTCATATTTAACTGGCTCTTCAAACTCACCTTTTCTTTATTAAAACCATCTAAACAGAACTGAACGGGCCCCGAACAGTTCATATTTTAATATATATATATTAAGGTACGCGCGAGAGCGCTCTATCCCTTAATAGACTTTACGAATGGCTTATGCTGTAAATCTCATTTCGTTGATCAATCATAACTCAAAAACCAATAAACCAAATTAGTTAAAACTTTGCACAAAATTTTTATTTGATAGGTTCTATAAGTGTGTAGAATTTCAGCACCATTAGTTAAGGCAATCCAGAGATCCAGAAAGTTCAATCATGAAATTATGTTATCTGTGTGTACGTACGTACGTACGTACGTACGTATGTGCCACCCTGTATCTCATCAACTATTTGATGGATTCAGCTGATTTTTGGCAAATATATGGGTTCTAGGGTCTAGTTGATGGCACTTTAATTTCAGTTTACTATATAATTTATTTTTCTAGAAAATACCAAAAAACCTTTAAAATGACCAGTATTCATACACGTTATTTTATATCTTATAAACCATTTGATGGATTCAGCTGATTTTTGGCAAAGATAGAGGTTCTAGTGTCTAGATGATGGCATTTTAATTTCATTTTACCATATACCTTGATTAGTCAAACTGCCAACTATATCAGTTATGAGAAGGCATTGTATTGAGGCATAGCCTTTATAAAAGTAGTGACATTCCATGAAAAATGCCATTATACTGAAATCATACGCCTTTAATAGTGTTAAGATGAAAATTCATATACACTAAATGTACAAAAGCAAGGAAATTCCCAAATGTTTACACTTTTATTGTCATTAAGGGTATGCGAGCACAACAGGGCTATGTATTTTACTGGTAGGAATGTTTCTTCAGCACACCTCACACACTTCATCCACTCATGCATGGAGATTTATACTGTAGTGATGTGATAATGAAATGGTTTGGTTGATATGTAGTCATACTCTTAATGACAATAAAAGTGTAAAAATTTGAGAATTTCCTTGCTTTTGTACATTTAGTGTATATGAATTTTCATCTTAACCCTATTAAGGGCATATGATTTCAGTATACTGGCATTTATCATGGAATATATATATATATATATATATATATATATATATATATATATATATATATATATCGAATTACACGATTTCAATCTCCCGTAAAGTTGAGAGATTTACCTTTTTTTTCTTTTTTTTTCTCTCTCAATTGATTTCGCCAACTTAAGCAATTTTCCCCTCATTTCTAATTCGATGTTCTTAGTTTGTAATTTAGCATTCTTACGTTTCCCTTTTGAGGGTCAGACGATAAGGCCTTAAGGAAGATCTTAGCAATTTTCTTCTTTTTTTCACCCGCCCGTTTCATTGAATGTTTCCTCTTAAATGTATATATATATATATATATATATATATATATATATATATATATATATATAATATTATGTATATATATATATATATATATATATAATATTATGTATATATATATATATATATATAATATTATGTATATATATATATATATATATATATATATATATATAATATTATGTATATATATATGTATATATATATATATATATATATATATAATATTATGTATATACTTTGTTTGGGCATAACGAATTTCTTCGGGAATGAAAGGCAAACGTGTTTGTATAAATTATTTGTCATAAGTATATTTTATAATTCTGCTATATATGGAAAATTAGTTTATGGAATAGTGGGTAAGTAAGTCAACATTCTAATAGAAATAAGGACACAAACACATAATTAAAGCTGGATCAAGATATTTCGATCGATTCCTTTGACCATAGTCATTTGATAATAATAATAATCAATAACACTCATATACATTTATAAAATAAATATGGTCGAACGTATTAACCGAAATATATTAGTCGAGCTTTAATGATGTGTTTGTGTCCTCATTTCTACGGGTATATTGCCTTGCTATCCACTATTTCATAAAGTAATTTTCCAATTTATCTGGAATTTTTATTTCATATGCACTCTGGCACGATAATATATATATATATATATATATATATATATATATATATATATATATATATATATATATATATATATATATATATATATATATTGACAGTCGGTGATTCTATCTGCTGTCAAGCACGAGCACGAGTAAGCGAAATATCAATGCTTATATCAACACAAGCAACCACCGAAAAGTGATCTATTCGTTTTTACGAAGAGTTTGCATTATCTTTAATGATGGTTGGCGATTTCACTTACCTTAGTGCTCAACCAACGAAGAGCGACATATGTAGCCATATATATATATATATATATATAGCAGATTTCGTCGGAGGCGAATTTTTCAGATATAATTTTGAAAGAAAACACTGTAATTTCAATGTATTTATTCTGGAAATGACTCAGCAATTTCTTTCAAAATTATTTAACGTTCCTTAAGCTTTTCTTTTGACTAGAGGTCAAGCCACTCAGAAAGGGTGGTTTTAGTAGTGCTCTGAGGGCATTCTTTATTTTGTTTGGCTGGTTTCAGTAGCACTCTATAAGAGAGCAATAAATGTATGATTACAGTATTACATTTGATAAGTGGTAGATACTAATCCAAAATTGCTAAACATCCTAGATTGAGCAGGTGTGTATAAACGCAGCGTTGTGAAGGAGAAAGAACTTCTCTGTCTTTTGTTAAGTTGGTGTTGCTCGGTAGCCATAATAGTAATAATATTTTATTATATTTTGTAAGTGGTTTAAGTCAATGCAAAATGCTCAATAGCATAGATAAAGCAGTCGTGTTCACTCTGCGTTGCCCTGCAGTCATCAATATCCTAGATTAACCAACCCTACATAGAGCAGATATTTTTAAACGTCGCGTTATCCGGGAGAAAGATTTTCACTGCATTTTGTTACCAGAAAAGATACTCTTCGTTGGTCGGGTGTCAGTGCTCAATATCCTAGATAGAGCAGGTGTGTGCAATAATGTGGTATATGCGTGATGGAGTAGGGAAAGATAATAAACTCGGTGGTGACCGGAAATAAATAAAAAAAACAAATGTATTTTTAGGAAGAAGGTGGGGTGATTCAGTGTTTTCTCGAGAGAAATAACTTTAAAACTGAATGCTCAGGTGAATGATTTACATTATTATTATTTTCAATACATTAAAATTCTCTTGTTTTAAGAAATAGGCTGGGAAGAGGAGAAAGAGAGGTAAGGGAGAATGGCGTGGAAAAACGGGGAAGGGGGAAGAGAAAGATAAAGAGATGGATTAAGAGGGGTAGAGATATAGGAGTTTGAATATAAAAGTGTTACCACACCTTTTAACCTATGGCCCTGGTCCACGCCGGGTAGCTCTGCTAGTATATATATATATATATATATATATATATATATATATATATATATATATATATATATATATATATATATATATATATATATATTGTGTGTATTTAGGCAGCAAGTTTTCATTTAGAAAGCAGAAACACTCCGTGCTATTCAACAACGTTTGCCTAAATATATATATATATATATATATATATATATATATTTATATATATATATATATATATATATATATATATATATATATATATATATATATATATATTATCATCTACAGTCAGCTGTATCTAGGATTTACACTATGGGTAGACATAGCGAGTGTTTGAAGCTGATGTTCGAGACCTGACTGGTTGGCCAGTAGTCATTTGTCTTACCCTATTCTATTACTCTTGCCACAAAACTAAAGAGTATCGATGCGAGGGCTTCATGGAACCTAAAGTATCGCGGAACATCCACTTGTTGACTACTCCTTGTAAACAAACGAATGTGATATATTTTAATCACCAAAATTGAGAGAATAATCGAATTTTATTGAAATTGTAAGCATTTATTATATAACAGCAACACATCCCCAGTAAAATCAAGAATGGAACCTTCCGGTCACGGGACGTTCTAAGAAATACATACGGGTCTTCGATAACTGACCACCTGATAAATAACCCGTTGTGCGCAACGAACTTTAGCATAGATTCATTTTCCATCTTAAGCTGTGCTCACTCATCTTATCATTTGAAAATCTTGGAGACTATCCACGTACGCCTAAAGAGGCCCTCCCTCTGCAAACAGAAGGGGTGTCTCTTGGGTTGAGTTTGATGAGTCTCTAAGACACAACATTCATCCCATATAACATCACACTTATTTTATTTTATTTTAAATTCGAACTTTTACCCCCTTCATAACATAACGCTAATTTAATTTTAAATATAAAAGGTTTTCTTTTTTAAAATTCCACGATATAAGCCTTGTAAAGTGTGGGCGAAACTAGTCGACTGGCAATTTTTTTTTCTCATCCCCCAAATCTTTTAATTATGAAAGATTCAACACGTCTTCCCTTCATTATTGCATTAATAAAGTTTTGTACACCCCAAAAATAATGAAAATATATATATATATATATATATATATATTTGTTGTTGTTTATTATCTATGTACGTATACGTTTCGTCCCTTTTCAATCAGTCATAGAGATATGACTATTCACTACCGGTCGTACGATTCGTAACCCTGGATAACAAGTATTTTTCAACTTGCATCCAACGTCGTTAACCGCGCGCCCAATATTTGAATAGCCGATAAACAATGATAATTTAACACATTTTAAAGCGGCACGATATCCAGGCATTCTACTTCTATTAAAGAAGGAATGATGCATTATAAAGCAAGTGACGTCATGCTGTGTTTGTACTACCATTAAGAGTGCTCTACTTATTTTACGAGGAGCGACAAATATAAAATATTTGTTGTTGTTTATTATCTATGTACGTATACGTTTCGTCCCTTTTCAATCAGGACTCATCAGCATAGAGATATGACTATTCACTACCGGTCGTACGATTCGAAACCCTGGATAACAAGTATTTTTCAACTTGCATCCAATCCAATATATATAGTAAGTAATAAAAATATATTTATGGCAATTAAGCTACACAGAAGCTTCCGCGTTTAATCCCCTTAGGGAATCGTCAGACTAATATATATATATATATATATATATATATATATATATATATATATATATATATATATATATATATATATATATATATATTAGATTTACCCGTGACCCGTTGTATCATAAGCATTAACACTATTTATTCTACTTTGATTTCATTCGAAAATACATAATCTGTAAAATATCTGTTGACATTCTTCTTGCATAACTAAAAATCATAATCTATTTACTTCTATATTCTCTCTCTTCTTTTTCTTTTTCTTTTTCTTTTTCTCATTCTTATTATTATTCTCATTCATTTTCTTCTTTTTTTTCTTCTTCTTTTTCTTCTTCTTATTACTATTATTATTATTATCCTCATCCTCATTATTATTATTATTATTATTATTATTATTATTAATACTATTTACTATTATATAGAAGTAAAATAGACTTATTGTTTTTCCATCTAATTTACATACATGTGTGTGCTGTGTGCAAACACACTTATGTAAATTAGATGCCAACACTGAAAAAAAGAGGGTCATTCCTTCTCTAAATGCTCACAAAATCATGAAGAAATGTTAGAGTGAGAGAGGGCGAGATAAATACATAGATAACTAAGAGAGATGTGTGACTTGTTCAGTTAATTATAATTTATGGCTAATTAAAATAATTAAAACAGTTGTTTTTCCAAACATAACCCAATCCCAGAACTAAGGTATATTTTAGCATGTATTTTATGCTATTAAAAGATGTAGGAAAAGAGCATTAAGGAAACAAACGTCGATAAACTCACATTTAGCATAATAATATGCATATATACATATATTTAAGAGTATTATGAAATAATATTTTATAAATATGATTTCAATGGTACCACATTACGATAAAATTATGCTCAATATTGGGAATGGGGCATTATAAGTCAGAGCGAAAATAAGCAAAATTAGATAGTTAACAAATTTATTCTAATATTTCCTTAAAATGCAACAAAGTAGACGATAAACCCATAACCATCTTTTAAATCTAGACTTTTCGGTACTCTTATAGAGAACGACCCGCGTTTCCGTGACTTCGCGTCGTCAACATTTGGGCAGGTCTCGGAAGCGCCCGAGAGTTGGCGAAACTATAACCAATCAGGTTGCAGAAGGCATTAGACAATCATGTTGCAGCAAGCAGACGATAACTTTTGAAAGAAATTAATTTCTACGATCTGCCGCGCGTTAAAAAAATTTAATTTCTACGATAGTTTCGTTGCACAAATAAACATTTTATTTAAAAACATTTGCTTAACATAGGTTCCTTTGACAAAAACAATATATCTAATTAATAACTGTCGTTTAGATTTGTTCTTTCTTTACTTTTATATATGTATTTTACTTTGAATTTCTGCGTCTAAATTTTGTTATTTGCAATTTGTTTGAATTTATCGTCTGGCAGTCTTTAATTTATCGTCTGACAGTCTTCGGTTTGTAAAATCTCGAGCGTGAACGTTAACAACGTGAAGTCACGGCAACGCGATCGTTCTCTATATAAGTACCGACTTTTCAAAGCCCGTTTTGTAAAAATAAAAACTTTGCTTCAATTATTTTCTGAAAATTATTTTTGTTTTTCACGAAAATAACTCAAACTCAAATAACTTATATATTTTTTTTTAAATAATTGAAGCAAAACTGTCTCCGCCTTCCGATGATAATAATTTTTTCTTTGAAAATCTTGATTTAAAAAAACTCTTATGGATTGATCCTCTACTTTGTTGCATTTTAAGTAAATATGAGAATAAATTTGTAAAGTATCTAACAAGATTTTTGCTTATTTTCACTCCAATTTACTTATAAATATTTGTATTTATAAATATTTATTTATATGTATATATTTATACATTCAATATATGATAATAAATTGTACTTAGATAAAAAAAACTTAACTGCAGTCTCATGGCATTACCAATCATCAAAAGTGTACAAGACTTATCTCAAACGTCTAGCATCAATAGAAAAGCGATCCGAAGAATAAACGTATTTACACACTTGACGTCGCATTTCGCGCGTTTTTTATCCTTATGTACGAACGCAAGAAGTGGCGTGTTTGTTTTTTTTAAGATTTTGGATTGAGAACATAAGTCTTTTTATTTAATCAATGCTTAAATAACAAAGTAAATATTGATTTATATGTCTGTTTTTAGCTATAAATTCTTGTTTTATTATTTAATAAATTCATTTGTTTTGTTTTTGAAACTATAATTTAATATTTTTCCTTTAAGCATAATTGATATTTTATACTCTTTATTTTGTAATGAGATGTTCTTTTTTAAGAATTTTTCGTTGATATTTGAGCTGATGATTTAGTTTTTGTTCTCATATATTTTTAACTATAACTTTAACTATATTAATTAGTTTATTATAGGTATGTATTGTTGATTATTGAGAGATTGGCTTTTTTGTTATTGTATAGTTCTATATTTCTATAGTACTAATAAGCTCTACTGGTGCATTGAGCACTGTTTAAGTGAATACTGAAGGAATATATATATATATATATATATATATATATGTGTGTGTGTGTGTGTGTGTGTGTGTATATACATATATATATATATATATATATATATATATATATATATATATATATATATATACGTATATATACGTATATATATATTATTTTATAATATAAGTATACATGTATATGAAACAGAAAGTGCATTTCATTATTGTCACATCTGGCAGCCATTTTGTTTTGTAGGATTCTCTGCACAGTCGGAGAAATTTTTCTTCTGGTTTAATTATTTTTGACAAAGTGAAGTCTCTTTTCCCGAAATATTAAATAGTCATTTTTAATCACCCGGACATCACACGAACAGCTAAAACACTCTTGCTGTTATGTAAGATTTTAGGAAAAAAGGAAAAATAAATAGTAAGTCATATTTCGTATTCGATTTATTGTTATTGTTTTTGTTCCTTACAACTTGCATCTTACCCGGAATGTGCATTGCCCACAGCCTTTCAAAAACTTACTACTAATATATATATATATATATATATATATATATATATATATATATATATATATATATATATATATATATATTAGCACTAAAAATTACGTGTTTTTAATATGTCATAACAACGATGTCATGCTCTCTGTGATTTTCAGATGGCTCAACGTACGAATTTGATATCAAATTCGTGCTTGATCGTTTTCTCTACGCTTATATCCAGTTGTTAAAACTTCCCCCTTCTTTATTTCTCTCTCTTTCTCTTTCTTTCTCTCTCTCTCTCTCTCTCTCTCTCTCTCTCTCTCTCTCTATCTCCCTCTCTCTAACACACACACTCACTCTTTTTAAGTGAGCAATAGTGTTTAGATAAAGCCGTTTTGTGTTTTAGTACAGCGTCTGAGGATGAGTATTTGTTGCTGTAGTATCTCTGCTTTCAGTTTCCGGAGTAAATTCCGATATAAATTGTTTTTGCTACTACTTGTTTCCCTCGAACATATATAACCGCCTAATAAACAACTGGGCAGTCAATTTCATTCTAAAATAGCACGTGTTAATGTTTTCATTAGACTCATTTGGTTTGCGGATTAGTTCGAAATTATGGCATTGGTTATATTGCTCCTATGTGTGGAACAGGAATAGCTAATTGTTTTTTCGGTCCAAAGATAAAAGCAATCAAAGCTAATATAACTTCACTGCATCTCGGGCAAAGCCGCATAGGTACAACTCGTATATATATATATATATATATATATATATATATATATATATATATATATATATATATATGGAGAGATAATAAAGATAAAAATGATATCTTTAAGTGAAATTAATCCTATCTTGAAAAGCCAATGCAGAGTATACGAGATAGAGCAATAATAAAATCAAATTAGTGATGAGAATAAAATTGGAATAAGAACAATATTTATTGAACCATCAAGTAGTTTGAATAAGGAATATATAAATATAAATAAATTTATTTCCTCCCTTAACCCATGGATTTTCAAAAATGCAAGCTTTTATCTTAAGAGGAGATTATAGGAATAAATCAGTAAAAATATTATATTATATATATAACAAGAGATAACAAGATGGATGCCTTCTCTATGTAGCGATTTCTGAATCTTTTTTTGAGGGAGATGAATCCGATGTGAGTTGTTGTTTTGGGGGAACTTTTGTTTGCCGCATCCCTATGTATTTTTTCTGATTGAGGAAAGATCTGATATTGACATACAAATGTCGGTTGGTCTTTTGTTGAACGAAACGTGTTTGTAATTGTACTAAAGGTTTTTGTTTTGAAAAAATGGTGCGTAAAATGAATAAATGTGTTGTTTATTTATATATGCTCTATTGTTACATGTTGACAATCATCGAGCTTTCACGTTGAATAAGTTGGTATACATAAAGAGTAGAAAGTGTAAGCTAAAAGATATATTTTCACAAACCTATATATATATATATATATAGGGAATCGTCAGGTTGAAATGCAGTTTAACCTGACGATTCTCTTCTGAGATGAAACGCGGATGCCTCTGCGTAGCTTAATTGCTATAAATATATTTTCACAACTTACTATCTAGCTCTACTCACTACTCATGTATCGTGCACTGTTGAAGTAAATACTGAAAATTGATACATAAAAAATCATATTTCCTTATAACATTTTATGTAGATGAAATAATATATATATATATATATATATATATATATATATATATATATATATATATATATTGAGAGAATCGTAGAAAATCACCAAGCTTATTACTCTACTAAACTCTACTCACGTAGTGAGCACTGTTAAAGTAAATACTGAAAATATATTTACGTAATGTATTATACGAGTGTACACTATCCGTCAAAATGTACGGGAAAAATTATACTTCGACAGTGTTCGCAATAATATTCATATTATTTTTAATTTCCAGTTCGAGACGTGTTTTTCTTAGTTTTTTTCTTTTAACTTCAGCAATTGAGACGTTATTTTATATTAGTATTTGTGTAGACACTGACGCAGCATAATTCTTTTTCTGTCATATTTACGGGACGTCTACACTAGTCTTACAAGATGATGAAACCATGAAAAATGCTTTGCCAAGCTCTTTGTTTAATTATTCAGGAGGAGGACGGCTAAACACGAACGTGTTTACATTGGACTTGAAAATGACAATGTTGTAGTCAGCTGAGAGGAAGGCCCGCGGTATTGAGTTCTACAGACGGGTAGTTCTAGGAATGAAACTTTGCTCATTGAAATTTCGTTTAGTTTTAGGGACAGAAAGGGGGAAACGAGGATTGTTGACAGTGGTTGTAGCTAGACGAGTTTTTGTTGTAAATGTTTTAGAAAGGGGAATAGATTGAAACTTAGCCGTGAGAATCAACACGTGTTTATTTACAAAAAAAAACCGAACGAATGCGTGCACAAAAATATGAGTTCTTCTAGGATGAACACGTGTGTGTCATGTGATCACTTATGTAAATGAAATGTAAGTTGTATGCAAATAGAAAGACTTAGATTAAAAGGCAGGAGTTTTCTTTCGCTTTCCTCATAAAGCCAGTAGCCGTTGACAGGTATCTATTATTTTTTACAGAACAATGACGTTTTTACTTCTTTATATATTTCACAAAGGCAAATATTTGAACGGAGAGGACGCCTATTTTTATTAGTCTTTATTAGCATTTAAGTTCAAACAGTGAGCGACTTGATACTCGTTGTTTCCTGTTAAACACGTTGACATTAGTAACCGATTTTGATATCAGCATGTTGATTATAAAGTCATCACTTGTTTGTATTTGCCATATTGACTTTTGATCGCCAATTGGTTGAAAGGTTAACAGAATGACCGGATCCTATTGTCAGGAAGATTTTTTTCTTTCTGTGTTGCTTTGTCACAAATAAGAGTGCCGGATGTAAAAGTTTCATCTGGGTAGACGTAATTGGCCTGAAAGTGCAAGGGTCTGGACCTTGTAATAACCCCAAGGCTGTTCTATCAGCCGGTGCATAATACCGGGGCTGCTGTATTGCCATTTGGTGAATGAAATCTGGTCAATTCACTAGTTTATGGTGGGGAATCTCGATGCCATAATAGTACGAACTGCTACGTTTTTTTCTTTTCTCAGTTGTTTACAAAGATAGTGTTATGATGATGTTTATCTACCTTATTTCGGGAATAGACGGACTCTTCCATACACTATGAATAGAGCTACGAATTCCTACGTCATTGGTGACAGCCATAGCCACAGTATTGAACGGAGACTTTCTGCAACATACAATTTATGTACTTTTGTAAATACACTTCTGTAAATAGACCACCATGTTGTCTTGATTATTATCGACCCTTCAAGGTCACAACAGATCGTCTGTTTGCTCATCTTCTTTGAGTTCTGCTTTTTTAGCACCTCTACTGACTTCTTCTAAATTTTCTCAACTCAATTATAAAAAGTTCAAAAAGTAAATACAAGCGTAAACTTATAAAATTAACTCTTAAGTGGACCCCTTCTACCAGGTCCTTTTTTTCAACGTCAGGGGTCTCCGTTCCAACCTTTCAGAGGTTTAAATCTATTTACAAGTGATCAAACCTGACTTAATATTCCTGTACGAAACTGACATTGGCCTGTCAAGTTCTATTGATAATTTCAAAATTATACGTTATTCTACAACGACCTCAAATGAAGTATCTGAGTTGCCATTTATATGTTTCTGTATCAGAATCTCGTTCATCTTTACCCTTTATTGTTGCCACAACGAAGGAAATCAGTCAACTGATGTGTGTTATATTGTTGAATATACAGACCTTGTGTACTGGAAATGTAGCCTGGCAGAAATAAAACGTACTTCACGCAGACACACACCTGGTTGGAAGAAACAAAACACAGTTGATTATCGGAAATAAAATAATTGTCAATTGATTTGAAACATCCTACAAAGGTTGTCCTTATCCACAAAGTTAACTGCAGACGGAAATACCATGTCGCTAAATAAACGCCCTAGGGGCTTGGCTAGATTGACACCTAAGGCGAAATTCTAGAATGGGCGTTTAGAGGTAGATGCGTGGATGTCATAAATTATTATATAAACTAACCTGAAATTGAGATCGAGAGTCGACTAGCGATCGGATACGAGAAAAACACTCAATCAATTCCTGTGCGTCCTGCGTCCTTACTCACCCCACTCGTTTACCGTCATCGACAATAAAGATACATAATTATATTTTTATACATCAATGTTTGTCGTCATTTTTTAAGCACAGCAGAAATACAAAAATGTGAAAACCAAAAAGATCAAATATAATTAAAATTATTTATTTAGCTATTTATTGGTCTGGTTTCTCTGTTTTACCACATATAAACTTTTTTGTGTTATTTCACGAATTGATTTTGCTGGTCTGTTTTACGGTCTTAGGCATGATACTAAAATGCTCCAAACACCCTTATATTACCTTAAACAACATCTAGTTGTGAGGCCCCAAATTCAGGAGCTTTAGGGAGTGTGATACAACCCCTTAGCTGTCATTACTACCAAGACCACTCTGGCCCGGGGTGCTAGCATGTGTAAGATTCCCATCTATGGATAAATCGAATTGGGTATCATGTGAAACTGCATCCGGCGGTGGGGCTCCAATTTGAGAGCTTTGATGAATCATCACTATGTTACTATTACTCCCAAGTCATCTCTGACCAGGAGTCGTAGTATCTGTATGGTTCACATCTATGTGCGACACGATTAAAAGTTTTCTGATGCAATATTATTTGATTAATTGAGATAAATTAATTATGGAATGCTTACTTAAAAGAAATTGAGTTTAGAATATTTGAGGGCAAAATATCGCCAAATTTTATTAAGCGAATAATTTAATTCAAAATGTCATATTTTCGTATTAAAGTGGCAACCCAAAACATCGCTTTTGTTTATAAATCACGCAAGCCGAACATTTCATGTTTGAATCGTAGTATTTTTTCATTTTTGAGTAGAAACTGAAAAGAAAATAATTAAAACAAATTGTGTCATATTTCAAATCATAATTTTCAAAGTGCTTAGATGAAAACCCTTTATATTCTTTAAATTCTTTATTACCTTTGACTGTTTATAAAGAAAGGGAGAGAGAACAAGCAAGAGGGAGCGTGTGTTTGTATGTTACACAAGCGATAATCGATAGATACTGTATTAAGAGTGGATATTCAAACTACATAAATTGAGAAAGAGTTAGAGTAATAGGCTTTGTACGATGTGGAGGATAACTTAGTTAGTAGATTGCAAATTATGGCTAATTATAAAAATTAAAATCGATTTTTGAAAACATTGCTCAATCCGGAAAATGTCCCTTTTCAACCAAGATTAGGATTAACTACTTTATTAGTGATAAAATGAGAAGTGACTTAATTAAAATCTTCAAAATAATTTATCAAAATTTCTAACGATTGATTTGAATAAATTCAGAAGTAATGGTAAAAATAAGAGATTTAAATCGCATTAGTTGGATACTATCTTTTTCATCTTTAAATAGAGAAATAAAAATCATAGTAAGCACCAAGAACAACTCAACAACAACAGAAGGAAATGATGAAAATAAGTGCGAAAAAAACGAGTGAAAAAAACGATAATAGATCATTGAGATTATACGTATGTGGTGGTTTGGGATTATCAAATTGTGCTAGCGTTTAGAAGAACTAGAGCAACGTGCACAATTATAGACCATTAGGGCCTTCCGTAGATAAAAATGTCTGATTTTCATAAATAAATTATTTTAAGGGCATATTAACCTTTAATCGTGAAGTGCAGTTTGTTGATGAGTTAGATACAAAGATTAATTGAGCGGATTAATCCGGACAATAACTAGATTTACCAATTTGTTAGACGCAGTTTCTATAGTTACACAATTCGGAAAGAAAAAAAGTTCAGCAACATTTCTTGAAGGCATTCAGTTTGTTTGTTTGTTTTGTTTTATGGCATATCAACTCTTTTCGGGTTGTTAAATGCTGACTCCAGTTATTGTGGTAAAAGTGAAGCAAGATGAAGATCAAGTATGTAAAAATAATGTTACTAAGTAGTTAAGTGAGCGGAAGGTGTATACATGCGTTAAGGAAGATTGGACTCTAAAGCAATAAATACAAATCTATAATTTAATTAAACATTTCATGTGTGTGTAAGGGCGTATGAGTGTGTGCGTGTGTATGTGTGTATGTTTGTGTGTGTTGGTCACATATAGGCTTCAAAACTATTGGTGATACATTTGAGATGAAGCTCTTTTGGCATATCGGAGTGTCATAAGGAAGTGCAAATTATAATACCCTACTACCGCTTTTACCACTACTAGTAATATTACTACTACCATTAATACTACTACTACTGCTAATAATAATACTAATAATACTACTACTACTACTACTACTACTAATAATAATAATAATAATAATAAATAGTGAGTACAAATAATAATAATAATAATACATGCCACAAACATTATGTAAATTAGATAGCAGAATAACGAGTCTTTTTGCTTCTATATACGAATAAAAAAGAATAATTATGCTTCTAAATAATAAAAATAATAATAATAATAACTTAATAAATTAATCAGCTGCAATCTTAAGGAAAATCCTCGAATGCGGAAACCAACCCGCATACGCCACGAATGGTAACCAGTCACATGTAAGTTACAACAAGAAGAAAACAAAACCACAGGAAGAACACCACCGCATGAACCAAGGAACAGAAACTGCAAGAAACATCATAATGCACCCCCTAAAAAAAGATGGCGCCGGCCTAGGTTGACGACACACAAAACAGTCGTAGAGGGTCAAGGAGGATTAGAAGACAGAGGAGAGACAGCACAAACCAGACATCCACTGGAAGAGTGCGGATAGTGCTGGGACCTTGGGGAGGCTTATTACCACCCAAATCCCAGAGAATACTAATGGTCCTTACCAGCGAGAAATCAATGGTAAGCAGCTGTTGCGATACCGCAAGGTCATTTGCGGTTGTTATCGAAAAAAAGTGGAGAGTACTGGAAATCTGTGGAGGCTTGTTGTCACCCAGACTCCAGGGAACACCACCGGTTCTTGTCGGTGAGCAATCACTGACGATTACCTGTGTGAGAACTCCTAGTGAGTACAAATAATAATAATGATAAGATAGATGAAACTCCTAGGTAATGTCTGGCGATATGTACGAAAACGACTATAACTTGACGCCCTCCACCACAACAAAAAACGCAGTGGCACAAACATCGATTGATAATCAGGGAAAGTGGCCGTGCAGCGTTTGAGAGGATGTAAAGACAGTTGAGAATAGAACTATGACGAAAACAACTGGAATAGAACGTGGAATTCTTGAATATTGAGGAAACTTATTGTCGCTGACATTCTAGAAAAAAGCACCGGTCGCTCTCTGAGATAAATCACTGTCACGGCCGGTGTTGGAACACTAGGTGAGTTACAATAATAATGAAACGGGACAGAGGGTATTGGAAATATTGGAAGACTTACTGTTACTCAGAATCAAGGAAAGACCACCGGTTTTATCAGCGATACCTTTCTCAAAGCGTCATACTTGCTCATGTAATCGCTATCCGACATAGAGGCATCCATAATGTAACAATAAGCTTCTTGAACATTCCAAAGCCGACAAAAACATTTGAATACAGAGTGCAGAAAAAAGAACAGGAAATTTTTGTTTTAATATCAAAATCTAAAATGGGAATTAGACTATGGAAATGTAAAGAAATCAATGTGATTCCCACTGTAATTGCAACGCTTGGAACCATAACAAAAAGCAACCACAATTAGCTTAAACAGATTGATGTAACGCTTTCTTTCCCAATTCTGCAAAAGGCTCGCCTGTTAGGAAAGGCGAAAGTGTTAAGGTACAGCTTGAATGTTTAAAAAGAAGGGAATTGACCTGATGTTAAAAAAAATAAAACTAAAAGCATTGAAAAGTTCAGATTACTATAAATTATAATAATAATTTTAAATAATAATAATAATAATAATAATAATAATAATAATAATAATAATAATAATAATAATAATAATAATAATAATAATAATAATAATAAGCTCTATGGAAAATAATGACAAATGACATTAATATGGAATGTGAATTATATATATATATATATATATATATATATATATATAAAGAAATGCCGCTTATCAGATAAAAGTGGATATCTCATTTAAATTATAATTTACAAAACCTAAAGTTGTTAATTGCAACCCACTATAGGTAAACTCTTTGCAAAGAACATCATGGTGAAACAAAATATTCAGATGAATGGAGAGCCATCATCATCGATATCTGCAAACAGACCTGATACCAGAAGAAGAAGAAGAAGAAGAAGAAGAAGAAGGAGAAGGAGAAGAAGAAGAAAGTTAATAAATAATTGCGCGGTATTAGGGATTTCTATTTTCATTTTTTTTTCGTTGCTTTTTGTTTTTGTTTTGTTTTTCTGTTTATCGCCGTTTTTCTTTTGTTTTCGTACTCATAAGCAACTGTTATCTACATGAAAACTAGGCAAAGAGAGAACATTAATCTTTTTAAATGAATTCACAAACTAAAATATTTACGATCAGCGGGTGCATATGTCCACTAGTAATAATAATACATTTTTTCTTAGTCGATTTAATCACGAATGACCAATATGTCCGAAAGAGAAAGAAAAACTCTCAATCTAATTGAAAAGACAAACAGATCGTTTCAAATACGCACTATAAATCATTTAAAATGCAAGTGGCGACACCTGGTGGTCATGTTAGGAATGTTCATAAAGCATTGAATATAAATGATATAAAACCATGTCCACTTAAAGTAGCATATTAAACGCGACGCGACGAAATAGAAAATAATCATTGTCCTGATACATATATATATATAACATTATAAATGGTTGGTATGTTTGTAATTTCACAGCTGGATAAATTACAAGATGGTTAAAGGAATGGTGAATGAAAATGTTGATTTGCAGGCTGAAGGTTGGAGTTGGCTGTGTGGTTTCATTTATAGTGAAAGTTGCAAGAGTTAGGCAGTTGCGTTGTGATTGCGTGCATGAATATCCATAGGAACTGGATGTTTTATCTAGTAGAAAGTAAATATAGATTTGAACAATTTGTAGACGGGGTGAAGGAATACCACTATATAAAGCCAATGGCACTTAAACTGCAATAAAAATAAAACCAAAACATAGAAAGAAAACCGCCAAATAAACCCAAGGGAACTGAAACTGAAACATCTCATAAACTTCTCCCTTCACCACTCTCCACAAAAAACACAATTTGATGGCACCAGCCTCCGTTATTTATATATATTTATGGAGATATGTCTGTGTGTTCATGGGAAGACACAAACAGAACTAATTCACCCGAAGTTTGGGTAAACTTTTTCAGCTACAACTAAAGATGCTTTTGTCCTTCAGATTTATTTTCTCGGCGTACATAATTAACTGCGCTGCAATTTTATTAAACCTCAGTGTCGCCTGCTTGAAAGCTCAAGCAACTCTTCTTTAGTGTTGCTAATTCCCGCTTTCCAATTAATTACTACAATTAGATATAAGTGTTGGTCACTTACAGCGTGATAATTATGCAACATTTTACATGAAATTACATTCGTATATTGTGTCCGTCAAAATTATAATACGTTCCTTCGAATAACCGGTAATAGCAATTTTTCTGTTATTCGTCCATTGTCTGGCATTCCGCCTTCTACTGAAAGTTTATGGGGAATAAAAATCCACATGCGGTCCCCAATCAACATGTATATCCCTATTAGGCAGATGACATACATAGCATTTCCAAATGGACACACATTTTGTACTGGCTAGGTTCAATATCGCTTAATTTAATTTAACTGGAACTGGTGTGTCAACGTGATTATGCCGTATATGGTCCTTACTATTCGGCTACTACTAATAATAATAATACTGTTACTGCTACTACTGGATCTATGGATCCATATTATGACTTTCGGTGTCAATTGACAGCCTTTAAAACAAATTAAATATACTGTGATAAGTAAAGAAGAAATAACAATGTTTATGCTAATATAAATACTATAGGTAATATATGATTATGCATTATTGGTATGTTATAAATGAAATTAAAAGGGGAATATGAAAAGAAAAACATGATTCTATAAACAGCTGTGAAACAAGTCATCATTTTACATTAACACGTATACAATGTTTGCATATTTGTGTTGTTTTTATTACGTGTGTAAACTGTGGACTGTGGTTTTGCGTCCAAACAACCGGAAAAACTAGAATCCCGACACGGCCAAGTAGAGAAATAAGAAGAAAAATAAGAACCATAACCCATGCGTATGGGGTGAGACGGTCGTTCAGAGGCGTGGGCATAGCTATATATATATATATATATATATATATATATATATATATATATATATATATATATATATATATATATATATATATATATTGATAAAGGTATTAAAACACAAACAAATAATTTACCGGAAGTTTGGATAAGTTTTCTAACTGCCTCTAGAGATGCTCGTGTCCTTCAGATTTCTTTGAATTATGTCTTTCTGTCGTAGATTTGACTTTACGTGCGCCTTCTCTTACTTGATGCTTTATATTCAGCTGTGCTTAAAAGAATGACGTCAAACACTTATATTACGGCGGACGAGTTGGGTGTGAGAGTGAAAAATGACGTCATGTTAATAGGTAGCAAGCGCGATCTGTCGAACAGTCAGACTGTCAGTAATGAATAAGATGCTTTAAAAAAGCATTAGAAAACTTTAAAAATTGCATATAAAAATAGAAAAGAAATGAACATTATTCGATGTATACTAAAAGTGAACTTTATTTAATATAAATAAAAAAATAATTCAAAATGAATTGTTAATTGTTTAAAGTTACAATAATATCAACCTATTATTTGCTGTGTAAAAATATTGTTTGTTACAATGTATGTAAAATTACGTATGTTTTTGAAGCAGAAAACAATCAAATACTGCAAAACTGAATCATGAATTTAGAGAACAAATAATCAATAATTAAATAAACAAACAAATTAAAAATAAACGATAAATAATTTTTAAACTGTAAACAAACATTAAATAATTTTAAATAAAAGCAAACGATAAATAAGTTTTAATGAAAATAAACGATAAATAAGTTAGTTTAAATTAAAGAAAAAGATAAATAAGTTAGTTTAAATGAAATCAAATGATAAATAAATTTCATATGTGGTATGATGTAAATCAGTGTATGTTTCATTTGTTAATTCTCCAGTTCTTACAGAAATACTATTCAAACATTCTAACCAGTCACAGAATACAGAGAGAAATTTATAATTTTATTCATTTAATTTAAGTGGATTAGACTATTTATTACGAAGCCGGTTGTTTATATTAAGTATTGACCACTAAATATATAATATATACTTATGTAATCTGCAGTTTCTGCAAAGTTGGGCAAACATTTGTTTTCCTAAGCTCAGCAATTCCTGAAAAGTGTATTCATTGAAAATTTGAAGAACCAAATTAACATTTTTGCTTTTCAAGATTTTTTGGTCTCTTGACTACAGTAAAAAGAAACAAAAATGATTAACTTATCTTGCCTTTGGTAACATTTATTTGTTTCATTTTTGTTTTTTTACCTCTTTTTGATCTGTTGACTTCAGTTAAAAAAACGTATTTCTCCTCCACTAACCGAGGACAAAAAAAGATAAAGTGCAGTAAAGATACCCAGAAAGTTTTCTAAACTGAGGCAATTTTTATTTTGGTTCCAATCCAGAGTGCCTCTTTTTGGAGAGCTGGAGTTTCCTCAAATTGAAAACCGAAGTGTATATGCTTTTTTGTACACCAAACATTACCTTTTAAAAATATTAGTATGCACAAAAAAATTTGTTTCCGACATAAACTTTCAACATCCTTTTTACACACAAAAAAAGTTTTAACGGAATTTTCAGACAAAAATTTCAGTTTTCATACAGTTGAAAGCATCAACATTTCTACTCTCATATCGAAAAATTAAATCATTTCAAAATTTAAAAAAAGATATAGTCAATGAAAAGTTATTTATTATTAAGAGAACACACTGAAAAAAAATATCAGATAAAAATTATTTGTTTTACAGTTTTTAAACCTTAAAAAAATTGAATTGAAATTAAATGGTTGTAAAAATAATCTCATTTAAAAGAAGTATTTGAAGACGAGTGAATTTCTACCTTTAACCTAAAAATGGCTAAATTAAGGTCATTAAATTACTTTAATCAGGTTTTGAATATATACACTTTTAAAAAATACAAATATTTTCACTTACTTATCTGTGTTTACTGAGATAAATGTCCCTTTTAATTACATGTGTCCAAATATAAAATAACTGCTGATTCGAACCACTCTGGCGTCAGCAGAAAAACGAAACTCAGTTACCAGACCTGATTAACGATGGCCCAGGTGCGAGAGAGCACAAGAATTGGCAGATGTTGATACCTCTGTTCTCAATTTGGGATAGTTTATATAACATTTTTGAACACCCACAACAATAACGCTCATTACAGGATTTCACCTACGTAGTCAATGTAGCCACGTCTCCCACGGACGTGGGTTTCATCTATTTTATTGTTTATTGAACGACAACTGTATTTCCGTCTTGAGATTACCTTCGCAGGTGTCTCTACAACAAATCACAGGATATTTATTTTCCGAACAGCTGTGTCTCCGTGCCATGTGAGTGGCTGTGTCAACTAGCCTAGTTTTATTTCTTCCGGCCATGTGCTATTTCCGGTACCTCAGACACGATATTCAAAATTCAGAGTTTAGGAGTATATTGGTGGTCTGCTGTTCTCAAGTCTGTTCTTACCTTCCGTTAGATGAGTCGACCATACGTGCCAGAAAGTATAACTTTCTTGGGGATAGGTTATTTGCGATACACTGCAATCACTTGGCATTCTATATCTGTCGCAAATGACGCATCATGTGAACGTTTGTAGCTTTTATTGTTTAGTCCTATAAATTGTTTACTTATTGTTGTGAAGTTGTCCAACAGTAAATAATAAATAAAGGAAGTCAAGTCGAGGGTTGGTTTAACAAGTGTATTAACAAAGTAAGAAAGTGACTAGCACTTGGCTAGACAGTTACAAGACTGTGCTTTGTCTTCTCTGTGTCTCTGGTGACTCGCACTATTTATAGTGACAACCGGTGTTGTTTCTCCTGTGTAAGAACGGCCGGTGTAACACTTATTAAATCTGTTTTATTAAAGTAATGCTTCGGTCTGTTTCCATTATCTCGGTTTTCATATTCATCACGTTTCGACCGTTGTACTCTCCAATCTTCTGCAGGTGCCATTTCTTAGAGTCGGAATTTTTAACTGAATCTTTTATTTCTTCCACGGGGTAGACTGTTCCCATTCCACGTTCTTTAATTTGGATCATCACGTATCAAATCAAAGTGCAACAAGCCATGTAGAAGAACTGTTGGAAGATGTGTACATTTATATACCGTCTGAATGTTTTGTACAAGGCGACTTTCATCCTGGATATAATAGAGATTGTCACTACCTCTGGTAGACTGTTCCACGAAGCAGAAACACTGACAGAGAATGCTACCTTTCTTCCAATGAGAGGAAAGCGACTATGGTACATCTTTTTGGGGTCCCGTGGAAACTACGACTTGGCGCTGGGGTGAAAAACTTATCGAAAAGTATATTTGAATTCTGGTTGATTGATAATCAGTTCAGCTGTCGCTGAAAATAGGTCTATTGATTGAACTCATGAACTCTATATTTCCTCTGAATGCTTTTTCGACCAAACACTTAAATTCACTAATGCCTTGGATATGAGAATTGGATATATGCGCAAAGCATATCTGTCTGTCATCCCAAACCATACGATGACTGTCATGTGGAAGTTTGAACAAGATACTACTCGTATCCTGATTTCCACAATAATCCAAACTTTCTGAAATATAATGGCCAAACGGATCAAAAGCTGCACGTCCTCAACCGACACCGCTTCGAACTAATGCCTATTGTCGCGAATAACTCTCTGGAAAATATGCCGTAGACGCCAGAATCGTTCCGAGTTGCCACAACGAACAACCGCTTTATATGGAGCTCGAAAGGACGGATTATTTGTAACCTTGAGATCAACGGTTCGAATCAGCTCAACTGCATGTCACGTTTAATATTTAAAAATGCAGTATATTTCACCTCTTGCGGGTAGAGGCTTTCATGCACGGTGCCCATTACACTTTCTATATTAGCAATTTAGGTCTTCGATGACCAGACTGATTGTCACCTTGCCCCTGCCCCGCTTGAATTCTGCAGCCAACGCGGAGTCTTCGCTAAGTATCTGTACCATGTCCTCGTGGATTTCCTTGGCTGTCTTACCTTTCTTATAAAGATATGTTTTGACGACTCGGGCCTCGTTTCTGTTCAGTTTTAGATTTGTCGCAGAGCCCTCATGTGTCTTGCACAGAAATGAAGACAAAAATGTAAATTAGCGTGTCTAGTTTTATATAAACTGGTAGTGTATTTCAATCAGATACAGCTCTTCCTTCTGAGTGGAACTTCAAACTTTTTAACGACTCTTATATCACAAAACGTATTAACTTACTGTATTAGTAAACACAAAATACGCAGCGAAGAGGATTTTCATAACTTGATGATAGATTGTTTCCACGATTCATTATGATTGCACAAAACCAAAGCGGACCATAATAACCACAAGGCTTAATTTCAATTGAATCTAATTGAATGTCCTCAGACCCAGATCACTAACGACGAGATTAAACACGTCAATGTCGAAATAAATATGATCTGGAACACAAAAACAGTTTTAATCTGATTTAATATATGAATTAGTTTACGATTGTGCTGTGTCTATATAAATATACGTTTTCTATTAAGTAGAAGTCAATATTAACAACATACATGTAGAATTTGTGATAAAAGAATGTTCAAGTATAATTTAAAATTAAACAACATTCAAGTGCAATTTATCATTAAACAACATTTTAGTTCAATTTACCATTACAAACATCAAAGTACAATTTACTATTAAAAACATCCAAGTACAATTTACTATTACACAACATTTAACTACAATTTACCATTAAAACAGTCAAGTACCCGGAGCGCACACATGTTTACTACTATTAAATTCTAATATTCACAAAAAATATATATATAAAGTAATATCTTTGGAAACCGTGACGTACTTTTGGTTGCAGACATGTAGAAACAAAATATATATCATATTTCCTTATTCGTTATCCATTTTAATTATTTATTATGTTCAAATTCATTAAAGTAGACAATATTATTTGTACATGTTCGGCAGCACGCTACAAAGTGAGGCAAGTGAAAAATAATCTAACCTTATTATATACCAACTTTCTATCTTATTCTCCTCTCTATCTCTCACTCTTTTCTTCGGCGACTTCAGAGCCGTCGCCTGTTGGCCGGTTCCCTCTTTCTGTATACGTTACTTAATCAGCACACTTTTTGCGCCTATGTCTGGTTTTCGTCAATATGTTAACAGGTGAAGAAGACAGGGTGTTTTTTTCTGTTTTCAGTGTCTATTTTTTAGCTCGTTCTTATGTAAGCGTTATTGGGATAATGCAGAAGAGCTTACTAAAAAGTGAGACAAAATGAAAAAAATGACTCCGTGAAGTGGCAATGAATATTGAAAAATTATTATTTTCATTATTAATAAAATTGAAACAGAAATTTTTTCAATTAATCTTATTCTCGATTGTTTTATCGTTTCTATTTTAACTTCGCTCATTATTTTACCGGCCAATGAGAACGAAGGATTTATTTTTGCCTTAGTGGTATGACGTCACATCTCTCTACGTTTTTAACTCTTTCGAGTATGTATAATTAGCGTCTTGTATTTTATCTGATCTCAAAAGCAATTTATTATAGCGAACAATAAAACATATTATTTGCCTCCTTGCCAGGAGGTTAAACACAGCGTAAAGTGTTAAGTTGAAAAGCCAGCGCACCAGGATAAGCGCACTCTGGCCTACAAAAATCCTGAGTCGCTTTGTCGGCATTCCCTGGTAGGGGAACCTCAGACGATTAGCAATAAACTAATCCCTTTCTCAGAGAGAAAGTAGTCTTCGAGGGGAAACCTTTTAGGACTGAACAAAATCATACCTCAACCCGACAGCAACAAAACCACTGTCGAGCTGATTGTATCATAATTCTATGATTAAAATCATTTGATTTAGAAAAACATAACAAACTTAATTAATCTATATAATAATGTGTTTATTCTTACGTTAGTGCGAACCTTATCACCTGTTATTCTGTATTTGCGATCATCGATGCGTGCAGATGGCTAATTAGTTTTTAAGTTGTTAATTTATATGGCTGATGTCGCTAAAGCTCTTCATTTTTTGTTTTATTCTTAAACATTATATACCAGAGGGTTTATAGTTTAAACGTTGTTTAATTGTTTCGTTACAATATAAAATAAGCTTGAAAAAATAGCACGGAAAATTGTTAAATATTAAGAGAAAAATATGTTCCGTAAAATATAACAATGTCAACGTCACACGAAGATATTTTCTAATATATAAAATAGAGCCGGTCTGTTTCTGGAATCTTAGTGATTAATCGTTTCTTCCTTTTAAATACAAGTTAAATACTCAATTCAGTATCGATATAAGCATATCGTTTTAATCCAAGTATTTTCTTTAAAAACATTTATTTCTTAATTATATATATATATATTTGCCTTAGTGGTATGACGTCACATCTCTCTACGTTTTTAACTCTTTCGTGTATGTATAATTAGCGTCTTGTATTTTATCTGATCTCAAAAGCAATTTATTATAGCGAACAATAAAACATATTATTTGCCTCCTTGCCAGGAGGTTAAACACAACTAAATAAAAAGTTTAGTTTTGTGAAGAATAAGTTGTTTTTTTGGGGGGGAGGCAGATGATGTAGGAAAGAAATTTGAATATTTTTACATTTAATTAAAAGTTTTTCTTCTCTGTTTGAATAAGACTGGATCTGTGGGATAATATATAACATTAACGCCTGCTAAAGCGGTGAATGTGGGTTCACTTCCTGTCGGAGAACGCTAAATGTTCTTTAAATTCGTTCATAAAATGCCGTTTTCGTTCATTAATTACACATTTAATTATTGTTATTATTTACCATTAATTAATTGTTTTAATATTTTACAAGTCATAATTTTTTATCTTTTATAGTTGAAAAAAGTAATGAATTACTTTGTGAGACTTCGACATTTGAATGGAATTTCGACTTGAAAATTCTTTGCAAATCCTAATGTAAACCAATATTACATTTAGTTATACAATTATAATTTTTTATAACAATTTGGTTTAATTAATAACTTCGGGACCAAACGATAACGCAATTACTAAACTTAACTTTCAAAATCATATTTAAAAAGAAAGAATTAAATAAATGAAACAAAAATTAAAGTAAAAAGATTCCTGGGCAATGCCGGGTAAGTACAGTTAGTCATTAATAATTTTAGGATGGGGAAAACTAAAGACAAGCCAGACACATATGAAATGGGAATAATAATACCGTGTAATTTACGCGTATTCAACTAGTGAATGAAATAGATTTAAATAAACAGATATCAGGTTGTCCGGAAAGTTCGCGCCGACTGTCAATCACGTGTCACCTAAATATCGTATCGATTTTTTTACCCAATTTTTTACTAAATGCTCATGAATAGTTGATTTGGATATGTAAGGCCTTTCTGCTAGTTCTTGTGTTATGTAATGTGGGTTATTCTCAATTAATGACATGAGTTGGTCGGCATCTGTAGAGGATGATTTTCCTGAGCGTTCTTCATCAGTAAGGCTTAAATCTACAACTGTAAACTTTATAAACAACTTCCGTACAGTTTGGTCAGCTGAAGTATCTTCACCGTACACTGGACATTTTTTTTTTCTGCTTGCGAGGCAGTTTTGCATTAATGGAAATAGAAAAGCATCGAGTATATAAAATGGGTCGTACAATCTTCCATGAACATGTCAAATAATTTTTTATTTTCTTTCTCAAGAGATGGTTTGAAGTGTGCTCTAACCGGAAATATAAGTATACTATATCTGTCAATAATTTGAGATGTTCTAACGTGTCGACATATGAACTACTAAAAATCGACACGGACTTTCCGAACAACCTAATAAAACGTCGGTTTCCTATTACAATATTTAAAAACCGTCAAAATCAGTATAGCGTTTATTATAATCTATTAAAGAAAAAGCGCAGTTAAATTCAATATATATATATATATATATATATATATATATATATATATATATATATATCCTGAAGACGACTACGAAAGTCGAAAGCGCTCGAAAAAATGGCCGAATTAAGAACTATCGGAGAAATACTATACGGATTGCCACCTGAAACCAGAAAGATGGCTCGACGGTTTGAGAACCTCAAGAGGAAAATATACAAACGTGAAAGTTCCGTGACGTTCAACAACGCTTGCTTAGATAATGACTTGCTGCCTAAGTATATATATATATATATATATATATATATATATATATATATATATATATATATATATATATATATATATATATATATATAAGTGAAGATATCTAGATTATATTATCGGTATGACATACAAATGTACCCTAAGAATAAATAATAACTTAACAACAAATGACTAGTAAATATATATATATATATATATATATATATATATATATATATAACAATTTATGTCCTAACATGTCGTTGAACACTGTTTATAATAGCCTTCTAGATATGTCCGCTTGCATAGACATAAATAGACCTAATTCTCTTCCTTTCGCCGTGATTGTTGTGTTGACGGAATGGTCGTGGGCGTTCAGACAAAAGTTAAAATGTTGGCGTGGGTTTGAGGGTTTTCAATCGTGTTACCAGCAAAACAATTATCTTCCACGCTGATGATTCCAGGAAAAGGATGAAACATATGTGTATGTGGATAAGAATTTTCAAATATTTATCATAATATTATGTGTATATATTAGTGGATTTACCAGTTTTATCTTGCTTACTCATTCATCCGCCTGTGGACGACCGATGTCGGTCGAAAACGTTCGCCCAAAACATGGGGATTTCTTACCAAAGATGGATAACAACACCAAATCGTTCGTTCGACAACTGGAAAAAATGGATCAGAAAATGAATAAACAGAAGCTAGCACTCCTTTTGAATCAAACGTGTATAAAGGAAAGAATGCTGCCTAATTATACAAATATATATATATATGTATATGTATATATGCGTGTGTGTGTGTGTGTGCATGTCTGTTTGTATGTATGTATGTATGTATGTATGTATTTTACTCTCTAACTTTAACCTGACAGAATGAAAGTATATATATATATATATATATATATATATATATATATATATATATATATATATATATATATTAATAGAATCCGATCTTAACCTCAGATCATATTTGGAGAGGTTAAGATCGGATCTGAGGTTAAGATCAGATTCTAACTCTGCCTGATGAGATCTCAGTTTATAGTAACTGTTGATCGATAACATCGACATGCCAGTGTTGCAGATTTTGTACATGTCTGTGTAAATAAAATTATAATATATAAAGCTCTATTTTGATATTGAGCACTTTTTATGAACCCGGTTAAAATTCTCTGGATTACCACCCTGTGGATATTTTTCACCTGGATTATTACCATTATTATATATATATATATATATATATATATATATATATATATATATATATATATATATATATATATATATATATATATAATTGGAGACTAACGGGAGATAACACTAAGGTCCAGAAGATTTTCCTTTTTACTACATAAGGAAAATCGATGGGTTCTTATCGATGGGTATATATATCGTATCCAATACTTTTAAGTGATAAGCCGAGTAAGAACAGCCCAAAACAGATAAAGAATCCACACTAAACTTCGAGGCAAATTTGTAAATAAATGACTGGAACGATTAAATAGATGAACTGCCTCTCTATCTCTATCTCTTTCACACACACGCACACTTACTCTCTCTCTCTTTCTCTCTTTCTCTCTTTCTCTCTCTCTCTCTTTCTTTGTCCTTCTCTCTTTCTTTCACCCTCTTTTCATCTATCTATTTATATTATGTCGAAATTGGACTAGAGTTTTTTTTTAAATATACGCCTCACGTGTTAACGAATCGTGGCTTTCCCAGGAGTGAGTGACGTCAAGTGACCTCAATGATTCCATTCAATTATAATTGTAATTTACTTGGAGTTCTCATACCAGCCGTACTTACAACTTACTTTACTGCAGAATCCTCAGAGAATATTCGCACACTTTCCGGATACGCAATTCTTCCATTTTCTCCGGTGTTTTGCTAATCGTTCCACGGTTAGCAAAGGAAGCTTCATGTCGCTGCGGATCTGATCAGTTTAGCGCTTTGAAGCCTTACCACAGGGTATACAGAAGGAAATTCTTCCTTGAGTGCTCAGTATACATTGCTTTCACGACCTCTTCTGGCGACGTGGTCAAGTCATTCTTTTTTTCTTGATAACCTTGATGATATAATTTCGAAACCTACAAGTTCCTCTAGCGATTCAGACGAGTTTTGACGACCATAGTTCTCAGACAATCATTTTCGAACACAGAAAGATAGCGTTCATCCTCTGCCTTTAACGTCCAGGTATCAGAAGCGGATCTAGCTATTGGAACCACAAGTGCATTGTAGTCTAAGCTTCAAAGCATGATAGCGGCCGGTGTCTTTCCTTTGAATCTGAGTGACAGTAAGTCCCATCAGATATGTTAATAATCTGTTCCATTCCTGTCGTAGTCTGGATAGTGCTAGCTTTTTGCGTCTTCTATTTGGTACCACTGTGGTTTGTGCAAGAGAGGAGTTACCTTCATTTATTACATATCAGCAAAATGTACCTAGTTAGTTTTAGAGTATTATTATTAAAATTACTATTTACGCACTAGGAGTTTTCAGACCCGTTGTTATCGGTGACGTCACGCTGGTAAAAACAGGTGGTTTTCTCTTGGGATTTCTTACATTATCTGCTTATTTTCATCAAATTAGTTTACCAGTGAGTTATCGCTAAAACAGGTGATAGTTTAGTCTGGAATCTGAGTGTAAACAAGTTTCCTGAAGAGTCTAGTCCGCTCTGTACACTTCCAGTCGAGGTTTGGATGGTGCTATCCCTCCCCAGACTTTCCAACATCTCATACCCTCAACGGTCATTTTCTGTTGTCCAAACCACTATCGGTGCCCCTGCATTTTTTAGGGAAGATATTATTTTGTAGTAGTAGTAGTAGTAGTAGTAGTAGTAGTAGTAGTATTGACTCGCAATAACAGGTGGTGTTACTTGGAGTCTGAGTGACAACAAATCTTCTCAGATTTCCAGCCCTCACCGCTTCTTTTGATGACCTGCCTAACAATCATGTGGAAAATCTTAATGGCACAACTGAGCAAACAACACTACCACTCCCTTAATAACCGTGGACTACTCCCCTATGAATAGAAAGGATATCGGAAAGCGACGAGGGACACACGACTTGTTACACATCGACCAAACGACTCTGAAGTAAGTAAAAAGCAAAAAATGGAACATAGTCATGGCATAGATCGAGTACAAAAAAGCCTACGACGCAATCCACCAAGCATGGATATATAACAAAATTAGCAACTTTATGGATAAAATAATGGAAACAAAGATTTGAACTGACGGCTGGATGACAACACCTGACAGGAACCAGAATAAAGATAGGCATTTTCCAGTGAGACTCTCTATCACCACTACTTTTTTTATCAGAGTAATGATGGTACTCATATTCAAGAAGGGGAAATGTCGGATACAAATTCATACGCAGAAAAAAAAATGAACATCCCCATGTATGTGGACGTCCCGAAACTATTTGCAGAAAAAAAAGAACTACAAAATTTAATAAATACAACAACAATCTTCAGCCAAGATATCTGAATGGAACAATGCGCACTACTTTAGATGAAGAATGGAAAGTTCTTCTTTGGCCCATCCTATCAATGGTCCAGAGTATCTTATTTGTTATACTGTCCAGGTGTTTATTCCTTTAACTAGATTTCTACTATATAGTTTCGTTTCTAAAAGTTTACTCGTTCTTCTCAGGTATTCTTTTCCAATGTTCTCTTTAATTTCTGTAGATTTGATGGTGTCTGCTTCCAGAACTCTCTAATATTTATAGCTATCATGTTCGTCAAGCGCCCTCATTTCCTCTTGCTTGTGCAGTTCCATGTCCTCTGTCGTCTCCAGTTTTCCCCTTTTCATCTCTAGCAGTGTACACTTTTCCATTCCGAATTCCATTTGAATGTCCCGGCTAAAGATACTGATCGTTTTTATCAGCTTTTCCAGTTCATTTTTTTCTTTTTGCAAAAAGCTTCAGGTCGTCCATATACATAAAGTGGTTTATTCTTTGTTCTGTGTCTTTAAACTTGTATCCGTAATAATATTTCCTGACTATATAGTTCAGTGGTATCATGGCTATGATAAACAGTAGTGTTGATAAAGAATTTCCTTGGAATATACCTCTCTGTATCCTTATCTCAGTCAGGTGTTGTTCTCCAGCTGTAAAATCCGGTACTCATGTTCTCATTGCTTTCTTAATAAGATTGGTAATCTAGTCTGATATTTTGTACATCCTTAAGCATTCAATATCAATGCTTGAGTTATTTTTTCGTAGGCTTTATTGTAGTCGATCGATGCCAAGGCTGTTTTCTTTTTTCTGCTGTTTACTTCCTTCCGGATCTTTTGATCTATATTTAACAGGTTATGCGTCCATCTTTTCCCTTTCCAGCATCCTTTCTGTTTTTCGGGAAGTAGTGAACGATTAGGATTTTCTACATGGTTGATAAACAAATTATTATTATTTACTCACTAGGAGTTCTCACACAGGTCATCAGTGATTGCTCACCGACAACCGGTGGTATTCCCTGGAATCTGAGTGACAACAAGTCTCCCCAGATTTCCAGTATTCTCCACCTCTTTTCGATAGCCACCCCAAATAAATTTGCAGCATCACAACAGCCGTTTACCATTGATTTCTCGCCGGCAAGGACCATTGGCGTTTTCTGGGGTTTGGGTGGCAGTAAGCCTCCCCGAGGTCCCAGCAGTTTCTGCACTTCCAGTGGAGGTCTGGTTTGTGCTGTTCCTCCTCGGTCTTCTCATCCTCCTTGACCCTATGCAGATATTTTGTGTGGTGTCAGCCTAGACTAGTACCATTTTATTATTATTATTATTATATATATATATATATATATATATATATATATTTTTTTTTTGGGGGGGGGGCTGATTATTTTTTATTTTTTTATTTTTTGAGGGGAACTGATTATTTCTTATTTATTTATTTATTTATTTTGTGGGGGTGGTGAGCTTATGGTGTTACTTGCTATTTCTGTTCATTGGTCCATTTTTGTGTTGTGTCAGTTGAGGCCGCTGTAATTTATTGGGGGGAGGGGGGGCTTATTAAGTGATGTTTCTTGCATTTTCTGTTTCTTTGTTTGTGGTGTCTTCTTTCATTAGTTTTGTTTTCTTCCTGTGTTAGATTCCGTATGATCCTTCGTAGCTTATGTGGGTTAGTTTCCGCATTCAATAATTTTTCTTAAGATTGTAGCTGTTTTGATCATTGCTGTCCTTTGTATAGTTCCAATGATTCCTGTGATCCCAATTTCTCCCAGTCGTTTTTCCAGGTTTTTGGGGATTGTTCATAGTGCTCCTACTGACTTTCTTCATGCTCCATATTCCTTTCAGTTCTCTGGCTAGTTCTGTGTATTTGCTTCGTTTTTCTGTTTCTTTGCTTTTCACTCTGTGATTTGCTGGAACGGCGAAGTCTATGATTTTGGAAGATTTTTCCTTCTTGTTGATTATTATAACATCCGGTCTCCTTGCTTGTATGAGTTTGTCTGTTTGTATATCCATAACCCAGATGAGTTTGTGTTTTTCGTTTTCCAGTACTGTTTCTGGCTTATGTTTGTACCATTTGTCTGCGTATTCGAAATTCAATTGTTTGCACAGTTCCCGATGTACTGCTTTCCCCACACAGTCATGTCTGTTCTTATACTCGTTTTGGGCTAGTTAGCTACATTCACTTATTATATGATTTATTGTTTCGTCTCTTTGTCCACAGAGTCTGCATTTACTGTTTTCCTGAGTTTTATCTATTTTAGCTTTAATGTAGTTTGTCCTAATTGCATTGCTCTGTGCAGCCATCAGTAGAGATTCCGTTTCTCTGTTCAAGTGTCCTTTTCTTAGCCATGTCCAGCTGTTTTCGTTGGTTTCTTTTCTTGTTAGTCTTCTGAAGTGTCCGTGTAGTATTTTTTCTTCACACTTTTCTTTTCTTGCCGTTTTGTTTCTGGTTTCGGTGCTTCCCGAGTTGTTCGTTGGATTGGTGTCTCTTGCTGCAGTGATAAGGATTTCCCTGTGTTGAGTTATGTATTTTTCCAGCTCTTTTTTTGAGTCTTCCACACACTCTTCTATATTTACCAGTCCTCTTCCCCCTTCATTTCTTTTCATGTAGAGTCTTCCGTATCGTCTTTTGGGTGTAGTGCATTGTGCATGGTCATTAATTTTCTGGTCCTCTGGTCCAGGTGCCTGAGTTCCTCTTTGGTCCAGCCTATGAATGGTCCAGAGTATCATATTTGTGCTACTGCCCAGGTGTTTATTCCTTTTACTAGATTCCTGCTATATAATTTCGTTTCTAGGAGTTTTCTTGTTCTTCGTAAATATTCTTTTCCAATCTTCTCTTTTATTTCCGTAGATTTGATGGCGTCTGCCTCCAGAACTCCAAGATATTTGTAACTATCCTGTTCGTCTAGTGCCATCATTTCCTCTTGGGTGGGGAGTTCTATGTTCTCTGTTGTCTCCAGTTTTCCTTTTTTTATTTATAGTAGTGCACACTTTTCCATTCTGAATTCCATTTGGATGTCCTGGCTGAAGATTCTGGTTATATTTATCAGTTTTTCCAGTTCCTTTTTGCTTTTTGCAAATAGTTTTAGGTCATCCATGTACATCAGGTGGTTTACTCTTAGTTCTGTGTCTGTAAACTTGTATCCGGCATCACATTTTCTAAGTATGTAGTTGAGTGGCATCATAGCTATTATGAACAGTAGTGTTGATAAAGAATTTCCTTGGAATATACCTCTCTGTATCTTTATCTCATTCAGCTGTTGTCCTCCGGCTGTCAGTTCCAGTCTCCATGTTTCCATTGCTTTCTTAATAAGATTAATCATCCTTTCAGGTATTTTGTATATTTTCAAACATTCAATTATCCATGCTTGAGGGATTCTGTCGTAAGCTTTTTTGTAGTCAATCCATGCCATGGATATGTTCTTTTTCCTGTTTTTTACCTCCTTCAGTATCTTTTGATCGATGTATAGAAGGTCATGCGTCTCTCTTTTCCCTTTACGGCATCCTTTTTGTTCTTCGGGGAGTAGTCCACGTTTGTTTAGGGACTGGTAGATTTGTTCTCTCAGTTGTGCCGTCAGGATTTTCCACATTGTTGGTAAACAGGTAATTGGTCTGTAGTTGCTTGGGGTTGTTCCTTTTTTGGCATCTTTTTGTATAAGCGTTGTCCTTCCTTTGGTCATCCACATTGGTATGTCTGTTTTGTGGATACATCCTCTCAGTTTCTGCGCCAGTCTTTTATGTAGGGTTGTGAATTTTTTAAACCAATATGCATGTATTCCATCATGACCTGGTGCTTTCCAGTTTACCATTTTCCTTAGGGTGTCCTTAATGGTTTCTTTTGTAATCTCTGTTTCTGTTACTTCTTCTATTTCCTGTAGTTCATTTTTCATGTTTTTTAACCACTTGGCATTTTTGTTGTGTGTTTTAGGATTTTCCCATATCTTGCTCCAGAAGTGTTTTGTCTCTGTCGGGTCAGGATGTTCTGATGTTATTCGTTCTCCGTTTACGTTTTTGTAAAACTGGCTTTCATTGTTTTCAAAGGTCCTGTTCTGTTTTTGCTGTTCTGATTTGTATCTATATCGTCTCAGTCTTCCCTCTATTGCTGCTATCTTTTGTTTTAATTCTTCATGTTTCTTATTCATTTTTTCCTTGTCGACCGGATTTCTGCTCTTCCATTCTTTCCTATTTTCTTTCATCCTGTTTACGGTGTAAGATTCTTTTCGGAGTTTGGTTATCTGGGTTTCCAGTCTGATTTCCCATCCAGGTTTTGTCGGTCCTTTCTTTTGGCCAGGCTTTTTTTCTTTTCTAAGTTTCATACTTACTGATTTTTCCCCCGCATATATCAAGTTGTTTAGGTCTGTGGTGGTGTCTGTTGGGATGTACGCGAGTACCTTGTTTACTGTCTCTGTTTCAGCTTTCAACTTCTTCCAATCTTCGTCCCTTAGAGATGGGAGATTTGTTTTGTTCTCAGAAATGTATCGTTTTATGTTTTCCACTTCTCTTGTTTCTTCCTCGGTGAGTTCTACTTCGGTGAGTTCTGTGATTTCGTAGTCTTCGACCTCTTCCGTTACTGGGTTTATGTTTTGTCTGTCATCTTCCTGGGGGGTTTCGTCAGGCGGTGTTTCTTGTTCTGTTCCATTCTTCTGTTTGATTTCCGTCAGTTCCATCTCCGAGAACCATCCTCTCTTGAGAATCTGTTTTGCTTGGTCTGCTATCCTTTGTTCCGTTGTATAGTAGTCAGTAGCAGTGTCCCAAAAAGGTTTCAATCGTTTCCGGTAGCCTCTTTCTGTGGGGTGACGACTTTTGTAGTAGCATTCCATCACTGGTCTGTTCTCCTTTGTCGTCCATTTCTTTCTATATTTTTTAGGGTTTTTTTCATTTCTGCTTTTTTGTGTTGGGTCTGTGTTCTTGTCATAACTGGAATTGGAGAGGTTACTTACCTGTTTTTTGTCCGTAGTTTTGTTCCTGAAATCAAAGGAGCCAACATTCGCAGGATGCGGACCGGGTCCCCCATGTTGGCCATCAAGGGAGCACCTGCCCATCATGACACTCAGATCTTTCATCTGAGTCCCACTGGTTTCATTGTTATTGTTGTACATTACTCATATGCTGGTGTATGTGGCTACACCGAGCCCAGGTTTAGTTTGCCTGTACTCCTGTCACAGGGATAGCGTTTATCTCCTTTTCATGGGGTGGAATGTGCACTATCACACTAACAAAAAAATGTATATATATATATATATATATATATATATATATATATATATATATATATATATATATATATATATATATATATATATATATATATATGTTACTTAACTACATAGTATAAGTTGTAAAGGCTAATCTTTGACAGCCGGGGTATACACGATAGGTTCCCCTCCCGTTTTTGTCTGAAAAATTTACGCCGGATTATGAAACACATATTGGGTTTTTTTTCGTATTTTGGATAATAATTTGGAAACATTCATTAATAACCAATGATTTTTTTGTCAAATTTAGAATCAACTTTTTGGGCAAATAATCAAATTAAATGACAAATTTAAAATATTCATGTAAGGATTTACATTTTACCTCCTTTTTTATTATTATTATTATTATTATTATTATTATTATTATTATTATTATTATTTACTCAGTAGGAATTGTCACACGAGTCATTATATGTGATTATTTACTGGCAATAACAAGTGGTTATTCTGCTGAGTCTCCCCAAATTTTCTGCACTCTTCGCCTCTTTCAATAACCATTGCAATTCATTTTCCGTTATAGCAACAAGCGTTTATCATTGATTTTTCGCTGATAGAGACCGTTCGTCTTCTCTTGAATTTGAGTGACAATAAGTCTCCCCAAAGATCCAGTACACTCAGCATCCTAATAGTGGAGGTCTTGTTAGTGCTCCCCCATCTCGGTCTTTCTATTTTCCTTGACCTTTCACAACGATTTTATGTGATTCCAGACGAGGTTGGTGTCACCACATGTTGTTGTTATTGTTATTATTATTATTATTATTATTATTATTATTATTATTATTATTATTATTATTGTTGTTGTTGTTGTTGTTTTTATTGTTGTTCTCCCGATTGTTCACTCGTGATTCAGCTCGTGATATGAGGGTGCTGTTATTTCTATGTGACAGCTTTGATCAGAATCTGAAATTAGAGTATACAAATATAAGACGACTAAGAAATAAAGCTAAAAGCATAGACGGTGAAATGCTTCGACAAAAGAGAAAAAAGAATGGAATAAAGTAAAAAGAGATAAATGAAATCCGCAATAATAAATAATTCAATTGTACTATGAAAATAGAATAAGGCGAATCCCGTGTTTACAAATAACAACAACAAAACGTTGGGTGGGTAAGAATATTTGTTCTTCTTTAATCGGTTGAAAAGTTCCTTTGAAGAATTGTAGCTAAATAGCAACACACATGTATGCACCAGAGGGCGCTCATACATAATTGTTTCTCTTTTCGCCACGTTAGGGGGCGCTAAGATCAGGATTATTAAAGCCGAAACACAAAGAGATTCTCACTCTTTTTTCCTCGCTTCAACCGACACATGTGCGCATAACACGCGCACAAAATCCAGAGTCTGTGAGACATTCTCTCAACTTCTTCACACACAACCGCACACAATCTTTTCAGATTTTCTTGCACCTATGTACGCATTTATACGCATACAATCCACAGGGGCGGACCTTTCTTGGTTCGAATGAAATAAATTATATTTATGTTGTTCCAGTGTTTCATGCTTGTACTTGTATGATAGAATATATGCGAAGGGATGCTGCCCAAGCATCCACAAAACTGCACGAGTGAATCAATGAATCACCTTGTGTAAATGATTTATGGGTTACTTTGGTGTATCTATTTTACGGTATATCAGTCCACGTGTGGTTATTTAATGCCAAAGCCTAACACATATTGTAAATGATTCACTGATTACTTTCGTCTACCTATTTTTAAGGCACATCAGCCTTTTTGATGTTATTTTATACTAAGATACAATATTTATTTTCTCATTATTGTTTGTATTATATTTATATTATATTTAGATTATTTGTATACCGACAGGAGTTCATATATTATTCATTGCTGGGAACCAAAATGTAGGTTCATCATAAATTAACTAACGGTGTTACTGTATTTTTGTTTGTATCCACTAAGTTTACTTTCTCATCAATATATATATAGAATTAATATATTATATATATATATGTATATATACTTATCATATGGTAGTTGCAGGCGGTCACATGCGCTCGAACGCAGTTCGTAGATTCAGTCTAGAATAACGAGACAAACGCTCAGCACCATACGGCCGCCAAAAATGGACACAGGCAGTAATTGAAATTAAGGTGCACTTACCCTGGCGGCGGGGAAATATCTTGTCTTCTGCAGTGTTCGACGCTCGAGCTTAACTTCCTTATTTATTTATATATATATATATATATATATATATATTTCCTCCCAATATGTCTACCCTACATGTATCTGTACTTGCATTACATTTTTTTCTCTATATTATCATCCTGATGAAGTCTTATAAATAAAGACGAAACGTTGATGTACACATAAAAAACATCCATTTTTTGGTTTTCCTTTTTCATTTTCCCATCACGTCGGATTACCTTCATCCTTCTCTTCCCATATATATATATATATATATATATATATATATATATATATATATATATATATATATATATATATATATATATGTTTTTTGTTATTGTTTTTTTTTCTCGCGGTAGAAACACAGCTGTTTTTCTTAGTATGCTTCAACTTCCTAAACAGGTATGTTTCTATTGCTGCAAAAAATGAATAACAAAAAAAGAACTACGTAACTGACATTATGGCGATATAAAGTCGTACATATTTCCGCAAGGTGTTTGTGGTCTAGTAGTAAAACGCCAGACTGCAAACAGTAATATCGGAGGCTCGATCCTTGCTCGGGTTAGACATGCTAATGATAACTGATAGCCAGAAACAGGTGTCCATGGATTTCTTTTATGTACGCAAAAATTAATATATATATATATATATACATATATATATATATATATATATAACTTGATATATATATATATATATAACTTGATATATATATATATATAACTTGATATATATATATATATAACTTGATATATATATATATATATATATATATATATATATATATATATATATATATATATATATATATATATATATATCAAGTTAAACTAGATAGTAAAACAGTCGACTTTTTTATCTGTATTCAATTCAGTCGGAAGTTGTGTTAGAATATTAATTCTTCTCTATTGAACTAAAAATAAATATAAACATTTGGAGAGTAGAATGGTGTACATTTTCATTTGAACTACTGTCTGGATATATCTTGTTACGAAAGAAATATTTGATATAAAATCTAAAAGTTATTCGATGTTATCTCCTGAGTGTTAACTGTTCTTTAACGATTCCTGGTGTAGCCATATATTAGTACCTCTGATTGCAATTGATGAATTTTAATATACTGATGAAGTAATCTTTACTTAAGCCTAATTTTACTAATAAAAATGTATTTCGAAATGCGCGTACATGTAAAGTGGCATAGTTGAATATTTATTCTCGGAACATAATTCAAAATAGTTAAAATTATAATTAATATGTTTTGTACTTTTGAAATCTACACAATTAATATATATATATATATATATATATATATATATATATATATATATATATAAATGTCCGTGTTGTGCCATGTTTGTGTTTTCCCTATAGAAAGAAAGGTTAGTGAATCTTCATCAAATTTAAATTTACATTCTTATGTAAAATTGAACTAGGAAAACAATGGAAGTGCTCCTAAATCTATATGTGCACTCCTAATAGTGCTATTAGGGCATAATCCCCTTAAAACTTCATATATTTTCTATTTTTATGAAATTTAAATTATATGTATGAAATTTTCTGTAAGTGGTCCAGAATCTCTACGTGATATGTGGACCTAACCTCCTTTTAAATTCCAATATATCATTTTTGGATGAAATTTTATATAATATGTATGAAATTCCCCTGGAAAGACAATGGAAGTTATTCCGAATCTCTACGTTACTCAGTATGTGTTGAATATCTACGTTACTTTAAGGTACTGTTGGGGGACAGAAACCCCTTAAAACTTCAAATACGTATATCCGATTTTAATTAAATTTAAACCATATGTATAAGACACTACAACCGCCACTCCTACACTGATGAGTGTTAGAGAGCCCGAAACTACGTCGTCTGTAGGTGAAAAACACTTTAATATTTAAAAATAGTTATAGTATATATATATATATAACGTGAAATAATAAAATAAGGTGCGAATCAAATTTTATTAGAATTCAATGTTCAGGCAAAGTACCTTAAAGTCCTTAACTCATGAGTTTTCAAAGAAAATTCTTCTCAGAGGAGGAGCATTACCGCAATGACATTACTGCAGGTAATAAAAGTAAACTTTGAAAATATATAAAAATATATATAAAAATACATAAAAGTATATAAAACATATAGGACTTTAAGGTACTTTGCCTGAACATTTAATTCTAATAAAATCTGATTCGCACCTTATTTTATTATTTCACTTCATATAATGCTATTAATGCTCTATCCAGGATACTGAGCTTCATTTTCATCCGGATGTTCACTAATTAAAGATATTAGTTGCCTCTTATATCTTTTGTTGGATTAACTTTATATATATATATATATATATATATATATATATATATATATATATATATATATATATATATATATATATATATAAGATAGTGAAATATTTATACGCCTTTCATTTATTGTACCAAATATTTTGTAATAGTATTTTGAAAGTTTAATTTCAATTATACGATATTGTTTGGTCATGAAATTATTCATTTAACCAAAATGTTTTAAAACTATAATTAATTTTGTAATAGAACTGTATTTTAATTTCTATTTATAAAATTATTGTATGTGAATAGCTTCGGAAACTTTCAATCTTTTAATTAAATGAGGATTAGATAAGGATGTTAAGCCAGTAATGACTGTCTAGTCGACAGTTAAACGGTTTCCAAATTCCTGTTAAAGATTGAAAGATTTATGCAGTTGCCTTTTTTATTTTAAAAATACTAATTAAGATTAAATTTTTTTCATAATTTTGCAAATCTTAAACAATATTTATTATCTTAACTTTTTGAGGGAGCTTAAATAATAGTTTAAATTAAATAAAAACTATTCGTGTTTAATTTTAGTTTTTGTGTCCTATTTCTGATAAGTAAAGCAGATATGTTATTACAAAATTTCCCGATATGGAAAATTGTCCAAGTGGTTTGCTCTTTTGGGAGTAATTTTTATCATTTGCCTCCACGCTACTAGCGGAAAAATAAAACTGAAATTATGTTTTCATGTGATTACACGACAACATGCTGGAAAAAAGTTTTGAATAAATATTTATTTTAGACTTTACAGTAGAGGTTTATTTTACTATACTTATAAAAGTTAACGCATAGTGGTTGTAAAATTACAAATGAAATAAACGTAATAAATGAGACATCTCCTTTTATAAGAATATAGGACGCTGAAAACGTATACATCCGAAATATTTAGAAAAAGTGGTTTGTTTTTAAATTAATAATGTCAAATATATAAATATTCGTCAACATGCACTTAGTTTATACTCGGGTTTATATATATATTAAAATTAATTCATAACGAAAATATTTACATAAACAAATATATTTCGATAAACTCTAAATTACAATATTTACATCGATGTATCTAAAGTAATGAGAGTTTGGGGTAGGATTGATTTGAAGGGGCCGTTCGCTAAAAATTATAGGAAATACAGGTATTTGGTTTACCCATGGGATCCTTTCTTTTTGCCTGTCTTTTCCTGGAACAGCCCCTTTTAATCAATTCTACCCCAAACTCTTACTACTTTAGATACATCGATGATACACTCCTTATTTACCCACATAACATTAATCTCCCTGACACAGTCAACACACTTAATAAAATTGAACACACCATTCCCTTCACCTCCGAATTAGAAAATAATCACATCCTCAACTTCCTTGATATCACTCTGCACAACACCCTAAACGGCCTAAACTTCTATGTCTTTAGAAAAACAACAAATGAAAATGATCTTATACATTTCTACTCCGACCAACAACAGAATAAAATTCGGAAGGATTATAAGCTCATTCCTCAGAGCCCTTAGAATTTGCAGCCCGCTTACCTCTGCAATGAAGAAACCTACATCCAGAACACTTACCACGCTTTAAAATATCTTAATTTTTTATCCAAAACGCTAAACGCAAAGCCTTTAATATCCACAAGAAAAAACAGACTAACACCACAAAGATTTCACCTCATAACATGACCAGCACAAATAACACCGACATGATTGAAAAAAATAAATCTTACATAGTTCTCCCAAATAATCACATATCTATTTCCTTAGAAAAACAATTCAAATTTGACATAAAAATAGTAATATCAACTTCAAAAAAAGTAAGGATTTACTTAACACCAACCCCCGTCCCCGACTACCTTCTAAGGACACCTTTTCCGTAAGCGGCATTTACAAAATAATATGTACCGCATGTCCGATGTTTTATACACAAACAAATAAACACAACAATGCCACTAATGCACTAGTCATACACAGACACACCTTTATCCACAATTTTGATTCTAAAAAACTGCAGCCTCCTCAAGACTGAATACTCTCTCCCACGTTGCAAGTGCATCGAAAGCGCTACAATACTTCTCTCATCACCATCGAACATAAACCGCTAACTCGGATCTTGTTCCTTAAGCAAACATATGGCAAAAGCCGCACTGAAACAATGCAATATATTGCCCCACTGAGATCCCGATTAAAGTAACGTTTCTTATTTACTACACGTCATCCATATTTTTTTCTATTTCTTTTCCTTCTTCTTTTTTCTTCCTCCCACCTTTTCCCATTTTAACGTCTCTCTTCACACGTGTTATTATTCTTTCTTTTTTCAAATAGTAACGCGTGCCAATGACATCTCGTTGTGCGTTCTTTTTTTTCCTATGTTTTTTTTACCGTTATGGAATAAATGTAAATATTCACTGTTTCAAAAGACGTTCGTTGATCTGAACGAAACCGGTAAAATATATCGTTTCTTTGATGATTTTTTCCTGTATTTGAATTTGTTTTTTCCCGTTTGTCTTTTTCACACACACACACCATTCACCATCAGGGTTGTTGGTCACTCCTGGAGGAGGAAACCTCCCTGATTTCCGACACACACATACACACACACACACACACACACACACACACATATATATATATATATATATATATATATATATATATATATATAGTTTCATTTTTCTTCAGTCGAACTTCTCAAAAATCAAGGGACCCTTTCCTAGGGCTCACACTTGACTTCTATATGAGTTAGATAGACATTCGAATATTCCATTAAAGTTCATCTTCATCTGTAAAACGTTGAGTTAATAAAGAAATTAAGAACATTAATTTTTCTCTCCCCAATTGACCAGTTAACTATGTTTTAGTATATCTTTCTCGTTGTCTCTTGATCTTACCGGATTCCAGGACAATAATTCATCTAGTCTGGAGTATCCAGCTAAGTGTTGTTACTTGAGGTAACATTACTCGGAGAAGATGCACTATTCCTTGTATGAGCCAGTGTATAGCTGTGTCGAGGGGATCCTATTTGGGTTTTGAATACTATGTTATTTTTTATATTTGGTCAGGGTTACTATGTAAGGTGAAGTATCTCTATATCAGTTTGTGCTGACAAACCCGTGTAAAGAAAGACTGAAGACACTTGAAGATGGTGTCTAGTAGGTAATTCAAGTTGTATTTCTCTATTGTTTAATTTTACTTCAGTTGAAGTTCTCAGAAATCAAAGGGGCTTACATTTGATCTCTATATGAGGTACATAGATATTCGAATAATCCATTAAAGTTCTCTTTTATCTGTCAAACGTTGAGTAAAGCCTCAGTCACACGAGGCAATTTCGCTCGCCGCTACTACAGTAGCAGCTAGTAGTAGCAGCCTAGTCGCATCGTGTGACCGGTTAGTCGCAAGTAGCACATCCAACTTGCGACTAAAGTTGAACATGTTTAACTTTAGTCGCAAGTGGCGCGTGATTTCATGATCACGTGACCTGGTATCGTGCAATTGTATGATCACTTGACATGGTATCGCGAGATTTTTTGATCACGTTACCTGGTATCGCGCAATTTTATTATTTTTGTCAAGACCTAATAGCGGCTGCTATGAATCAATATTCGCTACTATGACCTTACAGTCATGCAGTTTGTTGCCATGACAGAAAAACAAACTTTGAAGTTGTGGGCTAATGAAATCAGTAGATTTCTGGATATTTGCAGAAACTACGAGGTTTGTGGGATACAGACAATATACAGTATATGAAGAAAAATGTGAGGGAGTACAATTTTAAATATTTCATGAATGAACTAATTGAGGCTGGTTTTGAGATTCCTTGCGAAGATAATTTGAAAAAAAAAATAAACAACTTGAAGGATACATATAGGAATGAATTTAATCAAATGGAGCAGGAACTGACGATGTATATAAACCAAGGCTTGTTTGCTTTGAAAAAAAAATTCAGACCCGTGACATGTCTGCGCTGTAACTAGTCGAGTAGTCGACTCGATGCTACAAGTAGCGACAAGTTAAATCGTTTCGTGTGACCAGCTTAATTGCTGGGGCGGGTAATCGCTGCTTCAAGTAGCGGTCAGCGAAGTCGCGTCGTGTGACTTAAAGTAAAGAAGTTATGAACTTTAATTTTCCTCTCCTCAATTGACCAGTTAACTATGTTATAGTATATATGTCGTGTGGTCTTCTGGTTATATCGGATTTCAGGACAAGAATTCATCTAGTCTGGTGGAGTATCCGGCTAAGTGCTGTTACTTTGAGAAGGTACAGCATTCCTCGTATGAGCCAGTGTATAGCCGTGTTGAGGGGATCTTATTTTGGGCTTTGAATACTATGTTATTTTGAATATTTGGTCATGGTTTACTTGTAAGGTGAAGTATTCTCATGTCAGGTTAGCCTGACAAACCCTTATACATAGAAAACACTCGATGATTATGTGTATGATTATTTTGTAAGTTTACCTAAAATCTATATTATATAAATATATGTGTGTAAGAAAAAAAAACTCTTAAACTTGAAACTGAATCATATAAAGACAGCAGATCTTGAACAAATAAAGGCTTAGATATCCTATTACATCGATAATCAAGGATAATAAAATGTACTTAGCTTTAAAACATATAATAATATTAACAACAAAGAGAAGGTAAACCAGAAAAATAACTTGCACTATTTAATATAAATTGTAAGAATGGGCGAAACGCGCGGTCACGCGTATAAAATAAGGTTTATTCTTCCGGTTTTGCTTTTTGATTGATGCCAGTCGGAGACACTTCTGATAATCGATAATTCCGTGAAACTGCAGTAAAGTGTTAAAGCTAAGTACATTTTATCATCATTATATATATATATATATAGTAGTATGAAAATATATTTTTGCCAAGTAAGCTACACAAAAACGTTCATATTTCATTCCAGAAGGAAATAATCAGGCTACAGAGAAACGTTCATGTTTCATTGCCGAAGGAAATAATCAGGCTAAATGCACTTAGCCTGATTATTCCCTTCATGAATGAAACATGAACGTTTCTGTGTAGCTTACTTGCCATGGATATATTTTCATACTACTACTAAGCTCTACTCAGGTATTGAGCACTGTTGAAGTTAATACTCAAAACTTATACACGTAATATTTTATATTACTTATATATATATATATATATATATATATATATATATATATATATATATATATATATATATATATGTATGAAATAGAGAGAGGGTTGAGAGATAGTGAATGAGATAGGTGCTAACATGTTGAAATTGTTATATAGATAGATGGATGTGAACATATTGAAATAAATATATATATATATATAGAGAGAGAGAGATGGCATACTAAAATAAATAGATAAAAGTTATAACACTGAAATAGATATATATCGATGCTAACAGTGAAATAAATAGATAGATGATTAAATATATAAATAACTGAAATATATAGACAGACAGAATGGTAGAAAAATGTAGTCACATGCCAGTGAACAAAATGTAAAAATCCCCTCCCTGCTCATCGAAAACAACTGTGACTGAAGGTCAAGCATGACTGATTTTTTCTCATAATGAACCTGGTGTGTGCTGGTATGTTCATTACGAATGAGTTAATTAGTTCGGGTTTTCTTTTTCAATTTTTCAAAGAACAATGAAAGCAACTAATGGTACCTAATTGTCTTAATTAATTGGCACGTAACAGCTGATGATGTTGAAGCTTCGATCTATCTACCATTTTTACGCATAGGCAGAATAGGTTTATCCCACGTACGTGGGTAATTAGCTGGAAAGTAGCAAAGATAAATAGATAGATATATAGATGTATTGCTGCATTTTCATCTATGATTGATGTCTCATCACGTTTCGACACCGTCAAAATACACCGTTAGCCACAAGTGTATAACCACTATTGATGTGACTGGGTTATCAGTGCTCTCCTAAATAGGGCTGCTCAGTAGCAAGAACGTCCACCTGAAGACGCCATCTTTCAACATGAAGACGCAACAGCGATGTTACGTTAAGATTCCTTCAACCTCTGGGCAAAATTGTAAATGTGTGCTTCCAGACGTTCATATCTGCACTGCTCCATCTTTTAAATATCGGGTCTGTGTACCGGAAATGGAACCTAAACCCTACTTGACTCAAACACACACCTGGCCTGAAAAAAAACCCGCGGTTGATTGACACGATTATTAAAATAATATGCTATTTGAAAAAATAGATTTTGCAATAATTGTAAAATTTTGAAAATATAAAACAAAATAATAAATCACTGTTTTAAGATTTTTAATCGTTATCGCCGTTGTCTCTCTCTCTCTCTCTCTCTCTCTCTCTCTCTCTCTCTTTCTGTGTGTATATATACAAGAGAAAATGCTAATAAACAAATGTAAAGTTACATACTTTACAAGTTTAACAAAGAATATTATAAAATATAGAAAAGTCCTTTAAACCTAGGTTTTTCAAAAAACAAGCCCTTACTTTAGAAGTAAAAACTTAAATATTTTACAAGTTTTGGTTTTTATTATTATTTTGTAACTTTACATTTGTTTATTATCATTTTTTCTTCTTTAATAATGCTTTATCTCCAATAATTTTAGCCCATTAAGAATTAATATGAAATAATCATTTTATAATACTTGAAAGACAAAATATATATGTGTGTGTGTGTGCGTGTGTGTGTGGTGGTGGGCCGAGACGCGATTCGAACAGACGCCAAAAAGCAAATGGCTTGAATTGCTACCCTTTTTCTTTCTCTGTTTCGTTGGGATACACTTTCCTTCAATTCAAAGAAGGAAGGTATTTTCACAGAAACGTGTCAACTCAACATTTTTAAACACATGAATATCGTTTCAAAGCCAAAATCTAACACATCTATGTTAAATTGGCAAGCCACCCCGAACTTCGAAACCCCTATAAGAACGAGGATATAAACAGCAAAAATAACAAAGATATTCAACCCTGCGCACCTCGCACCTCGCACATCGATGGATCCAAAGACGTCTACTCCCCACCGTCCCTTTGGCTGAGGAGGGCGGGGGGCGAAAAGAACACTTCAAAACGCACGTCCAAGTTTTCCACATTTCACGCACATATCCATATGCACTGACAAAAGGTCAGGCAAACAGAAGCAAAGCGCTATGACTCACACACAGTAACAGAACAGGGTAAACGTACACACACACACAGTATCATATTGCCACTTACTCAGATACATTGTCTATGACTCATGTACAAACAAATATAGACATACACATCTTTAGCTCTCGTGTCTGCTTATTTACTGAACAGTTTCTACCAAAGAACACGAGTTGTATAAACCTTACCAAAGGAACATTTCTTCACTAAAACTGATTTTTATATTCTTGCAAATTTTTAGTTCTATAAATCTTTTGTTGAGTAATCATGTTTTCCGTCCTTCGTCATTCACTAAATCCTATTCATGTTTATAGTCAAGCAACTTCTCCATCAATCTGTCTATCTCCATTCATCGTGTCTCTTCTCGATGTCGTAGAAGATAAATAAAAACAAAAACAGAGTATGACCGAGCGATGTATTAATAGTCCAAGTACGCGTAAGTGTTGATGGGATGAGACTTTGTGTTTATTTGGGGTATCGGAATCAGAAAAATGTGTGCCTATTTTACGATGGCAAAAACGATTCTTATTTTTATTATTTGTTTGTTTAAAATTTAATTTTCCATTGAATTCTAATGATAACATGATAAATATTTATTTATTTTAAACTACCAGTAAGACTAAAATCTATACGAATGTATTTTTACGTTTACGAAAATATATGCATTGGTAATCCGAAAATTAAAAAGAAAAAAAAACAACTCTATAGCTATATATATTTGGAGATTTAAAAAGAATCGGAATAGGAAATTTAGAACGGAATCGGTAATTGTATTGGAATCGTCCCATCACGTGTAGCTACCGTTCAAAGTACAAATGTCAGTGTGTTGAAATAAGTTTTTTACTAATTTGTACATTTATGTGCAACCATAAAAAATGATATAGGAAAATATTATATGTTGAAAAAAGACGTTTATACGAAAGAATTGCCGTAGAAAAGTAAATCCAGTTGTATGTGAAATTTAGTTCAGTAGATAAAAAAATAAACTTGCCATTTTCATAATAATAAGTCTATGATTCAAAACAAAGACCGCTTATATAATCACAGGAAGACATCCCTACTAAAAAAATGATATTCACAAAATAAGTTTACCTATTTTTATTGTGTACAAATAAGATGAACAAATATTTTAAGATATTTTAAGATCTGTTTTGCAAAAAGGGTTTCTATCTAAAAGCTGTCAGAGAAATAGAAATGAACTTTTTAAATAACATAAGCAGTTGAATCTGTGAAGGTCATTTGCGAAGAAGTGGCTCCATGTTAACAAAATACCAAACTGGAATAAGTATTGTTTAAAATAAACGAAAGCGAAATAGAATATTCAGTAGAAATGAACATAGTCGAAGGGAAAAAAGAAAAATAGGCTAGTCAAAATCAAATATTAAGTTTGGATATTAATCGCTATCGATGACAAACTCTGAAAATCCGAAAAAATACTTATATATATATATATATATATATATATATATATATATATATATATATGTGTGTGTGTGTGTGTGTGTGTGTGTGTGTGTGTGATTTTGAAGAAATAGATAGATAGATAGATAGATAGATAGATAGATAGATAGATAGATAGATACATAGATACATAGATACATAGATACATAGATACATACATACATACATACATACATACATAGATAGATAGATAGATAGATAGATAGATAGATAGATAGATAGATAGATAGATAGATAGATAGATAGACGAAATGAGAATGGTATTGGAATACTTATATTGATAAATACAGAGACAGAAAGGCATAAAGGAAGGAAAAGTAAAACAACGATTGGGTAAATAAATAAATAAATATATGGGCAGATAGGCAAAAACAGAATAAGAAAGGAAAGGAATAATGGGAAATATCGATAAATTGAAAGAAGAAATAATGAGGAAGATAGATTATTAAAAATAAATGAAATAATATATATATATATAATTCACCAAAAAATGGAGAAGAGCGAAATAGATTAATTCAGGTATCATTATTTTACATGGCGGTGACTGTGGTGATGTGAATACCGACGTAGACTGACAACCTGGGAGTGTCAAGTTCGAATCCTATAGGGTCCATACCATCACTTACACTCTGGATGCTGGCAACCTGCTCATAGTCTCCCTTGTAATTACATGAGTCTATAAAGAATTGGAGAATTTGCCACGTGATTATTGAAGAAAGCCGGACACACGCTCGTTAACTTTTATTATTTTAAATTAATGTTTGAATTATTTCAAGTAGCGAAGTTTATGAAGCGATAGCGAATTGGCAGAACCAGCTAGTAAATATATAAAATATAAAATGTTAGAATTGAAAAGTTTTAAAATATAAAGATTTTGGAATTAAAATTAATTAGTTGAACTTTTAACTTTTAATTAAAAATTAAAATTAAATAATGAAACATGACAAATCAAAGATATGTAAGTTTGCGGTTGGAGGGTATACATATCTATTAAAGAATTAAAATACTTAGTTTATCATTTGAGATGTTTCGTTTTATATATATATATTGTGAATATCTTATAATAATAGGGCCTACATAACATGTATTCGGAAATATATAGGGTTATAAGTTTAACATTAATATTAAAGTTAACGAAATTCTGGTGTAAATATTTTGTTAGTCTGAAGTTTAGATAATCCCATTTCTTTGATTTAATAAATTCCCCCTATTTTGAGCTTCGCATTTAAATATATATATAAATATATACGTATATCATTTTGGTTATATCTATCGGTTTATTATTCTCCTTGCATCTATCTTAACTTCTTCATTGGTTGTATATATATATATATATATATATATATATATATAGAGAGAGAGAGAGAGAGAGAGAGAGATATGTATATATATATATATAAATATTTAATGAAGATGTTATATATATATATATTAAATATATGATATATTATACATATATATATTATATATATTTTATATATTCATGAGATATATTGAAATAATTTATATATATATATATAATGAATATGTTATATATAATAAAGATGTCATATATATGTATATATATATATATATATATATATATATATGTATGTATAGATAGATAGATAGATAGATAGATAGATAGATGGAATAAGAATTATATATATATATATATATATATATATATATATATATATATATCAAACATCGTTAAAAAATAACAGTTCTTAAATTCACCATAGAACTGAACGTAAATAATAAAATCCCATTCCTAGACGCCTCCAATGAATCGTTTAACACTTCCATTAATAAAAATCTACCAGCTTAAATTTTAGTCTTTTAAATTTCAAGAACGAGTGTCCCTGTCGCTACAAAATAGCTGTTGTTAAAAATGTATTAAACCGTGCTAAAGTTATCTCCTCCTTTAAAAATTACTTTCCATTGAATTAAAAATATAAAACAAGTACTTAATAACAACGAATTCCCTAATTATATCGTTGATGAACAAATAACATTAATGATCCGAAACTTAAAAACATAAGTACAAATAATAATAATAATATTCAACATCACCACTCAAACAATATTAACTATTGTAATCAAATGCAACCAAACTTCAGATTAGAAGAAAAAGCCATGAAAATTATCATACACAGATATATATCATCAATTGACAATAACAATAAAATTAGACTCATTATTTACTATGAGAAATTTAAAACCCCAAAATCTTGTAGTAAAAAACAATTCCTCCCCAACCCCAAAACCACTAAAAATAACCAATGTTATTTATAAGTATAACTACCCTTTGAAAGAATGTAACTCCCATAATAATAAAGCTAATAGCTACGTTTATTTTACAAGCATTACCCTATCCCACCGCTTCACCATGCATCTTGTAAACTCTAGCTCAATTTACCTACATCTACAAAAACATAACTGCCCTCCCTCTGATTTAAGACAAATTCTAGTTAATAACACTAAAATAATACATTCCGAAACAAATTTATCTTTCTCTAGCTTTTTTGTTCACTTGCTTTTGACACATGAGGATGATTCGACGAAGAATCGAAATTGTTCGTGAAACCTATGGAACATTTATTAATTTTTTGATTTTAATACAAAAAAAAGACCATCAGAAAAATTGATATATATATATATATATATATATATATATATATATATATATAGAGAGAGAGAGAGAGAGAGAGAGAGAGAGAGAGATGGAGAGAGAGAGGGGGGAGAGAGATAGATAGATAGATAGATAGATAGATAGATAGATAGATAGATAGATAGATAGATAGATAGATAGATAGGTGCATTTTTTTATTCTTGTTTTTTATTCTTATATAAAAAATATGAAAATCGCATATTTTCTTTTATCTTAATATTTTATATACGTATATATAAATATATGTGTTATATAGTTATTGTATATATTTTTATATGAGGACATATATATTTTTATATTCATTAATGTTTATACACATAAATGTGTCTACACATTTATGTTTACACTATTCATGGCCTCCGTTCAGTCTTGAGAGACAATAGATACCCTCTGTAAGAGTGGCTGTGCGTTTAATTGTGAAGCAAGGGTTGCGCAATCACAACCACATCTCTCCTGAATTAGAACTGCTTGATTCCAGAAGGCAAGATGTCCAGAACGACTGGAAACAATGCTGAGATGAGTGGAGCGCACATACAGCAGCTAGTATTCCCAAATGGTCACCCATTTAGTACTGACCAGGATCAACGTCGCTTAACCGGTGTGTCAACGTTATTATGCTGTATTATGTTTACAAACATTAATGTTTATATTTAAAAACATTGATGTTTTTACATGTTTTAAAAAAATCTTTTTATAATGTAGTAGATATATTAAATAATTTCATATAATTCCGAGCATTTTTTACATCAAACAAAACAAAAAAGGGTGTGAAAAAAACAAATGTGCAACAAATAAATGTTAGCAAAGACAATATAAGTTACTCTTCTACCTACCTGGATACGTTCATTTGTGTTTCAATCCTTTTAAAGCGTTTTTTTTATTTTTAAAAAAATAGTGTTCAGTAAGAACGAAAACTCGATAAGCAGTGCACGTGTACCCTTGGGCCCCTATAATTGCTTAAAAATCTAAAAGCAAATAAATACTGGTAGAAACACATCCAATCGTGCGAAAATGTAATGTTCTAACAGTATTTTGTTTAATTTTCGATTTTTGAGCGATTATCAGGGGCCTTATGTTTTTTTTACCAAAGAAAACACGTAAGTAATGTGTTACTGTTTATGTACGACCAATTAAGGCACGACTACTAGCGGCTGCTGCTGCTGCCTCTCTAGAAAACTAGGAACGTAAGTGGAGCAACCTCTTCATCATATTTAAGGCAATTTCTGTCCGTCACAACTTTCAGCGATAACGATTATATGAAATCGAAAGTAATCTTAGAAATCTTAAGAAAGCTTGAAAAAGAATTGTTTCTTTACTTCTTACGAAAATGTTCGGACTTAATTTTAAATAAAAACAAATGACAGTTTTATTTAAAATTTGAATTTTGAAATTTACATAAGTAGAACCATAATTAGAAAATCTTCGTAAAAATGTAAACAAACAATTTTTTCAGGCGTAAGAGTGAAATAGTAATAAAAAGCAAAAACACCATTCAAACTTAAAAAAAAAAAAAAAACATCCCTTTAAGTTTGAAGAAAAAAGTTTCACTTTTTGGTATGCTAGTTTAATTTTTTAAATAGTAAATGACAATATCATTGAGATATTAAATTCGCCATAACATTTTTAAAAAGCACATGCAGTAGTCGAAAATTAATACTAGCTTAAAAATAAGTTTTAGAAACTTAAAAAATTGCATTTTTTTTAAGAAAGGAACACGATCCGATGCATATTAAGACTGAACTTTATTCAATATTTTTTTTGTTTAAAGAAAGAAAAGAAAAGAAAAGAAAAGTGTAGTATATTTCATCTTTTCTGTCCTCGGTCAGTTGGGAAACATTCATATAAACTGAGTCAATTTTTATATTTGTTCAAATCCAGAGTGTCCCTTTTCGGGAGTTGAATTTTATCCACAGTAGAAACGGATCTCGTGTCTAACTCTGCCCTCGTTTGGTTTGGTTTTGTTTGCTTTACGGCATATCAACCATCTATGGGTTATTTAATGCTGAATAAAGTTCTCGAATAGAAGAGAGAGAGAAATAGATAGAATAAAATAAATAAATGAATAGAAAGAAAAACGAACGAAAGATAGAGAGAAAAGGGAAGAGATAGTGACGATGATAGGTTATAGATAGATCGATAGATCGATAGATTGACTGATTTGTTTTTAAAAGAAAGAGGCCAAATCATTAACAGGCCAAGATGTCCATTTTTTGTAGTGTAGGTGTTATTGTAATCGGACTATAAACAATACCGCTACCAAAGCTGATCATTGTTAACAGGTGCGTGTTTTAAGTGACAGGTGTCTGACCTCGCTCTATTTTTTTGTGCATTTTGTTTTTCTATTAGAAAAATTCTTACAAACGTGATGTCAATTAATCTCAACGCTCTTTTTGTCTGGTGGATTAAAACAATTAGCTCTCATTTTATGAGTACATCACGATGTTCAACTTTCAAAAGGGTCGAGGATAAGAATAGATAGGCGCAAATAAAAAATGTATCGCCATCTTTTGCGATATTTATAAAGGATGTATCGCCAAATGAAAATGCAGTAGTGGGTTAAAAAAATTAATTTTTTTTTAATTTAAAATTTTAAATAATAGATAAAAAATAATAAATAAAAACTAATAAATTAACAAAATAATAAAATAGAAAAAAGTAAAAAAGTAAAAATTAAAAAATATTTTTTTTTAATAATTTTTTTTTTTAACTTATATTTATTAATATATATGTAATTCTCTTTTTACACATGGCTTTTATGTTGGCCGCATCGATAAAGAAGGCAGACTTGGAAGTTAAACGTGGGTCTGGGGTTCGAATCGTGCTACCGGCAAGACAGTTATTCTATACGCTGATGATTCCCGGAAAAATGTAAAACACATGTGTATGCGGAAAAGGATTTTAAATATATTTATCATAATATATATAATCTCACTCAAATTAGAGAATTATTCGATTTTTACAAATTTTTCATTCATTCATCATTTATTTTATTAATGAATACACATTATATCGATCTTTAATTAGAAAATAAGTAAGTAGTAAAGTTGTCGAGTGTAGTCGAAGGCGACCCAAAGGCTCCCTTTCATTCGCTACTACACCAAGATGTAGATAAGGACGTCACTACTTTCCCAGGATTACTCCACTTACATTTGATAGTCTCACCTTATAAATCTTGAGTGTTTGGCAAAGAGAAATCAAGTACCATTTTTTTAGTCTTTCATATGACTCGACCGATGATTGAACTCCGGTCTCGCGGACCATTAGCAAACACTGTAACTATTATGCCAAATGGGCTGGTCTAATTCAAGAAAAAAATTTAAAAACTCCGGGTAAATATCTGTGTCTGAGTTTCACCCTCCTTCCCACCAATTTCTTTACACTGGGAACTCATAAGAATGTGTCGTAAATTATTTGACGCTTCACTATGCAACCGCATAACAAGGTTGGAACAGTTGATCGTAAAATATTAATGGGAGTGCCTATAGTATCCCCGAGTCTGCAGGATAACGATTTAAGGGCAATTTACTCCGATTGGGTCCCCTTGAGGATATATGTATGATATTGAGACCCAAACTTATCTGGATTCCAGGGAAACATCGCTGACGACGTTGTTCAGAGCATTATTTATTATTTGTATTTTGATAAAGAATGCAGAGCCGCTAAGGACATTATTGTAGTAATACAGAGAAAAGAGCTGCAAAGCTGTGATTGGTCAGAGAACATCACGTGCTTTAAAAGGGAGGATGTTTTTAAATAGTCAGTTAATGGATACAGTCTACGTCGGTACTCACTTTTTAACCGTCAACTCCCAAGACCTGTTACATATAGTCAACGGCAAATGAAGGGGCATTAAACCAATAGTCAGCTGACCGCATGAATAGTTGTGTCAGATATATTGACCCAGCTTTAACGTTAGTTCTGACTCGCAAATCTGTTTGAACGAACGTAAAAGGTTTAGAAGGGGTCTTCAAGCTAGCTATATTATCTAGTCCCCCTTTCGCCTAAATAAACGAGTTGTCGTCGAATTTTAGCTTTTGCCTGTTTTCCTGAAGTTTTATTGAAGTGTGTTTCACTCCCTGTACGTTTGGGGTTAAACGCATATATGACGCCGATTAAATGAAAATGGCGAATGGAGAAGTGTATCCCAAGCACTGTGGCTAAGTGGTTAACGACACGGACCTGGGTTTTCCGGGTTCAAATCCAGTTCGTTCCACTGAAACACTTTCATCAAAACCCACAACTGAACTTGTGTCTAACCTCCTGGAGTAGAGGTAAATAAAATACTTAGTTAACAAATACCCTGATATGTTTGCTTTTATTTATATATCTTACGAATAAATGAGAGTTCATGTGTACTCTTTCTCCTGAACACCATATTAAAATGTTTATTCTTTTTTTAATATGCAAAGGCCCCCCCCCCCCCTAAAAAAAGAAAATGCCACCCACCCATGGAATCTTTAGTAAAATTTACAATCATTTCTGCAATCAAATTTGGTACAGTCTATGCCTGTGTGATCAAGCGCTGTTTGTGTTCAATACAGAGACCGTGATTGTTAGCTCGTTGTGCCGGACCAAAGTTGTTATTCGATTCCGACATCAGTTGCAGTGTCAATTGGGTGGTCTCAGTCAGTGCTGCAACAGGGGAATTCTCCCTCCAAATAAAACCACAACTTCAGTTTAAAACAAGTAACGGGTTTATTAGTTTTAGGTTATAATGGTACTTGTTTCTTCCTTTGAATAACAGACTTGCAAAATGAGAAATATAAGCCCGACCAAATCAAAACGCAAGTCCCATAGTTTAGAGCTCATCTCTCTCTCTCTCTCTCTCTGTGATGCACACAGATTTAACTGTGGCAACCGCCTGTGTTAAGCCCAAAGGGCCAAATCTCACTGACTTCCACTGTTCATTTGCTAGAATATATGTACTTTCGACCGGAAAACCGGTCTTTTTCTCAGTTATCTTTATTCGACCACCAAGAAAGACCATCAAGATATCCACTTTAGATAACAGCTAGCCAGTATCCACTTAAAAAGGCCTAACTGCTGACAATCTATGAACATCATTTTTTCAGTCTTCATCATTCAGCATGAATCCCCGTTTAAGGAAACTCTTACTTTTTTTCCAAAGTGAAATAAAATTCTGGGTGGCCGAACTCAAAATAAAAGATATTTTCAATTTCTTCTGTGGCTTTTTTCTCTTGGACAAACATCTTTCACCCTCAGCAAGTCTGCTATTCGTTTGCACCGTAAACATGCAGCCTACTAAACATGCAGTTCTGGTGCATGTTTACACCTGCATCTGTATTTTCACACATTTTTGCAATATCAATGTTTTATTGCTTTTTGGTCACTCACCTCTGGCTCTTACTAAAGGTTTCAAGTGTGACTTATTGTGAATTCATCCTGAGACAGTTACTCGATCTAATCTCTATATTTATGAAGCTAGTTATGCTTATACGTATATATATTTGTATCACGTGATTATCCCCTAAACTAATTAACTATTATGACTTTTGGAACACAGCTGCTATGCATAAGGGGTCAGAATGTGAGTTATATTTAATTTTAGTTTCATACAAAGTGCGTAAAAATTCACATACCTTTTCTGTGAAATGTTAACAATAGATATTAGACATCAATTCTCCAAATTTCTTTGGAATATTTTAAAGGATTCTTAAGGGGCATATGGGCACAATTCCTATTTAACATTAAAATATTTCAGGTTTGCATTAAATTTGATTCATAGTCATTAGATATCAATGAAGCGAGATTCCCTAAATTACAGTTTCGTCTTAAGACCTCTTAAGCTTAAGCCTTAAGTTTTAGATATGTTAGAATTAAGATAATTTAATGGTTTTGATCAAACTGAGAATAAGGATTCTAGACATAAGACTTAGTAACATTATATTTTGATTTTGATCTTTGTGAGGGGACATAAAAGTGGTGCAAAACCTTTCTGTTCGGTGAATTTATTTTACTTGTCTTTGTTTTAGTTTTATGTAAAATTTGCTTATTTGTCTGTCCGTTATAAACTCAATCAGAAATAGTATGCAGAATTGTTATGACGTAGAGAATTTCATGGGTCATGCAATGTTGAGCTATGTCAATCCTTAATGTTATGAAAGGCCCAAAAGAAGCCATTAACATATAAATGTAATGTAGCAACCACTAACTTCTTTCTCTAAGGGCACCAAATAGACATACATAACGTGGCCTCGTCAGTTTCTAACGTAGACGCACGTTGCTTCTGATGGTTATGTGTCACATAATTTATGCAGCATTCAGCATGAGTCGGTTGAATCTGATTCATCCGAAGGTGGAAGTTTCTAGGGAATATTGAATTTTTGTTTTTTGTTTTTTAGTTTTGTTATTGTTTTGTTTCATTTTTGTTTTTGCTTTTGTTGTTTTTGTTTTGTTTTTTGTCTTTTTGTTTTTTGTTTTTTTGTTTTTTGTTGTTTTTTGTTGTTTTGGTGTTGTTTTTGTTGTTGTGTTTTTTGTTTTTGTTGCTGTTGCTGCTTCTGCTGTTGCTGCTGCTGTTGCTGTTTGTTGTTGCTGTTGTTGTTTGGCAGGGAGTTGTCGGCGTCCTCCCACATACAGTGCTTGGGATTTCAAAATTGTCACCTATCTGGTACTGACCAGGCTCAACGTTGCTTAACTTCAGTGATCTAATGAGAAGTTAGGATCACAACTTGACATAACATAGCATTGAATTTCAGATGCGACCAAATCTCACTTCACATATTCCATTTACTAACCTATATTATGCGTAACCTACTTATTATCTCATTAAATATTGTTACAAGTGATCAAAATCTTTCAGAGAAGAAGCTGTCGAGCAATCCTAAATTTATAGGACTGAGTGGAATCTTACTCAACTTTTATTTTATGATCATAACGCGGGGTCTGCGTTCAAACCAAATATTATAACTCATCATAAATGACATAAATAGTATAAAAAAGAATGACAAAATAATCAAATTGTTAAAAGCTCTTTATTGGCTCCCATAACCGATTAATACCAAACAACTCTCTCTCTCTCTCTCTCTCTCTCTCTCTCTCTCTCTCTCTCTCTCTCTCTCTCTCTCTCTCTCTCTCTCTCTCTCTCTCTCTTTCTTGACCACTCTTAAAATAAAAAACACAAAAACTTTGTTTTAGGATTTTGGAGTAACTGCGTTCAAAACTGTCTAATCGATAATAATGCCCACTTCTTTTTTCCAGGTTTAAAAAAAAGGCAAAAATCAATACGAACTCCGAAAGTCAACAATTGATTTCATAATTGATTAATTCTTTCGTGTTTTTTTCTTTCTTTCTTTTTTAGGTAAGTTTCAATTTCCTCTTATTCGCGCCTAAATTCCGACTGAATATTTTTACGTTCTTGGAGAAACCACTGGCCTGGTAAGTAAATGAATATCAAATAAACAATAATTCTTGTGAACTATCAACCATTTTAAACCATTGACTATTATGTTTTCGGATTTTAATAATTCAAACAATTGTGTCATCAAGTTATCAAGAGCCGTAACATAAACTTTTCTATAAATGTAATAAATATACTGTAAAATCTTATATATAAAGTAACCCCTACATATGTTATCGATAGCTTTGATAACAAACACAACACACATAAGTCTATTCAGTTGATGATTTCTGCCACATATTGGTCTATGTTGTTAGAAAATAAAATTTTAGTTTCTCTCCGATTTTAATATTTAGTCTTAATCGATATTTTGATTGGTCATACGTAGAGGAAGTAGGGGGCGGTTCATTCCTTCGATTCCTTTATGTATGACTAACTTAAAAAAATATCGACCAGTACTAAATATTAAAATTGTAGTAGATCTGACAAGGCTGATATGAATATTGTTTTGGAGGCGAAGTTTTACCTCTGTGAGTTAAGGAACAAACTGCTGCTTTTTAATGAGTAATTATCACCACCAGACAAAATAATTGCGTTTTTGGTTCGGTCTTCAGAATATAATGAAAGATACCGGTACATGAGCAGAAAGACAAACAGATGACAGAATGACAGATGAAAGTATAGGAGAACGACACCCACCTGGCTGTTAGCTCGTCTCCAATGATATGGGCGATGCGCTCGTTCCTGTGTCTCTCACTTTCACTTTCCTAGGAATAACGTATCTGTATATACAATTACAACTAAAATAATACATGTTTAAAATGTAGTCATTTGTTTTAATCGGCAAACTTCTTCTAAGGTTCTGGGGAAAAACTTCCATATCCATATATTTTCAAAACACATTACCTCGAGTACTTGGATAAGTATATTTCATTTTGATAAAAAGCGCTACGATAGCATTGTAGAGTGTGCGTTCACGTCCGACATCTATAAATACGAAAATATATTTTATTTTATCTTATTTCTAACTTGAAAAATATAGAAATGTAAAAATAAGAATAGAAATTGTAATATAATTTTCAAGGCTTGGAGCAGGAGTACACAAGAGTCCTTATTAATTTATAGGAAACGCCGAGTGTGCCTCGAGGGGGATAAAGACTATAAATTTACCGAAAATTATTTCAATAAATGTCACTGTTTTTACATCCCTGTTACCCAATCAATGCTGAGTACATCGTTGGGCCACACTCTAAAAATGTAATTTCATAAAATGTAAAAATTAAAAATAAACAAGTAATATGAGGTTAAAGGCTGGGGCAGAAGGACATAGGGTTCTTCATTTCATTCCGGACAATGTCTCATCTTCCTGTTAGTTTGTCCCTATTTACTTGCAGAGTTAGACACAAGGTCAGTCTTTAATGTGGAGACATTCCTGCTCCACAAAAATGGGGGAACTCTGGATTGGGACAAAGATTAAACTTGCTTCACTCTCGAAGGATTTCTACATCACTGACCGACTACAGAAAAGATGAAGTGTAGTGTCCGAACAGATACTACACTTTGCTCCTAGCCAAACGCGCCTGTTAGTTTGTATATAAAATCAAAATTAGTAAAAGAAAAATGTTGTCACTTGTGATAATCGGTGAGTATCAACGATAAATATATGGCGAACGAAAACTGTTCTAGAGAGAAACATCCAAGGTTCCGGAGAGATGGAATCAATGACCCGACACAGGATGAACATCGAATCACCTCCTCCTCCTCACATTCCTCTCGATATAAACCTAATGTCTTAGACAAAATTCTTAAAAGCATTTGCAATAATATCAGGCAACCGGAAAACAGTGAGCAGCTCATATATAGATAGATTTGGGAAGGTATTACTACTCACCATAAAATTTTATTTTTCAGTAACCGCCTTCCTCCGCAACCGATGAATTTGTACATACTTTTTTGTAAATAAAAAACGATGGTGTTAAGTAGGTTTTACCCATAGAGTGAATGTGTTTTTTGTTTTTGTTTTTGTTGTTTTAGTGACTGAAACTAGTTTAGAGAATAGACTAAAAGGACGACATCCGACCCCCATTCCCACCTCACTCAATTTGGGCCTTGCGCCACATTTTATTCCATAAAGAAATTTTATTATACTGTGAACTGAATTGTAAAATTTTTAAGATAAATAAAATCAGTAAACAATGTACATGCTTTGGTTAATCTATTTGGGAAAAATTATTGTCATCTTCTGTAGGTTTCCTCGCCAATTTCTGGTGATATTCCTATCGGATTGACATCCCCTATTTTATAAACAAACGGCGTAAACACAAAAACAGAAACAAACCCGAATTCACTTCAACAACAAAAGCTCCAACTGAGGCCATAAAATCAGCTCCCAGCGACAGTCTAACATAAATGCGCAAAAAGCCAAAAATGTTGATCACGTGGCGTGCTCTGTACTACGTCCACCAAACCACTATGAAACAATATAAAAGCAGACCGCACAACAAAATATGCCTCTCTTTCTCTTTTCCTATTTTATCTTTTCTCTCGCCTCTCGTACACTTTAACAGAGAACACAAGTTCGGCTCCCCTGCCTTTGGGCGAGGGGTGCCAACGCGTCGGCTTATTACTAAACACACACCCACACGCATACAATCTCACACTGCTGACAAAGACACATACACATACAAATGCCTAAACGAATTATCAACTCTCACACATACTCATTCCTACAACCACAAACAAAAGGTGACACGCTTATTCACACATGGCTACACTAGGCACATACATACACATTCATAAATCATAGGCATTAACATTTATAGTTTCTCTAACTTGACACTTGAAATGAACACTTAATACTCTGTAATGTGTAAATATATAAATAGTTTGTGTTACTTTTAAACTACGTTTTATTCTTCCTTCAACTATGCATGCGTCATCTTTCATTCATTGTTTTCATGCTTTATCCTTTTTTTCTGGAGGTTAAACACATCTTTACCAATTAAATGGCCCCTATATTCCTGGTGCGTGTTTATCTTATTCTGATTGAATGTAAGTATAACGCATGTATCTACGTACTTCCCATTCATACGTACTTCCTAGATTGATAAATATTCAAAATATACCATCCAAGATGAGAACAGTAAGTCCGAATAATACATTTATAATACAAAAAATACATTTATAATACAAAAAATCTGTATTTTTAACTGTCTATATTAAAATTGCATCTAAAATGTTAAAAAGTGTCCCTAATCTTGTTCTTGTTGTTAACAGTTAGATAATAGACTCGTTTGATTTCCGCTTCCGTTTTTACTTTTTTAATGATTACAAAGTAATAATAATTTGTCAAAAATATGAAAAAAAAAAATAAACCGACCCCCTACTTAGGAGTAACAATGGATATAATTAAAACACGAAAGCAGATATAAACTTTGTGCAGCTTACAATAACAGACACGAACATAAATAACTATTTATAGTTATCTATATAGTAAACAGTGAAAATACAAGGGAGATAATCTCGAATAGGTGGAGTAATCTATGACACTACTTATTACAGAGGAATGTGATTTTCTGCATCACAATTTAACATTCACGCTAGGGCGGATATATATATATATATATATATATATATATATAATATTTATTATATTAACGCCGAGTTAATCAACGCTGGTTTCGCTAAGGCTTTTTCCTTCATGTTTTGATCACACAAAATACATGCTAAAATATTCCTTAGTTTAGGGAATAGAGTTATGTTTGAAAAAAATCTTTTTAATTGACCTAATTAGTCGTAATTTGCAATTTATCATCAAGTGAGCCAGTTTAAACTAAGATTATGTCTATCCCTTTCACCCTCTCTCACTGTATGTTGTTCGACTTCTCCCTCTTTCTCTTTCTCTCTCTCTTTCTCTCTCTCTCTCTCGCTCGCTCGCGCTTTCTTTCTCTTTCTCTTTCTCTTTCTCGCTCATTCTCTCAGTTTCAGTCGAAGTTAATAGAGAAAGAATAGAATAAAAAGATTTGAATAGTCCATTATAAACAAGAGAGAATATCACCACAAGTAGTAATACTATTAAACTCGTGATATATAGGGAAAGAAAGAAAGAAAGAAAGAAAGAAAGAAAGAACGCGATAAAGTGTTGAATATATATAGCGAGCAGAAAGCGACTAATTTGGAATGTTATGTTTTGGTTTAACTGGCTTAGCAAACTCACTTTTTTCTGATTCAAACAATATAACCCGAACTCAATGGGTGACTCAACGAGTCACATTCTTCTAGTATAATATTATATAGGATATGATTTTTTAAGGATACAACAGATCAAAATCTCTTCTAGTTTTAAGGAAATGCAAGGAAAATAACAGGAAAGTTTACAGATTCTTAAAATTACAATAAATTCAATGTGAAAGATACACAAGCCATACTAGCCCAATGATGGCGGGCATTGAAGAAAAATGGTAATATAAGGTTCAGTGTTGGGAACAGAAGTATATACAGTGGTCCTAAGGTATTACAAAGAATTCAAAGATTACCTGTCATTGGACGGATTCATATCACGAGTGTTTGTTTGCTTACATTTATAAAACAGACAACCGGATAATCTTTTTATCAGTAAATGTTTGAAGTCAAAAGTTAGTTTGTATATTAAGATCTTTGAAAATATGTTTAAATTCGACACAGCCAATTCGGCCTTTTCGCTGTCATCAGAAAATACGAGAGAGTTTTACAGGAACTAAAACTTGAACAACCGTTTTGAAATAAATATGTTGAATGAATAAAGAAAATGATAGAAAAATAATAAAATAATCATCAGACTAAAAATAAGCCTGAAATAGAACAACATTACATGAGATGTAAAATTACAATCATCTAAGACATTCGGGACAATGCCGTTATCGGTAGAGTTAAAAGAATAAGTTTAACCATCAGCCATTGCCTAAAAAAAGTTGCTTAACACTTTTGTTAGCAAGGATTGGCAGGCTCGGCTTTTTTATGTGTCCAAAACATACGAGTTTGTCAGGTCTAGACTGATAGTCTTTCCGACAAATTATTGATCCGTATTGATCATTTATAATCAGACACAATACGTTGACTCATTTGAAAATATGCTAGGTTCTCTGAAGAGTAACGGGATTTGTGTCAAAAATTAATTTATCTTAATTCAAACAACAAACAATGGGAGTTTATCCTTCAAAAAACCCCTCGAGTGAAATGGACCTGCTTGTCGTTCTCTGTCACGCTTCTATACATTGCTACAAGGATTCGTCTGGCATTCCCCTCGGCCCAGTCCTTACAGCCCTTAAAATCGGGTTCGTTTGATGGTTCCTTTAGATTGGTGAAAATAACAAAATAACACGCAGCAATATTAGTTGAATACGGAGGTTGTTTCAATACGGTGGTATTCTTTTTATTCGTTTTTCCGTGTTCACCGTTCGTTCCGCTGAACGACCTGACAACGAAGAAGGTTAAACAAAAGCATGTGAAGATATGCAATGGTTGCAACAACAAAAATTACAGTTATATATTTTCTTGGTTGAATTTTAGATGATAAACCAATCCGCTTATTCGTCCTGCTACAAAGTGATAGGCACGTCATCAAAATAAACCCATTTAATATTTTTCCCTAAAGTCATTTAATCATTAATATTTGAATCGCTTAAAATCATACCTTGTTCGTCATGTGTGCATGTCTATTGCTTTTTCTCCGAGGACCGAGACCAATTCTGTTAGCTGCAATCAAAAGTCGTCTGGTATACTTTCTTAATATAATAATATAATTAATTCAAAACGGTACTTATCGATAAGATCGAACTTATCGAGGAAGTCCCGAAATAACCTAGCATCCCGATCAGTGTTGGTACCCCTTAGCCGATTACGATCTAAATCGGGATCCAGGACCGCGTTCCAGTCTCCCGCTAGAATGACCGTCCGAGAAGTAGAATTCAAGAACTGCTCGATTCGCCTAAAGAAGGAATCGAGCTCGGAATGGCTATTGGGCGCATAAACCCCGATGAGCCGAAATGCTTTCTCCTTTATGGTAATATCCAGAACGCAAAGTCTCCCTTCCGGATCCATGAAGCTAGGGTCACACGACGCATCTAAAGACTTGCTTACCAGCCAGGAAACCCCCCTAGCAGAAGAATTAAAGTACGCTGAATAAGCGTGAAAACCCTTAGCCAGCGCACCCAAATAGTCCCCAGAAATCAAGTGGGTTTCCTGAACACAACATATATCCACTCCGAGGCGCTGAAGGTCTGTAGCGACTCGAAATTTACGAGCGTCGGCCCTCAGGCCCCGGACATTCAAACTCGCTAGAAAGAGAGCCATGAGGGTGCCTTAGAGTTGGGTTCCAGAAACGAACATAGCAGTGGTCAGGATGCCGACGGCTCTCCCAAAAGATTGATTGCCCATCTGATCATTAATTTGACCATCATGGGAGATGCCGCCAACATCCAAAGGATAGGTTAGTTTCGCTATCCTATAAAGGGCGGGGTGTAACCTTATGGGAACCCTCCCAAAACAATATTTCCTTAAAACGACTAGACCTTCACCTTTAAAGATGACCATTGGAATGGTGAAATTGAAAGTGTTGTTCGCCTCTTCCAGCATCTGCCATAGAGCCTTCGCTTCTGGTTTCTTCCTTACAACTGTAAGAACTCTAGGGGCGTTGGGGAAATTAGCAGGGTCTTCACTGGTTATACCACCGACTTCTTTTAATTTAAGGAGCTCATTTATATTGGAGAGGTGGTAATGCTTTACTGTTTCTATTTGGGTGCATGTCACTTTGCAGATATCCTCCCCAGAAAGGAAGGCGTTTTTTTTTAGTTTTCCTTTCCACAGAAGGGCTCCTCTGGCTCTTCTGTGTAATAGATGGAGGGGGAGGCATGACATCCATTGGGGAGGGGGAAGAGGGGCAAGGCCCCATAGGAGATGATGGAGAAGGCGAAAGGGAGGGTTGTTTTGTGGGTGACGCAGGTGGGGTATTTTTGGGGATATTCAATGGGGAGACAAAGGGAGAAGGTTTAGGAGAAGTGATTTTTTAGACGATTTAATCGGACTTAGAGGGATAAGCTTGTACTGTTTGTCTAAAATTGGGCCAGTGATTTGGGAGAATTAGAATTTTTAGAAACTATTGGTTTTGTGATCGGCTGGGGACTTGGATTGGGGGTAGAGATTTTATCTGAAGTGGATGAATTTTTCCTTCTTTTTTCTCTTTTTTTTCTACTTTCTTATCTAATTTAGATTCAAGCTCTTTTGCCTTAATGTAACTGTCTTTTCCCGGGTCGTTTTTAAGCATTTCTTTTTCTCTCATTTCTTCGAGAGATATCCGACCCGGGTTTTTTTCCCCGGAACAATAATCCATTCCTCGTCTTTTTCTGCAGAAGGTAGAGCAGGGAATTCGTCTTCGGAGTCATCAGATGTAGATGTAATAGGTAAACCAATTGTAGCTGGAGGATCGAGGTGGGGGCCAGCCTTGGATGGTCTGTTAATCGGGGGCGTCGTTTTCTAAGTGGATTTTTTCTGTGGGCAATCAAAAGTTAAATGACCTAGTTGCTCACAAAACCAACAAACAGGTTTTCGTCCGGCCAATATAATAGGTAGTTTTTCCTCCCCGACTTGTAAATAGTAGGGGGTGCTGTCATAAGCTTTCTTGTCGATAAGTATTTCGAAGTTCCATGTACCTGGAAATTCGTCAAAATTGACGTCTGTGATTTCGCCAAATCTTAGAAAAAAAAGCACCAATTTGTTCGCCTTTTACATAAAAAAAGCACATTGAAGATAAAAATTGAAGAACGTCTTCTACCCATGTACTCGGTTCGTAAAACATAGTCCTGCGTGATAATTTGATTAAGTGAGAGATTAGCACAAATCTCTTCGTTAGGAAACAAAGCATTCCAAGTGTTAAATCCCTTACACTTGATAAACCTTTGCGGTTTGAGTCCTGCAGTTGCCAATAACTTGCATATTAATTCAGGAGAGGCCCTGATGGACTTTTTAATTTTTTTTTCGACAACAAACATGGTTACTGTTCTTTTTTTAATTACTTCAAGCTTTGGTAAATCCACGGTAATTCCTTGTTCAGTAACCACTTGTTCGTATTTTTTTTGCTTCTTCCACGAAATCTTTGACATTTATAGACATTTTTGGTGGTTTGCACCATTCTGAATTTTCAGTCTTTTTGGACGCCATCTAGTTAATAACTAGAGACACCAAAAAAAAGGTGACAGAGAAAAAAAAAACGTGGCAGAAAAAAAACGTCGTAAAAGGGAAAACAGTTCAACAATAACAGTCAACGTGAAAGCAATAACAACGATAACAATAATCAACAAGAGCAGGCAACAACAGATTTACGAAAAATACTAACTTGACGCAATAAACTCACTCAACACGTAGAGCCTAAATGTGCCTCAATATTTATTTATGTAAAATTATACACAAAATGTGGCACAAGGCCAAAAAGGGGGTGGGGGAAGGATCGGTCATCTCTAACTTAAAAAACTCAACTTAGCTAGTTTCAATCATGACCATCATTTACCATAATACCGCATTCATACTATACATCCATCGCCACTCACCATAAGAATTCATACCATGAAATCCTACTTAAAACCCATATAAGAAATATGCAACGGGGGGGGGACTAAAAATTGAAAATATGATATATACAATGTGAAAGAAATAAAGATTAGTAAAAGCCCCCCCCCCCGTTATTGAAATGTGGCCGAGATGCCGATTTGCCGGTCGAAATCGAAAACTCGAAAAAAGGTGGTTGATGCAGGCCCCAACGTTTTATTCTGACCACCTCCTTCGAAAATATCGAAGGGTGACCTGCATCTCCGGCAAATTTGGCACTCAGTCACCTAATTGGAGAAGGAAGGGGAGTGGGGCAGAAAATAAAAAGGGGAGTGGGATGAGGACAAAATAAAAAAGGCATGTAATGGAATCAATCATACACTAGCTAAATTGTTGAACTAAAACATCAACAGAAAATTAAACAGAAACTAACTTAAAATAAGTCTAAATCTAACTTAAAATTAAAGCATAGTTCGTTTCCTGAACCCAATATTCTCTGCCTAAGGCACGTCCAGATACCACTCTAATCTAGCGCCAGCTACTCTACACAGTTGTGCTCCAGTCACCCACCTTTCACCAAAATCTGCCGAAGAGAGTTTCACTCTCTCGGCCCTAATGCGAGCCTTCAGGTAATATTTGAAAATCGCAATAAGGTCGAGAGAAGTGAAGGTCTCAGCTCCGTAGACTGTCTTGCACCTAGTCTTCCAAATCGTAACTCTCATACTCGCTAGTAAGCTCAAAAACGTAAACCGTTTTTGCCTATCGGTTGTCGGAGCCCAGTTGCTGCATACATTAATGGGTTCCAGGTCAAAAGACGATACGTTAAGAATACGAACCATGTAGCCTGCAACAAGCTTAATCAGCGGCACGACGATGCGACAAAAAACGAAGACGTGACTTATGGTCTCGTCCTCAACGCCGCATCTGACACAAGTCGGAGAATTACTCAAGCGTGCTGAATGAAGCCTCTTACTTACCCAGAGTGCATTCCAAATCGTCAGCCAGGTCAGTGATGCTTCGTCATTGTCAAGGCACCTTGACCCAGGCGCCCAAGGCCAGATTGAGCGAAGCTCCCCCCTCGTCAAAGCGAGCCCCTCAGGCCTATCATTTCGGACAGTCCCCCTCACCATTACCCGATATAATGCCTTTCAAGACAACAGCAGGATGTCAGAGAGGCTTTCTGTCACCCTTGAAAGGAACTTCAACGCATGTCTACATTCGCGATAGAAGGAGCACTCGTTTCGGGGTAACCTGTGTGCCTCCCCCTCATCCAAGTGCACACTTCTCAAAGCCGGAAAGGCTTTCTTGGTGTCTTCCTTCCAAAAGACACCGTTTCCCTCAGATTGTGTACTCATTCGGTCTAGATAAAACAGCCTAAGAGTGTGGCATCGAATTTCGATGCTAGGCATACCCAGACCGCCCTCAGAAGGATGAAGGTAACAAATCTCGCGACGGACCATAGGGGCCTTACCAAGCCACAAAAACTTGAACAGAGCCCGCTGCATCTCCAGCAGTGTATCCGACAGGAGTGGGAGCACTGAAAGACGATATAGGATGATCGGATAAATGTGAGAAGTACACACCTCCGCTCTCCCCTTTAACGAAAGATTTCTGCGGGACCACAGACCAGCTGCTGCCCTAATCGCTTTCAGGACTTCCGACCAATTTTTCTCCAGCTGGAGATCAGGACCAAACCAGACGCCGAGTAGCTTGCAAGGCCCATCTGTCCAGCTAAAGGGTCCCTGCAAGGAAACACCCTTCCAAGCACCAATGCGCAAGCCAATAGACTTACCGCAGTTGATTTTGGCCCCTGTCACCGTTTCATACATTCTGATTTCTCTGTCGACGACACTAATCTCGGCATTGCTCGTTACAAGCACAGTCAAGTCGTCGGCATAGGCGGAGTACTTCAACATGGTACTAGAACCTGTTAAAGTAATTCCACGCAGGACCGGATTCACCCTTAGCCTGTTAAGGAAAGGTTCCAAAACAAGCACATAAAGCATCGGTGAAAGAGGGCACCCCTGACGAAGAGATCTGGACAAACTGAAGGCACCAGACCTCATGCCATTCACTTCAACCCTAACACCGGGGTTTGCATACAAGAGGCGAATCCAGGAGCGGAATTGCGAGCCAAAACCGGCCGCAGACAAAACAGCCTCCAAGTACCGATGGTCCACCCTATCGAATGCTTTGGACTGATCTAAATTGATCAGCGCGGCTTCAGTGTCGACTTTATCTATGATCAAGCGTATCGAGTGCAAGTTATCCTGAATGGTCCGGCCCTTCACAGAACAAGTCTGTTCGGGGCTAATTAGACAAGGCAACACAAGTTGCAGACGATTGGCTAAGATCTTGGCCAAAATCTTTAACTCCGCATTAAGCATCGTTAAGGGCCGAAAATTATCTAACCCATCCCCACCATTTTTGCTTTTGCGTAACAATTTCACCAAACCCATGGTCAAGTACTGAGGAATAGACCCGTTCCTAAACCACGAGTTAAACAAAACTGTCAGCAAGGGTACAAAAATGTGCGACATCCTCAAATACACCTCGTAGGGCAAACCATCAATACCCGGAGACCTGTTAAGGCCGACCCGCCCTAAGGCTTCCCGGACTTCTTCCTCTGTTATGCAACCTTCGCACCTAGCCGCTTCAGTCGCCTCAAGACGAGAAAAGTCGGCTAAATAGGGGTCGAATTGTGCTAAAGACAAACCGGGTTCTCGAGTAAAAAGATCCTGGAAATGAGAACGAAAAGCCTCCAGAATACCTTCGTTTGTGGTCACGAGTCTCCCATCCGGCAATGAGACACGAGCGATATGACGATCAAATGCATGTCGATGCTCCTCTGCACGCAGTTCAGCAGCCATGTTTGTCGCCTCGTTAGGCACTCTTTTTAACCTAGCCCTAATCACTAAAGCCTGGTGTTCTTGGATAGCCAAAGAAGCCAGCTTGGCCTTAATTATAGTAACACTAGAGCTATCCCCCACCTCCACCGCCCGATCTAATCTAGATTCTAGTGCCACTTTAGCTGCCCTAGTTGATAGATTGAGTCGTCTGCTAAAATCGGCAGTAAAGGACCTAATAACCTTCTTAAAATGAATCCACTTCCTATTCCCAATTACAGCCCCCGTCAATTCCCGCTGTAAGGTTAGTAATAGCTGTTCCTGGTAGCCCTTCACATCGAACAACGAAGTGTTGAGCTTCCAGTACCCAGCTAAACTAGGCTTAGGTCTATCTAAGTTTAGCCGGACCCGAACAAGTCTATGGTCTGAGTAAACTATATTATGAAAACTTGGACATTCAACTAATCCTACATCGACTCTCCTAATTAAGAACCGATCGATATAACTCGAAAGTTGTACCGAATCGGAGCCGCGCCTATTTGTCCAAGTCCATACCCTATCACGGGGCCATTCATTCCGGTACTTATCGATAAGATCGAACTTATCGAGGAAGTCCCGAAATAACATAGCATCCCGATCGATGTTAGTACCCCTAGGTCGATTACGATCTAAATCGGGATCCAGGACCGCGTTCCAGTCTCCCGCTAGAATGACCGTCCGAGAAGTAGAATTCAAGAACTGCTCGATTCGCCGAAAGAAAGGACCGAGCTCAGAATGGCTATTGGGTGCATAAACCCCGATGAGCCGAAATGCCTTCTCCTTTATGGTAATATCCAGAACGCAAAGTCTCCCTTCCGGATCCATGAAGCTAGGGTCACACGATGCATCTAAAGACTTGCTTACCAGCCAGGAAACCCCCCTAGCAGAAGAATTAAAGTACGCTGAATAAGCGTGAAAACCCTTAGTCAGCGCACCCAAATAGTCCCCAGAAATCAAGTGGGTTTCCTGAACACAACATATATCCACTCCGAGGCGCTGAAGGTCCGTAGCGACTCGAAATTTACGAGCGTCGGACCTCAGGCCCCGGACATTTAAACTCGCTAGAAAGAGAGCCATGAGGGTTCCTTAGAGTTGGGTTCCAGAAACGAACATAGCAGTGGTCAGGATGCCGACGGCTCTCCCAAAAGATTGATTGCCCATCTGATCATTAATTTGACCATCATGGGAGATGCCGCCAACATCCAAAGGATAGGTTAGTTTCGCTATCCTATACAGGGCGGGGTGTAACCTTATGGGAACCCTCCCAAAACATTTTTTCCTTAAAACGACTAGACCTTCATCTTTGAAGATGGCCATTGGAACGGCGAAATTGAAAGTGTTGTTTGCCTCTTCCAGCATCTGCCATAGAGCCTTCGCTTCTGGTTTCTTCCTTACCACTGTAAGGACTCTAGGGGCATTGGGGAAATTAGTAGGGTCTTCAATGGTTATACCACCGACTTCATTGAATTTAAGGAGCTCATTTATATTGGAGAGGTGGTAATGCTTTACTGTTTCTATTTGGGTGCATGTCACTTTGAAGATATCTTCCCCAGAAAGGAATGTGGCTTTTTTAGTTTTCCTTTCCACAGAAGGGCTCCTCTGCCTCTTCTGTGTAATAGATGGAGGGGGAGGCATGTCATCCATTGGGGAGGGGGAAGGGGAGCTAGGCCCCATAGGAGATGCTGGAAAAGGCGAAGGGCAGTTTTTTTTGTGGGTGAAGCAGGTGGGGTATTTTTGGGGGTATTAAATGGGGAGACAAAAGGAGAAGGTTTAGGTGAAGTGATTTTTATAGACGATTTAATCGGACTTAGAGGGATAAGCTTGTACTGTTTGTCTAAAATTGGGCCAGTGATTGGAGGGGGCATTAATTTGGGAGAATTAGAATTTTTAGAAACTATTGGTTTTGTGATCGGCTGGGGACTTGGATTGGGGGTAGAGATTTTATCTGAAGTGGATGAATTTTTTTCTTCTTTTTTCTCTTTTTTTCCTACTTTCTTATCTAATTTAGATTTAAGTTCTTTTGCCTTAATGTAACTGTCTTTTCCCGGGTCGTTTTTAAGCATTTCTTTTTCTCTCATTTCTTCGAGAGATACACGACCCGGGGTTTTTTTTCCCGGAACAATAATCCATCCCTCGTCTTTTTCTGCAGAAGGTAGAGCAGGGAATTCGTCTTCGGAGTCATCAGATGTAGATGTAATAGGTATACCAATTGTAGCTGGAGGATCGAGGTGGGTGCCAGCCTTGGATGGTCTGTTAATCGGGGGGCGTCGTTTTCTGAGTGGATTTTTTCTGTGGGCAATCAAAAGTTAAATGACCTAGTTGCTCACAAAACCAACAAACAGGTCTTCGTCCGGCCAATATAATAGGTAGTTTTTCCTCCCCGACTTGTAAATAGTAGGGGATGCTGTCATAAGCTTTCTTGTCGATAAGTATTTCGAAGTTCCATGTACCTGGAAATTCGTCAAAATTGACGTCTGTGATTTCGCCAAATCTTAGAAAAAATGCACCAATTTGTTCGCCTTTTACATAAAAAGGCACATTGAAGATATAAATTGAAGAACGTCTTCTACCCATGTACTCGGTTCGTAAAACATAGTCCTGCGTGATAATTTGATTAAGTGAGAGATTAGCACAGATTTCTTCGTTAGGAAACAAAGCATTCCAAGTGTTAAATCCCTTACACTTGATTAACCTTTGCGGTTTGAATCCTGCAGTTGCCAATAACTTGCATATTAATTCAGGAGAGGCCCTGATGGACTTTTTAATTTTTTTTTCGACAACAAACATGGTTACTGTTCTTTTTTTAATCTCTGCCAACATTGATAAATCCACGGCAATTCCTTGTTCAGTAACCATGTGTTCGTATTTTTTTGCTTCTTCCACGAAATCATTGACATTTATAGACATTTTTGGAGGTTTGCACCATTCCGAATTTTCAGTCGTTTTGGACGCCATCTAGTTAATAACTAGAGACACCAAACAAAAACAAAAAAGTTGACAGAGGAAAAAAAAAAAAAAAAAAAAAAAAAACGTGGCAGAAAAAAAAACGTCGTAAAAGGGAAAACAGTTCAACAATAAAAGTCAACGTGAAAAAATAAAAACGATAACAATAATCAACAACAGCAGGCAAAAACAGATTTAAGAAAAATACTAACTTGACGCAATAAACTCACTCAACACGTAGAGCCTAAATGTGCCTCCCAATGTTCTCCCGGCAAAAGCCGGTATTTATGGTAGCCGGTTGCTACCATTTAGTTATTATTAAAGGGTAGTTAGGTTGACCCACAACACTAATCTTTTAAGCGCATAACTTAATTAGTAACGTTTTGTTAGATCATTTTAAAAACACGTCTTGTCTACACTAAAACTCTCAGTAATAGTGACAGTCCTTCACTCACAACCCTGTTAATCGAGTGTGATGTAATTTCCGGCCGCTTCCGCGATTTCCGAATCTCACACATTAAGCAGGGTCGATTGCTTAACTCCTTCGTGACCCCTTGTCTTGCTTTCTAACATGTATCTCAATAATAGATACTAGATCATAGCTACGACTAAATGCACGCACATCATTATTAAACACACCTTCGAACATAGTTCACATAGCACACCCAGTCATGTTAACTTTCAAACACACCTGGTGCACCGGTATACGCATAAGGCGGTAATTTAAGTCATTCCTTTGAAATTAACTGATTAATATATTTTCCTTATTGAGATACTGAAAGTTTTTGCAGGTTATATATATATATATATATATATATATATATATATATATATATATATATATATATATATATATATATAATTTACGTACATAAAAAATCTATGGACACGTGTTTCTGGCTATCAGCCCTCATCAGCACGGCTTCCCTGGGCGAGGATAAAACCCTCAATGTAAATATCTATAGTCTGATTCTTTGCCATCCAGCTATGACACCTTGCCCAAATATGTACGATTTTTGATCGCCTATCAAGTTACGTAGTTTTTTTTATTGTTTTTACTGGCGATAGAACAGCGTTGTTTTTTTTAGTTTTCCCCACTTCCTAAGCGGTTAAGAATATTGCATTCAGTCGCCCTTAATCATACGTGTCATTATTTTTATAATATATATATTTATTAATTAATAACAAATTAAACAAATTAAACAAATTAAACAAATTAAACAATAACAAAACTATGTACAGTAATCGTCTGTATTTCTGAGATGAGATGTTTTCATTGTGGATTTCAGTGTTCAGACTGACTTCCTCATCTTGGCTGCCATGCTCACAACATAATAGTGGAAGAGAAGAGAGTGAATCCCAAAAACCTCCAACGGGGCCTCTCCGAAAAAATCCAAAAGATGTGTGGTCCCTACAACATCAGGACGGTATTCAAAAATGAATCAACACTCAGAAGACACCTAGTCCGAGTAAAGCCACCCATAGAGGAGAACATGACCAAGAACATCATATACTCAATCCCATGTAGTTGTAGGAAGGTTTACACGGGTGAAACATGCCGCACCCTCACTCAAAGTAAGGGTGGTAGAACATCAAAAAGCAGTAGCTAGAGGGGAGACGGAAAAATCGGGTATAGCCCACCATCTATGGAATGAGAAGGGTGACCATCGCCCCCTCTGGGAAGAAGTAAAAATAATCAACAGTGAGTCCCACTGGCAAGTGAGGAAACTTAAGGAAACAGCTAACATGCTCGGACATGACAACCTACTGAGCAAACTAAGTATAAAAGCAAGCAAGAATACGATTTGGAGACCTCTAATAGAGAAAGGACACCTTGAATAACAAACATAGGTTTAACATTACCTAAAATTGATTCTGAATTGTCCTAGTTGTTCGAAAGTTGCAAGTTATCTTGAGGTGCTAAGTTCAATCCTGGGCGAAGGCAGTGAAAGTAACATTCAGCGACAGCAGCAATACGGCGATAAGCAGCAGCAGCAGCAGAACTGAAAGCAAGAGAGAATTAACGAGTGTGTACCAGAGCCAAAAAAATGGAATCCGAGCGTATTACCCCCATGACAATAAAGGGATTGGGTTCGAGAATCCAGACAGACGGTTCCTGAGTTCGATACAGGACAGCTGATGAAGGTCGGAGGGCAGAACGGCCGAAACGTTGTGAGCATGGCAGCCATGATGAGGAAGTCAGTCCGAACACTGAAATCCATAATAATGTGAAATTGTTTAGATGTCCCGCCATCGAGGACGACATGTATCTTACTTTTAGCTAAGAATATTATTAATACTTATTATATTAAATATTAATTTGGTTAGTTCTATGAAGTAGGCAGAATGTTTAACATGTTAATGGGTTTATTATATCAACAAGGAAAATTCGGGTATAGCCCACCATGTATGGAAGGAGAAGGGTGACCATCATCCTCTCTGGGAAGAAGTAAAAATAATAAACAGTGAGTTCCACTGGAAAGTGAGGAAACTTAAGGAAACAGCTCACATGCTCGGACATGACAACCTACTGAGCAAAAAAAGCATAGAGCTGGATACGATTTGGAGACATCTAATACAGAAAGGAAACCTTGAATAACAAACATAGGTTTAACAGTACCAAAAACTAATTCCTAGTTTTCCTAGTGATACATGGCCTTGAGGTCTAAGCCGTTGGGTCGAAAGTTGCAAGTTATCTGGAGGTGCTACGTTCAATCCTGGGCAATGAAAGTAAAAATCAGCGGAACAGAAAGCAACAAATTAACGAGTGTGTTCCAGAGACAATAAAGAGATTGAGTTCGATACAGGACATCATTGTGAGCATGGCAACCAAGATGAGGAAGTCAGTCCGAACACTGAAAGCCAAATTGTATATATTTATGTGTGTGTTTGTGTGTAACCATTTGTTAGTGTATCTTGTAATGTAAATTTTAATTTATATTACACCCACCATATATTTAGTCACCTATCCATGTAAATCTTTTTATATATTCATATTTTATTTAATATTTTTATTTTACCTATATATTAGCTTGTATTTTTATTCTATTTTTCATCATTACTCTTATCAGAGTATTCGATTATTATTTTAGTATTATTATTGTTAATGTTTTTGTTTGTTTTTTGTTTCGTTTTGTTTTCCAATATTGTACTTTTGCTATTTATTTGCTTCTATTGAGATTGTATATGTTGTTTTATTATGTGTGGTGCTTTTGAGGAGGATACGAACAATGATATATTCCCTCTCCTCCCATCTTTCTCAAATTACTGTGTATTTTATGGTGATAATGTAAGATAATGAAGAGTGGCAAAAATGAATCGTGGACGAGTCCATTGTGTGTTGGACGACTTTATAACTGAAAAAGCAGAAGGTTCCGCAGTGCAAGCGAGACTTGAAAGGCGGCGGTTTCAGAAACGCGAAGAGTCGGAGCGCTTGGTGAAGTACCGGGAGTATGGGAGTTTACCGATGTTTATCGCACCCACCGATGAAGCTTTATTGGCTATGGTACCCAAGCCCGTCTTGCTGTTAGGAATTCGTGTCTGCTGACTAAGATTTAATGCTCGGTAATATCCTATGTGATATCTTTTTTTTTCTTATCATACCCATATCTGATACAGAAGGGGAGATTAATCTGATGGAAAGATTGTTACTACAATCTGCCTTATGATTTTTAAGGGTAAACCTTGGTATTTTAGGGTGTAAATACCAATGCTTTTAACTATGCAAATTTCAGAACATATTTCTAATGTATCGGAATTTATTTTGTGACGGTCCTTACGGTCAGCTATTTTATAATTTTTATTGAGCTCTTTCAGAATCAAATTGATGTAAGTTTCGAAACTCGTGCTATATGTGTTCATAGTTATATCTGCAGATAATATTATATTAGGGCCATTTTGATTTTTACATAAGTTTGATTAATATTGTCAATAGTAGGATTCAAATATTGATTTTTCTTCTTGATTTTATGTTTTTCACCATGTTTATCATGTCTTGTTCAAATACATCCAAAGCAGGTATGGAAGACGGAATTTTATGAGATTTAAGCTTGTAGAATCTTGAGTACGATATATTATGAGTGTAAATGTTCATGCTTGAAATGTAGTCTGGAAGGTTCAAGTTGTCCGGACTTCATTTGACTGGCCTTCTCTTCCATCAGGACGATGATATAAAACCTTTCAACGAATTCTTATAATGAATGAATTGACAGCCTGAATCATATCCAATACGAATGACTTGTGGCCAGGAATAGCTATGTTATTAGGTTAGAAAGCAATTTCTTCCTTGCTGAACATAATGAACAATTTGGATGATAACCAACGCGAAGCGAGGAGCAGCAAAAATATGTCTAGGTTTATATAGATAATATATGTATAGATTATATATATATATATATATATATATATATATATATATATATATATATATATATATATATATATATATATATATTCCATAATAGGAAATCCTAAATTATTCAAATTATAAGCTCGATGAAAATTAGTTTACAAATTTCAGAGAATATACAATGATTATTAAAAATTGAAATGACCAAAATTCAGTCTTTACTCATATCATTTATTTATGCAATGGAAAGAATTGACGATGGTTTTACAATTGTTTCGCTACGTGCAATATGCTACAATTACACAAAATTACACGCTGCTCTTCAGAAACCAAAATAACCCCTGATGTCATATATATATATATATATATATATATATATATATATATATATATATATATATATATGATATCAGGGGTTAATAGGGATTACTCCTCTTAAGAACATATAAAATACTGCCACCATTAAAGTATACAGAGTACGTAATTTCAGAACATTTTCAGAAATGTAGAAAAGGACGCTTAATAAAATAAAAGCTATATTTGGAAACAAATTTGCACAAATAATCATCATAGTGCTTTTATGACATCTAGACAATGAATCGCATGGCGTCAGTACGTGGACGTGTCCGAGTTAAATGATATCTATCCTGGTTATTGTGGACTTCAGATATTTTTTCTATGTTAGAAGCGTTGACTGACCCTTGCGTAGTCATCCAGTTGATTCAGGTCTGATCAGCTAACATGTGTTCGCTGCAATTATTATGCTTGTCATGAAACCATGCTGGGGCTATCGTTGCACAATGGGTTAATGCAGGATGTTGATAGATTGACGGGTAATCATTGCGAAATGAAATGACCTCTCATCGTCGCATAAGACTTCTAATTGTGCATTCTGACACTTAAATGTCACTTAATTATGATCGTTAATCTATAAACGTGATTGGGATCGATAGATAGATAGATAGATAAGTAGATAGATAGATGAATATATATATATATATATATATATATATAGAGAGAGAGAGAGAGAGAGAGAGAGAGAGAGAGAGAGAGAGAGGGGGGGAGTAATGGGCAAAACCGATCTCCCTGAAGTAAACGACAAAGAATCCGTGCCGTACAAAAAAGCTTTGAACGGCAAGAGATATAATATACTGCACTTTTGAATATAAAAAAAATGATATGCAGTGAAGCTAATTCGAACTGTCGATCTCCGGGTTACAAATAATTCGTCTGATCGTGAAAGAACATGGAACGTCTCTAGCGTTCACGTTAGTTTGTTGCGAAGAAGTAATTCGTGATAACAAGTGTTTCTTCGAGGCGGTGTCAGGTGGAGACGTGCAGCTCTTGGTCCGTTTGGCCATTATATTTTGAGACTTTCGAATTATCGTGAAAATTAGAATACGAACAGTACCTTGTTCAAACTTATCCTCGAGAATATACATATCTAGGGTGTACAAGGGAGAATGACACCGGTTGCTAAGGATGCCGGTGGGTTATTTCCCCTTTGGGCAGACCGAGTCAGACGACAGGGAGAGATACTTGAATTCCACACGACTGGATAGGTTTCCACGTGGTTGGTAATATGATGACGCTCTGTCTTATATTCCTAATCTAGCGTTCTGGTGGAGTCCACCAGGAGTGGTCAGTAAAAAGCTGTTTATGTATGTTCTGTTGTGCTGCAAGTCCACTTTACATTCGTCTATATTTAAATAAAATGTGTATATTGTATTTCGTCGTATTTTCCCTTATTCTATGTGCCCCATAGCATTGAGTTTGGTAGATATGTTATCCCTTACAGAGTGGTAAAAGTAACGTAGATAAGAACTAACAGACAGATAGATAGATAGATAGATAGATAGATAGATAGATAGATCCTTCGTTTGCTACTAAATAGGTTAACATTTCTATTTGAACTACTCTCATTATTTTATTAGTCAATCAAGACGATTTATTTGATATGACGTCACTTCCGTTTTGCGTGAATTAAGGCCGTTAATATATAAGCGTTGTTGAGAAAGATAGATTACACTTCAATGATTATCGATTACAGCGAGATCTTAGCCAACTGTTATGCGATTAGGGAGTGTTATCAGTAATCCTTCGATTAGTTTCTCACTTCTTCTTCATCCGTTGATGACTCCGTTTTTACAGCGATTGCTGCAATTGCCATGAATAATAAGACAGACTTAGTAATGGGGAGACTTTTATGCTAAACTTTTCACATGTTTTAGATGGAGAAAAGTTATACATAGTTTTAAATATGAAAGCAATAAGATTTAAAGATCGATGATAATTTATCCTTTTTATCTTTCCATCCCTTTAAAGCAATTTGTGTCTAAAGTATTTTTAAGAAGCAAAAACGTGTATAAATCTCATGTAGCACAATATGGTCTCAATGATGGTTCAAATTTATGGAGGAACAACACTGTCTTCGTTTACTTCGTTTTCTTAAAGTCCGTGGGTGTCTACGCATGAAAATTAGTTACCCACGCATGCAAATTAGTACCAACTATAAAAATGCACAAATTCGAACATGAGTTTTTTTTTCCTTCCGGCAAACGATCACTCGACATGCAAAACATTTGGCGCGCTTTGAATCCGGTAAGTTCTCATCTATATTGTCACGATATTCAATATCAAATACTTGGGAGTTAAAACTTACTCGACTTTGGTTAGAAATATTGGTACTCTTATAAGAGAACGCACCACGTTTCCGTGACTTCGCGTTGTCAACATTCGGGCAGGTCTCGGAAGTGCCTGAGAGTTGACAAAATTATTAACCAATCAGATGGCAGCAGGCGCTAGGCAATCAGGTTGCGGGAAGCAGACGATAACTTTTGGAAGAAATTAATTTCTACGATCTTCAGCGCGTTAAAAAAAAAAAATTTCTACGATCTGGGGCGTTTAATCTCCTGAAGGATTCATTGAGTTCTGTCAGCAACGGTCACTTCCAGCGAAAGCCTTTCTCTAACCCTAACCCTTACCCAGAAAATATTAAAAAGAAAAAAAACATTGAAATAAATGAAACAAAGCAAACAAACAATGAATTGGTTTTAAAAAACAGTGGTTTCGTTGTTTACTATATAAAAAAAACGTCATCTTTTGAAACTTTTCGGTGCACAAAAAAAACTTTTTATTTAAAAACATGTGATTAACAATGGTTCGTTTGACAAAAAAAAATAATCATTTAATTAATAACATTTTTTAGCTATGGTTTGTTCGTTCTTTATTTTTTATATATGTATTTTATTTTGATTTTCTTCGTCTGAATTTATCGTCTGCCAGTCTTCAATTTATCGTTTAGCAGTTTTCGCCTCGTCAACTCTCGGGCGCTTCCGAGACCTGCCCGAATGTTAACGACGCGAAGTCACGGAAACATGGTACGTTCTCTATAAGAGTACCGAAATATTTGCTAATATGAGTTTTCTCTTTTATTTTACTGCTGACTCACTACTTATCAAAGCCTAAAAAACACTCGAGGATAAAGATTAACGGGATGGATAGACTGACAATTGAATGAGGTTGGATACTATGAGAGGATTGAAAATCTCTACATACTACCCACTCAAAACAACAGTAGACATAGAAAACATTAATCCTTTGCCCTTTGTCAGAAACATCGCTTTCAGGAGACTATAGCTTACATGACCGAAGTTATCAGATTATAATTGTTTTAATTTTCTACAGTTTAGCCTCCTTTAGAGGAGTTTTAAAATGATCGACATTTTCTCAAAATTGGTGAATCTATATAATTTACTGTATTTCTAACCATATGGATAAATTTCATTAACCATATATCTAAATACGTTTTTACATACTAATGCGTCATCACTAAAAGCAACTCGAAGATAGGGTTAATGAGATTGTTAGTTGGATGGTGAACAATACTATGAGAGGATTAAAAATGATGTATGAAATGGATAAAATTTGATAACTTAAAAGGACAACTCGATAAGTATGTGTTCACTTAAGTGTATAGAGAGCAATAAAGTGTTGTCCCATTTGAGGAGATGAGACGAAGAAAAGGAAAAGAGAATTTGATTTTTAATGTAACAAATTTTGGACTAGTATTGGTTTGCTAGGGGAGGAATCGGGGACTGTTTCTGATCTTAAATCTTAAGAGGGTGAGTTAAGAACATTATATATATATATATATATATATATATATATATATATATATATATATATATATATAGAGAGAGAGAGAGAGAGAGAGAGAGAGAGAGAGAGAGAGTGAAGAAAAATTGCTCTATCTCGTATATTGAGCTAATCCTCTTCACAATAGATTCCATCTACTAAAAGTTTCACTTTGGTTTATATTTGACCCTATATATATATATATATATATATATATATATATATATATATATATATATATATATATATATATATTAATTTTAAATAAATAACATTAAATTGTTTTTAAATTATTTTTTTAAATTATTTTTTTTAATTATTATTTTATTTTTTTAATTATTTGAAAGAGAGAGTGAGGGATAAAAGTTTCCAGATTTCAAAATGTCACCCTCCAAGTGTATTTCCGGTCGTCTGAATGGTGTCTTTGTAAATAACTACTAACCGTGAAAGGAAAAGGGGTTGACGCTTCATACTGGTGTTATCTATTTTATTCAATAATTACCGTGAAAACTGCAAAGGAAGAAATAGATAACATTCAAAAGAGAGAAGAGGATATATTTCAATAGAAAATTAGACACAAAGAGGAAATGGATCAAGTGAAAAAGAAGATAAGTTATATTACCATGTTGCTCTTTCGTTAGCGGTAGTTGTAAAAAAGGAAACGGCACTATTTGTCCTTTGATTCCGTTCCTACTTCCTGTTTGAGCTGAAGGCTCACAGTAAATAAAGAGCAGCACAAACTCGATAAAGGGGTTAATTATCAGACTGCTAATTGCCAAACTGTTTGCTCTTCAGTTATTCCCGTTCTCTCACTTTTTCTAGTATCTCTTACAGCTTGTCCGCATTACTTTTATCCTGCAAAAAATGTACAGTTGGTTTTGCAAGTCCTTCATCTCACTGCATGTCAGCTTGTGGATTAATTTCTGAGATCTGTGTTCTACGAGAAGGGACTCATGATCTGCCGTCAGATCGTTATGTAGTTTCTTTAGATTCCCGTGGTCAGAAACTAGGCGATCAAAATAGTAATGTATGTCATCAACTTCCCGTTCGCTCTGACTTTCTGTGTTGTTCAACTGGATTTGAAGGTTAAAGTTTTGAGTTATAAATGAAGTACACTGAGTCGGTAAGGTTTTATTTTCAACCTGGAATTTAGCATGTTGCAAGTTGAGATAATTATTTTGTTCATGCAACGTGTTCAACTGAAGATGATATTTCTGATTTTCATCCTTTGCCTTCTCAATCTGCAGACAACCTTGCAAGTTTTTGCTCTCTGCAACAAAAGTTGCACTTTCTCTTTCAACTTCAACCACTTTGTCTTTTATATTCAAAATTTCTTGGGTTGTGTTAGAGATGTTTATATTTGTAGAACTGTTTCCCTCATGAGGTTCCTCTTTATACTTCTGCTTCAAAGATTCACATTCTTTCTTCACACAGCGGCGTTCCTCCTGCGATTTATTTATCCTATTTTTGGACTTTTCCAGTCTGGCGTCTGAAAAGTCAGCCTCAAGTTCGTGAAGGCAAGCTAATAGAGTCATGAGCGGAAGTTCCTTGACAGATATCTGGTGACAAGGACCAGTGACACTTGACTTCGAGCAGCGTGCTGTAGTTTCCACAATGATCCACCCTAGGGCAATCCTGATTCCATAAGTTTCCTGATTGCCTTATGTGATGACCTTCTGTGGGGCTAGTGCTCTTCAGCAGTCATACCCAATCAACAATCTATTAGAGAGGGCATCTCTTGTGCGATTGTTGCAAGGTGCTTCAACTTAGCAGCTGTTTTATGTGTGGGAATGTGCGAGCGTTCAAGTGCTATGACATCTCTTGTGTAAGCAGGAGGCAGATCGATGCAGATATCAGAGAAGAAACCTCTTAATCTCAGTCCAGTGACTCTGTTACTTTCCATAATGTAAGTTCTTCCGTATCATGGTGGAAAGGCTCAGCTTCACTGATTCCATTTTTGTCTGCAATCCCTGACATACCTCAAAGTCGGCAACGGTATGACTGCTCTGTGTGTTTAGCCAGGCATATGCCAAGGTTTCGGAAGTGGACGTGCCAGGTGATGAAATCAATACTGGGACTATCATCGAAGTACTCTCGTCACTACCATCATCATTCATCGATCATGAAAATGATGAAGTATTTTCTTCACTGCGTGATCCGCCATGCCCGAAAAGATCAATTGCTAAAGGACGATTTTCATGGAGAGGAGTTGGAAGTCTTCCCTTGCACAAGCTGCATGTGGCCCTTTTCTTGAAGTCCTTTGAGTTATGTCCCTGTCTAAGACATGCAAAGCATAGTTTGTTGTCGAACACAAACTCTCTCTTTTTTTCAACAGACTTCTCTGCTAGCTTCAGGCATTTATGCAAGGAATGAATTTCTCCACAATACATACATTTTACATTTGGGTTAGGTATTTCATAACCCTCCCAATTGTTGGTAATGGCTGTCCTAGTCATGCTGGTAACAAGGGTGTCTGTTTTGGGACGTTTTGTTTCTCCAAGGAGATTTCCCTCCGAACATCTCACTGCAAGGACTGACGATATAGGAGTACACACTATTCGTGTTTCCTTACATATAAATTCAGTGAATTCATGGAAGCTGGGATAATCTCTTAAGTTGCAAGGCAATTCCATCTACACATCAACCAATCTGGTAGTTTAGACAGCAGTTTTTGGTTTTCTTCACAGTCGCTCAGTATTACCAAACCCCTTATATGGGGCATAGCTTTGCTACACGACTGTAAGAAGTCACCAAAATCCCTAATAAAGGGGTTAATTATCAAGTTATGCGAACTTTTCTAAATAACTAGCTATTTGTATTAAATATACAATAAAAATGTATATGATGATAATAACAATATTAAACTCACTAGAAAGTCCATTTAGTAACCGTTACAGTCTTGTGTGCGAGCGTTCTGACGGGAATATACAGGTATTATCCCATTCACGGTACTCCTTGGGGGAGAGCTAGATCATTATCAATCGATCTTGAAGAGGCAAGTAAATGGAGACACCGAATTGAGACCACACAGTAACTTACACTTTTCCGCCTTGCAGTTAGGAAACCCCATTTTCTTACTAAAATATTTCTATTATTTGCCGCCTGATGTGATGCTCATATGCGTAAAAAGGATTCGTACAAACGACGCAAAAATGTTATTGTTGTTTTTGTTTTTGTACCTTATACAAAAGACATGTCTAAAGTAAATTTAAAGAAAATCAAAAAAAGTCATAAATTAAATAAATTCAGAATCGTGAAATGTGAATGGTAATTAGTGTTACATGAACCCATGACGCAGCGGTTAAAGACGTTGGTTAGTAATCAGTTCTAAGTGACAATTTTGTGGAGGTGGAAGCTTCAATCCTTACTACACGCGATAATATCTAAGAATAAAAAGTAATTGACACTTCTACCAAGTTATGGCTGAGGGAACGAGAACACTCTAACCCATTGATTAAATTCCGTATAGGTTTTGAGAGTTCGACATAAAGATTACAAAGTTCGAAAAGAAGAACGTCAGATGTTATATCAGCCGCCATTTTGTGAAAATTACAACCAAGATGAGAATAGTGGTCCGAATAATCTAAATAATCCAAATGATCAATCCTCATCTAAAAAAACGAAACATTATATTATTTGGTTATAATTTTAGAGTCTACGTGAATTTTACAGTTGGAAACAAAATAAAAATATAAAATTTCCGAATATCAATTTGCCAAAATTGAAAGTCACTAAAGTCATATTTTTTTAATTCTACAGTACACAAATTAATAGAACTTTGTCTTTTTTATAAAGTAAATCCAGTCTCTTCTCCGTTTTTTATAGATGTATAGACTAGAGAATACAATGTCAATATATAATTGCTTCAAAGATAAACATCTGTTTTTATTTGAGTATTTTTTTAAAGAAATGTATTTCTAAGCGGTTTTTTCGATTACATATTTAATTCTACCGATATTTTATTTTTTATTAGTGATATTTAGACGAGATAGGAGGAGATTTTTTTCTCAAAGGAAATGTACTATTGTCACCACTCATGAAGAATATGAAACAAATTAAGTAACATACACTTTTTCTTTTAGATTCACCGGTATTAATTAATATTTCAAACGTTGTATTGGCTAATTAACATAGATTTTATCAATCTCTGCGTTTGTACTATATTGCAGAATTGGTAGTCACAGAATAGAAACAGTCGAAGCGAATAATAATCGAACTTTACTTTATTTAAAGGTAATTTTTGGTTTTATTTAATGGAAATTAAACAAATATGACAGGTAGCGGATTGCGTCAGGAGTCAGGTGCTTTGTGTAGCGGTAAAATAAGCCAACCGTCCTCATTGTTGGCATTGGTTTTACTTTCTGATATACCTCCTCAAAATATAATCTCGATCATTGCATGAATAAATCTTACTACAAAAAGGAATATACAGATATACCACTAATCTAATGCTCTACAGGAGTATTTTGAAAAAGTACTTATTAGCCTGTATACCCTTGTTAATCATCAGCAGCAAACGAATGTTATTTTGATTGGATAAGAGTCTTAATATAGAACTTCTATTTTAGCCAATCAAAAGTGAAGAAGATATACACTTTCGCATAGTTTTAAAAGAGGTGTTAGAATGTTGGCGCAATGCGCTTGGAACCAGCTAATTTGATACTTAAGCTATGCTCAATAAACATTTCATAGTCTCCCCGAAAATCTTTCACGTGCACATCATTTCACCTCTCCGGGGCAACAGATTCAGATAGTCCTGTTTACTGCTAATCTCGTATGCAAGCCAAGCCACTGCTTACGGCGAACGCTACCGATCTGATCCTGATAGCAAGTCACTGTTCTTCTTTTAAGAATTCGTACGAGGCACTGACTTGCCATGTTTTACAAGTGACTGTATGTTTGACCATTATTCTAAATTCGTTGTCTATCGTCAATAAAACCTGATTTATTTTTTGTATGGATCGATTTTGTCATTCCTTTTTTGCATTGCATTTTCTTCTACAAGACTTTCATGGTGAGACAAAAAATACGTCTGAAATCAATTTGAAGATTATCTAATAGGTCATGCATACATTTGTTACTAAATTGTGTTCGTTTGCAATGTACCTCTACAACCTATGTTCAATAAAAAGCGAATATTGTGTAAAAAAAAAGATCGGGATTGAATAAGAATTAGAAAATAAAAATGTCATTTCAGCCAATCGGAGGCCGGGAAAGTATACTCTTTTGCAATATAAAAAAGCAGACTTTTCAATTTATTTCCGCCAATTGTTGGAAGTCACTCGAATTAGAGGCTCAACTGAGCTCCAATTTCTGGTTCTTCCTTGTAATATATCCACAGCTAGAACGCATCTTTCTATCGCAACTGAAAATAAGTTTCCTTTCTTCCTCTGTGTGCCTGGCATCAAACGGAATTTCCATGAAAAGAGTTTCTTACAAAGAACTTCCCGTCTATGGAGCACCTTACCACGGGACTGCTTCCCTACAGTCTACAACACAGTTATCTTCAAATTCAATGCCAACAAATACTTGCCATAAAGCGTCCTCATAAGAATTCAAATTTTGTCCATTCCATTTATCACCTTCATTCTTCTTATAATATGCTTCAACATTCAAATGTCAGCCCATCCATCTCATTCGCTGCTAGTAAAAGATATATATTTATTTAAACAGATGCGACAGTAGTAAAATATATATCTCTCAGTCAGTCGAAAAGACCGGTCAAGAAAAAATGAACTAACCCGTGGTCGTCGTAATAGTAAACTAAGGCTTATTCACTGGAAAATGACGTCATGCGATATAGTTACAAACGAGATCTGTCGAACAGTCAATGGGTATTTTGACCACTCCCTTCACTTAAAAATTCACCAAAATTCAGGAAATCAACCAATTTTCATGAAATTTTCAGTGCTTATTAATTAATGATCATTGAATATAAATAACCCATTACTTTATTGGAAATATTGATGTATTATTTCGTGTAGACAGCAAACATTAAATTAATACTTAATAATAAAATGGTGTTGTCATCATTTTTTTAATTTTTAAGACATGAACATTTTTCTTTGAAAAATAATTTCTCTGCTTTAATATTCATTCTTTAAATAAGTTCATTTTTTCCGGATTATTTTTAATGTTTGAGTTGATTGTTATGACAACCTGATCTACATCGAATGAAAAGACAAGTATCAGTTGCACTGCATGGAAATATCTCTTGGTTATGAACACAAGAAGACAACCCCCCTTTTTAGGGAGCTTTATTCTGCATATGAACATTTCATTATAATTAGTTTTAGCTGAATAATATGAGTTGCTCTCATTTACCCCCAAAATAAATGATGCTTCTTGATTTTTTTAACAAAAAACACCTTTACTAAAGTTATACTACAGGGTACTAAAAAGGCGCATAAATGTATGTTTTATGAAAATAAAGCATCGTAGATGCTAACAATAAAAAAAATCTTTTAAAATATAGTTCTCATATATTACGAAAAAAGGCCCCTGAATTCCATATTAATAACGTCCAATAGATTAAAACATTTTAATAAATGTATTTATTTAATAAAACATAGTTTCTGAAAGAAAAACAGTAAATTTTATTTTCAATAAAATAACATATTGGCCAAAAAATTGTAATAAAATATAGTTTCTGAAATTGACAGTGATTTTTTTTATGATTTAAACTGTTATAAAATGAACATAATAACAAAACTATATTTTATTACAATGTTATAATAAATGATGTTTTTTTTTTTTTTTCTAACTTAAAAATAAATCAAACATGAAAGATTACGAATTCATTAAAGTAACACAAAATCAATAATTCAAAATAATTAATAGAACATTTATTGAAATAAATTAAAATATGTGTTTTTTTGTTTGTTTTTGCAAAACCAAGTTTTTATACAATATACTAAAAAAATTTAATAAATTAAAACAGTTATTTGCGGGGGGGGGGATTTGGATGAAACTCATTAATTAGTCTAAAATTGTATATTTCATCTCGGAATAAGATTCTAATTTTTTTTTAAACTTGAAATTCGAACTTTAATCACGGCCGCCGTAATATAATGCAATGTCCTATCTTTGAACACCATGATTGGATTTTAAAAAATCGTCTTACGCTTAAAAAGGGAAATACTTTGAAAAATATTAACAAGTTAACAATGATTTCCAGGTGAATGAATAATCCTTAGGAGGGTAGCCGTGTTCTTGGTAAGGAATAAAGTCACAATAGCAGGAACAATTTAAATATGATTTCCAAGTGAATATGATTTCCAAGTCCAAATATGATTTCCATGCTGTATATGAATCTGATTGACGCATGCGTATTAATTCACGGCTCACTTCTGGTCCTGGTTGATCGTGGGTCTAAGAATCACGACCAATGACATCACCAGCAAATCTCGACTCAGTACCTAGACCTTAGGATTACGACGGCTTACTTAAGAAGAAAAACACAAAAATTAAACAAAAATGAAAGTGAAAACAGTCCAGGGCAACTTGCTAGAGGGAAGAGAAAGAACTACAACGAACATATTTACACCCAAAGTCACACAGTGACAGAAAGCAAACATGAACCCGTGACATAACGGTTAAACCTTTTTCAAGAAACTAAACTTCTTTGCTTTTAAATATTTTTGTGTTTTTTTATATATATTAAAAAGTTACACCTACCAATAATGCCGTAGCCAATATAATATATTTACCGAAGTAATTGTCTTTAATACGACAATATTAATTTAATATATAAATAATGAATGCCAAATACATTTATAAACTTAATGAATTAAACTTATGGCAGATCAGTAAATCAATGAGACAAACGGGCATTGAAGGAGAGTGCTGGCTTGTGTTAGTTACCCATTTTCTTTCTAGGTTCGTTCGGCTACTATTTTCTTTTCTCTCCTATTCTTCCTTTTTATTTATTTATTTCTTCTTGAAGAGGAAATCACCGAACTCAGTGAAAAGTGTTCACACATGTTTTTAATCTGAAGGTAACAAGTAGATGCGAAATAAAAAAATAAAAATTTAAACAGCGAACTGGTAAAAAAAATCAGAGTTCTTTCTGGCGACAGAAGACGCGCCTCGACTCTCAACAACTATCGCCCGTCCAATAATTCTCACTTGAATAACTTCCACTTGAAAGCCGAGCCAAAATCCACAAAACAGCACGACTGCTGTCTCCCCCAATAACAGGTTAACCTAAGTAGGTAAACACATACACACGCACGCACAACGAACTTGAAAACAAACTGAACGCTAGTGTTCTTTTTCATATTTTGCGAACTTTTCAACCATTAACAAACTCTGATCTGTTATATTTTACATTTTTGTAGAATTGTTGTTATATAAATATTTTATTCTTTAATTTACACTGTGTTCTCTTTTTCTTAACAACATTCTATTGTTAAAAGTTAGCACTTGCTAAATGGTGATCCATTCAAAACATATGTTTTATCGATCTCGTTCATTCGCCAATTTAGCTACACATATATTAATTGTTGGAGTGGTGCTTGGCAATCCCTAAAGACGCGACCGTCGTCTAAAAATACCCGATCTAAAACCGGGAACCAAGACATCCACAAACTTAATGAAATTTATTAAGTTATTTTTTACGCTTATGTTGGTTACCGGACCAAAGTAATCCAATGTCAAAGTGCTGACGTCACCTTCGGTCGCCATATACCTGTACGGATCTTCAAAATTACAATAATTGCATGACTAAACGATACCGTAATAATTACATGTAATTTTCAAAATCCTATTTTTTTAAATAAATAATAATAATTGGTAAATAAAAGCAAAAATAAACGGCTTACTTAAGAAGAAAAACACAAAAATTAAACAAAAATGAAAGTATTATTTACTCCTCTCCAGGAGTTAGGCACAAGGCCAGTTTTATCCTACTCCCACAAGTAAGATGTGACCCAAGGTCGGGTCGGAAAGTGGGGGTTGAAAAGCCAGCGCCCGAGAGGTGAGCACTCTGACCATTAAAAATTGCCTGGGCAGCCCCGTCGGCATTCCCCGGTAGGGGCGCCTCAAGCAGTAAGCAATTAACTTACTCCTCCCCCCAGAACTGCACAGGACAATCCCATAGACCGGCGTAAAAACTTCAGGAAAAAACTGATACGTATAGCTAGTCTTAGGACCCATTCCTAGCACTAACGGTAAAGTCATATTTCAAGTTAATATCATCTTTCTATTATACTGTTTATTTATATGCGATATTAGTTAACTTATTTGCATATAGGTTTTTAAAAAGGACATTTTATTAATTTACTATTATTTGTTATTGTTTTGTAATTCAATAATTGTTTTGATGTTAATCTAACAAATAGTTCTGTTTCGCAATATTGTTTTATTTCATGGGCAAACATTTAGCATTTGTGTTCAAATACCCCTCTTTTAGAGAAATCGACTTGATTTTAAAGAAATTTCGATCTATTTCTAAATTACAAGTGAAAAGGCGAATTGATTTCTTCTTTTTTTTCCTTACTTTACTGTCACATTTAAAAGATAAATATTTTTTATCGAACTTGCCAAAATATTAATGTTTATCTATATAAATGAATAAGAAAGATTTTGTTTCGGGCTTACAGCAAAACTATGAATGAAATGTTTATTATTTAAAATGAATGTTTCAATTATTTCAAGTAGCGAACTTGGCAAAGTGATAGTGAGCCAGCAAGGCCAGCTAGTTAATATAAATGAGAATCAATATTCAATACTTTAAAGGAAATCTTTGATCTTGGTCTTTTGGCTAAGATCAAAGTGTAGTATCTCTTCCGGTGGATGCTACACCCTTATAGACCAGTACCATCTTGGCCTTCGAGCCTTGATTCCGCCGGTCTGAGGGATTGTCCTGTGTAGTTCTGGGAGGTCCACCCTTCCAGACTTTACTTTCTCACCCTTTGAGAAGGGGTTAGTTTATTGCTAATCGCCTGAGGCGCTCCTACAGGGGAATGCCAACGGGGCTGCCCAGGCATTTTTTGTAGGTCAGAGTGGGTGCTGGCTTTTCAATCACACTTTCCGACCTTGTGTCACATCTTATCGCTGTGGAAGGGAGTATATGAACAAAAATTAAGAAAAGAATTGTTTTTAAAAAACGAAAGGGGAGGTTACTCTGGTTTCAGAGTTATTCCCCTTGGATAGCAGCTGTGACATAAAATCGAAAATGAGCAAAATTCAAATTATCAAAAGAGAAAAGATGTTTACACTGACTAAATTTGTTGTCATTTAATTAATTGATTTTTAAACTATTCGGATTAGTATCGATTAAACATCACGTTTTCTGACATTTTATAACAAATAAACCAAATGGTAAAATTGTATCCTCACACCAAAAAAAAATGAGATTCTACTATTTTTAAGCGATTACATGTAAACAGCCTGAAAAACTTGGAAAATTTTATTTTCGAATTTATGTGGGGATCAGTGTTGCATATGAATTGAATGTAAAATGATCGCCTATCTCCTGGCCACATTGGTGAGAATGTTAACCCACTTCCTAACCGGATTGCGTTTGAAGTACATATAACCATTTTAAGACGATCATTTTGTGTGTATATTTTCTTCTGGGCGAGGTGGGGGCTGAAAAAGTTAACATGCATAAAAGTCCATTCTGAGAAATAACAAAGGATGATTTCTAAGGAAATGCTGATTAAAAAGTTGGTGCTAAAAAAAATAGGGGATTACATTAGACAACCTGAAAAACTTGGCAGTTAAAATGTTAATAAAAATATTTAAATTACAACATGCCCGTCCCTTAACCCCTACCTAAGTCCGGGTAGCAATGTACACCTCCCTCACCCCACCCCAAATACACACAGCCACAATTGATTTCCAAGAAATTAAGAAAATGGCCAAGATTTAAATAAAAACAAACATTGGTTACATGCCCTTAATTACGCATGTAGCAAACTGCTACTCGTGGATAAGGGTTCATGAGACGGAACCGAAATATGAGGAACACTATGGGAGTACTAACATTGATTAATGGGATGAACTGATTATTATGAGGCAAAAATGGTGAATAAATACTGAAACTTTAATTATACTTTGATAATTCTCTGATTTTAGGTCATTTAAACAAAATGAATATGTTAATGTGTTTACAAAGAGTAGTGCATGGACGGCGGAACCGGGGGGGTTCAAGCCCCCCCCCCCACACTTTTTGACTTGCCCCCCCCCCTCCCACACTTTACGGTTATCAATAATGAAGTTATATATGCATGTGTTTAACCGGCTACTTTTGGCTACGAGGAAAGTGTAGTATCTATTCTGATGCTGTAGTGTACTTCATCTTTTCTATCCTCGGTCAGTGAAGAAGAAGTCCTTCTAGACTGAGACAATTTTTATTTTTGTCTTAATCCAGAGTGCCTCTTTTTCAGTAGCTGGATGTTCCACAAATTAAAAACCGACCTTGCGTCTAACTTTGCACTCGTGGGAACTTTTGGCTAAGATCAAAGTGTAGCATCTGTTCCGATGGATACTGCACCCCATAGACTGTTATTGTCTTGTCCTTCTGGACTTGATTTACGTCGGTCTATGGGATTGTCCTGTGCAGTTCTAGGAGGTCCACCCTCCCAGGCTTTGCCTCCCCTCTTTAAGGAGGAGTAAGTTAATTGCTTACTGCTTGAGGCGCCCCTACCGGGGAATGCCGACGGGGCTGCCCAGGCAATTTTTGATGGTCAGAGTGCTCACCTCTCGGCGCTGGCTTTTCAACCCCCACTTTCCGACCCGACCGTGGGTCACATCTTACTTGTGTGAGTAGGATAAAACTGGCCTCGTGCCTAACTCCTGGAGAGGAGTAAATAATACTCGTGGGAAAGCAAGTAAATAGGGACAGACATTTTCGTACATTACCATTAAGGGGCAATTAAGGAGAGATAACTCATTATCAGCAAGGGGGATAACTCCCATAAGTTTTATTTTGGGTATGAGTTTATTTTTGTGTGTTCGTGAAAAGAACGAAAATGAAACCCAGGCAACACCCGGTATATCAGCTCGTCCATTTATAAAACTTTCTCATTTTCGTTCTTTTCACGAACACACAAAAATAAACTCATACCCAAAATAAAACGGCGCTCTTGTATAAGCAGTGACCGATCTGAGGGGGACAACTCTAATTTACCCAGCCGCCGCCATTCCGAACTCGACAAGGGAGACAACTTTGACACAAAGTTTACAAACCCTACAACAATTAATAAACAACACGCTACGATTCTGAAATGCGCCCAAAACAACTCCTCAATGCGCTCAAAACAACCTTCAAACAATTAATTTAAAACCTGTAACATTTTTTTTTTATTAATTGTTATAAAGTGTATACAATTTGTGGCATGTAAATAAAAGTGTTAAAAGTTATTTTGAACGCATTTAAAACCGTAACATTTTTTAAAATTAATTGTTTAAAAGTTATTTTTAACGCATTTAAATGTTATTTTGAACGCATTTCAAAATCGTAACATTTTTTTTTATTGTTATAAAGTGTATACAATTTGCAGCATGTAAATAAAAGTGATTAAAAGTGCATTTAAAACCCGTAACATGTTTTTTTTATTAATTGTTTAAAAATTACTCTGAACGCATTCAAAAGCTATTTCTAACGCATTAATTGTTATAAAGGGTTTGTAAAAATGTGTGTGAAAGTTGTCTCCCTTGCTGAAGTGTGGGCGAGTTCGGAATGGCGGCGGCTGGGTAAGGTAGAGTTGTCCCCCTCAGATCGGTCACTGCTTATACAAGAGCGCCGGTTTCAAATTGTTGAACATAAATTTAGGTAAATCTTTACTATCTTACCCGGCGTAGTTTACCCCCTGAAACAATTCAAATTCTACTTTTTGGGGCGATTACATTTAAACAGCCTGAAAAAATATCCGCAATAAAAGAATTAATTTTTTTTTTAATTAAAGATTTTAAAGTCGGATTTCACTTTCCTTTATAAATTGAAAGTAAAATGAGCACCCACTCTCTGGCCAGTTAGCGGGGAAACGCGACATCTAATCGATTTTGGCAAGGGTACTTATTCATTTTATTTTTTGCTGTTTTATATAAAAATGGGTAGGGTTTTTTTGTGGGTTGATTTAGTTAATTATATTGGGGGAGGGCATATTTTGTCAGCCTGTTTAAATGTAATCGCCCCAGAAAAGTAGAATTTGAATTTTTATGGGGTAATATACCTAAATTTATTTTCATATATATTTTTTAACTAGTATACACTTTCTGTCAAAAATGACGGAAAAAAAATTAGGCTTCGTTAGTGTTCGCACTAATATTCATATAAAATCATAGAATTACGTCAGTAATTTAATTTTCCATATATAAATTATTATCATTATCATTTCTGATGACCTAAAGAAAAAAAACAGCAACCGTTGACTTTTACTTTAGAGTGAACTTTAAAAAAAAGCACATTGTTTTACTTGCTAACTTTTCTGTGATGGTAGGAATTTATATTTGTTTATATACAAATATATATATATTTTTTTTAACATAGTTCACCCAAAACAAGGCAGGCCGCCACTGTAGACATAAGGGGCTACTGAGAAAAAAAGGTGAAGGTTTTTTTTTTGGGGGGGGGGTCAACCTTATTTAGGAGCTGCGCAGCGAGATGTCTGTTTACATTAGTTTTAAATTTCTGCATGTCAGTAACGTCAAGAAAACAGGGAGCAAAGAGGGATTTCCAGAGTCCAGCAGCATGAGGAAAAGCTTTTGGAGTAGAAAGCTCTTCGGCATCTGGGGACCTCCACAGTGTATGGATGGGATTTGGCAGATTGTCGGGTTGGTCTAGTGAATTTACGTTGTGGGGGTACCAGAGCAGCAAGCTCATCAGAGCACAATCCATTGAAGTACTTGTAAAACAGGCACAAGAATGCAACATTGCGGCGATGGGACAGGGGCTGGAGCTTGGTGGATAGTGAAGGACCTATCAAGTTGGCGACTCTTTTGTGGACCTTGTCTAAGAGGGAGAGACTAGCGGATGATGCACCAGTCCAGATGTGGCAACAATACTCCATGCATGAGCGGATGGTAGCTTTGTAGAGATATAGGGTAATGTCAGGTGTGAGAAGTTTACTGGCACGGTAGAGGGATCCCACCTTCTTTGATGCAGTCCTGCCAATGTCTTCAATGTATTTATTCCAATTCATGTTATCAGTGAAAGTTAGGCCGAGGAGTTTGAATGATGAACTCTCAGGCAGGGTGCTATTTGCCATGATAATCGGTGGTTGAAGAGGTTTCTTGTAATTATTGAAGGAAAGTAGCTTTGTTTTGGATAATTCCATAATCGATCTTACTTAATTTAGTAGAATTTTTCATAGAAAGCTGCTACTACTACTATAGAAGCTATTCTCACTAGCGAGCGTTAAGAACAACTACTAATATTGTAGTAAGTAAAACGAAAAAAGGTCATCACATAAAGGAAAACAAACTCTCTTTTAACACAACAAAAGGGGTTTATTTAATATTATCTATACCGTTGGGTATGGGTCGGCAACGGTTAGGACAGTGTCCAAGTGAAGAAAGGAAAGGATAGAAAGTTATTTCACTGTCAAAAATCTAGGAGCAACTTATCTTCATTGAAGATAGCTGGGCTCAGGAAATCCAGGGGATCCAGGCAGGAGAGAGAGGAGGGGGGGGTCCTCCTTGGTTGCTTATCACAGTCACTCTAATGACTCTTGCTATTCCCAAAAGGGTCCAAAGTAGATCCTCAGGGGACAGCTGAAATAAATATGCCCAGCAAGCTGATTGGTCAGTATATGACTAAATCGGCTTGCAAGGACAGTTCTCTGCATTAGGAAATAGGTTCTTCTTATGACTGCAACACTACTACTCTCCCGATTCCCTCCTTCCATCATTTGTCTTATTCGGCCTTGTTCCCACCATCTAAAATATCCAAAGTGCAAGCAAACAAGCTCAACAGGGTTTTAATATTATATAAATAATATTGCTATTGCCGATTTTCCATAAATTTAATATTTATTATCGATAATTTTCTTTAATTTCACAAATGTTATTTTATTTTGCTTCTAGAATTGAATTTTATGAAATCAACATTAAGTCATGGGGAGAGCATTCTCATCAAATATTAATTTATGAACCCCAGACCTTTTATAGCAACGGGTAGTCTAAATAACCTATCAATGTTCTCTAGCTCTTCTGAACATTAGCCCAGTCTAATGATACTTGATACTACAGGTATTGGCATAGGAAATCAAATATATAATGAAATGTGGCATGTTAAGATATGCGTCCATAAATGGGTTAGGCAGGAAAAAAAACAGTGAATGTCGAGAAGAAGCCAACTGAGCAAGGAACGAAAAGTAAAACAGTGCAAAGAAGAACGAGTGAAAAAGATTATGGTAGGACATTACGAATATGGTTTAGGTCATTATTAGACTGTGTTAGTGTCCAGGAGAGCTGTAAAAACGTGCAAGGTTACAGGTAATTCAGGCCTTCTGTAAGTAAAAAGTTTGATTTTTATGAATATGTGTGTGAAAAGTTTGATTTTTATGAATATGTGTGTAAAAAGTTTGATTTTTATGAATATGTGTGTGAAAAGTTCTCATCGAATATTTTCTCGAAAAAGAAAACATTTTAATGGCATCATATAGACACATTTTTAGACGGGTCAATATACTGATTGACCCAAAATAATTATAACATTTTGTTTTTTGGTGGTTTTGTGCTAGGTTGGGTCTAGTCTACAAAATACTAAAAGTTGGACAAGATCGAAGTCAGGGAAAGTGTCAAACTTTTTTTTCGTTTACAAGTCATTTTCCATTTCCATGTGAAGCACAAACTCGGTCAGTTTTCATAATAAATCAATACATCTTGGATTTTTACCCAGGTTTTCACATGAAAGGGTTACCAGTGATGCCAAATAAATCATATATAATATCAAGAGGTACCCTATGCCCATTACCCTTGTTGCATCCACCTTGATTCACTTACGTCACAGTACTTTTTCAAAACCTTTCACTCCTCATCATCATCTTCCACCCAATCATTTTTCATATTATTACAATTTCCGTCTTGACAATGTCCACATGCACTGGTACATTCTAGTCTATGCCTACAGAAAGTTCACCTTAGAATATTGCATCCTTCCAAACAGTTGCAATGAATTATCTGAATCAGTGCATCTGGAGCAGGGCTTTTGCCCGTCATTACTGGAAAAAGTGTGTCCCCTTCTACCATCCACCCTCACTCAGATGGCACCATTTCATCACTACATCCCATCTACTCCATAACCTGGTAGTAAGTCCACAAAGAATGAAATTTACAGGCAGAGGACGTTTGTGGGAGCCGTTCTCACATGACAAACGTCTTAGCTCTTGCAACTTTCTTGCAAAGCATATTGTATCTAATAGATACCAGGGAGTCCTTCTGATCCGCATTGAACAAAGCTACCATTGCTTTACAACCATTGTTTTCCACAACAACTGGTAGAGAGAATGCTTTTGAACAGTCTGTCATTGTCTTTCCTATTCCGAATAGCCTGGATACCGTATCACAAGAGAATTTGGTTGACCAACGGCTGCAAATATTGGCATACAAGCAGAGACGAAACTGAGATGCAGTTCCCAAGACTCCATTCGATCAACTGCAACAAGTTGCCTAGCAATTCCTAGCATATGCTGATAGTTTATCCATAGTTTGTTGGTTTTGGATGTCCTTTCTAGTTTATTCCTTTTCAGAGTTAGACTTTTGTAAATCCTACCAATGCAATCTGATTCCAACAATGACTTCAAGCCACATTCACCAGTCTCCATCAGCATGTACAGCAGCTCAAGTTCTTCTACTTGGTTCTGAAAACCAAGTTCATCCTCCAAGATTTTTGCAACAATCTGACGTGTAAGACACTGATTCACCAGCAGGTGACCACAAAACACTCGTTGCACTGCCTTTCCACTCATCATGTGTGCAACAGCATTTTCACCATATACTGCCTCCATGATCTCCTTGAGTCCACAACCATTCATCACCATCCGAATAGCGCCCAACACATTCCTGAAGATATGGAATGTGTCAAGCAATAGTATCACATTCCGAATTGAAGTACCACCTGGAACAGCGTTCACGATTTCAGAAGCCTTCTAAAACAACAGTTGATTAAAGGTAATGACAGTCGGCATGTTGTTTTGATGGAATACCACATATGTAATCTAGGGTGGACAGGATACAGGTTTTATCTCCTGAATTCATGTCTATCATGGGAAGAAACTCAACCAATAATTCGTACCCCTTATGCATCAAGTGAATTATGCTTTGCCAGATGAGAGTAGTCTGGTTGAAGCGAAAGAACCTTTCCCAGAAAACATCCACTCTGCAATCACAGACATCAGATGTGGGGAGGGACTGAAATTCAATGTCATGGTTGACATGCTTTGAAAAACGGTAATCTATGGTATCAATTTTCGTCATTTCAACAAGTTTCAAGTCCGCCATTTTTTGTTTTGGTATACCATGACTGACTTGCTTCCCTGGTAGCCGCAATCATGCTCATCGCATAGAAGGTACTCTTTCCATCCAACGTTATAATATGGTGATCCATATTGTTTCCAACAAATAACAGGGACTGATCGAGAACGTCCATGTCACTGCTTAACAGATCTGGAGCAAGGGAACAAGCCACGTTCACTTCAAACCTTTTTACCTCTGGGTATGATGACTTGTGACCTATACAAATGGTGCATTTGTATGGATGCAATTACAGCTCTTGGACGCACTGCTTGAACAACAGCATGTCCTATGTCAGCAACCTTTGTCGATGTATCCTTCCCAACAAACAGATGCTGCAACAAGAACCGCAAACTTGCAGGAATGAAGTTTAATGCTGCTGCTAGTTTCAGTTCAGTTGTTGTTCGATACGTATCCTCCACTGGCGCCACAGTCATCTTGATGTTAACTTTGATGAGTTTCGCTGCGGTTTTGACAATTGCTCGTTTTTGTACTTCCTCATCGTCTGTCTGAGGTGAATTGTAGTATTCACGAATATTGTCATAGGTTTTTTCCCTAAATGTCACAATGTTTGCGACACACAACGGCTTTCGGTCACAAATAAAGAGTTTCCATCTCAAATTATCAGCTTTTTCTTACGGTTCTGATTTCCATATGCTGTTGATTTACTACCTCATAAGTATTCTATCATTTTAGCGACAAGGTCCGATATCGTTATCTGTTTCTCATTGGTAACCCTTTCATGTGAAAGATTGACATTGAAAACCTGGGTAAAAATCCAAATACGTAAATAGAAGATGACTTGTAAACCGAAAAAAGTCATCTTCGAAATTTGACATTTCCCCATACTGAGATTTTGTCCAACTTGTAGTATGTTGTAGACTAGACACAGCCTAACATAAAACAAAATGTTGCAATCTTTTTGAGGTAGGGTTACTCTGGCAATATATTGATCCGTCTATTTCTGTGATTCATTTAAACTCACACACAATATATATATATATATCCTATCCAAGGGGAGGTCCAATATCCCACATGTCACGATCAACAAAGTTCACCTGCAGACGACGGCGTTTCGGGCTCTCTTACTCTCATTAGTGTAGGAGTGGCGGTTGTAGACGGTAGCATGGGCACGAAAGCAGTTCGTAGATTCAGGCTAGAATCACGAGACAAACGCTCAGGACCACATGGCCGTGAGCATCGGCACAGACAGTAATTGAAATTAAGATACGACGGGGGGGGGGGAATTGTGATTGATATCTACAGTGTTCAATTCTCGTGCGGAAATATATATATATATATATATATATATATATATATATGTGTATGTGTGTGTGTATGAGAGTTTTTTTGGCCTCAATTGACATGTCAAAGTTTCAGTCTTTGCGACCTCCTCAGGAGCTCTATTCTATTCAAATGGTTTTGAGGAGTTTGTATAGACAGAAACCGCAACTTGTTGATGTAAGCCCCAAAAGATATATATTTGCACCAGCTCTACTAAGAGCTACTTTAGTATTGAGCACTATTGAAACGGATATATACATATATACTGACTGATTACCTAGTAATAAGCCTTAACTTATCATATATAAAATAGAAATCAACTTCTTAAAATTGGAACCGAATCGTATCAAGACAGCAGTCCTTGCACACACAAACAGCTCAACAACCTTTCAGATAGAGCTTTATAACAATAATAATAAATGTGGTTTGTCTTAAGACTTTACTGCAGTTTCATGGTTTATCCAATAATCACAAGTGCAATAATAATCTCCTGAACATTGTTATACATTTAAATACAAATTCAAACTCAAAATATGAAAAGTTTGACTTTGTATTCAAATGTACAAAAATGTTCAGGAATTATTATTGAACTTGCGATTATTAGATAAACCATGAAACTGCAGTAAATTATTAAGATGAGACATATTAATTATTATTAGATCGCTCTACATGAAAGGTTGTTGAGCCTTTTGTGTATGCAAGGTCTGCTCTCTTGATTCGGCTCAGAGAAGTTGATTTTCATGCTGTTATTATATACATATTTATATACATATCAATTAGCTTTTGATTGTGTTTTAGTGTGTTGCGCCTTTGATCTCTTTCACTGATTTAAAGATTCAAAACATATCTCAGTATTATGAACTCCTTCCCAGTACGAGTATTCCAACTAATAATCTATTATATAAAGGGCGGTTGTGTGTGTGTGTGTGTGTGTCCAGCTAAAAGTCAAAAACTACAAAACAAACACCCACAAAGTTAGTATATTCTTGATCAGCGTTGCCCTGGATGAATAATACCTAAAATTTAGAAAAAAATTATTCATTCTTTGACCATGAACTGGTACAGATTTCGTCAGGAAGGGGTTCGGTTTTTCAGCCATTTTATGTACTAAATGGGAGTAGCTCAATGAGTTACTTCCTTTATTCCGACTCATTCCTTGGGCAATCTCGAAAAAGGAGAGTTGTCTGTATGTGTGTGTGTATATCCAGGGAGAGGAATGGGCTTGCCAGAGGAGAAAGAAGGAGGGACAGAAGAAGGGGGAAACGGAGGAGGGGAAAAAGAGAAAGATAGAGAGACAAATAGAGAGAGGTAAAGAGATAGACGTTTTAATAGAAATATGTTACACTTTTGCCCTGGGCAACGCCGGGTAGCCTTGCTAGTAACCTATAAAAGAAAAACTTTGAGTGATTTTAATGATATAATTTCATCAAATACGACTATGTTTTTTGTTGCTTTAATAATAATGATTACCAATTTGGTCAACATTATCAAATTAGCAAAAGCACTTGCATCTGTTACAACTCCTAATCAATAAAACAAATCACAGATCAATAAATTGATTTTCTATCTTTAAAGCATCATCATCATCATTATCATCATCATCATCATTATTGGTTTAACGTCGGTTTTACATGTGTTGCATGGCTTTTAGAAATTGACTTCCAAAATAACCCATCTCTTGGCAGGTCTTTATTTATCCCTCTTTCACTAAAGTCCATCTTTTTCACTTCCTTATATTCCTTGGCTTTCCAACTGACCCTGCTACCTCAACTGTTCTACATCTACTAACCTAAGCACTCTAATTCATTCTTTCAATGTGACCAAACCAACGAAGTCTCCTGTTCCACACACATCTTCCTATACTGTCCAGATTTAATCTTCCTCTAAGATCATCAGATCTAAGTCTGTCTTTAAAACTAAAATCACACATCCATCGTATAATTCTGATATCATTTCTCTCTGTACAACACATGTCATCAACTCACACTGGCCAGATTTCACTTCCATACATCATCACATAGTGAACATATGCCTGAGAGAGTCTTCCCTCGGTCGACAGCAGTGAATTCCCTGAACTTACTTCATCCACTCCTATCTCTCCAAATCAAAGGAGGCGTGAGAGCGCTCTATCCCTTAATAGACTTCAAAAACAGCCTATGCTAGAAATCTCATTTATTTGATCAATCATAACTCAAAAACCAATAAACCAAATTAGTTAAAACTTTGCTCAAAATGTTTATTTGATAGGTTCTATAAGTGTGTAGAATTTCAGCATCATTAGTCAAGGCAACCCAGAGATCCAGAAAAGTCAGGCATGATTTTGTCTTATCCATGTGTACGTACGTACGTATGTGCCACCCTGTATCTCATCAACTATTTGATGGATTCAGCTGATTTTTGGCAGAGATAGAGGTTCTAGGGTCTAGTTGATGGCATTTTAATTTCAGTTTACCATATACCTTAGTTTTCCAGAAAATTCCAAAAAACCTTAAAAATTACTATTGTATTGAGGCATAGCCTTTACAAAAGTAGTGACATTCCATGATAAATGCCAGTATACTGAAATCATATGCCCTTAATAGGGTTAAGATGAAAATGCATATACACTAAATGTACAAAAGCAAGGAAATTCCCAAATGTTTACACTTTTATTGTCATTAAGGGTATGCTAGCACAACAGGGCTATGTATTTTACTGGTAGGAATTTTTCTTCAGCGCATCTCACACAATTCATCCACTCATGCATAGAGATGTATACTGTAGTGATGTGATAATGAAATGGTTTGGTTGATATGTAGTCATACCCTTAATTAATGACAATAAAAGTGTAAATATTTGGGAATTTCCTTGCTTTTGTACATTTAGTGTATATGAATTTTCATCTTAACCCTATTAAGGGCATATGATTTCAGTATACTGGCATTTATCATGGAATATTAACTAAACTTTCTACATGAAAACTTTCATTTATATAAACTATACTAAGTAAAAAATATAATTACATTTTAATCCGGCCTTCAGGCTGGGATCAAATATCCTCTCTAGCATTACTGTAGCATAAGTGACAGGGCGCCAAGTGCAAATTGGCTTCATACTTTGACTTGACTTTCGTCTGATGATGAATATGATGATGATTATTATTGAACGTCTAGTAGGAGTTTGATTCTTCCAGCCAGCCATCTTGGATTACAACCACTTGCTTGTCGACCTGAAAATAAATGCTTTCAAGAGACAATGACACTTTTTGTTAAGTTTCAAATGTTTATTCATATTTCTACCAATTGTAGTAGGAGTCATGATGAAACAATACTCCCAGTCGGTGGGAGGGGGCGACAATCTCCATCATACAACATTACCTCCTCCTTTTTGAGGAAGTGCTGACAGATACTTTTGTTGTTGTCATCATCATCATCATCATCATCATCATCATCATCATCATCATCATCATCATCATCGATTTTATGTCCATTTTACATGTTAGCATATGTTGGAGTGCTTTTAGAATTTGACTTCCAATTTAACCTATCTCCGAGCAGGTATTTATTTATCCCTCTTTGTCTCAAGCCTGTCTTTAATACTCACATGCAACACATGTACTCAACCCTCACTGGCAAGGTTTCATCTCCATACATCATCACACTGCATACACATGCCTGATAGACTCTTCTCTTGGTCGACAGTAGTAACGCTCTGCTAGTTAGTAATGGCATAAGTTCCCTGAACTTACTTCATCCATTTTTAACTCTTGTAATCATGCTAGCACCATCGTAAAGGCGTCCAACACATGGCAGAATGCAAAATGGACGTTAAACCGATGATGATGATGATGATGATGATAATGATGATGATGATGATGATGATGACGACGACGACGACGACGACGACGACGACGACGACGACGACGACGACGTTATAGCCCTTAGGGAAACAATTTTGTGTCATGGGAAGTTCTTGGAAAAAAAGTCTGTTCATGGGAAGTCTGTTTGGTTTCAGGTACACAGATGAAGAATGCAAAGTTCTTGGCAGTGGTGATAGAGAGATGTGTTCTTGCTGTGTACGTTTTACAAATAGGAATTTAGTTGGTGTCACTACCCACGCTTTAATATAGAGCTGTAGATGGAGTAATTATTTCTGATTTTTCACCAAAATAAAAAACGATGCTGTAAAAGATAATTTATCCTTTGTTTAATGACAAAAGTAATATATTAAAAAATGTTTCTCAGTAGGAACATAACCGTCGCCCACATCTAAAAAGGTTTGATTAAAACTAAAAGGCACAAAATTACACTGATCTTTAGATTTCCTGATGCGTGTTTAACTTTCAATAGAATTAATATCTTTCTAAGATCATATCTTTAATCATGAGGAAACATGAAAAACCGGTTTTAATATTTTATTTTAATGTGACCGAATAATTAAAAAAATTATTTGCTGACCAACAAGTTTGTATTACTATGTTAGAATTGTTTGACTTCTTTTCAATTTATAATGCTATCATATTTGTTTTTTGTCGATATCAGTGTGGATCAAATTTAAAAAATTAAAAAAATTCTCATCGCATGCATTTCAAGTTTATCCCCACTAGTACACATACACACCTTCGAATCTCAGGCCCTAGAAACACCACTGCGGATACGTGTATTTTTATTTGCGTAGGCGTGCTGCATGCTACATTGAAAGAAATATTATTGTAATTTTAAACCTGTTGTGGGAAAATTTGATTACAGAGTAAATACTATGGATTTAAGAATAGAGCGAAGTCATAAAACTATACAACATAAAATATATAAAACGAAACTCGGTAATCTTGCAGTATAGTTAACAGCCGAGAGATTTGCAACAAATAACTTTTACCAAACACTGAAAAAATAATTATATTAATGGACTTGTGGTAAAAACAAAAAATATCCTGTGTTAAGTTACAATTTTTAAAAAAATGGGTGAAATAGATTGAAATTGATTGGTCACAATAAATAACCGGTGTAAACAAACAAATATTTTATATCCTAGCTTTTTATGTTTTTTAACAACCACATGTTCGGTATATCTTTCCTTAACCCAAGTCCGCCATTTTGTGTGTTTCGTTATTCAAGAAAATAGTGTTAGGACGATTAATCGGAATTGGAATCGTAAATCAAAAAAATCGGAACTTTTTAGGGTATCGGAATCGGAAAAATTTTAGCTTACTTTCCGATTATAAAAACGATCCTTTTGATTTTTGTTGTTGTTTTTTAAAACTTAATTTTCTATTGCTAGTACTAATGATAAAATAATAGATATTTATTGTTTTTTAAACTACCAATAAAACTAAAATTTATAGATCATAATAACGAATTTAGGTAAAAATGGCACCAGAAAAAATAGCCCAGTAAAAATAGCAGAGGTAAAATGACACAAATGGATAAATAGGAAAAAATGGCACAAGTGAAAATATAGATGAAAATTTCACAATGTGTTGATCAAAATCTTGTATACAATACATTAAGAAGTGTGTCAAATTTAAAAGAAAATTATATCTACATTTAAAAGTAGATGAGGGCTCTCTGCTAATGAAATTCTACTTTTTTTTAGACGATTAGACAATTTAGAATCAGAATCGGTAATTGCATAAGAATCGGGAAAAATATTGAAATCGTCCCATCACTAGTAGATAATACTCACGAGCGATGGAAAAAGGGAAGAACAATAGGGAAGAAACATTTATAATTACATACACATACATTTATTAAGAGATAAACAGTTTGTCAAAGACAAACATAAAAGAATGATATCAAACATGTAAGCTGGTACTTAACATAATATACAAAGAGGTAAAACCAGAGTCATAATTGCTAAAGAGAGATTACATTGATGTTCCAATATAATAAGAAAGACACATATGTTTTCAGGGTCGTAGATAGAGAAAATATTCATGAACAATAGAAAAGTAATAGTCACTTACTGCATTGTAGTGTTCTGGGAGTCTATGCGACTGCTACCAGAAAAGATGCCTGCAGGGATTATGAAGGCCATAAGAAAATTGGCAAGTGGTTGGACCTCATCTGACAGCCTTGAAAGACAAGCCAGAAAGAAAAAAGCCACGTTTTGAATTTGCGAACATGTGTAGAATGAGTTTTCTTACTTATGGATAAGAGAGTGTATACTCTATAACGTTGGTCAGAATAAGTCCCAGGGAGATAACTCGGATATCAGTCCAAGAGAGATAACTCTTAAAATACTGCCCTTACACCAGGAACACAATTGTCGTGTGTGAATGTTCGTCCTTAGCATGCTTGGTTTTCAGTAATAAATGCCTCCATCACATTCGCGGAAATTATTACACAGGGCAAACGAAATTTGGTAACACTGGTACTGTCTTTGTTGTTGGAACATCATGATACGCAATGCTCGAACCTTCTGTTACTCCTTCAACTCACATTTTGCCTGTCCGTTCCTCCACCTAAAAACCCATATAACTTTTAGTACATCTCGACAACTGAATCCAACCATATCTCCCACATAACGTTCAAATATTATTTTCTGCATTTAGAAAAACTTAAGTTCGTTCCAGGAAAGACACAACCAGGTTCTTTTACACTTCTGTACTGGTATGTAACTATTCTAGTTACATAGACATGCTATGTTTTGATTGGCAGAGAGGGGTCACATGTTGTAAGGAGCTTTTTCAGAAAAATAGTCTAACATGAGTTAACTTAGTAGTGATTAACAGATTTGGGTATCGTGTAAAACTGTGGTATTGGCTGCATAGCATTGAGAAATAATGTTAAACGAATTTAAAAAGGTAATGCAATCAGTTACTTTGGGAATTATATAGTATGTGATGTATTAAGCTGTTTTTATTTGTTGATGCTATTGTTTGCGCCGATAATATTATTAAGTGATTATTTAGTTTGCAGGGCTGGAAATAAGTAAAGAATACAACAAAGTGAAAAATGAGACCTGTACAAGATTCGAACCTTGATTTCAGATAAGGGGCTGTCTAATGTGGGTGTCATCTTGCCTTGAACCAGAGAAAGCCGCAATTGTACAAATATCTTATCTCTCAAATTTTGCAACAAATCTTTGATTACGATTTTACTAACAATGTAACCATATCTCCTTGTTGCATAGATGAACGTTTGTATGTTTTGTTTATTAAATATTAGAAATTTATTTACAGCTCCGCAGACTGAATAATCGTTTGTTTAGTAATATTATCCACATACACAATAACATCTTCTTTTTCTTGTGCATTAGTCTCTAGCTACGGCAGGGTTCACAACACAAACAATAGCATCAACAAATAAAAAGCAGCTTTAATATATCGCATACTATATACTGTCAGAAATAAATTTTCTATATTAAAAAGAACAAAAACATTTGTGAATTATTCCAATTTCAGGAAAAAAAATGGGGAGGGGGGGTCAATACTTTTAAGAGCTAATGGAGATCTAATTCCACAAAATTAACAATTTTCTAAGCTCATAACTTCAATCAATTAAGTTTTATTTTCTCATACTTATCACGATAGCAATACGCTTTTGATTACTTTAAAGTATTTTGGGTTTCAACTCTGGAAGTCTTTAAAGTGATCCTGGGAAAACATGACCCTCCGTTATGTTTGAAAAGATTTAACCTCTGATTTTAATGTGAATAAAACTAAAAAGCACAAAATTATTATTACACTTTCTAATGTGCGCTTAACTTTAAATAAAATTAATATTTATCTAAGTTCATATTTTCAGTTGTTAGAGAGCATGAAAATAAGTTGTCGTCGTCGTCGTTGTCATCATCACCATGATCATCATCATTGTTGGTTTAACGTCTGTTTTACATGCTGGCATGCGTTGGGCGACTTTTAGAAACTGACTTCCAAACTAACCTATCACTGGCCAGGTCTTTATTTATCCATCTTTTTCTCAAGTCCATTCTTATTACTTTCTCCCATGTTTTCTTTGGCCTATGAACTGAACTTGTTACCTCAACTGTTCTACATCTACTAACCCAAGAACTTTCATCCATTCTTTCAACATTCTTTAACTTCTGATTTTAATTTAAGATGTAAAGCATTCTTAAAAACATTAATTTTAAGAACTATTAATCAGAAATTAAACTAAACAAAAAACAAATGAATTGAATAGTCTATCTGGAGAGCTTCGCCACATGATTGAGAACAGAACTTCTGCCAAAGGAGTGGTTGTCCTGTTGTGCCAATACATGTGTGAATTAGCAGGTTATACTGAAGTACTTGCTAAAGGCATATTCAGGACTGTAGCTTTGAGTAGGGAGGTTTCATCGCCCCCTCTTCCCCACATCCAGCGTCTATTATTCTCGAATAGTCACCCAGCTGGTACTGGCAAGGTTCAACATAGCTTAACTCCAGTGATCTGATGAGAACCAGTGTGTCAACATGATTATGTTATAAATTACCCTTAAATGATGTAAGTTCTACTTTTTACAGTTTTAATCATTGTCGTATTTTTTTTTTATTGCTTTGAATTATTTTAGAGTTAGAATTCCTTCAGTTATTGAAGAGAACAAAGGTGCCCAAAATATATGAACCCGTCCATTGTAATTTGCTTAAATTTTGTGAATCTTTATAACTTAGTTAAGAATCTTTTAAAGCATTTCAGATTTGTTGCTGATGTGAAACAACGATTATGACCGACGGAGATCGTGCACCTTAGCGCACCAGTGTGCATCTTAGCAAGGATGCTGGATCCTACGTAGAAATAGGTAGAGATCTGAGGCTAGTACATATTTTCGACTGTCCAAACATTGGCCAGAGTTGGTGACGAAATGTCTGGAAAAAGTGTGTTGGTTGTCAGTTGTAATTATTCCCCCCCCCCCCCAAGGAGTCGCATGCCAGATACCGCCTCGGAATTTGGTAATGATCCCTTAACTACGCCTAGGCTGATAACAGGTCAGCTCTTGAGAGGTCGAGAACCCTTTTGATAAAGACAAAGAAGGCGAAAAATCGTTTTTGTCAGGATAAGCAATGAAAGCTAAAAACAGAAAACTCTGTTTATCTGAATCGTTGACAGGGGCCACCACTCGACCCCTGCCAACCCCGAAGGAGGAGGAAAGACACAGAGAAGTGGATGGGAGAGAGAGAGTAAATCAGTATATCCCACCCCGCCCCGATTCCGAAAGAGGAGGAAAGACACAGAGAGAAAGAAAGGGTGTTACAATATGCCTCTTTGGGAAAAGAAAATGTTTTTGTGTGGAGTAGACGATCAGTTAGAAATTGGGATTCGGCCTAGACGGTTGTGTTAGCCTGAGCTCAGACTCGGGCAACCGGCAAGCGGGGGATCACGCGAAAGGCCCCTCGTTTGGATGACATTGCCCGTGGTATTCCCCACCACCGTTTCTCCAAACATAGATTAAGTTACAACTTACTTAAGGACTTGCCATCATGAATGAATACACACACAGAGAGACGAGATAGTTAGTAAACAAAGGCATTATCAAAAAGCAGACTTTAATTCGCCGTTTTAGAAACAGTTGTTATCTTGTTAATAATTAATGGATACAAAAAGAAACCGATGTTGTTAAATTGTTCCTATTGTTGAATTGTTCCTATTGTTGAATTGTTCCGCTGTGTAACTTTGCCTTCACAGAATCACGAAATCGTCATTCATCCAGCCGGAGGAATTCGACACATCCTTCTTTTTTTTCAGCCATTATAAACGATCATCGCCAAAGAGGGTGTTCACAGTCTAGAAGGATTCCTGCGCCGAGGACCAGACGTGTGAGTACAGAGATAAAGACACGAGTGGACCACCTATGTTACAAGTGGTTCAGTGACACCGGATCAGAGTGAGGTATCTGTTTTACTCGGCACCACGACCGGGATATCAAACACCTGTGCGTGAGTGGCCGACGACGATACCCACGGGATCAGAAAGAAGCATGTGGGGTCCTGTTCATATTTGGTTTCGTGACACAGGATCGTGTGGGGTCCTATGTTTACATTGTCATTTCTGGCATGTACACACTTCCATGCATATCACATTTGATCTTTTTGATCTTTTGACAGCTTATATTCGGGTTGGTTTCTAGGTAGTGGTTAGGTGGTTGAGTCAAAGCCACTAGAATAAAATCTTCTTCAGAGGCAAGAGGTAACACACTACATATGACCGAACCACCTAAGACGAGCAGGGAATGTCACACCATTTGTATGTATTTTGCACTATTGTGTGATCAGATAAGCAACTTCATATGCTGGAGTAAGGATCGATTTCTCAATTGGAACGAAATGAAACGTAGCAATGTAGCAGCCTTTATTAAATCGGGATCTCTTTAATTTGAATTCATGCAGCATTACATGTTTGATCTGTTCACTGTGTAAAGTTATAAACCGTCTTTTTAAAAAATTTTATTTATACAATGGTGTTCAAAGTTCTGTGAAGAGCATTTTAGCAATGTACTTGAAGTCACGTACTGGCGAACAATATATATTTTTGTAATGCTGATAATGATATTTTTTTCCGTTCTAAATTCCAAAAAGCAATGTTTATGTCCTTTATATGTTTAGAATCTCATGTGACAACTTGATAAGACTAGATAATAAAAAAATAGCATGAATGGTGTATAAAGTTATAACCTTTTCATTTTTTTTTGTATGAGAGGTGGAATCATATTACATTGTGGACTTTGGTGTTGGTGAACCGCAGTGACGTCAGCTAACTTCAGTACTTCTTATTGGCCTTGTTAAACATTGAAAACGTGACTAATACAATCAAATACATTTTGTAAGAGTTATCTCCCCTATTAAATTCTCTGCAATTGTCTGTAGAATCATCTTCTATTGATTCTTGTTACCGAGAGAAAATGGATACCTTTCTGTAAGATGTCTGCATGAATAGTCTATAGTGAAGCAAGGGTTGCACAATCTACACCACACGTATAAACCTGGAATTCTAAACCATTATCAATGATAAAAAAATATTTGTAAAAAGTTAGGAAGTTGGATACTCACTGACTTGCTTGCTTGGCCACAGTATGTGTGTGTGTGTGTTTTTGGGGGGTGGGGAGAGAGGCTTTGTATTTATTTACAATTTAACACAAGAATCAAATGGCTGACTTGTGTACAAATGAACCGAAATGCATTCTGGTGGAATTTAATTTTGTAATGAATTTAATGTTGACGATGACTTGTTTGCTTTGCCGCTGGGTGAGTTTGTGTTTTTCGATTTTTTTAGGTGGGGGCTTAGATTTTAATTTACAAATCAACAAAAGAGTAAAATAGCTGACTTGTGTATGAATTAACCGGAATGCATTATGATGGAATTTAATTTCGTAATGAAATAATTTTGGGGTGAAGGGATAGTCAATGATATTTTTGCTCAGCCACAGTGTGTTTGGGGTGGGGGTTTTCTTTGTAATTTACAATTTAATAAAAGAATAAAATAGTTCAGTTGTGTACGAATGACTCAAAATTAATTATGGCGGAAAGTAATTTTGTAATGAAATTAATTTATGTATGTAGGGGGATTAAGTATACTCACTGACTTTTTTGCTTGAGCGTGATGTATGTGTGTGCGTTTAGGGTTGGTGGAGTTGTGTTTGTTTGTGATGTATGTGTGTGTGTTTAAGGTTGGTGGAGTTGTGTCTGTTTGTGATGTATGTGTGTGTGTTTAGGGTTAGTGGAGTTGTGTTTGTTTGTGATGTATGTGTGTGTGTTTAAGGTTGGTGGAGTTGTGTTTGTTTGTGATGTATGTGTGTGTGTTTAGGGTTGGTGGAGTTGTGTTTGTTTGTGATGTATGTGTGTGTGTTTAAGGTTGGTGGAGTTGTGTCTGTTTGTGATGTATGTGTGTGTGTTTAGGGTTGGTGGAGTTGTGTTTGTTTGTGATGTATGTGTGTGTGTTTAGTGTTGGTGGAGTTGTGTTTGTTTGTGATGTATGTGTGTGTGTTTAATGTTGGTGGAGTAGCGTTTGTTTGTGATGTATGTGTGTGTGTTTAAGGTTGGTGGAGTTGTGTTTGTTTACAATTTACAATGTCGAACTGGATCGGAGCCCTGAGAAGAATATTGACCTAAAAACATTGAAAGATTCTTTTAACTTAAAATGGTAATTTTCTATGCACAAAAAAATATGTGTAAATAGAACTATGTGTAATAATAAAATGTAAAATGTCATTGAATTAGAAAACAATATGCAAAATAGCCTGCATATGTCAGTATATTATGAAGCTGAAATTCTATTTTAAATATGAATTTGGCGTTTTAATGTTTCTGTCAGTCCGATAAATAGCCCCACTCACTTATATATATATATATATATATATATATATATATATATATATATATATATATATATATATATATATATAATATTTATAAATAAATATTAATTATTTATTACCTACAGACATTGATGTTTCATGCTAACACAATCTTCAGTGCAGGAAGTTAATTCTCAACGGTCGGCAGGCTCGAACTCCGATCACAAATCGCTACTGATTCGCAGTCAAGAGCGTTAACCCCTCGGCCATAGAGAATTAGCTAATAATTATATATATATATATATATATATATATATATATATATATATATATATATATATATATATATATATATATATATATATATATATATATATATATGCAAGTATTGTTTAACATAACAGAATTCCTCTGATTGATTATGCCTTTAATGTTTTCAATTTTTCTAATGATCTTTCTCTGTGTAAATATCAAAGAAATTAATATATATTCCATATGTATTGCGAACGTTTTTGATTTTTCATTGAATATCTTCAGCTGACATTCTTTTACATTTTGACACAAAAAAGATCATTAGAAAAATTGAAAAAATAAAAAAGGCATAATCAATCCGAAGAATTCTATTATGTTTAACAAAATGAAAGAATGCTACCTAAATACACACACAAATATATATATATATATATATATATATAAAGAGAGAGAGAGAGAGAGAAAAAAAATATACATATATAATAATTATTATTTCCACAATTAGACAACGCCGCAGCCCACAACCTATGAAAGAAACAAACCGAAAGTCCTAGACTCGAGTTTCGCCCTCCTTTGAGTTCATCAGTAGAACACATCCGAACTCAGGATTCGAAACCCGAGTCACTTGCATGTTAGGCGAGTACTCTGCCACTGAGCTAGGTCAATGTCATCAAACCCAGCGAGAAAATAAATATAAGATTTTTTTAATGTGAGATAATATATATATAATTATTTCCTCAATCAGACAACGCTGCAGCCCACAACCTATGAAAGAAACAAACTGGGAGTCCTAGACTCGAGGTTGTGGGCTGCAGCATTGTTTGATTGTCGAAATAATTATATATATATATCATCTCACATTAAAAAAAAAAAAAATTTTATATTTATTTGCTCGCTGGGTTAGCTTGTTGTATGACATCGTCCTAGCGAGTATAAAATCCTACTTTTGAATTGTTGAATGACTACACCCCTTGTTGAAAAGAGTAGGTATATTTCACAGTTGGCCTTTGCCGTGGTTTGCTTAATCTATGTAAGATAATAGACATTCTTGTATGTGGTGAGGTAGCTCAGTGGCAGAGTACTAACTTAACATGCAAGTGTATCGGGTTTCGAATCCTGAGTTTGGATGTGTTCTACTGATGAGCCCAAAGGATGGCGAAACTCGAGTCTAGGACTTCCGGCTTGTGTCGTTCATAGGTTGTGGGCTACAGCATTGTCTGATTGTGGAAATAATTATATATATATATATATCATCTCACATTCAATATATATATATATATATATATATATATATATATATATATATATATATATATATATATATATATATAAACATGTATTAAGAATATAATTTTAAGAGTATTTTAATGTATAGCACTGTATTTCAGTGGACACACTTGTTTGACTGTTTGATAGTCAGAACTATTATAAAATGAATAATGTATAATCATCTATGGGGCTGAGAACATAGAAAATTAACAAAGCGAAAAATGAGAGCCAAATAGGATTTAAGCCAGTGTCAACCCTTTGAAGGTCAAAGTAATATTCAAATAACTCAGTTCTCTTACTTTGTGGAAATTACATGTATTTTTAATTTAAATTATTCCTGATTACAAGTTGACCCTACTTTGTTGTTTACACAAAACTGAGTATTGATTTACTCCTCTCCAGGAGTTAGGCACAAGGCCAGTTTTTATCTTACTCCCACAAGTAAGATGTGACCCAAGGTCGGGTCGGGAAAATGGGGTTTAAAATTGCCTGGGCAGCCCCGTCGGCATTCCCCAGTAGGGGCGCCTCGGGCAGTAAGCAATAAACTTACTCCTCCCCAAAGAGGGGAGGCGAAGCCTGGGAGGGTGGACCTCCTAGAACTGCACAGGGCAGACCCATAGACCGGCGTAAATCAAGCCTCGAAGGCCAAGACAATACCAGTCTATGGGGTGAAGTATCCATCGGAACAGATACTACACTTTGATCTTAGCCAAAACGCCAATGAAAAAATAAATTATCTTAAGCAACAATAATTTAGATACATGGTTCCCAACATTGTGAAAACTGCTACCCCCTTGGTTTTCATGCCATGTCCCTAGCACCTCCTTTCATATATATATATATATATATATATATATATATATATATATATATATATATATAAAATTAGTTTTGCCTACATATGCCAGCGTTTCAAGCTTATTGCTCTCATCCGTGTAGGAAGTGATAATTTCAGACAGTTGCAGGGCGCGAACTTCATTCACAGAGTAAGCCTAGAATCCGCAAGCTATTGCTCTATCTCCACGGCCACCGGGAACTACCACATGATTATGGGCAAATTAAGTTTTATTTGTCCATTGATGGAAGTGGCGGCAGACAAAAGACAGTCGAGAGGGTTCAACGAATGGTTTCAGAACCTTGCTTAAAGTTAAGTGACAGTCTATTTTTAACATCCCCGAACAGTGTTCACCTTCATTTTTTTAAGAGGGCTTTATAACAATATTTATAAATAAATATTAAATTAAATAAACAACATTTTGCTACATTTGAAAGACCACGATTTTATTCATCTTACGAATCATTTTTTTCAAAACGAAATCTTTTTGTACAATTACGAATCCGTTTCGTTCATCAGAAGACCAACCGACATTTGTATATCAATATTGGATCTTTCTTCCGTGGACTCATCAGAAAGCCAGGCAGTTCTCAACTAGAAAAATTCATAGCGATGTGACGAAACAAAAGTCTGAAAAGCAATTCCTAGTTTCTCCCTCTCGGACAAGTTGCAAAAAAGAGTCTCTAACCTAATAGATCCCTCACTGTCTGCCAAATTCTAGCTCCTGTCACATCACCACAATGTTGCATCCCTGTGCTTGTCTAAGTTCTTCCATGGAATGTGCTCTAATGAACTTGTACTCCCTCAATGTAAATAATTCAACCAACCCTACTAGCAGCAAAATCCCACCCCTTCACTGTGGATGTTCCCAAAATGGCGGAAAACTTTCTATTCTAAAAGCTTCTTTCCTTGGACTGCTTGCCTTTGGAATTTCCTTCCTGCTCCCTGTTTCCCCGATTGTACCAACATGCAGAAATTTAAATGTAATGTGAACAAACAACTTCCCACTTAGGATGCCTCATATTAATTTTGTTCCTAATCACAGTAGCCCCTTACGTCTCAGGGGCAATATGCCTTTTTGGGGGCGAATAAAAAATAAAATTCAATTTGAACAAAAAATAATATTTAGAAAAAACAGTTTAATAAAAGAAAACGCAAAACAAATTACAATAAGTACGACTCACTAAATTAGAAAGAAAGTAACTTTACATCCATTCAACTTCCAAACTTACGACACCTGGTATTTCAAAATAGTCACCTATCCAAAAATTGAGCAGGCTCATTGTTGCTTAACTTCCGTGAGAACTGATGTTTCAAAGGGATATTGCTGTAAGCAAAAGATATAAGATGTGTCCATTTAATTGGCACGTTAATGATGAAAATGCTATTTCAAAATGAAACGTGACCGATAGACCAACTGACAACGACTCTCAAAGAGAGAGATTGAGGTTCGGCTCTGGTATAAAGTCTGTGGTAAGACTATCCAGCCTTCCGGTTAGGATCATAATATAGTTTCGGTTTTGCCTTCAATCAGAGAAGGAGAAGTCCTCCTTGACTGAGGCAATGTTTATTTTTCTCCCAATCCAGAGTGCACCTTTTGAGGGTAGCTGTATTTTCCCCACATTAATAATCGAACCTGTGTCTAACTTTGCCCTCGTGGGGATACAAGTAAATAGGGACTGTGATAAGACAACCGATTACCTCCCATCTCATCTTTTTGATATAAATACACTACATCGTTTATAACCATTATTTTATACTCAATAAACTGTAACATTAGGCTAAGAAAGTGTCTATATTTACTTTCCTCTCCACGAGGGTAGAGTTAGACACAGGGTCAGATTTTTAATGTGCTCTGCAAACGAGGCACTCTGGCTTGAGACAAAAATAAAATTTGCCTCAGTCAAGAGGGATTTTCAATGACCGAGGACAGAAAAGATGAAGTGTACTATCAGAACAGATAATACACTTTGCATTATTCATTTGCACAAAATATACAATTTTACGTTTGGAACAAATTGAGCACAAGGCCACCAAAAGTGTGGGAAATGGGGGTCGTTGGTCATCCTTAATCAAAAGTTATAAAAATGTCTATCCTACTCTTAACTAGAATCATCTTAGTCACCACAATACCACATTTACTCTGGAGGCTACCCTATTTAAGATATCCCCAAATTTGTTGGAAATTTTATTTTTTCATAAATATATTTATATACAAAGATTTTATTGGAATAAAATAGGAAGTGGGGAAAGAACCAGAAACAAAAAAATCGATTAGTAAGATCTCCAAACTCTTTCTAAATGATAGACCGCCCACTGCTTTCCGGTTTGTTCAGAAACGAAAACAAGCAGGTTGATCTCTAAATGGGAGTGGGATCTAAGTAGGAGTAAAAAGAAAATGGGGGATGAAGTTTGGAGAATGGATGGTGTCCTTCCAAGATAAATACAATTTGGGGCAGACCGAGGACAAAAAATTGAAAGTGGGAATCTTGAAGGATTTTTATTACTGGGGGAGGGGTGTAACTCATTCACTCGACTAGCTAAGAGGATAAACTTACCTGAAATGCTGAGGTCCGACAGGACCAGCAATCGCTCAGACAGTGAACACGTACTCATACTTGACTGTTTATCGTACACACAAGCTCGCTACTTGTATCCATCTTTTTTCAAATACTGAGAAATGTAATCTTTTTCTATCACATCTGATCTTGACCTTCAGTTGGTGTTTCAAGAATGCGACCCGGTCAAGATCAGCAAAAGATTCAACTCCCTGGGTTTCTCTCAAACACGGTGTTCATATCACCATTCATGCTATGGCCAGGATCGTGAGAAACACCAACTGTTTCTCCCTGTCCCACGGCGGCTAGACATTGTTGATTACGTAGGATACGTTTAGCGGCACAGGATGCCTGGGATCGATACGAGCCGTCACCTCACTCAGAACCGCCAAAATTCACGGCATTGGAAAAAAGTGTGATCTAGCTTTTCTTCTCCAAACACAGTGCAGCAGGGACACTCGGGTGAGTCCTCAATTCCGGAACTGTATCGTATGGCATTGAGGGGTAATGCGTTCCGGGCCAATCGCCAAGTCAGAGAGAACTCAGAGTTGTTGAGATGACTCTTACCTGCATCCAACTCCATTTGAAATTGATCCCCTTCTCCAACCACTGAAACCACTCGACAAATGGATCCTTAGCTGCCCCTTTAACTAATCTTCTTTTTGAGTTCGACTTGGCACTCTGAAGAACTGCGATTCATTCCTCGGCTTACAACAGACCTCAACCGAATTGTCAAGAATGAGGTTGGGAAAAGCGCTCTCGACAATTAGGTTCCACGCAGATTCCTCTGTCACAGTCCAACTCAGGAAAGCCAGTCTCTCGTCGTGTCGATGACACGTCAAGTCATGCATCCCCAAGACTCCCTCACATGAACGTTGGATACAGACCTGTTCGCAAACCCAGTGCCTCCCCCTGTCCCATAGAACCAAAGACAGAAGGCGCCGGAGGACCTTTAGGTGGTTCGCAGGTAAGGGAAGTACGGTCATTGGGTAAAAGATGGGAGAAAAGACGTAAGTGGCAGACACCTTGGCTCTACCCTTTAAGGAGAGTTTCCTTTGAAGCCAAGTCTTAACCGACGCTTCAACCTTTGACTGTAGCTCCGATCAATTCCTCGCGAGCTTCTTGCCCGCCCAAAACCACACGCCAAGGATATGAACTGGGCCGTCTGTTTAGCAGAAAGGAGCCAGAAGGTGTTTTTGCTCCAGGCACCAAACCGCAGACCGATCGACTTGTTGCGGTTGATTTTGGCTATTGTGATCGTTTCGTAATGTGTGAGCGTCTCTGTCACCATCTCAATGTCTCAGAAGCATGACACAAAGACAGTGATGTCATCTACGAATGTGGAAACCCTGGCCCACTCCACGCCAGGCAAAGTGAGTCTGCGTAGGACCAAACTTACCACCCCATTCCTGAACTTGTGGAATAGCGGTTCCAACTCAAGGATGTAGAGCAAGGACTACAGCGGACAGCCCTGACGCACCAACTGGGAGATAGCAAAAGATTTCAAACACTTTCTGTTTACTTGCACCACTGCTGTCGGCGAGTGATACAGAACGGAGATCCATTTGCGGAAGTCCAGTTTAAAACCGGCAGTCTCTGATACAGATGCCAAGATGCAATGGTCGACCCTGTCGAAAGCTTTCGACTGATTTAAGTTGATCAGTGCGGTCTCTGTGTCGCCTTCTATCCTCTCTAGGATCGTACGAATCAGATGCAAGTTGTTCTGAATCGATCTCCTCTTCACAGTGTAGTTCTGATCGAGTTCGATCAACTGTTTGATAACACCCGACAACCAGTCTGATAAGATTAACGCCAAAATCTTTAACTCTGCGTTTAGCAGAGTTATGGGCCTGTAATCTTCAGCAATGAAATCACTCCCTTGATGACTTGACTTAGAATAGAATACTCGTCAAACCAATGGTTGAACACATCTGTCAAAATTGGTGTAAACATGTGCGACAGCCTCAAATACAATTCGTAGGATAGACCATCAAGTCCCGACAATTTGTTACAACTGACCTGCTGTAACGCAGCCAAGACCTCGCGCTCCGGTCAGTTGAATCAGGGTAAAAATCATGGTTTCAAGGTTTCAACTGAAAGCTGGTTTGGGCGTGAAAAAGAAGTATGCCAAAACCAGAATAAGGGGGAAAGTTAGAACTTAGACAGGGAGGAGGGAAGAGTGTTAATGTGAAGAGAGCAAGTTTGGTTCTTCTAGCTGATTTAAGGCTTAGAGGGAGCATGTTAAGTTTAGACCCGAGGGAGACAAAAAGATAGACAAAGTTGATAATACTAAAAAAGAGAGAGAAACGTTAGTGTATTTCCTGCCCCATAAGAGAATAGGATGGGAAACCAGCACAAAAGACACAACTTTTTCGCCAAGATCAGAGAACAGATACTACACTCACTTCAGGAAGATGTAACTTAAGGTCGGAAGATGTGGATTAGAAAAGTCAGTTGGTTAGAGGGAGAGCACTGGCCAACAAATAATGCCTGAGCATCCCCTCAAATAGAGAAGGTAAAGCCTGTGAGAATAGACCTCTCCGAACTGTACAGAAACATACTTCAGCCTGACAGAAAAAAAGCTACCTAGCTCAAATGGGCCAGACTGTTTGACTGATTGTCGAGAACGTATCCTTAACTTGGTATGAAAAACACCACCACGGATAAGGTCATGCTGACCCACTGGCCAAGGAGCTAAACAAGATTTTGTCTTATTACTGAGACTCCTGGAATATTTCACAAATATATATATATATACATGTATATATATATATATATATATATATATTACAATTGAACCGATATTGTACGGGCGGGGGGGGGGGGGTAAAGTAAAACGAAAGAGTAATAAAAGAAAGAGAGAAGAGTTTGACAGAGAAAAAAGAAAAATGACATAAAAGTTCTTAAAAACTCGAACTATTTTCAACACGCTGACGTGTGTTCACTGTTCGAAAAGAATTTTCAACGTGACAAGGGATTTCATGCCTGGTAACAGTTACCTACAAAAATAGCTCTTGTCAGAAAAATCGGCATTCCCCAGTGAGGACACCTCAGGCGACTGGCCATAAGGCTCCCCTCTCCTCTTTTCGGGTTAGTAACACCTATGATGTTGGCCTTCTGCGACCGTACAAATCAATCCCAGCTCGAATAAAAGTAGCCGTATGTGTGTGTGTGAGTGAGAGAGAGAAAGAGAGAGAGAGAGAAAGAGAGAGAGAGAGAGAGAGAGAGAGAGAGAGAGAGTAGTCTCTATTTATTTGCCTCCCCACGACGGCAAAGTTAGACATGAGGTCGGTTTTTAATGTTGGAAATATCCAGCTCCTCAAAAAGGGATACTCTAGACGGGACAAAAAATAAAATATAAATGCCCCAGTCGAGAATGATTCCTCCTCCGATTGAGGACAGAACAGATATTCCACTGACCTTAGACCGAAGGCCAAGAAGATAGTCTAATAGAAGCAAGAGAGAGTCTAATAGATACAAGAGAGAAAGGGAGAGAGAGAGAGAGAGAGAGAGAGAGAGAGAGAGAGCGTGTGCGCACGAGAGAGAGAGAGAGAGAGGGGGGGAGGGTGTGTGTGTATTGTCGGTCGATTAGCGCTGTCTCCGATAACGCTAGGTCATTTGCTGCTGCTGCTATTATTGTTGTGTACATAGTTGGTTCCCTGCCTCGCCCATTCATTCTTTCACTTCCGCCAAGTTTGTGTCATGGCCTCGTGACGGACTCGAGACGGTCAGTGTCGATATTTTTGTCCTCATACAAAACGTAGATGACGACAAAAGCTACAAGGCAAAAAAGAAGAAGGAGAAAAAAGTCAATATCCACTAATAAAAGACTATATCATCATCATCATCATCATCACCATCATTATTCCTAAGTATCGTCGTGTCATCGGGAAATGTCTTTGAACAACGCTGGTGTGACCGACGTCGGGTTCATCTCTTCTGGGAGGAGTCGGGCCGCTTCCGAATCCATAGTGGACGATCCTCGGATCGTCCACTCGGAGTCGACCCCCATTCTTCGTTCACAATGGATCTGGAGACTTCACCGTTCCCTGAGTAGCGCCAGCTTGGAATTTAGTAGCACTTACCCACCGACTTATGAGGATTCCTCATCGCAGAATGGTCAGGGTGGCGGAAGGGGTTCGGGAAACCGAAGGACCCTGGGCACTTTTGAAGGGGTCTTCTGTCCCGTCGCCCTCTCCATGTTCAGTACGCTGCTTTATCTCAGAGGAGGTAAATAAAACCCTTTTATACTATTTTAATTATTTATATATATGTACACTCGCTGCTTTATTGTTGTTGACACTCGTGTTTCCGTGGGTAATGCCATTAAATAAACCGTTAATTTAGTTCACGGGGCTTGGAATAAACAAAGAAAAGCACAAAATGAGACTATTATAAGATTCGAACTTCTTACTCCAGTATGAGTCTCATTTGTTTCTTTGTTTATTCCCAACACCGTTGACTAAATTAAATCAATCGTTCGTTTAAAAGTATTATCCCTGATAACACGAGTGTCAACAACAGCAACAAGCTAAATTCCGAATCTACTGTCGGGAATAAATTTCAATGTTTAATATATGACAAATATAGGCGTACGAGAATAACGAGCGACTCGAAGTCAGCAGAAAACGGTGTATGGTCAAAATTTGTCCCTTTTCCTGTTTTGGAGGTGTCATGCAAAATCAGGAAAAATTTAATTAAATATTTTTTTTAACAAAAATAAGTATTCACATTGGTATAATAAATGTTTTTGATTTTTTTTTTTTTTTTTGTAAAAATATTAAAATATGTGGTTTTATTTTCTTTCGAAAATAATTAAATGTTTATTTTAATTTTTTATTTTAAATATATTATTTTAGAAAAATAAGTGGTACCTATTCAGATTAAGGTAGACATTCGAAAAATAAAACAACAACAAACAAACTGAGAAATATCTGTTTGATGTACGTACCTGTCACGGACTGAATATATCCTATACCAAAAATCACGTAAATTAATCAAATAAGTAATCATGAAGGGGGGGGGGGTATATATATAACAAAAAAGTTGTTTTTTTCTTTCTGAACATTGAAATATGAATGCTTCTAACAATCATAGATCGCATATATGATATGACCGAAGTAATTTGTTTTAACTCGGCGACGCCAGAGAAACTCCTGCAGGTAGCTGTTGAAATTTTGAAATAAAAAACAAAAACGTTTTATTATACCTGTGTGAATACTTATTTTTGTAAAACAAATTATTTAAAATAAAAACTTTTCCTGATTTTCCATAACACCTATTTGATTACTTATATTTAACCAAAACAGGTTTTTAATAGGATGAACAAATTTTGACCCTACACCGTTTGCTGATGACTTCGAGTCTCTCGTTATTCCGGTACGCCCAAATATAAATACAACCGTTGCTACCTTTAAAATCTATTTATTTGTTTGTAATGTGTAGCTTTTTATTTATTTTTTTTGTAATTATTGTTTTCTATTGTTTATTTATTTCAATCACGCGAACATTTTTTTAATTGTTGTTTTCGACGAAGTTCTTTGTGCATTTCGTCTCTTCGTCTACGAAATTTAAGTAATGGTCGACACAGCCATCCTAAATATCTACATTTTTTCCAAAAAGTTGTTTCTGACTGTTGGAAGGTGAACCATTCCTTAAATTTCGTAGACCAAGACACAAAAGCTACAACAAACCACGTCGAAAAAAAAAAACTATCCTTGTGAAATGCAACAATTGGATGAATAAAATAATTTTAAAAATAACACTAGAAAAGAATTACAAAATAAAACCCCCCTGAAAAGCCACGCTAATTACAAAAAACAAAACAAAAACAATGTACGTAATTTGTGACATTTTCAATTTTTTTATCGCTTCCGTTTTTTGTGTAGTGGTTTTCTTTTCAGAGAAATCGTAACCGGTGGCCTGATTAATAATGCCCCTTGTGATTATAGTAAATATTCAGAAAAATTATTTCACAAATAATCAATCGAATGTATTACTTTTATTTCGTCATAAACAAATAACAACATAATACTAAATACATTGTTATAATTTTTTTTAATTGTTTTCAAAAATTGTTTTTTATTATTGATTATTTTGTTAATAACAAAATAGTTCTGACAAAAAAAAGGCGAATTCGTTAGTTATATGAAAACAAAAAAAACTTCTTACATTTTCAAGTATATAAGAAATACAGCCCTCCAGAAGTGTTCACGTATTTTGTTAAATATAAACAAATATATATTTGATAATTTGTTTTGCTAACAATTTATTTTATGGCACATGCGAAGAACACGGAGGAACGCTGGCTTCCGGTTGAAAAAGGTTGAAGAAAGTGTCTACGGATGCCTAAAAGTGATACAACAATTTTTTTTTTCATATTAATTTCAGACTTTCCTTTTTGTCATATTAATTTCAGACTTTTCTTTAATCATAATCTAATAATTAACATAATGCAGACTATTTGAAAAATAATTTATTTGTTTTTATTTGATTGTTTTCAAAAAAATTTTTTTAATAATAGTGAAAACCTTTTTTCTTGGAAATGTAACTTCCGGAATCAAACTTTTTTCTTAGAAATAGAAATGCCCTAACCCTAAACCCTAACCCTAAACCAAAAAACATTATTTTCACTAAATATTAAAAAAGAAAACACATTACGATGCTCAGAAACATTATTTCTTGAAAAAAAAAAAGATTATTCTATTTTGTTTATTTCTTCAATGAAAATTTTTTGAATGTTTTGAAAACAATCAAATTATTTTTCAAATAGTCTATATTATGTTAATTAATTATTAGAATATAATGAAAGAAAAGTCTGAAATTAATATGAAAAAAAGAAAAGTCTTAAATTAATATGAATAAAAAAAATGGCACTTCTGCATTCTTTATGAACCCGCAGCCGATTAAGAAATCGAAATTGAAGAGTTCCGTTTTTTTTCTCCAAGTACCATTCATTCAGAATTCACCGGAAGTTGAATTTACCGGGAGTTGAAGTAGAATTTAGTTTTTAGAAAATGGAGTTAAATGAGTTGAATCTTCGCGACATTGGTAATTTAATGAACCAGACGCAAAAAACAATCGATTTTTTACAGGCACATCGCCATCCACAGGTGCCACAACAAATCATGTGGAAAACATGTGGCAAAAGGCCAAAATGCGTTAGAAAATAGAATGTGGCACCCACACGCAAATGGTGGAGTCTTACTTAATGGAATTTATGTGGCGGCAGAAGTTTTCTGCTAACCCCATGGAAGCCATTATAAATCAAATTGCAGAACTTTATCCTGTTCAATAAAAGAAAAAGGACAAAAAAATACAGTCCCCCCCCCAATGAAAACTTTTCATTTAGATAAAAAAAATCTCACCAAACAAAACTTTTCAACTACAATATATTTAAAAAAAAAAATAAAAGCAAAACCAATGTTGACCAAAAAATACAGTCCCCCCCACCCCAATGAAAACTTTACATTTTTATTTATAAAATTTTTAATTCATATAATAAAAAAAAACAATTGTTAATTGTTTCTTGTTACCCAAAAACAAATCAGTCTTGCATTTTTTTTAGGTTGTAAATAAGTCACTTCCGGTTGAATTACTTCCCTTTATTTTCAGTAGAAGGACAGAAAATCTGCGGGTTCATAAAGAATGCAGAAGTGCCAAAAAAATTATTGTACTACTTTCAGTCATCCGTAAACACTTTCTTTAACCATTTTCCACCGGAAGCCAGCGTTCCTCCGTGTTCTTCGCATCTGTATTTAATAAAAAAAGGTTTTATTCAGAAAGAATAGAACTTTCGTAACGTTGCACCGGCGTAAAATTCTCAGAAAACCACTCCACAGAAAACTGAAGCTACAAAAAAAGAGAAAATTGCACGAATTACCCATTGAATATTTACGATTTTGTATTTACTATTAATTGAATCAGGGAAAACAAAAACGAATTTGGAAAAATTCAATTTTAAAATTATATATACTTCTCTAAGCCACGGAGAAATACAGCATATACATAAATAAATTTTAAAAAGTAATTAAAAAAAAATAACAGACACATCCGTTCTTTTTTAAAATAGTGGCTCTTCCGCGAAATCCTATTTTTCTTTAAGGTTTAACAGCACAAATGAACCGTAATACTGTACGTTTCGTTTGCCTAAACTTAAATTCTAGCCATGAAGTAAAATTCCATTCGCCGAGATCATTTTCGAAGTTCGGACAATATGTGTTTTTCTTTCATTATCAAAATTGTTACCAAAAATCACGTAAATTATTCAAGTAGTTTTTATTTTATAAAATAAAAATTAAATTTTACCGATAAACGGGTAATGTTGATATATCAGTGGCATTTTTGGTTATATTCAAGGTAGCTAAGGGAGATAATACACACAATTCAAGACTTTATTTCTCTATTTCGCAAAAGTTCGTATTATCTCCATTGAATATGATTAAAATGGCGGCGATATTTCTCTTATTCATTTATCGATAAAATTTGTTTATGTTTTATAAAAGAAAAACTACTTCGTTAATTTACGTGAATTTTGGTATACGATATATTCATTCCATGACAGATATGCACATCCAACAGATATTCCTCAGTTTTTTGTTTTTTTAAATTTTATTTTTGTCGAATGTCTCTGTACTTCTGGATAGGCACCAAAACTCTTATATCAATATTAATAAAATTGTCTAACTCCTTGATTGTGTATGTGTGTTTCTCGCCTCTGTGCGACTTACATATTATTATTAGTAGTAAATGTCTGGTTAGAACTAAGTTTAGTCCTATTATACAATTCATTTGCTTTAAAAAAAAAAGTTGATATTTATTTTACTATCACACCCATAGTAGTTTACCCAAAACTAAAAATCAGATTCTATTTTTTTTTTTTTAGGGCGATTAATAAGCCTAAAAAAATATCCGTAAAAAAAGAAATTTTAAATATTTTAGATTTTAGTGTGGGGGATCACTTTCCTATATTAATTTAAGGTAAAATAAGTACCCACTTCCGGGCCAGTTAGCAGTAAATAGTGACCTGTGACCAATTTTTTTTTTTTTTCCAGCAAAAAAAAAAACTTCCTTTTTATATCCAAATAACCAAAAACGAACTAAAAAAAAGAAACAAAATCGACTTTCTTTTTCGTTAAATAAATTCCCTCCCCCCAAAAAAAAAATCAGCGCAAAAAAAATATTCCCGCACTTGTGCATTTTAACATTTTTTGTTTTCATTTTAGGAGAGTTCTGCCCACTACAAACCAAGAGTTAAAACTTCCCCATTAAGTTTTCTTTTAATATTACAGTTAGCAAAACAAAATATTAAGTTTAAAAGAAATTTATATTACGTATACATAAAATATTGCATATTTTGTTACATCTTAAATTGCGATGTAATTTTAAAACTACAAATCGAATAATCGTGTAAAAATGACAGTCTTTTAAAAACATAATTTGGGAAGCTGAAAGCATACACAACCGAAACAAAAGTAACCTCGTGCAAATTTCGAAAGCCATTCTTAACATGAAGAGGGGGTGTTAACTCTTGGCTTGTAACGGACAGAACTTTCCTAAAATGAAAACAAAACATGTTAAAATGCACAAGTGCCAAAATTCCCTCCCCTCCCCCAAAGCGAAACAATAATGAAATTACAAAGACTCCCTGACAATGCCGGAAGGTACTGCTAGTCTTTGCATTAATTAAATTATCAGACAGGATTTCAAACCAATTCTTTTATATATATTTTCTAATTAAAATACACAATTTTTATAAAATTGATATAAATCCGAAATTTTCATATAAATCTTTTAATTTCATTATCAATCTGAAGACTTTAAAATATAAAAACAATTGGTTTAAAACTTGCGGAAGTTGCATTCAATGGACTTTATGCCAGTTAACCAACAATTTAAACCAAAAAATATTTTCCTGTGTCTCATGCCACACTAAATTTCAGATTTCTAATTTGAATGGTTTCAGGATGCAAATCATGTAATCCCTGAATCCTATGTATTCATTGGCAACAAAAGAATACATTTAATTGATTGTGGTAGACCAACAAATTACATGTTATTAATGTCTGCTAATAATACATAAGTATCAGCAAACACCCTTCCTCTTTTTCCTCCATCTTTTTTTTCTCTCTGTCTTTCTCAATCCTTCTCACGACACATGATGATATATATTCAGTCAATGATTAAAGTACAGATTAGATAACAGTCGAGAATTTATTTATCCTTTATATTTTACAATGAAATATGAAGATGTGGCACAGGGGAAAAGTTGGGGTGGGATGGGGTTTGTGTGTCGTTCTCTTGGTCTATTCTCTAAACTAGTTCCAATCACCGAAATACTTCATTCACTTTTTTGGGCAGACTACCTAACATTATCCCAAATTTGGTAAGACGTTTTTTATTTACAAAATTCATCGGTTGGAGGTGGGCAGCTACAAGTAGCCAAAAAATGATACAAAAATGGTGTGTTGGTTAGTAAGGCCCTCCCAAATCTATCTGAGTGTAAGCTTCTCACTGTTTTCCGGTTTGTTTCAAGAGCCAAAAACAAGCGAGTCAGTTCCTAAGTTGGGGAGGGGATTAAATTCACGGCTTCTTACCATCGCTCCTCCAAATAGGCAGGCATACATTCAAGGAAACAATAAAGAGGATGGACAAAGACATGAAAACATCCATTGAAACAAAAGCAAACAATTTTTTTTTCAGCTTCAGGACAACTCCACACGTTGCAATCGGGATTCCTCCAGTTTAATTGCTGTTCAAGCAGGAATTAAGAACAGATTTTCATCTGTTGCAGTTAGACGAGCATAAGACCATTGTTTACAACTATAAAATGAAGAAAAGTACTAAAATTGTGACCCCTTTTGGAAAATATGCATTAAATGATCCAGTCCTTGCGAGGAATTTTGTCCCTGGTCAATGGTGGATGGAAGGCATCATTACGAAGCAGTTGGTACTGTCAATTTTGAGTTGGAGATAGAGAGAAGGGTGGCATGGAGACATTCAGACCAGATCATTAAAAGGCCGATCCTGTTTCCAGAGGAGGGTGTGACTGATGTAGATAATGCCGAGATGGCATGGTGACAACCAGTACAAGTGAGTACAAAAGAAAGATGTGGACACACTGTGCTAAGAACGAAGAAAGATGCGGACATATTGTGCTAAGTACGAAGAAAGATGCTGACACATTGTACTAGGTAAGTACGAAGAAAAAATGTAGACACACTGTGCTAAGTACAAAAGAAAGATGCAGACACTGTGCTAGGTATGAAGAAAAATGCAGGCACACCGTGCTAGGTATGATACAATACTGTGCTAGGTACAAAGACAAACGCGGACACACTGTGCAAGGTACAAAGAAAGATGCGGACACACTGTGTGAGTTACGAAAAAAAGATGCATGCTAAAGACAAAAGAAAGATGGTGAAACACTACTAGGTATAAAGAAAGATGCGGACACACTGTGCCAAGTACAAAAGAAAAATGTGGACACAATGTGCTAGGTATGAAGAAATATGTGGACATACTGTTCTAGGTATGAAGAAATATGTGGACATACTGTTCTAGGTACAAAGAAAGATTCGGACACACTGTGCTAAGTACAAAAGAAAGGTGCGGACACACTGTGCGAGGTACGAAGAAAGATGCGGACACACTGTGCTAGGTACCAAGAAAGATGCTGACACATTGTACTAGGTATGAGAAAAGATGCGGACACACTGCTTAAGGTACGAAGAAAGATCTAGACATAATGTGCTAAGTATAATCAAAGATATTGACACCCTGTGCTACGTATGAAGAAAGATGCAGACACACTGTGCTTGGTACTAGGAAAGATGCTGACACACTGCTGGATACGAAGAAAGATGCTGACACACTGGGCTAGGTATGAAGAAAGATGCGGGCACACTGTTCTAGGTACAAGAAAAGATGCGGACACACTAGTAGATATAAAGTTATGGACACACTGGAAAAGAAATATGGATACACTGCATGTGGGAGATAGATATGGATACATTGTGTGTCGTTATTAAATGTGGATACTACACTGATTGAGAGATAATAAACATTAAATAGATAAGGACACTGTAATTTACTAAGCCATCTTCTCTATCTGTGTGTCCAGCTAAAACTCAGAAACTATCTGAGATACACTTACAAACCTTACATATTCTGACCCCGAGCTGGTTATGGTAAAATAAATATTTTAATATTTATTAGCTTAAGGTCACCAGGAACCAAAATTAGTACATGAGGAGGGGAGCAAAAAAAAAATTATTTCTTCCATTCTTTCTTTTTTTTCTTCTATCAGTTTCCAAAGTTTGCGCATGAGAGAGGAAGAGAGGGGCGGCTGTTCAAAACGAAACATGCAGAGTGAGACTTTTGAACTCTTTTTTTCTTAGCCAGGATCCCGAGGCAACGTTGGGTAGCCCTGCTAGTTATAGATGTAAGGAAGAAAATTAGAAAAGGTGATAACATACTGAGGCATAGATAAGTGTTGAGACAATTAATCAAAATCGAGAAAAATCGGAACTTTTTGGTGTATCGGAATTGGAATTGGAAAAATTTGAGCCTAATTTCCAATTCCAAAACGATTCTTTTAATTTGTTTTGTTTTGTTTTAAAATTAATTTTCCATTGCTGGTATTAATAATAAAATAATAAATATTTATTGGTTTTAAGTCTACCAGTAAAACAAAAATTCATAGATCATACATAATAAAGAATTTAGGTAAAAATGGCACCGGAAAAAATGATCTGGTAAAAATGACACGAGTGGATAAAAAGGAAAAAAAAATAGCACATGTGAAAAATATAGATGAAAATCTCACACAATACATAAAGGGTAAACATTAAGAAGTTTGTCAAATTACAAAGAAAATTATATCTACATTTAAAAGTAGATGAGGACTCCGCTAAATCAATCCTCCCCAAAACAATGAAATGTTACCTTTTTAGGCGACTTTAGAATTGGAATCGGTGAAAAATATCAGAATTGTCCTATCACCTGGAGTTTGATATGGGCACAGTGCTGAGATAGATATGATTACACTAAAAGATAGATGAAGAGACACTGAGATAAATGGGTGCATTATTATACAGATGTAAACACACTGAGATTGTGAATACACTTGTCGATTCTATTTTATCTGGATGAGAAAAGTGTATTTCTTCATGTATCAATGGAAGCCGAATGATGTAAAAGGTGTAAATTGCTTTCAATCTTCTATTCATTAAGCAACACTTTTTCACTTATCCTGGGGTTAGGCGTTTTCTAATATTTCGCAATCTCACTCTCCAGTCTTCACGGTTCAGCGGGTAAAATGTCTCCAAATTCCACTCTGTACAGGCTTGTCTAATCACTTGCTTCTAAGTTTTCCTTGGCCGGCGAATCTTTCTGCCATTCAAGATATACATGCTTTTGCAACGGTTTACTCAGGAGGATGAATGCTCCACATGACCATACCAGTGTGACCAATTCATCCTTAGGATAATCTTTGTGCTGGGCTAATGTAGTGCTTTCAGCAAATCCTCCGACCTAATGTGTTGGGTGAATATTTATGTGTATATGTTATATATAATATATATATATATATATATATATATGTATGTATATATATATATGTATATATACAAATGTTGTTAAATATTACAGACAACTTATGTCTGGATATCCTTGTGTGGATCCTTTCAATTTGCTGAATCAGGGTCTTTGTTTCGGTGGGGAATTGGCTGATGAATCTGCTATAACTGTAGGTGTCCCAAGTACTTTTAGGCCCATCCGGGTCTACTTTCAGGGGAATCAGGTAAAGACCATGGTGTTAGTGCTAATATTAATTCCCCACCGAAACAAAGACACTGATTCGGCAAATGGAAAGGATATCCAGACATAAGTTGTCTGTCATATTCAACAACATTTGTATTGCAGAGAAAATGCTGCCTAAATAATTATATATATATATATATATATATATATATATATATATATATATATCATTTTCTTTTGCATTTATCCCGAGCAGTTAAGGCTGTACTGGGTTTCTCCCTCCATGATACAGAGTCAAAGGTTTGATCAGGATAAAGTCTGGCTATCTTTAGATCTTGGTCCAATTCAACATCTTTATCTCTACAGTCCGATACATTTTCGTCTTGAGTTGATCACTAACCCATGGATCACAGAGGACACCAATGGCAATATGCCATTTTAGCCATGCACTATTGATTCGAGCAGTGGTTTTGCTGAAAATATTGTAATCGTTACTGATAATGGAACCGAGATTTTTAAACCATTCATCCTGGGATGATCTTGGACATCTACCTGAATGATTCCTTGCTCATCTTTATCGATGATCAAGTACTCAGACTTGAGACTAAGGATTTTAAACATTAGGTTTAGTAGCATTATATGTTAATTTTTATTGTCGTAAGTAGACATAAAATTGGTGCAGAACTGTTCTTTTCAGGAAATTAATTTTACTTGTCCCGGGACCGGTATTCTAATATATATATATATATATATATATATATATATATATATATTTATATATATATATGTATATATTAGATGTAAGTAATAATAAATTATACTTAGACTTTGCTTCAGTTTATCCCCAGGAGTTTACCAACTGATCTCTAACATCTGGCATCATTCGAATGACGTACAATTCTCTAGTAAAGTGCTAAGCTCCTCCAAATAAGATCCTCAGATATCCTAACACTAAAATAAACCTAAATTCCTCAATATCTAATTATTTTTATATGCCACCAAAAAGATTCGGGCTCAAGGTTTATATTCGTAACACCCTCCCCTTAAGTGGAGAACTCAGCCTAGAATCCAAAGATCACGCTTACATGTGCTTTCAGTTAACCTTACAACACAGTGTTAGTTAGCTATATTAGCTCTAGTGTTCCCCCTTGGCCAAGATTGTACCCATATTGATTATGTCTCCGATGCTATCAGCACAGCATAGCACTATTCAGATATGAGCACCTAAATCCATGTATCTGGAGACTTTAATGGCCACCATAGCAATTTGCTCAGTTTCTCAAGCTTCACAAACCCACCTGGGCAGCTTCTCTATTGCCCATTCCCTTACACAAACCATCACCTTCCTGACCCGCCTCCCAGATCATGAGGACCAACAAGCGTCACTTCTCAACCTATTCTGCTAACACTGTCAGAGGTTGAGTGATAGATACCCATAGACCACTAAGAAATGCTGATCATCTTGTAATAATTGGTGATATTACCATAAATCCTCGACTCAAAACAGAAGCGCTGTTACTTAAAACAATAAATACTTCCACAGAATGTGCTCTGATGAACTTACTACCCTTGTACCCTCATAACAAATATACTCCTGACCCACCCAACTAGCAGCAAAACCCCACTCCTAAGTACAATTCATTATTGATATAGATACATCTGAGAGGATATTGAGCCATTAGTTTGTTCAAGATCTGTTATCTTGATTTGATTTTGTTCAGATTTTGAGCAGTTGATCCCCTTATTATTTATAAAGTTTTTAGCTGTAAAATTGGATAGTTTAAATAATTGGCAGCAATTTTGTGCCAACTGGTTATGTAGAACCGAAAGTGAAGAATGTAAATAGAGCCGGAGAGCTCAAAGTGTGATAACGTCCTTTTAAAATGTTAAGTGCAGCATGAAACCAAAGGTCATGATTGAATTAAACCACATTTCTATTTATATATATATATATATATATATATATATATATATATATATATATATGAAAAATGTATGAAAGACAGGAAAACAACTAAATGCAGGAAGAAATAAAATAAATAAAATCTCTCATTTGTATTATTTCTTGTGTTCAATTGTTTTTCTTTTCTGTTTTTCATATATATATATATATATATATATATATATATATATATATTAAAGACTTGGATGCTGACAAAATTTGCCTAGTCTCTCTTGCTGCATTGTATCACAGATGTATGAGATTGATCCTGATCAGCCCTGATTCCTCTTGTTTTACTGGCATTGAAGGAATCAATGCTTGTGGGTCAAGTGACCTGGAACTGAACTAATTATAAGCTTTGGTCATGCTATGTGGAATAGGAGAATTAACGGATACATCAATATCTGACCAAAGATACATATATTGATAGATATGGTCATATTGAGACAGATAAAAGGAAAGATAGATTGTATGATCGCACTGAAATAGATATGAATACATGATATCGAGCTCTTTGTGTGTGCAGGATTTTCTGTCTTGGATCAGATCTGTTCTGACCCTGAGAGGTTGTGTTTTCATGTTATTGATATATATATATATATATATATAATGTTTTTTAATTTGCATACTATACAATTAAGATTCCATTGAATGGTATCCGGATTTTATGAAGATTTAGCAGAACAATTGGTCAGAACTATTCAAAAGGGACTAATCTGAAGATAAGTCCGTTTTTAAATATGTATTATTGTTATAAGGTATTTTTTATGTAATTGTTTTTATTGGTGATTGCAGCGTTCGTTGTTTTTTTTTTTTGCTTACTATTTCGCTTCTTTCACTTCCTAAGTGATTAAGATGCAGAAAATTGCATTATTAGTCACCCTTAACTTTATAGGACGTATTTTTATTAATTTTATACGTACATAAAAGTAATCCATGGACATGTGCTTCTGACTCACAACCATCATCAGCATGGCTAACTTAGACAAGGATCGAACCTTCGATATTACTGTTATATATATATATATATATATATATATATATACCAAAATCAGTTTTATATAATAATACCCGGGGTTTTGCAAAACATCATAAACTCAGCCTAACAGACCGAGCAAGTAATTGTATCTGTTCATAAGTTATGATTCAATATCGGAAACAAATATAGTGGTGATCATAAATATTAGTATGTGAATCCCTGTAATTCTGGGGAAATTAGGTATTTATTGAATTGGATTTATATAAATACCTAATTTCTCAGGTATTTTTTTGTTTTTAGATGTATATATTTATTTTAATGGATTATGTCTTCCTTTTGTTACTTCATCATTTATGACATCATAAACTATCTTCCCAATGGTTTCAACCTGTTCTAGTAGATGACATCATCTCTTGTGACATCATTAAGGATCATCCCAATATCTTCCAACTGTTTTAGTGGATGTCATCCAGTGTGCACAAGATAACAACCAAGATCCACAAAGTTTTAGTATAGTAGACCTTCGGGCCTAGACAGTTCGTCTAGTATATATGCAGGTTCACGGGCCATCTATGTTCTCTGCTTTAAAGAATAATATCATGTCTTCAACCTGTTTTAGTTGATATCATCCCTTCATGACCTCATGCAATGTGTGCTAAGTTATGTCCATTTGTATTAAGATAAAGAGAGTTCTGTTCCTTTGGGACAAGTTCTTAGAGTGATCTCCCTTGCTTGTTGTTGTTGATTATTGACTGGGAAAACCAAGATGGTGGTTAGAACAAACAGATGTGTGTCTATCATTGGATTTATGTGATGAGTAAACAAACAATATGCACAGATAACAAACAAGATCCACATAATATTAGTAGGACAAGCAAAAATAATGCTCCCTTTGGTCACATATTTTTGCTAGCCTGGAAGGATGGCATCATGATGAACGAACATATACTCTAATTGTCCCCTCAAAGGAGGAAATGATGATTGGGAGGATGGTCTCACAACAACAGAACAGATACTACACTACCTCCCATGCCCTCTCCCCAAAAGGAAGCAATAGCTGGGAAGATGGTATCATAACAGGCGAACAAGCCTATACTACACTACTCTCCCCACCAACCCTGAATTGAGCATTAAAAGATAGTACATTAGTCTGAAATAGTATACAGACAGATACGAAATCCACTCATATAAGGGGTATTTTGTGTGTATGTCCGTCAGTCACAGCGGAGCAGATACTACACAGCATTGATGCATTGAGCATTAAAAGATAATACATTAATCTGAAATAATATAGCAAACTGAACTGAGCATTAAAAAAGTTCCGGCTTCAGACAGACAGGTACCAAATCTTGATTAGTAATAAACTAGCAAAAATTGGCCCCTTTGATCACATATTTTTGCTAGTATATATGATGAACGGGCATACATTACACTACCCCCTTTCCCTAAAGAAGAAGGTAATGCCTGGGAAGATGGTATCATAACAACAGAACAGATACTACACTACTCCCTTCCCCTTCCAAAAAAACATATAGGAGGGGCAATGCCTGAGAAAATGATCTTGTTACAGCAGAACAGATACTACACTACATACATACCCCCTCTCCGGCTGAATTGAGCATTGAAAGATAGTAATAATAGTATCATTTTGGCTTTCTCCATTATTAATAGAATATTATAGTTTGGGCTTCAAACAGACAGATACTAAATCTCCATTGGTAATAGGTATAGAAGATATATATATATATAGTCTCGGAAGTTTCTCAACCATTAAAACTATATACGAAAAAAACAAAAACATTTTAGTCCCAAGTCGTTCAGTAAAAAATCACTCATGTAAGTCAATTTATTTTTTGTAGTTACTATATTAGTTTGCTTCCAAGAATTTACACTAGTCTTAACATTATTTACTCTCTCTCTCTCTCTCTCTCTCTCTCTCTCTCTCTCTCTCTCTCTCTCTCTCTCTCTCTCTCTCTCTCTCTCTCTCTCTATATATATATATAAAAATGTGATATTTAGAAGG
>OY744519.1:96671895-96889395 GCA_963556195.1 Sepiola atlantica
ATGGAACAACTCTCTTAAACGACAAAAAGCAGATCCTTGATAGATGGGCAGAGCACTTTAACGTGCTAAACCGGCCATCTTCCATCAACGATGAAGCCATCGACCGACTACGCCAGGAGCCTATCAACGAGGAGCTCGACATCCCATTCTCGTCAGAGGAAGTAAGCAAAGCCATCAAGCAACTTTCCTCTGGGAAGGCCCCTGGCCCCGATTTAATTCTAGCAGAAATATACAAATCTGGTGGACCTACACTGCTGGAAAGACTGACAGAACTCTTCCAATCCATGTGGGAGAGTGAAGAACTACCCCAAGATTTTCGTGATGCCACTATTGTTCACATTTATAAACGCAAAGGAAATCGTTAGTCTTGTGACAACCACCGCGGGATATTCCTTCTATCCATCGCCGGGAAGATCCTGGTCAGCGTCCTTCTTAATCGCCTGCTGGTACACCTTGAAGATGGTCGTCTTCCCGAGAGCCAGTGTGGCTTTCGAGCGGGCCGTGGGACGACTGATATGATCTTTGCTGCACGCCAACTGCAGGAGAAATGTGTCGAGCAGCACCGCCCCGGTGCTGCTCTACACCACATTCGTCGATTTGACCAAGGCCTTCGACACTGTCAGCCGAAATGGCCTCTGGCGGATCATGGGAAAATTTGGTTGTCCAGACAGGTTCATAGCCATCGTCAGGCAGTTCCACGAGGGCATGACCGCTCACGTCCTGGATGACGGCGACCCCTCAGAGCCCTTCCCTGTGACAAACGGAGTCAAGCAGGGCTGTGTCTTAGCCCCAACGCTTTTTAGCATGGTTTTCTCTGCCATGCTCCAGGACGCTTTCAAAGACAGTCACTCTGGCATTAACATCAAGTACAGATGTGACGGAAAATTGTTTAACATCAGGCGAATGCAGGCAGTCACGAGAGTGAGGGAAACCATCATCAGAGACCTTCTCTTTGCTGATGACTGCGCCCTTAACGCCCCAAATGAGACAGAGATGCAACATCTAATGGACGGATTCTCCACCAGTTGTGACAATTTTGGTCTTACTATTAGTACAAAGAAGACAGAAGTTATGTACCAACCCGCCCCAGGAGATGCATACCACGAACCCGGCATCACTGTCAAAGGGCAGAAGATTCATGCTGTGGAGCAATTCACCTACCTTGGCAGCACCCTCTCCCGTACCGCCAACATTGACATTGAAGTTAACCATAGGACCTCCACAGTGAGCAGTGCATTTGGAAGACTTAGAGACAATGTGTGGAGGAGGAGAGGTATTGCACTCGCAACCAAAATCAAAGTATACCGAGCAATCGTCCTAACAGCCCTACTCTACGGCTGTGAAACTTGGACGCTTTATAAAAGACATGAAAAACAGCTGAATGGCTTCCACCTCAGATGCCTCCGTAATATTCTCAACATCCGCTGGCAAGACAGAATTCCTGACACAGAAGTCTTGGAGCGCGCGGGGCTCCATACCATCACCACCATAGTCCACAAAACCCAGCTTCGGTGGGCAGGCCATGTCTACCGCATGCCTGACGGCCGAATCCCCAAACAACTCTTTTATGGGGAACTCAGCCAGGGAGAGCGGACTGCAGGAGGCCAAAAGAAACGATATAAAGACTGCCTGCGAACCTCCCTCAAGGACTTTGACATCAACCCCCAGTCTTGGGAGAGTCGCGCTGCAGAACGCTCTGCTTGGCGCTGTGCCGTCAGCCTGGGAGCCGATAGGGCAGAGGATCAACGCATGACCCACGACCGGCAGAAGCGCAGGAGGCGAAAGGAGAGAGCTGCCGGTCCACAGCCTGTCGATGCCGCCTTCACGTGTCTGGAGTGTGGAAGAGTCTGCCGAGCACGGATTGGCCTCATCAGCCATCTCAGGACCCACCAGCCCCTGACGCCAAACTGATTGATACCTTGGTCATCGTCGACTTTGACGGACGAACGAGCAAGATATGTGTGTGTGTATATATATATATGTGTGTGTGTGTATATATATATATATATGTGTGTGTGTATATATATATATATGTGTGTGTGTATATATATATATATGTGTGTATGTATATATATATATATATATATATATATATGCGTGTGTGTGAGAGAAACTACCAAATTAGGGCATTTGTGATAAATATTATGTATGAAACCCAATCGTGTTCACTACTATGAAAACAAGAACAATTATAATGATAATCTTTATGTAATTTTCTCATATTTGATTCACCGATATAGCTTCATAAACAAAATATATATATAAGAATCTGTTCCTTATGTGATTTAGGCCAATTCTTGGTACAGGTTCAAAATAATAAAATTTACTTTTGTTTGAATTTATCGATTTAAAATAAGAGCATAATATTTATTTATATTTCTCTCTTCACTGACCGAGAACAGAAAAGATTAAGAGTAGTATCAGAAAAGATACTACATTTTGCTCCAAAATCCTGTTGGGTTCTCTTGTTGGTATTGGTTTTCCCCAATACCTTTTCAGAATCGGGTATTCACAGGAGGGACCTTGTGATGGTGGCCAACGTCTATGGTGGAAATGATACTATGGATCTGACAGGATTCAAACACAGCACGCAAAGCTGTGTGCACGTATCCACTTCACAATCAGCACCTCCCTGTGTCATTGTTAAATAGAGGTTGTTTTGGTTTTGGTCTGTTTAAATAAAAAGATGACCATCATATTATAATAGTATGTATACATCAACCATGCATTCCCCCTCATCACTGTGAAGATTAAATGGGAAAGCTATGAAACGTACACAGAAAATTACAGTGAGCAATAAAAGTTTGTTTTTAAATGATATTTTAAATGAGTTGTTTTTAGATGTTCAATTGGATCTTGCCTTTTTTCCCATACCCATGATGTAATAAATAAATAAGAGAACACAATCGATGTAAAAGGGTGTGGCTGTTAACAGAGGAACAAAACAAGAAGTTGACAGTCTGGTTAGTCACGGAATTAGCATACACGCTAGTTTTAGATTGATACAAGCACCTGGTGACCCAATGACTATTAAACTCCAACTTGGAAGATCACGCGAAGTGATGAACATACACGGTATGTTTATTTATCTGTTTAGTGCGTGATATCTCAATTTTCCAAGCAGGACTTCTCAACTATGACTGAGGATAGTCGGTGAGATTTGAACACTAGCTGACTTGAAACCAATGGTATCATGTTGTTTTGACTTTATTTTCTTTTACACCATTATATATATATATATATATAATGTATTTATTTATTATGTGGTGGTTAAAAAACGTTGGAGTGTAATAGTCATTGGGTCACCAGGTGCTTGTGTCAATCTAAAACTAGCGTGTATGATAATTCCATGACTAACTTCTTGTTTCCTTCCTCTGTTAACAGCCACACCTTTTTCCATCGATTGTGTTCTCTTATTTATTTATTACGGCATAGAAAAAAGGGCAGAATCCAATTGAACATGAGGAAGGTGTTCATAGTGTTGCTCTCTCGTGGGGTGCTGTCTCCAGATGTTAAGAGCAGCTCTTAGCTTGCCAATTAAATATATACGAATAATTAATATCAACTGTTGACATTTCGTTTATTTTTTTGTTGCTTTTATTCATAAACTAAAGTTAACATTATTAAGGAAATAGATAAAATTGGCAAACGTGAAAGTTACTTGAGTTTTTTTCAAAAAGGCGATAATAATTGTATATTTTTTTTAAAGCTAAGGACATGCTGGAGTTAACAGCAATCAAATAGTATGTACTAAATCTGAAAAAAAACCCACTTTTTAAATGAGTAAATATGCTAATATTATTGCCTTATTTCCTAGATGATGACATGTTTGATGGGATCGAGGTTAGTCGCTAAAAACTGGAATCAGAAGTACATCCAATGAAAAGAAATAAACTTTTTTAGTCACTTATATAAAAATAATTTAAATTTATAAGAATTATGTTGTGAAACAAATATTATTATAAATATTTCAATTATTTAAATAAATTATTTTTATAACTCACTAAAAGACTTTACTTCTTTTCATTGCACCTTGTTTCCATTCCACTTTTTGTAACGATCATGCCACAATATTGGTAATAAGTTGGTGTACTAATTTAAAAAATGTTTTCTTTTCCTATTAATATGTAATACTCAATTGATTTTAACTCCAATACGTTCAGCATGTCATAATCTTTAAAAAAATATGCAGTTATCATAATTTATGAATAGACCAGAGGAATTTAAAATGTCCGATCCTAATTTGTAACTTTATTAATCAGAGATCTGAGTTTTTTGTTAAAATCTGTTTTGTTTTTACATTACTGCAGGACTGCTTCCCTGCTGATTACAACTTGGTTATCTTCACATTCAATGTCAGCAAATTCTTGTCCTAAATTGTCTCATAAGTAATCAAACGCAGTTCATACCATTTATCAATGTTAGTACTCCCATAATGTTCCTCATCTTTTAGCTGATAGTTTTTTGGGGTTTTTTTTATGGAAATTGCTCCAAACAAGGCATGAAGCCACTTGATGGTAAGGAACTAAAAAGAAAAAAATACTGCTTCAAGATCAAAAACTAGCAAATGATAAGTGTTAGATGAATAGATTCCTATCCAGAAAACAGCAATTCTTCTCCTTTTGTCGGACACATCGCTCATGAAATGTGAGGACTAAAAGACAAAATAAGTGAAGTGAGAGTTATGAGGCTGACAAAAATAAACCCAAAGTTCACTTTCTATTCTCTTAGTGGTGATCCAATGGTAAAAAAAAACACTGGAAAAAGATATTTTCCACAATCATTGCCTTCGTTTTTTTCTATTTAGATGAAATCCACTGTTTTTTTTTCTATTTCTCTTTTTTGTCCTCTCCCTTTTTTTCTTCTCTCTCTTTCTTTCCCCCTCCCTCTCTCGTTCTCTCTGCTATTTAGGATCCACATAGTTTTCTACTATATCTGTTCTCCACTTCTTCGATTGAGGTATTAGAATGTTCTAATAGTCGGTCTTTGCAATCTTACCATCTCCTATTGTTAGAAGTGTAGATGCAAACTCACCAGTTGTTGAGCCTCTGTTAAGATACATTCTCATGTTAGTATTTAATGTTACCCTCTTGATGTTTCCCACAAATATGTTAGATTGATGCAAACATTCAGCTACTTTGGCCTTTTGGCTAAGATCAAAGTGTAGTATCTGTTCCGATGGATACTGCACCCCATAGACTGGTATTGTCTTGGCCTTCGGGGCTTTATTTACGCCGGTCTATGGGTCTGTCCTGTGCAGTTCTAGGAGGTCGCCTCCCCTCTTTGGGGAGGAGTAAGTTTATTGCTTACTGCCTGAGGCGCCCCTACTGGGGAATGCCGACGGGGCTGCCCAGGCAATTTTTAAACCCCACTTTCCCGACCCAACCTTGGGTCACATCTTACTTGTGGGAGGAAGATAAAAACTGGCCTTGTGTCTAACTCCTAGAGAGGAGTAAATCAATACTCAGCAGGGGCTCCACATGGAACAACTTGAAGTGTTTGTCGAAAGTCACCCCTTATCTAGAGCTTCAAATGCCATTTTACATTTATCCCATACAATTAATGAACAATTCTGTAAAACTTTAATTGAATCTGATCACCTATCTATTTGGCAAATCGTCTCTTGTTGAGGACACTGTCAATTTAGACGCTAAATATGCTATGATGCAATAAATAAAGAAGCAAAGTTTGATTTGTCAGCTTACATTCTATTTGGGTCTGACTTTGCAATCCAACTAACTTATTTTATAGAGTGTATAGCTTCTAGTACTTTAAAGTAATTTAAGATAAAAATAATGTTTTTTTTTTAAAAAACACCACAGAAAAGAATGTGTAATTAGAGAGTAAAAAAAGATGTCAGCTTATTGCATTATGACTTATTTTGTTAAAATGTCTCGAACTAGAAGTCATGCGATCATGACACATGTGATTGACCTCACGCCTCCGACCAAGTCCCAATTGCTATTTTTGGTCTGGTCAACAAATCAACTCTCATAGTTGTTTTATTTTTAGCAACATAAAATAAAGTAATTAAAAAATAAATAAATAAATATGGTAAAATTTTACTTTGCATAAAAATAAACATAATATTTTTATTATTCCATTGTCTTTAAAGGTCAAACTAAAATTTAAGGATATTAAGTTATAATCTGGTGACCGGGTTAGACTTCATATTAAATACCTCTGCGCTTCTAAATTTTGTATATATATGTATATATATATACTAGAATACCTATCCCAAGAAGGGTAAAATTAATTCTCTGAACAGAACATTTTTGCACCTCTTATGTCCCCTTACAAAAAAATTACAAGATATAATGATAATAAGCCTTATGTCTAGAATCCTCATTCCAATTTTGATCAAAATCCATTGCATGATTTTGATTCTAGAAAGTGTCTAAAATTTAAGAAGATTTGAAATGCATGGAATCTTACTTAATTGGTGTCTAATGTCTATGGATCAAATTATATGCAAATTTGGATTCTCAAATGGTTGTTGTGCCCATATTATGCCCCCTAAAACCCTTTAAAATGCTCCAAACAAACTTATAATTGGGGAATATTTATTAATTAGTGTCTGCCTATTGTTAAAATTTCACAAAAATCGCAGGTATCTGAATTTTAACAAAGGGTGTCCACCCCTTTCTTACCCTCTTTTCATAAAACTAAATTAAACTAAATATAGCCCACCTTTAGATCTTTTACACCTAGCAGCTGTGTTCCAAAATTCATAATGATCGATTAATTAGATTACGAGTGAATCCTTTACATACAAATATATAAACATAACTAATTTTCTAAAGAGATATATATATATATATATATATATATATATATATATATATATATATATATATATATATAGGTTAATGTTTGTTTGTGTGTTATAGAAATCGATATGTTAAGAGTTAGGACATTCAAATAAGTTTCAATAAGGGTTAAATCTTTCCCAAAATCTAAAAACCCCATTGAAATTTTCCTTAGAATATTCAATCTGGGGTCATGAGTGGCAATTATCGGTTAGGTCCATAAAATAACTAAAATAGAATATAAAGGAACGAAATTCATTTTTCTTTTAAATAGATTTTTTTTGTGTCATAAAACAAAAGTAAAATTAAACAAAGAATATCTCACGGAAGAATGTATTTAAACATTTAAATAATTATTTTTTATTGGTATATTTAAGATGTAAAATAATTAAATAAAAACAAATTATCCAGTATTCGTTAAAGCCATTTGCGGTTTTGCAAATGTCCTTACAGACAGTTGCAAAACGCAGTGTGAACAAGTAGTTGTCTTTTTTTTTAAGATTTGAAAATGTTTGCCTACAGGTCAATTCCGAATATAAAACTATATTTGAAATTATTTTTTTCTAAGAAATCTTCCAACTAGCTTTATCTTGATACTAATATATATGAGAGAGAGAAAAGTAAAATAAAGATATAATGTATATATTTAAAGTAGAACTTATGAAAAATTGATGCTAGATATACGAGATAGAGCAATTATATAAACCCCTTGTTTTGAACAACTAATGACTCAATAGATATCGTATTTTATACAATCTTTATTCTCATCTTTTACTTGTTATATATATATATATATATATATATATATATTTAAATTTGGAAAACCTTAATAAATGTGTTTTTTTTTGTTAAAAAAAATGAAATTTATTTTAACTTAGCTTTTGAAGGTATAACTTCCTTGTCAAAGCAAAAAGTGTTTTTTTTCTCATATTGTTGGAGATGGAATGCAGACATTGTGGTAGAAGGAGAAAAAAAAACAAGTCTTGTCTATTAGCGCAGTTCACGCTGGTTTGAACAAGAATATGTGTAGACATATTTAAAAAAACATTATTGTCATAGGAATATATATATATATATATATATATATATATATATATATATTGCACTGCACAGACTGCTGCTGATAACGGACTAGCCTAAATCGCGGTTTTCATTTTTTGCTTGTTCTCATACACAGCCATGCCGAAATTTGGATAATTACTGGCAAATCAAAATTATTAACTGTATGATTTTTCTTCATTTTTCTTCATCCTGAGGAAGTCTACAATGAAGATGAAACGTTGATGAATACATAAATAATATAGTTTTTGGCTTTCCTTTTTCATTTTCCATTTTAGTCTGACTTCATTTATTTTGCATCCAAAACGGGCTCTTCAGAAGCTGAAGGCTGTTCGAATCATGCGATCGACTGAACAGTTATCTTCCACACTGATGATTCCATTAGGATGAAACATATACATATGTAAATAATAATTGAATATTTATATACTAACAAATATATGCTCCCTCTGTTCGCATATTTTTGTGAGGATGGTATTAGGGTGAACGAACATATACTACACTGACCGCCAAAGGTGGAGCCACTAACTGAAAGGATGGTATATCATGACGAACGAACAATATCCACACCCCCACCTGCCCTAAAAAAAGAGGAATTAATACATGGGAGGATGATATCATGACAACAGAACAGATACTACACTACCTCCTCCCGCAAAAAGATGGTAATCCTGGGACAATGGTAACATGAGAAACGAACATATGCTATACTGCACCCCCCCCCCCCAAAAGAGGAGATAATGCCTAAGAGGAAAATATCATGACAAATGAAAATATACTACCGTACCCTCCAAAGGAGGAGGAGGTAAAGCCTGAGAGGATGGTATCATGATGAATGAACGAACATATACTACACTGCCCCTTAAACGAGGAGGTAATGCCTAGTAATATGGTATCATGAAAACAGAACAGATACTTTACTACTCCCCTACCCCCCAAAATAGAAGTAATATCTGGGAGGATCCTCCCATAAAAGGAGATAATGCCTGAAAGTATGGTATCATGAGAACAGAACAGATGCTACATTATCCCCCAAAAGAGGATGTAATACTTGGGAGGATTCCCTCATCCCCTTAAATAAGGAGATAATTCCTGTGAGGACGGTCTTATGCCAACAGAACCGAGACTATGTTACTCACCCCCACTTAAAGATATAACAATAGCTTTCTGATTAAAGCAGGGTTTTTTTTTTCATTCATTTAAAAATGCCTTATCATAAAAATATTATTTTACTTATGCTGTAAATATCAAACCGGAAGTTTTCATATAAATTATCTCCCTTGAAAAATAATGAAACTGAAATTTTTAGAAAGATTTTAAAACGTTATTCTATCTTTTATTAAATCGATTTAATTAACATTATTAATAATTATAATATTACTATTGCCAAAACTATTGTGTGTATATATAAGAAAATATGGCAATACAAATTAGAAATGTATGTTACAGAATATTAATTTATTAGAAATTGTTTATAAAATAAATATGCAAATTAGGAATACCTATCGCTGTTTATGGGTGTTTGCAGATTACTAGATATACTGTATTTCAAAATATTACATTATATCGTAGAATGTTTATTTATAAGCCTAGACCGTTTTTATGTTAATATAGTTAGCATAGGTGGAAAAAACTTTTGCATTCATTCATTTACATATATCTAAATGAATAAATGTGAAAGTTTTTTTCCATCTATCCTAACTATATAACCGGTCATGGTTATTTAATTCTAAAGACAAAATACTATTTTGAAATATGTATTGTAACGGCGAAGTTAACCCTTCGGTGGCCAAAATGAAAGTGCTTAAACTCGTTTCTGTGCATTCGATTTTGTGCACACGTCCACCTGAATAAATAAAAACAAATAACAATATTTTGAACCAATCAGTGGATTTTCTGAATTTATCAAAATTGCCTTTTAGGATCCATCTCGACCCCATATGAAACTAGATTTTTCTTTCAATAAACAATTGAGACAAAAATTCTAAGACAGTGCTAACGTTGTTTTCTCTTGCCCCATTTCTTACTATAATTCTCAACTAACTCAAACACACACTGTCATACGCATACACACACTAAAGGCGACACGCATACACTCACTTTTTGAATCCCCTTAAATGTCGTCTGCTGATTTAAGCTGATTAGTAACAAATGTATGAACTTAATCACTTTAATACTTCAAACATTTCTCACTCAATTTTCTATAACTTTCAATGAAATGTAATTTATGTAATTGACTAAGAAAGTACGATTTTCAGGCACGTGGATAATTCATGGCCCCATAATTATCGACTAAGGCTTCCTCGATATCTCAGCTAATGAATCCCTCTTGTTATGCAATTCCACAGGCAAGCAGTCCTAGGAAAGAAGATATTAAGTGTAGAAAATCTTCCGGTATCTAAAGACCTCTACCTAAAACTAAACGGAACTTTTATGAACAAAGTTTCTTTCTAAGATATTTGCATTTTCGGAACACATTGCCACATGACTGCTTCAATGCAGACTAAAACATTGCTGTCTTCAAGTTCAATGTCAACAAATACTTGTCGAGCCATCCTCTTAAGTAATCAAATTTTGTCAATTCCATTCATCATTTTCAAGCCTTTCATGGTATTGTTCATCATCCCACTGAAAATCTCAATAACCCTTATCCTCAAGTAGCTTTTTGCCTTGGTAAGTGGTGAACCATGAGTATATAAAAAAGCTTAATTTTAAAACGATTCAGGAACTGGTTCTGTAAACTTTCTGATATTAGGGGTTCACAAGGATGGATACAAAATAAAAGTGAAATCCTATTGCAGTATTTTATGTTTAGGCATTAAAAAAATCATTATCTAGATTAGCAAGCAGACAGTCTGTAATTCGTTCAAACTGCTTAATGAAAACATCTTCCATATGACTACCCACCCTCCCATACTAATACACATACACTTGTCACTGGCTAAGTAAATAAGCTAACAGAAAAGGCTGGTCGGCAAAGGGCGATAATGACTCAGAATACTAAAACTGGGAGTCACAAAAATAGAAACTATAATTACAAGAGCTAATATAATTAACAGATGTATAAAGTTGTCATTTATAGATACATGGTCAAATCGGAAAAGACAACACTCAAGTAGACAGTGTTTAATGATTGTACAGCAGAAAATCAGTAAAACAATTTCCTTATGCAGTTCTTTAGTAAAATACTTTTCAGTATAGTTCTCTAATAAGACAACTTTTCAAGTCATTTCTCTATTAAAGATGCCTTTTCAAGTCATTTCTCTATTAAAGATGCCTTTTCAAGTCATTTCTCTATTGAGACGCCTTTTCAAGTCATTTCTCTATTGAGACGCCTTTTCAAGTCATTTCTCTATTAAAGATGCCTTTTCAAGTCATTTCTCTATTGAGACGCCTTTTCAAGTCATTTCTCTATTGAGACGCCTTTTCAAGTCACTTCTCTATTAAAGATGCCTTTTCAAGTCATTTCTCCATTGAGACGCCTTTTCAAGTCATTTCTCCATTGAGACGCCTTTTCAAGTCATTTCTCTAGAGACGCCTTTTCATATCATTTCTCTATTAAAGATGCCTTTTCAAGTCATTACTCTATTAGAGACGCCTTTTTAAGTCATTTCTCTATTAAATATGCCTTTTCAAGTCATTACTCTATTAGAGACGCCTTTTCAAGTCATTTCTCTATTGAGACGCTTTTTCAAGTCATTTCTCTATTGAGACGCCTTTTCAAGTCATTTCTCTATTGAGACGCCTTTTCAAGTCATTTCTGTATTAAAGACGCCTTTTCAAGTCATTTCTGTATTAAAGACGCCTTTTCAAGTCATTTCTCTATTGAAGACGCCTTTTCAAGTCATTTCTCTATTGAGACGCCTTTTCAAGTCATTTCTCTATTAAAGACGCCTTTTCAAGTCATTTCTCTATTAAAGACGCCTTTTCAAGTCATTTCTCTATTAAAGACGCCTTTTCAAGTCATTTCTCTATTAAAGACGCCTTTTCAAGTCATTTCTCTATTAAAGACGCCTTTTCAAGTCATTTCTCTATTAAAGACGCCTTTTCAAGTCATTTCTCTATTAAAGACGCCTTTTCAAGTCATTTCTCTATTAAAGACGCCTTTTCAAGTCATTTCTCTATTAAAGACGCCTTTTCAAGTCATTTCTCTATTAAAGACGCCTTTTCAAGTCATTTCTCTATTAAATATGCCTTTTCAAGTCATTTCTTTTATAAGCCACTTTTTAATGCATTCCTCTCATGAAATCCTTGTTTTTGTAATAAAAACCTGAAAAAAAAATACAATTAAAGAAAACAAAAATAGATAATAATGACTTTCTCCAAACTTTCAAGTTTAAAACAATTTCTCTTGAGCAATGTCAGTTTTCTTTACTAGTAAATAGATTACAAATTGAATAGTTTGAGTTGGAAGTCAAGGTTTTAATTTTCTGATTCCATCACTCTGGTTATCACTATAAGTGTAACCATTGTTCATCTTTTTAATAAAAGTAGCAATCTCTTGGAATCCATATCCACAAAGATGTCTGTAAGGCCTGCTGCCGACCACAAAGAAATCGCTTTAAAATGGAGAATTGTTTGAGACCATTTACTACCAAGTCTTCTCTGCTCCCCAAGCGTCAGTATCTCTATCGCTCTTACTTAAATCAGTGGGCGGTCAGCGAGTGTTTATTTCCTGATCTTCACCGACATCAGCAATTCACTTTTCCTCGTATTTAATCGCATAACAAAGCCATAGTTATTTTTCTACTTTCTTTCCATTGTCGAATTCTGACCTGTTTTTTTTTTTTTGGTATTTTTTTCACTCTGGAAAATTTTTACTTGAATTTCTATTTTTTTTTATCTAACAAGCCTCAAGTGTCTGTTCAATTGAAAATGTAATACTGAGATTGGAAGGCATACAAAGAAGAGTGACAAAACTAATAAAAAGTGTAAATGATTACGGTTACAGGGAAAGATTGGAAAAATTAGGATTAACTACTTTACTAGAGAGAAGAATTGTAGGTGATTTCATTAAAACTTTAAAAAATTTCTATGGTGGACATTTTTTTATTTCTTAATGTGAATGTCTGTGATGACCTCCACACATTAATATTCTATGTATTGTGAAGAATACAGCCCCCCCCCTCTCTCTATTAGATGTTATTTTGGAGTTTTCCTTCTCTTAAACTAATTGCATTACCAATGCTTGAAAGTCTAGCTTTCCCTCCTACTTTACCTATTCTTATGGAAACGAAAAGATAGATCCATGCCTTTTAACTTTTTCAAGAGTATTAGTGAAACTAATTGAATGTCACTTTAACCTGTAACCATTACACCACTTCTTAGCAAACGTGTGTCCGCAGAATGCAACTATTTAGTTTTTTATGAATGCATAAAAAAAGAGTAGTTCTTTTTCTTTTTTTTTATATTCCTTTTTCATTAAATGTATACACAAAGCTGTTGCCTTTATTTATAAAAAATAAACAGTTACATTTAGATTTCTAATACCGGGTAATTGTAAGCCTACATTTTAGAATAAATATGCAAAATAAACATCCGTTTTATTCTGGAAGACCTTATTTTTTTTTCTACATATATAAACTAGCTGTATCCATCTGATTTTACCCGGAATCGTTTTTATTTTCATATTTGTTTTGTTCATTGACCCCGTTCCTTCTTTTTTTTTCTTCTTTTCTCTTAATTTCTTTTGAGAAAATATTTCGAAATATAATTCAATGAAGGAATTTATATGCGATTTAAAAAAAAATCTATTTTGCAATTAAATCGATCGGACGTCTTACGAAATGTTAAAATTGAAATCCCATAAATATGTTTTATTTATTTTTTTAAACAGAATATATATATATATATATATATATATATATATATATATATATATATATATATATATATATATTGTATGCTGGTCTTCCCCCTCCAGTTTTTTTTTTAATCTGACATTTATAATGTTTAATTACCTTAATTAAATAAAATTGTTTAAAATTGTTTAAAATTATAACGCACTTTAAAAATAATTAATGTAAAAATTTATGTTCAGACGTGAATTCGCACAGAGAGACGATATCTTGTCTGACAATTGTATACAGAAGTATGTTGAGTGACGACACAAATGCAATCAGGTTTCAATCACAGGTCGGGTTGGAGTTTTGTCGGAGCAATTGTATCACTTTCACTAAAACCCTTAGGAAAGATATGAATTCATATATCATCTCTCCAGATATGGATTTAGAGTAGATTAGAGTCTCAAGCTTTGGTTGTGCAACTAGTCTATAGCAGTGGTTCTCAACCTTTGTTAACCTGTGAACCCTTTCATCATGTATCAGAATGATATATATCCCCTTTCAAAAAATGTTTGACTCAAAATGTGCATTCATACTAACAATAATAACTAATACTAATATAATAGTATTTAATACAAACGCTGGCAGAGAGAAAATCCAACATGACCTTTCAGTAGCGATGGGCGATGCACATTGTGTTTTTTGTAGCCTTGAATCCAGTTTATGTCTGCTAACCTGTGTGGCCAATCTCCCCCCCCCCTCTGAAACCTTGAAATACCCCCAGGGGGGTAATTCCCTCTGGTTGAGAACCACCAGTCTAGAAGTAGGAAAAACTCCTAAATAACACTAGTATTTATCTTCTTTTTCCTGGGTTTTTTGGTTGAATCAAAGTGTAACCATTTAGAGAATGACCTGTTTGTTTCCAGTTCTGAACAAACCGGAAAACAGTGAGCGGTCTATTATTCAGAAAGGGTTGGGAGGGTCTTACTAACCGGTTTTTGCTTTTCTTTCTCCCACTCCCCATTATACTCCAATGAATTTCTGTATGTATAACCATATTTATGAAAAATACAAATTTCTAACCAATTTTGGGATATCTTAAGTAGGATAGCCCCAAGAGTAAATGTGGTGTTGCGGTCAATTAGATGATTCTAGTTAAGAGTAGAATTGACATTGTTTAATCATTTTTGACTAAGGATGACCAACGACTCCCAATTCCTCACACTTTCGATGGCCTTGTGCCTAATTTGTTTTAAATGTAATTTAAAAAATATATTTTCTGCAAATAAATAATACAAAATGTAGTATCTGTTCTATACTACACTTCATCTTTTCTGTACTCAGTCAGTGAAGTAGAAATCTTTTGAGACTGATCTGCTTATTGTTGGCAGTCGTCTTGAACTCCTTGACACTGAATTCAAGCAAGATGGTTCAGGAGAGATTGGATGGAATTGCATAAAATTTGCTTTACTATAAATTTACCCACACAAGCACTCTAACAGGAGGTATCCATTGTCTTTTGAGGCTGAAAGGAGGCCTTTACTTCCTGCATAAAAATCTCATTAATAATGGGAAAGTCATTTTCAGATGAAACGATTTGTTAAGAACTAATGGAACAGAAATATATTGAAGCAGTGAGATTTCTGAAAGTTGTTTCAAAACAGGTTCTCAATAAAAAACATGATATTCTCTTTGTGTGTGTTTGATGTTTGTGTGTGTGTATATATATATATGTATATATATATATATATACTAGTAGAATACCCGTCCCAAGACTGGTATAAGCAATAAATATAGCCTTAGTTTTAATTTTTAACGTTTTTTCTTTCGGGGGGGGGGGGAGTACGATTCGGTCAAACTCTTCTAAATGGTAAATTTTACAAAAAAATAATAATGTGCTCACATTACTCACCCTGTTGCCTACAATACATATTCTGTAATTCATAATAAGTTCAATATGTTAGGAGTTTACCTATCACATACATCTTGATGCTCATGTGTGCGCACCAATCTTTTTAAAAGTGTATCACTTAATATAACTCAAAATTTGATGTAGAGCAATTCTTTTATCTCTTAAATTTGTTGTATTAAACTTATTTTTAAAAGATTTGGGAGGAGGGTTCGAATTGGGTGGGGGGGGGCACCCCCTAAATAGTAAAGTTTACAAAAAATAATGTGCCCATGTTACTCACTGTTGCTGAGAATATATAGTCCAAAATTCTATAATAATTGATTTATAAATTTAGGAGTTTAACCTATACAACAAAATATATAAAAACGTATGAACATACCTTACTTTATATGTATATATATATATATATATATATATATATATATATATATATGCACCTCCTAAATGTTTAAATCTACAAAAAAATAATGAGCCCATGTTAGTCACCATGTTGCCTAGAATATATATTCCAAAATTCATAATGATCCGTTCATTAGTTTAGGAGACTATCCTGCACATAGAAATATATATAATGTATATATTTTTCATTCCTTAAATCATGGCTTTTCAAAGATGTCTTATCGCCAGAGAAAATTCGACAAATAATTCAATAAAATAAAATTTACCATAATGCCAACATTTCAAAAAGTATAAAAATCTAAAAGAATTTTAAAAGATGTAAAAGCAAAGAAAATCACTATAGAAAAGGCGTATAGAGTTTGTATAAACAAATCCGAGGATTCAAGCATAGTGTAAATTCCGGGTTATGGCTTGAAGTTTTTCAGATATTCTGAGTTATAGAGATTTCTAATTCAAAGAGTTAGAGATATTCATATCCAAGAGAAAAGGTTCGTTTGTACTGAGGAATAATATATATATATATATATATATATATATATATATATATATATATATATATAAATAGCTAGCTGTATTTACTCGACATTGCCTGGAAAGAATTATTGGGAAGTTTGAATTTTTTTGTTAAATTCTTAACTCTTGGGATGAATGATTTTAAATATAAAAGAATACTCTGGAATGGAATGTTATTATTATGTTAAACATACATATATTTATTTAAATTTAAATAAAAAATGTATTTAATAATATTTTTTTTTTAGTATAACGCAAAATAGATTTTCTAATTTTTGATTTTTTAATTAAATAATTTTGTAGAGTTTGAAAAATATCATCCGAAAGTAATAAAATATTAAATTGACATTTTAATAAACAACAATTATTATGTAAACTAACATTATTAAATAATAATGTCCAATTTTGTTTAACTTTTATAACTCGGTGTTGTCTGGCAGTCTATGTACTTTTATTTTTGTTTCAGTATCTTAATATAACTTTATTTTGAAACAACACACTTTGAATGTGTGTGTGTGTGCCTGTATTTTTAGAGTTGTCTTTATTGCATATGGATGTCAGATAAACGTTTTGTTGTTTTTTAGCAAGAAGAGAGTGCGTTCTGGTGGATTTTTTTTACAAAATTAAATATTTTTTAAATAGGATTTTTAAAAATTTCGTTTTAGTTTACTCTATTGCATTTTCGATTTCAATAAATACTTGATTATTTTTTAATTGTTTTTACTAATGAGTGATTGCTTATCAAGGCTCAAAGGCTACTCAAAGATAGGGGTTAATGAGATTGTTAGTTGATGATGAACAACACCTTGAGAGGATTGGAAACGATGAGATAAATGGTCAGAATTTTATTATTAAAGTGGATGGCTAGACAAGAATTTGTTAATATTGGACTTGAAAACGACCATGTTGTAGTCAGCTGGAAAGCAGTCCCGTGGTATGTGGTCCAGAAATAAGAAGTTGTTGGAAAGGAACTTTTAGTAAATAAAAAAATATATAATCTAATTTGTAATGTTTATCTGAGAAATACATACACAAAAATGCTTAAAATAGTTGAATTGAAATCCATTAAGGGAGGAGGGAGGGAGGGGGGTAATTTTGTTTTACTTTATTTTTATCTTACTAATTTCATGTATTCTCTTTTTTTTCCTTTTTCTTATTTTAAAAAATGTGTTTTGCTCGGGTGTAACCCTTGCGACAGGTAGAGATTTCGAAAATGTGGCCAACACTTTAGTCTCTCCTTTCTTTAAGTGGTGGTGTTAGGTTGTTGATGTAACTAACACCGCCTCTGCCTCCTGACTTATATTTTAATTGAAAAGGAGGGTGAGATCGTCTCCTCCTACTCCTCCATCTCAAAAGAATTGTGTCAGCCTGAAAAGGCTTTTGGCTTGGGTCATGTGGTCTTTCTTGCACTGCTAATTTGACGAGAAGCCAAACATTATTACTGCTGTGTAAGAAGCCAATTTGGCAAAACAAAGTGCAAGATCAATCTAAACATACACTAGTGTGTCTGTATGTCTCTCTCTCTCTCTCTCTCTCTCTCTCTATATATATATATATATATATATATATATATATATATATATATATGAGAGAGAGAGAGAGAAAGGAAAAGTTGAAGAACCAAAACAATTCAAGATATTCCGAGAAGACCAAATAATAAAAAAATTATTTTTTTACAAATTAGATCTGATGAATCTCCCAGAATATATTTAAATATTGCAAATAAAAATAAGCTCAATGGTTAGCAGGTTATGTCAAACAGAGCTTCCATATTGTAATTCGGTATATTATCAAATTTGATATAACATTGGTCAACAAAAAATATTTTTTTCTGTTGGTTCCGTTTGAAGTGATTTTAGTCAATTAAAGTCAAATGCTGATTCTGAAAATAACAACCATTTTGCTGCATTTTATGTTAGAATGGTAGAATTTGAGCAAAAACTGAAATTATGATAAAGATTAAAGTCAAGAAATTGAAACTTACACACTTTTAAATCAGTAATAAGTACTATTTCTACCATATTTGGAGGACCAGCTTACTTTATTACATCAATCTATTGAGCCGTTCATGAATCAAACGATGAACATACGTGATTCATTTAAGTCATGCAGCTTTGCAAAGGGACAACAATGGTCCTGAAATAAAATTCTCATTTACTTTTTAAAGTGTTGAGAATCTAACTTTAATTCCAGGTTTTAATCGCTGGCGGCCATGTTGGTTTTTATTGTTTTTTTCCTTGAACTAAATATATTTTTTCCTTGGAGTTGGACTAAAGATATTTTTACTGCTTTAACATTTTATTACACACAAAAAAAAACTTTGAACATTCTATTTACAAAAGCAAGTTTTAACGGAATTTAACGAATTTAAAAGCAAACACGAAAAGGTTAAAACATACAAGTCGTGAATTTAAGAATAACAAAAAGTGTCGCCGAAAAGACGAAGGGTAAAAATGCGGCATAAAAGTTCAATTTGATATATGCTAAAAAATAAATTAGAATTTTTTGTCAGGACAAAATGTACCATTTCACTCCCAAAATCGATTTTATCAAACATTTGGGTGAATATCGAGCGAAATGGGCGAGAAAATCCAACGGCCCCTATAGTATAATTGGACCTAAAATTCTTTATTTAAAAACACGAATTAAAAGAAAAATTGGCTTATTTATTCAATCACAATAAATATCCTTGTCATAAATACAAAAAAAGTTCAAATCTATAAGAAAATAACTTCAAAGACATCTATAGACTCACTGACGCATTTAAAGACATTTGGTGCCAAATTGTCTACCTTAAGAAAACTGTCCCATCAAAAATTTAACATATAGATGTAAAATCTGAGAACTTCAAATGTTCTCTTTCTTTCTCCCTCCCTCTCCCTCTCTCCCTATCTCATATACATTTACCAGATATAATTTTCAAAAAAAGACTTTCATTTTTTTCTCCTTTTTATTACTGAATAAAAAACTAATGTTTAAAAGAAAAAAAATCAAATAATTTTGGAGCGCGGAGCAAATGGAGTTGCTCCCGCTCCACTCCCGCTGAATATAAAATGAGCCCTCCTCTCCTTCGCTCCAGCAAAAAAGAGCATGCTCCTGGAGCGCGCTCCTTTTTGGAGGGCTCCTTAACGCCATGCCCATAATTCATACTTTCTTTCATCTCCCTGAAACATTAGTCTGTGGTTTGCATAGCTGGGCACATAACCTGTTAAGCTTTGAGGGGTAGAGCTTAACATCGTGGTAGACTATGAGTCATGAAGACATAGAAGAAAAGACAAGAATAGAATGGGGTAACAATAATACGTGCGTATTGCACAACTTTATTCTCGGACTGAAGATACAATTTTGAAAGAACAAATTTGGCGCCTAATTTTCATGTCACGTGATACCTCTGCAGCGTATTAATTATCATGTAGTGCGGTGATCAGGTCGATGGCCTTATCACCACTTGGTTGAGTGGAACTATATTCAGTTGACAATTCAACACAGTTTATTTGTGTTTTAACTTATTTTAAAGAGTTTTTCTTTGTTCAAAACAAATATGGGGTTCACCTGTTCAGTTAGAACGAAAAATAAAATGGCTGTTCATGAGCCCTGCACATTGATAATTTGTGAAAAATCGAAAAATAAACAGTGTTAGAAACACATCCAATAAATGTCACTTATCGTGGGAAAATGTAATGTTCTACCAGTATTTTGCTTAATTTTCGTTTCTTGAGCGATTATCAAAATTGTAATTCCCCCCCCCCCCCGCTCTAACTGAACAGGTGGACACCAGGTTTGTTTTGAACAAAAAACTCTTTAAAATAAGTTAAAACACAAATACACTGATCCAGGTTAATAGAAGAGTAACTTATCTTGTCTTTCGTAACATTTATTTGTTGCCTATTTGTTTTTTGGTTGTTTTTTTTTACCCCTTTTTCGTTCTGTTAGCTGTCGTTAAAAATGCCCAGGAAATCATTTGATTTGATTTTTTCCTCTAAGGCTAAACCTGACCACATTTTTAGGATTTCTTTTTCTATTATTTCCTTATTCTGTTTTTCTTAGTCCGTAATATAAACAAACGTTTATAGCTGGAAGCAGGGTTTGTATCAGGTGATTATCTTGAGCTGTTGCATAGTAAGTACGCATATCGCACTTAGATAGACATTTTAAACCACCTTACTAGTCTCCTCCTCCCACTCCCTTTTTTTTCTTTCCTGCTTCATTACAAAAAAAAATGTGTACAGCTGTAGATAAGAAAGCCATTTGTGTGGTTTCCACCCAGATGGGTGTTAAGTCGATGATGGAAGCGGTGGTTGTAAAGAGAGGCAGACAGACAGGGCGGGGAGGGGTTCTTGTTTTAATATTTTCTTACTGTAAATCTAGTTGAACAACACTTGAGTTTCTCAGTCTTACAGAGCTAGCAATTTTAGTCAGCATCACATAGTTTCGGAGTCGGTCAACTCTATGAAATAACTAGCAAGGAAACACCGGCGTTGCTAACAATTGAATAAGGAACCTGCACCCCCCCCTCTCAGCCCATAGTATACTTTTTATTATTTCTTTTACTTATTACATTTTGGAGTAGGGCCGAAGGATGTACTCGGCATTAATTGGTTGGCTTGGCCTTTTGGCTAAGATGAAAGTGTAGTATCTGTTCCGATGGATACTACACCCTATAGACCGATAACGACTTGGCCTTCGGGCCTTGATTCCGCCGGTCTGTGGGTTTGTCCTGTGCAGTTCTAGGAGGTTAGTTTAGTTCTAGGGGTTAGTTTAGTGTTAATCGCCTGAGGCGCCCCTACCGGGGAATGCCGACGGGGCTGCCCAGGCATTTTTTGACGGTCATAAGTACTCTTCCTCTCGGGTGCCGACTTATCAAATCCCACTTTCCGACCTTGTGTCACATTTTACTGCTGTGGGAGGTAGATAAATACCGATCGATTGGAAGTACAGCGACATTAATTTAAATAAATTTCGGTAAATAGTCATCCGGGTAGACTCAGCGTTTCTCAGGAATCCATGACCACCTCGGCTCCAAACCCTTAACCCTTTATTAATATTTCTATTCTTATTATTTACTTTCTATGATTTTCATGTAATAAATAAAATAAAATAAAATAATTTCTTTTTCATGGATGTCAAGTGCGAACAAAGACGTCACGATAATGTTGTGCCCATTTGATAACAATGAAATATACTTATCCTGCATATAGTACCTTGGGTAATGTAGTTTCAGATTCAAGCTAAGATTGCTGGGAAAATGGTTGGATCATTCTACCGCTCCACAGAGTACCTGACTCCTGATGCAGTCCTCTATATTAAGAGTCGGATACATCCTAAGATGGAGTACTGCCACATATGCAGAGGTGCTACTCCGAGTACTGTCTTGCCTTGACAGTTAACAAAATCGATTTTGCAATCTAGTGGGGGAAGATCTCTTGGACAATAAAGAGCAACACTTACCAGCTAAAAAGAGAATAAAATGCTTCGCATGTCGTGCATGCCCATCTGCCAGAGTAAAAAAAGGGCTTCTCTTCACAATTGTAGACTTTTATAGTTGGGGCTGATTTGTACATGTGAATAACTAATTTGCATGTGTAGAGACTGAGTGACTCGAATGAAAGCACGAATGGAAAGCAGTGAGTCGATTTTCAGAGAGCAGAGGGAAGAGCAGAGAGAAAGTGGTGGTGCTGGAAATCTGTCTGAAAGTTGGATTGTCTTTGAAACCTTTTATTTTTCTTATGGTTAGATTACAATCTCTTCTGTTCTCTACAGCCCCTTTCTCACACAAAAGACGTCGCTAGTCTTTCTCTACTCTATTCTTATTTCCATGGAAGGTGCGCAACTGAGCTCCACTCTTTGGTTCTTTCTTGTAAGATATTCACAATGAGAATGTGTCTATCTCCCACAACTGAAAAGAACTTTCCTTTCTTCCTCCGTGTGCTTACCATCCGCGACATTTCTATGAACAGAGTTTCTTTCCAAGGACTTTCCATCTCTGGAACACATTATCACAGGACTACTTCCCTTCTGACTTCAAATCCAATGTCAACAAATATTTGCCATAAACTAAGTAATAAAACATTCTTCATTTCATTCATCATTTTCAATCCTTTCATAATATTCTTCATAATTTCAACTCACAATCCATCCATCTCAGTAACTCTTATCTTCGAGTGGTTTGTCGTCTTGATGTTGTGAGTCATTAGTAAAAAAAAAATGGATTTTGTTACTGAAGCTATCGAGTACTACTTTAGAGAGGGAATGACTTTATATATAAGATACATATAAGTCATTTAAAAACAGCTGTTTCACCTTATCACAGGTCCTCAGTGTGGTGGGCGTTTTATGCTGAGATTTGAAACACAAACACTTGGACAGAGACCTATGCCAAATACTCTCGCTACAAGAGTAAGGAAAAGTAGAATGTTTTAACCAAGTGACTAGAGCGTTTAATTCTTGAACAAAGAGCTATGGCACACGTTTATCCTTTACTAAAGAGCTCAACCACAAGTGGAGCACAAATGTATACATCCATGGACATCTGTTAGACCGTATCACATCTTTTCAGTGTGGCTAGATGTGGCAAATGCTTCATGCAAAGGCTCAAAACCCAATCATTTGGTTAGCAGTCGAGAAATCTTAACCCTATTCTATTACTTTCGCTACAATATATATATATATATATATATATATATATATATAGGGTGGCGCAAAAGTCGCGCATTGGTTTGTTTAGGTGCTTTTCTGATAAATAATACATTTACTTGGTAATTTTGTTGCAGTAGTTTTTAAAAATAATATCCTTTAAATGGCCACCATTTTCGGTCTCAGAAAGACGGGCTCTAGTTAGGGCATTTTCCATTACACTCCTTAGAATAACTGACTCTAGTTCTTGGATTTCATGTCTGATATTGTTTTTAAGCTCTTGAATCGTTGTAGGCTTGTTCACATATACCCTTTCCTTAAGATAACCCCAAAGGAAAAAGTCAGGGGCTGTTAAATTCTTAGATTCGCCTGCTTTAGTATCTCACCAATAATTCTATGGCCCGGGAAGTTATCAAAAATGGCCAGCTTTTCTCACATCATTTCAATTTAAGTGCGCTCCACATAGAATTTGATTTCAACATCTTACTTTTGGATTTTTGTTTTTGAATTTACTTCACTTGAACACTTTCTCCATACTGCCCCTACGAAAATAATTTTTTCCGTCTTTCTCCAACTTCTCCTCTCCATTGGACACCTTTTCAACGGACAATTCCCTCCTGGACAAACCACATATCGTTTTTTACTGAACTCTTCTTTCACTACTTTTTAATAATATTTTCAAATATTTGAACTTTGGCTTTTCTACAGCCAACTTATCTATCTGTATTTATCCTCTGATGATAAGATCTCGATCTTTGAAAAGCCTTGGCTTAAGGAAATAATGATAAACAATAGTTTATTACTGAACTTGCATTGAACAATCGAAATTTGAAATAAATTTGGACATTCGTACATATTTATCACTCTTATTTCTTCTATCTTTATATATATATATATATATATATATATATATATATATATATATATTATCGTTCTGGGTATAGCCTTAAAGTGCACCCGGTGCTGAGCCCCCAATTTGGGAGTTTTAGGTGGAGGAGGTTACCCCTTAGTCACCATTACTTCCACTTACTTACCCCTTAGTCACCATTACTCTAAGAAGAGTAGAGAGTAGACCTTGGGCTTACTTTCGGCAGCCTCGTAACTCTCGTTTCCTTTATTTAGTCCTTTAGTCTTCACATTTCATAAGCGATGTTTCTGACAAAGGGAGAAGAATTACTGTTTTCTGAGTCAGAATCTATCTATATAACACTAATTGTTGGCTGGGTTTTGACCTTGAAGTATTTTATTTTTAGCTCTTTACGTCGAGTGGCTTCATGCCTTGCCTGGAGCGATTTCCATAAAAAAAAGGTCAACTTTGACCCAAAGTGATGATCCCATTTATGGGCATGACAATAAACTGCCTACACCACCTCAGAATCCATCTTTTCCAGTTCTTTCTATCCTGTTTTTTTTCTGGCTACCATATTTCCAAACCCTATATATTACTCAAGCTCCTCCCCCTCATAACTGTATTGAGTATTACACAAAACTGCATCCAGTGCTGAGACCCCAGTCTGAGAGCTTAGGAGAGTGTGGGGCCATTCATTAGTTAATATTATACCCAGGTCCAATCTGACCTGGAGTGGTAGTACCTGTAATCTATGCATTAAAAATAAAGACTTGTTTACAAAATATATGCCTAGAAAGCAAATCAATCTACATACCATTTGTCTACGAAACATGTCCACGATTTTGCCATAAAATGACCCAATGATGATTAACATGCCATAAAACCTACAACAAACTTCTTATATTTATAAAAAGCAAAAGTGCGTAGTCAGTTTTGGTTTTGAGTCCCTTCTTCCCCTCCAATCTCTGATGTCAGATGTTTCCGACTTTTGCAGAAATCAGGCCTTTTTAAAACCGACTGTGAAGCTTCTTTTTTTTTTTAGCCGGTTCTCAAAAAAAGACCGGAAAAAAAGATAAAAATTAAAACCGGAAGTGATTTATTTAAAATTTGGATCAGCATGGAATTGATGAAAATACATCCTCTTTTATATGAAAAAAGCGGCTCACAAACAGAGCTCGAATGTTCATGTTGATTATTGGCTCCTTTCATTATTTATTCAAAGGAAACTTGTTATTGGATGAAAATGTAATTTTGCCATCATGTGTACTATGTCCGTGCATTTGTGCTTAGAAAGTAGTTAACTGTATTTATTTTTGGATCTGATGTCATCCTCGGATTTAAGCACAGGTGATAACTGAAAAGTAATATTATTATTGCTTTACAAATTTCTTGTTTACTTTGTTGAGTATTGAATAATATATGTATATGAAATGTTATGAATATATATCTATTATAGACACACGAGGCATTGCCCTCGAATTAATGTAGACCCATGTGCATTTCATCTCTCAGCTTTTAACCCAATTTTATCATATTTATTCTTTGTTTTTAATTTTTAAAATAAGGTAAAACATTGTCTTTATGTTTATGCTTATGCAGTGTGAACGCTGACCCAACAATATTATTATGAAAAGAAATATATACATATTCAAAAAAAGCTTTTAGTCATTTATACATATTAAAAAAAAAAATGATATATGTATTCAACATAATATAATGTAAGACCACCCCCCAATATATATATATATATATATAGTATGGTAAGTCAATGAAAATTGATTAGACCTGTAAATGGAAGCAAATCAATATCTTCAGTTGTTCAAAACAAGGAGCAGTTTAGTTAATAAAAACATTTATTTTTCTTCTCTCTCTTTATATATATATATATATATATATATATATAGGCTATCCACAAGATGGTCAGTAGATGTAGAACAATTAAGGTAGCAGGTCCAGTTCACAGGACCAAGGAAAACATGGGAGGAAGTGATAAAAATAGACTTGATAAAAAGAGGGATAAAGAAAGACTTGTCCAGAGATAGGTTAGTTTGGAAGTCAATTTCTTAAAGCTGCCCAACACATGCCAGCATGTAAAACGGACGTTAAACCAAATATGATGATAAGAAACACCATCCACAGAAACAGCTAACAATACAAAAGCATTCCCCTCTTCCATATTCCTAGTAACAGTGTTACTATCTTACACTAATATATGGCCTTCAAAGGATTTAAATCCTTAAGATACTAATTAAATCCACATATTGCAAACTTAGAACTTGTATAAGCTGACTTTCACCAGTAAAAAAATTCACAAAATACCAAAGGGACTCATCTATATCAATCATGAAACATAAGCAGGGAACCTCACCATAAAACATGAAATAGAAAAGAGATCATTAGTTGTTTACCATGTAACTGTTTCGGAGATGTAAAACCAAAATACTTATTAAATTCATGGGTACTGATGCAGTACTGATTAAAATAACACTTCTCCATAATCAAATGTTGATACGATTCAGTTATTTTACCCAGAGCAACATTACAGTTCACCACCATGCGAGATACTAGAAGCACCAACATGAAAGGAAAACAGCTTCATGTAATAATGAGGACAGAAACAAAAGAAAGCGAAACCATCAAGTAATAAAACAATAAACATACCCGACATAATAGTGAAGTCCACCCAAATAAAATACCGAAGCCATTTATACAAAATCAACTTCTCAGAATTGGAACAGATATGATTCAAGACAGCAGATTTTGCGCACACAAAGGACTCAATATCTTTGAGATAGAGCTTTATAACAATAATAAATACTTAAAAAGGGATTACCTTAACATTTGATTGCAGTTTCACGGTAGATCCGATCGCCAGAAGTGTATTCTTATCCCATACATCTGTATACATTGATTGCAAACAAATGTATACAAATATGAAGGAGACCAATACACCTGTCGATCGGATCTACTTTGTAACTGCAGTAAAATATTAAGATAATCCCTTTATATTTATTATTGTTTGATTTATCATCATCATCATCATCAGCATCATATTCGGTTTAACGTCCATTTTACATGCTGGCATGTATTGGACGCCTTTTAGAAATTGACTTCCAAACTAACCTATCTCTAGCCACGTCTTTATTAATCCATAATTCCCTTATATCTATTTTTATCATTTTCTCCCATGTTTTCTTTCGTCTTCCCCTGTGAACTGAACTTGCTACCTCAACTGTTCTACATCTACTGACCCAAGAACTCTCATCCATTCTTTTAATGTGGCCATACCATCGAAGTCTCCTATTCTGCACACATCCCTCTATACTGTCCAGATTTAATCTTCCTCTGAGGTTATCAGATCTAAGCCTCTCTTTAAAACTTACATTACACATCCATTGTATCATTCTCGTATCATTTCTCTCGATGCAATGCATGCCCTCAATCTTCACCGGCCAGGTTTCACTTCTATACATCATCACATTGCTTATACATCCTCTTCTCTTGGTCGACAGTGGTATTGCTCTGCTGGTTATTAATGACAGAAATTCTCTGAACTTACTCCATTTGATTGATATGTATTAGAAGAATACCTGTCTCGGGTCAGGTCAAATTAATTCCCAAACAATAGTTTTGCTCTATTTTTATGTCCCCTTATGAAGATTAAAATCAAGATATAATGATACTAAACCTAGAATCTAGTCTAGAATCCTTTTTCTAATGTTGATCAAAATCCATTACATGATTTTAATTATAGAGAATGTCTAAAATTAAAGGCTTCAGGCATCTTAAGAAGAAATTGAAATTCAAGGAATTTTGTTTCATTGGTGTCTAATGACTATGGATCAAATTCAGTGCAGATCTGATATATTTAAATTTTCAAATTGGGTGTTTTGTCCATATTATGCCCTCTCAAATCTCTTTAAAATACTCCAAAGAAACTGAAATTTGAGGAATATTGATTGATGTCTAATACCTATTGTTAAAATTTCACAAAAATCAGAGGTATCTGAATATTAATGGAGTACTCTTACCCCATTTTTACCCCTTTGCATAAAACTAAAACTAAATATAGCCCACATTTTGACCCCTTGCGTCTAGCAGTTGTGTTCATAATGATCTGTTAATTAGTTTAGGAGTGAATCCTATACATAGAAATATATAAACGTACCAAACATGATAAAGATATATAATCAATGGTGAATCAGGTAGAGGCTTGTGAGGCTGTATAAACATTTAAGTACATTTATTTCACACAACAAAATCTTTTTGTATTGTGTTGCTTTCATCGTTGACTTTGAGTGGATAAAAAGTAATTGTTTTAATTAGCTGCTTTAAAATATTCACCGAAATACATTTCATTTATATTGTTCATAATAAATAAAGAAAGAATTGGGTTAGATCTTTGCCCTGTCAAGCTAAAGAGGGAAGAGAAATAAAAAAAAAAAACAAAGAAAGTAACTAAAAAACCAATGAAATAAAATAACTTTGCCAAATAACTTCGGCAATGGTGCATTATAGTTAACAACAAAAAAGTGTTGAAAAAAAAATTTACAAGTAACTTTTACCAAACTAAAAAAGATTTAATCTTCTATCGACTCTCATAGATTTTCAGTTTTGACACTTTTAAAAGTGTTTTTTTTTTCAGATTTTGTATTGTTGCCTTGAAAGCTTGTAAAAAAAAAGGATTTATGATGGCGTGACCATGCTAACTTTCACCATCTTGAATCCTCTTTTTTACAAGCCTCTTAGGCAACGATACAAAGTCTGAAAAAAAAAACACTTACAAAAAGTGTATAAAATTGAAAAGCTATGCAAGTCGATAGAAGATTACATTTTGATAAAAATTATTGTAATTTAACATGATAGGCGATAAAATATCATACATATATCGGGCAGGACGTTTTGGCTTGGTGGTAAAGCATCAGACTATAGATATTTACATTGAGGGTTCAATACCTGCACAGAGTAGCCATGCTGATGACTGCTCATAGCCAGAAACACGTGTCCATGGATTTCTTTCATGTACGTAAAAATTCATTAATAGATTGTGTATATATATATATATATATATATGGGGGTTGGACAAAATAATGGAAACATCTTGAAACCCTCTCATGAAATCCAGCCTTGTGAAGCTCTCGCCGAACAGTTTTTGTTGAAACGGGATTATCCAGATTATTGTCCACCACGCATTGGCGTAGAAATGGGAGAGTAAATTAACATCTAAATGGCAAATTCAGCTGCCATATCAGCAAGCCGTCAAGAGAACTATATAAATGACGGCTTGTTGTTAACTTAAAGTGCTCTATCTATCAAGAGCTTTGAATAATTATTTATGAATAATATTTTCAAATTAATCCATATGTACATGTGTTTCATGCCAAACCTGCAATCATCAGTATGGGAGGAGAGAATCCCTGCCGGTCACACGATTTGAACCCCAATACGAAAGTCATATTTGACTCAGTAGTCAGAGCGTGTAGTGTTTTGGATCCGCACAGGATAGAGAAATTTCTGTAGGAAATCTTGAGTCAGAGAGCTCAATGTAAAACAGCAGGAATAGAAGTTTAAAAGAAATATCCCAGACCAACATTCTAACGTGAAATATCTAGAATGTTGGTCTAAGTTATTTCTTTTTAACTTATATATATATCTAATTTAAAAAGTAGAGACGTTTTTTCTCCTGTACCTTCTCGGAGTATAGGAAAATATCCACATGCATCACAGTCTACTAAACTTACACTATACTACACTTATTCACTCGAGCGCGTTTTAGTAAATTTGTTATTATTTTTTTCCACATAACACTAAATATTACATTTGGCCCACCATCAACGTCTCTCCGAAAAACCAACTCCATATAGGTGGTAGCAAAAACTTTTCTCCCTAACAATTCTGTACTGTCACTCTACTCATCGACACCGGGAACTAATACACACAGTTTAATTTTCACAAAACACTGGTTCTTATTTATTATTTGCCTGGTATTAATTTACTACATAATATAAAGCAATACGCAAAGACTGAATGATCGCTCCCGTTCACTCCGATAATCAGGCTAAGCTTAATTGACCTATTTTCACATGTATTTTTAACTCGAAACCGTGGCGCAGTGGTTAGGAAGGCAGGTTTCATGATCGCCAGTTGCAGCGTTCGAGCCCATTCTACTCTACCACTTTTTTCTTTTTTTTTAATATTTATAACATTCGCCAACACGTCATGCAATAGGTAGTACTTTCTCCCGTGCAACGCCGGGCGACGGGTTCCGCTAGTATATATATATATATATATATATATATATATATATATATATATATATATTGATGTTGTTGATACACATGTATTGATGTTGTTGACACACATAGTTATTGTTGTTCTTACACTTCACTTTTATTTGTTTCTAAGAAGAATGTGTTATTCATACATTTGTGTTCACTTCCTTCTGTGTCGGCTGAATAGATTCTCCAGAGAATGAAAATCAGCTGACTGAAATTCCTTCAACATCAGCTTATTCAAGCTAAAATTATCCTCTGAACTTTGCCTTTGTTTTAGTTTTGGTTTTGTCCGCATTTCAACTATTTTTGTTTTCGCTTGTTTTGTTGTTTTCCTATGCATATAGGTCACATGTTGACACTCTTAGTATGTTTAAGGATTCCTTGCAAAGTAAAGATATACAAATAAAGATATATCTATATATCTCAATATAGACGCATCCTAATTAATAATACTAAAATAATGCACCACGATACCAATATAAAAAGATTAAAAATTCTTGAAACCCTTTACATAAAAACTAAACATCCCACAACCAATAATGTGAATTACGAAACTAGTCACATTTTAAAGTGTCTTGCATAGTAACTAACATTACCAAATTCTAACATTTGAATGTTTCACGCGCTTTGAACGTAATCTTGTTTGCATGCAGCATCTCAATATTATAGACGCTCATTTTAAAGTCGTATATTACTAAAAAAAACTCAACAGTAAAGACATAGTTGTAAATACACCAAGACTAATGATGTGACGAATCAAATCGAAAGTACACTCGATAAAGGAAAGAAAAATAGAACAAGAAACCCACAGAACTTAGATACACCAATTTGACCGAAATACTAAATGGACTATTCGGAAAATTAAAAAAATTTAAATAAAGTCTTATCAAGCAAAAACACTTTGTTTTATTTAATAATGTTTGCTGAAATAAAGATATATATATATATATATCTTTATTTACATATTACTAGTTGTACAATGTATTCGACGTTGCCCAATAGTCTTTTTTTACTTGCCTCTCCATGAGGGCAGTGTTAGACACAAAGTCGGTTTTTAATGTGGGGAAAATTCAGCTTCCACAAAAGAGACACTCTGAAGTGGGACAAAAATTTAAATTGTATCCGTCTAAAAGGATTTCTCTTTCACTGATCGAGGACAGAACAGATGAAGTGTAGTATCAGAACAGATACTACACTTTGAAATATTTATGTACAAAAATTCATTGGAATAACATGGGGTTGGGAAAAAAACAACAAAAAATCGGTTAGTAAGACCCTCCCAACCCTTTCTGAATAATAGATCGCCTACTGTTTTCTGCTTTGTTCAGAATCGAAAACAAACAGGTCAATCTTTAAATGGGAGTAGGGTCTAAGTGGGAGAAATCTTAACCAAAAGGCCAATCCCGGTAGTCTTTTTACTTTCAATTTATTCTTCTTCTTTTTAACTATACCATTTTTAATGGGAGGGGGGTGCACTTTTAAAATTTATTTAATATAATTTTTTAAAGTTAAATTTACTTAATCTTTATTTTTCATTAAATTATTAATTGAACCAAATTGTTAAAAAACTATAAGTAAAAGTTAAAACCGGTAGTTTACAATACTACAATATTTGTAGAAAAATGGTTATGTGTTTAGTTTTGTGTTTAGTAATAACATGTGACACTATTTTTTAAAATCAGGAATCTCTAAGTTGAATTACTGTCACCTTGTGACTATTCCAAAGTCACAAGACAATAGCACATGAGTGACGCACGTGTGGAAGAAGGATGTGTCACAGATGGGACACAGGATTAGTATGAACTATTTTAAAAATCAATTTTAACCATTTTAAAATTCCAAAGGTTGTGTATTTCAATTATAATTGTAAATGACATTAAGATAAAAAAAACACCGTTAAAATGTTAATCAAGTAAATTATATCGAATTTAATTAAAATCAATTTTTTTAGTTGAGTCGGTTTGGTGCAACTTCACATGATGTTTTTTTAGTTTTTTTTATCATGGTTCACCCCAAACAAGGTAGGCCGCCACTGTAGACGTAAGGAGCTACTGAGAGTTAGGATGAAAGTTTTAGGGGCATTCTAAATTTGGAGCTGTGCAGCGAGATGTCTGTTCACATTAGTTTTAAATTTTTGCATGTCGGTACAGTCAGGAAAACATGGAGCAGGAAGGGAGTTCCAGGGGCCGGCAGCACGAGGAAAGAAGCTATTGGAGTAGAAGGCTTTCTGGCATCTGGGGACCTCCACAGTGAATGGATGGGACTTAGTTGATTGTCGAGTTGGTCTAGTTGAGGGGGCACCAGAGCAGCAAGTTCACCGAAACACAATCCATGTTTGGCATATTGCGACTGAAGCGTAAAGAACTACTGTAGTCAGGGTCAGATTTATAGGACGGGGGCAGCCTAGATGGAGAGTTGGGCAGCAAGATGTTTCTTTACATTACATTTAAATTTCTGCATGTTGATAAGGTCTGGGAAACAGGGAACAGGAAAGGAATTCTAAATGGAAGCGATCTGAGAAAAGCAGATATTAGAGTAGAATATCTTCTGGCACAGGGATCTCTATGGAGAAGGGGTGTGATTTTGCTGCTAGTTGAGTGGGGTACAAGTGAAGTAAGTTCATCGGAGCACATTCCATGGAAGTAATTGTAAAACAAGCATAGAGATGCCACATTGCAGCGATGCAACAGGGGCTCGAGCTTGGCAGCCAGTGGGGACCTGGTAGGTTAGAAATTCTTTTTTGTACCCTGTCCAAGAGGGAGAGGATAGTGGTTGAATGGGCGAATGGTGGCTTTATAGAGATATAGGATACTGACAGATCTGAGAAGTTGTCTAGCTCGGTGGACACAGAATTCAAAATCAATAATAGTCATGAATTTCTTATTAAAATAGGTAAACTGCAATTATTTTATTTATGACTAAAAGTGTATTTCAATAATACTTTTAATATAATATTTACTTGACTCCACACAAAGGCAAAGGTTTTTTTGTTTTCTTCATCAGGAATTAGATGTTGCAGAATGACGTCATAGTAGACATGGCATTACCCTGATAGCTAGGATGATGCATGGGAACATCCAGGCAGTCTCTCGGGCTCATTCCTATAAGTGACCATCATCTGTCCAATGTCTCGTATGAATCGGGAAGTATCGGGACCGAGGACCCCTAACGTTTCGACTGAGCTGCGGTGCTGGGATTGACAACAGATTCCGCATTTCTTGATAGCGTGAAAGAGTCAGAGCAAGTGGTGTCTCACATGAGTGGCTTTCTGGCTCTAAAAGCAAAGAGTGTCATGTTGTCGGGTCAGCGACCATCACCTCTGTCTAGACAGACTGGCTTGAGAATTGATGCAAATCCGGCATAAGTTATTTTGTTAAACTTAATATGTAAATTAGGCATCCCATTCACTCTGTAACTCACCATTTGTTTAAATTGGGTGGAGCTTATTAAAACGTAGATTAGATCAATTTAAAAAATAAAATCATTGTTAATAAGATGCAGACACATAATCTCTATAGTAAGAAAATTATGTGCCCACTTTTTGTGTGTGCATGTGTATATGTGTTTGTATCTCGTCTCTGTGATTTTTTTGATTTTTTTTACTATTAATCGAATATTATTGAAATGAAAAAAAAGCAATAGCGTAAAATAAAACTCATTTTTAAAATTCTTATTAAAAAATGAATTCAATTATGAAATGAAATCCACCATAACGCATTTCTTTTTCTTCACGAACGAGTCAGCCATTTTAATCTTTTGTGAATAGTTGAAAAAGAAACAATGAATTACTTTGTGGCCCTTCAAAATTGAAAAGGAATTTGAAAGAATTTAAAACGTCGAATAAAAAGTAATTTGTGTCTTTAAAATTCTTAGCAAATCTTCATCTGTTAAGGGATTTAAAGTTTTGGAAGTTATTTACATCCAATAATTTTATAAATAGATTTAAACAACTTTAACAAAATTATTTATAGTTTTATAACAATCTGATTTTATTAATAATTTAATGACCAAATGATAATAGCATAATTAGATTTAACTTTCAAAATTCTACTTTTTTTGAATATATAATAATTACAAAAAACAAAAAACTGCATAGTTTAAAAAAAGGGGTGACACAGAAATTAAAGTAAAAATATTTGTGGGCAACGTCGGGTAAGTACAAATAGTCTGAAATAATAAAAAAATTAAAAATTTGTTTTTATTAAAAATTGAAATATAACTTTTTTGTATAATTTTGATTATTTGAACTACTGTTCTCATCTTGAGTTTTATTCTCACAACGTTTCGGCCGATGTAACCTCCGACCTTCAGGTGTATCTTGTCGTGTAATTTGCTAGACAACAAACATTAAATTAGTACTTAATAATAAAATAGTGCTGTCATAAATTTTTAAAACATGAACATTTTTCTTTGAAAAATAATTTGTCTGATTTAATATTAATTCTTTAAATAAGTTCATTCTTTCCGGATTATTTTTAATGTTTGAGTTCATTCTTATGACAACCTGGTCTACATCGATAAAAAGACTAATATCAGTTATGCTGCATGGAAATATCTCTTGGTTTATAAACACAAGAAGAAAAATCCTTATTCTTAGGGAGTTTTATTCTTTATATGAACATTTCATTATCATTAGTTTTAGCTGAATAATTTGATAAGAGTTGCTCTCATTTCCGAAAAGAATTAATGATGTTTCTTGATTGTCTCATTAATCCAGAATGCTGAATGAGTAACAATTTCAATTTCTAGAAATTAAACTACTTTTGTATTTCTATTATACTAAACCCGAAATTCTCTAGCGACATGATAGGTAATTTTACACAGAAAAAATAATTTTAAAATTTCGAAAAAACATAGAATATCTCGCGACATGATACACCGAAAAAAGAAAAAAAATTAGTCAGTAAAAAAAATTGAGAAAAACGGGTGGTGGAGTATTATGAATAAGCGCCTAAAACCCTTTAAAAACTTTTCAAATTACTAAATAGTTAAAATTAAAGCACTTGTGCAGAATAGACATTTTTGTTTTCATTTGTAAAGAGATACAGTAGCTTCAACAGCAGACAATCCTGGATTTTTTAACTTAAAAGTAAATCAAACATAAAAGGTAAATCAAACATGAAAGATTACGAATTCAGTAAAGTAACACAAAATCAATAATTAAAAAAAATTAATTAATATTTATTGAAATAAATTAAAATGTGTTTTTTTTTGTATTGTGTTTTTTTTTTTTTTGCAAAACGAATAGTTTATTTACAATATAGTAAAAATTTGTAATAAATTGAAGTTATTTTTTCTTTTTTTTTGGGGGGGGGGCTGAAACGGACAATTTTCCTAAGAAATTGAAATTTGTGAAAACGATCAGTTTCTTTGAATATGTGGTTATTTTTTCAAAACGAACAGTTTATTTACAATGTATTGATATTTGAATAGCGTGCTTATTTCGTTTAAAATTCTAATTTATTTTTTAAAGACTTGAAAATCGAACTTTAATGCAATGCCTTAATCGTTGGCGGCCATGTTGTAATTTCCTATTGTCTTCCATGCTTGACATCTATAAAAAGGAAATATGTTTGAAAAAAGGAACAAGTTTACAATGATTTCCAAGTGAATGAAAATCCTTATGAGGGTAGCCGTGTTCTTGGCAGGGGAATAAAGTCACAATACCAGGAACAAGTTGTCACTGATGATTTGCCGGTCCTCATTGATAGTGGTTAGTAAAAACCACTATCAATGACGTCACTAGAAAAACGGGACACAATTATGACGGTCGTGACCATGGACTCTATATGCAGTTTTTGTATGCCGAATATACAAGCAGTTTTAAAGAAAAAAGAAAGAAAGAAGAGTTATTGCGGGAGGGGGGAGGAGTCATTTTAGAAACTCTTATTTGATGAACAAAAATTTGATAAATTATAATTTTAGGAATTTAAAAAAATTATGTATTATTTGAAAGTTCACTAAGTCAGCTCGACTCATGAAATGTTATCTTAAATAGATATAATTTTCCTTGACATTTTAATGTTGTTTTGGTGATATTACTAACAATTATAGATGGTTAGTAGAGCTACTCGTCGTTGCCTGGCAGGCGTGGACGACAAAGTGGAAAAGTTGAATAACATGGTTGAAATTCGATATATGTTCTCGAGTTTGAAAAGATGCGTCTGAAGAAGGTTGGAGGTTATATCAGCCAAAACGTTGTGAAAATAACCCAAGATGAGAATAGTAGGCCGAATAATACAAAGTGCATAACCTCTTTCTTTTAAAACCTCTCTTTCTGCATATGTATCTCTCTTTCTCTCTCTCATATATATATATATATATATATATATATATATATATATATATATATATAATTAGTAGTATAGAAATATATCTATGGAAAGTAAGCTACACAGAGGTGTCCATATTTCATCCCCACAGAAAATCATCAGGCTAAATGCTGGAATGAAACATGAACGCCTCTGTGTAGCTTACTTGCCAGAGATGTATTTTCATACTACTACTACTGAGCTCTACTCACGTATTGAGCACTGTAGAAGTAAATACTGAAAAATATCTACACAATATATTTCATCGCCTTATCATATGTGTAGAAAAATGAAATAATAATTAATAGAAAAAGAAGGCGAACTGACTGACTGTTTAGCCTAATTTCAGTGTTGTTTTTAAAACAACTATCTGTGTGTAAGAATGTAAAAAAGTAAACCTTTTTTTACTCCTACATGCACTAATTTGGTCCCTGGTAACTCCAAGGTGAATGGATATTACACTATATCTTTTTACCATAATCAGATCGGTGTCACACTGAACCGATAATGTAACGTTTATAAGTATATCTTGTGTAGTTTCTGACTTGTATCCTCTCTCTCTCTCTCTTCCTCTCTTACTTTCCCCCCTACACACAATTACGATTCTCCTTTATATAATAGATTAAGAGTTAAAATTGTTATTTGTAGAATAATTAATGTTAATCCAGTATTGTGTGTGCGTGACACATTCTTCTCCTGCACATGAGTCACCCTCATAATATTGTTTTGTAAATTTAGAATTAGCACAAGCTAACAGTGCTTACAAATTCCAAATTCATTGTCATCGCACTTAAAATAGTTTTCTAAATAACAGTCTGCTACAATTGCAGATGGCATAACATTTAACCTCATAAAGCATCTGTAAATTAAACCTCTTTAAATTATGTTTTCATTTATTCAAAACATTTGAACTATTTAACTATTATCTCAATTCTCTATATTTATAAAATTAAGTATATATATATATATAATGATTATTTTTATTTACACAGACATGTACAAAATCTGCGACACTGGCATGTCGATGTTATCAATCAACAGCTATTATAAACAGACAGAGTTAGAATCCGATCTTAACCTTAGATCATATTTGGAAAGAATATATATATATATATATATATATATAATGTAAACATTGTTAAAAATAACAGAATTCGTCTGTTTAATTATACCTTTTTTTATTTTTTCAATTTTTCTGATGGTCTTTTTTGTATTAAAATCAAAAACATTAATAAATGTTCCATAGGTTTCACGAACGTTTTCGATTCTTTGTGAAATCATCCTCAGGTGTCAAAAGCAAATGAACAAAAAAGCTGGAGAAGAAAAATAATTTTTTAAAAGAAGGCAGAGAAACGCACAGAGAAGGCTTTTCGCATTTTTCCAGGAAAGTCGTTGACGATTTAAATTCAGCGACGCTAGATGGCATCACAGAACAAAATTGCATTATGTTAAGCATTTTAAAATGTTACCACTGGTTTCATATGTGATATCATTATTTTTAGGTTGTTGTGTTTTTATGTAGATAGCTTCCAGTATTTTTAATGTATTATTTTAGTGTTATTAACCAGAATTTGTCTTAAATCAGAAGGAGGGCAGTTATGTTTTTGTAGATGTTGGTAAATTGAGCTAAATCAAACCATTTTATTTATATAATAACGTCATAATTCTTTGTATATCTATGATTGTTTAAAAAATGTAAAAGAAAAGTTTTCATTGTTTAAGATTAATCTAATCAGCAAATGAGATAAACGATGACCGAGTTCTTTTTATTTGAAGTGTTACCATTGAAAATAATGTTAGATTCTAAGATTTTTTTCTCTATGGGGCAGCAACCAGATAATTTTATTTTATCTCTTCTATGATTTGATTAATTTTACACAATTAGAACATCCCATTTACGAATTATCTTTTTTAATTAAAAAAAAAATGATTCAAATAATCGTAAACATTGTATGAAAAATGGTCCTAAAATGTAAGAATGTGGAAATACAATTAAAAAATTTTTTTCCCCTTTTTTCTTTTTTTCTTTTTCCTTTTATTCGACAATTTGGTTCTCACCACTCAAAATACTGTATCCCAAAAAAGCTCCAATTGATCAAAACGTCAGCTATATGAGCTAATTCAATAAATTTAACATTATTTGAATACTTTGATTTCCTTTTTTTAGTAGACAAATGGAAAATTTGATCAAGATAACACTTAAGTTCTGTATATGGTGACTAGTTTGACTTTTCCCTATGTATAAGTTGTTTCGTTTGTTATTTTAACACACACACACACACACACACACACACGTACATCTCCCCTTTCCCCACTTTCACAAATTTTCTCACCAACAAATTCAAATTTAAGACTGAAATAGTAATACTTTTGACTCCCTGCTTCAATGATCTACTGCTTTAATGCCATCCTTTTTCTTCTCCATCTTTCTTCTTTCTTTTCTTTCTTTTTCTTTTCCCTGTCAATTATTCTTTTTCTTCATCTTATCTTTCTTTTATATTTCTCTGTCAGTTATCTTTCCTTAAATGTTTCTTCAATATGAACACCTAAAATATGGACATGTTTTACTAGCCTGATGGGATCGCAGATTATTAAAGCTACGATCAACACATTTCCAATGGATGTATAGCCTTGATATGTTTGTATAAATAAAAGGTATTATATATATATATATAAACTAGCAGGACCCTGTCTCCCGGCGTTGGGTGGGGTGTGGGGGGTGGGTATGAAAGAATGATTTAACTGAAATTAAATTAAAACAAGCACCCACTTCCGGCTATTTAAAGGTGGCTGGATGTATGTATCTGTGTGTTAACTAAGCGTATATAATTATTGTATTTAAATTTTGTGGTGTTTTGTTGGGGGGGGGGGCTTACACTAAAATGAAATGCGGTAACAGTATTTATATTTGTTTATATATTCTGTTAACCATACTACCTATTTCAGTCACATAAATTATTCAGAGTGAAGTAGATTTCGACATTATTTTCCAAACTTTTCTTAATCGACTAAACTGTCATCGGCATTTCCTCTGTTTTCACTTCTAGTTTTATATTACAACAAATAAGTGCTATCAAACGCTATAAAATTTACTTTTCTATTGACCTGCATTATTTTACACTCCTGAAAGTGTTTTATAGCTTTTTTTTTTTTAATTTAAATATTAACATTTTGTTAACATCCACTCCTTCAGAAACAGTAACACATCCTAAATTGCCGACCCATGAGTTGCTATTAGTGTTGCATTCATTAATAACAGTTAAAAAATGATTTACCACTAACCCTAAGTCCGACTGGCAACACCTCCGGACATAGAGTTATTGGTGGGGTAGTGGAATTCATGTGTAGTATGGTTAACAGAATATATAGCTTACTATATATATATATATATATATATAGTCTCGGAAGTTTCTCAACCATTAAAACTATATAAAAAAAAAAAAAAACTTATAGTCTCAAGTCTTCCAGTGGAAAATCACTCATGTAAGTCAATTTATTTTTTACAGTTATTATATTAGTTAGTTTCTAACACTATTTTAAGGGATCATCAGTTGTTTACCATGAAAAACTGTTTCGGGAATTTAATTTATATATATATACATTAATTCCTGGCCATGTATGCCTCTGTTGTAGGAAAAAAAAAAAGAAATTAATTCCAATTAACTGTAACTCACCCTTCTTTTAATTAAATCTGTCCAGTTATCAGTTTTTATACTTTTTAAGAAGCATAGTTAATATATTGTTAAATAAATAGTTTTTTCTTTTTCAGTTGGTGAGTGATAATAGCGATCCTATCACCTTCATCAATCAAATACGAAATGTGAAAATACAGTAGAAATGCCACCGTTAATTTGAAGCGCGTACAATGCATTCATTAAAAAATTAGTCTCAACTGTTTTTTTTTCCTTCTTGCATATATTTCTTTTGTACATGTAAATTTTAAAATACATTTTATAATGTATACATGTGTGTGTGTAGGCACACATTGATTTAACTATTTATTAAAAACAACAGACATGTTATGTCAGTTTCTGAATTTTTGAGATGAGGATTGATAATTTGTATAATTTTGATTATTCAGACTACTGTTCTCATCTCGAGTGTTATTCTCACAAGTTTCAGCCGCTTCCAAAATTCATACTAATATTGTCCACAATATTGTCCACGGTGCAGTAGATGTAGTACTAAGTAAAATTCAGTTCTAAGTGATAGTCATCTGAAGGTTGAAGGTTCAATCCCCAATGCAGGCGATACAAAGAATTGTGAAGTACTGAAGACTTCTCCCAGTCATGGCTGATAGAACGAGAGCATGCTACCCCCGTGGATTAAATAAAGAGTTCCGTTCAAAATCCCGTCCAGATTCCCAAGTTCGACAGAAATATTCCCGGGTTCGAGAAGATACACCTGAAGAAGGCCGGAGGTTACAGCGGCCGAAACGTTGTGATAATAACACTCGAGATGAATAATCAAAATTATACATGTTATGTCAGTTTAATTTTTCATAAATAAGTGTAGAAATAGAATAAAGTCCATATTGACAGATTTGAGCATTTAACCTGTTTTTGTCATTTTTATGACAGAATGGTTACAGTCTAATGTTAATGCTTAAAGATTAGAGAAGTTGATACAGATTTGTTGGTTTTTTATTTACAATGAAACAATTTTATATTTATAAACTGTCGGATATTGCATCTGTTCTGATCTAACATTTATTATATATATTAATACATATAATCTTTACATTTTTTTCAGGTTTTGTGGTTGGTCAGGTTGGAATCCTGCTTGCTCTTTGCCAGTTCGTCATTGCTTACCTGATTCTTGGTTTTACAGTCTTGTCTCTCTGTGCAATTTCAACCAATGGGCTGGTTGAAGGAGGTGGAGTATATTGTATCCTTGCAGCAATTTTACAACCAATTAAACCACTTTAAACTCTTACATCTTTTCTGATTGGTCAAAATAATAATACATAGAAACCATTTTGTTGTTTTTCATCCATTATCATTACAAAGAATCATATTACTAAAAACTGAAGTAACTGTTGAGTACTTGCTTGCTTTCTGTATCAGGTGAAATAATCACTGTTGTTTATATCTAAATGAATAAATGCGAAAAAAAATTTTCATTTATCACTCCTATATCATCATCAAAACGGTTTACTGTTATTTAAATTAATAATACAACATAATCTTTTGAAATACTGTATGTATAGTACAGAGGAAAAGTCTGAAGAGTCGTTAGAATTACTAATTTGCATAACTATTTTTAAACAGTTTATAATAAATTAATATTTGGTTTTATTCATTTGGCATTTTATTGTCCTATTGTCCTGGTAGGAGATTTGAATGATCATGTTGGAAAGACTTCTGGTGATTTTGAGGATATGATGGAGGAAATGGATATGCTGATAGGAATGCAGGAGAAAGAATTCAAAAATGTAGTCTTGCAATGGACATGTTGATTGCAAATATGCTTTTTAGGAAAAAAGAAAGCCATCTCATTACTTATGAATCTGGTACAACAAAGACTCTGGTAGATTATTTGTTGCTTCCGAATAAGGACAGAAAGCTCTTGAGTGATGTGAAAGTAATACCTGGTGAAGAAATTGTGACACAGCACAAACCGGTTATTTGTAATTTCATGCTGAAGAAAGCTTATGAGATAAAAAGAAAGTTTATCCTCAGGATAAAGATGTAGAGGTTGAATGAAGGACATGTGAAACATTAGTTTTAAGACCAAGTGATGGAGTGTTTGGCTACCAGATCGAATGCAGAAAGTGTGGAAGAACAGTGGAAAAAGCTGAAGGATACACTGTTGGAGACAAAAGACCAGACTTGTGGGTGGACGAAAGTGTCCCCAAGGCATAGGGTGACATGGTGGTGGAATGAGTAAGTTGTAAAAGTGTATCAAAGATAGGTGGAACGAAGTTGTCAGTGGATAAAAGTTTTATTGAATTCTTGCGTTAGTAGATGTAGAACAGTTATGGTAGCAGAGTCAGTTAAATGGGAAAGGCCAGGGGGGGGGGTACTGGTACAGCTTTTGAACTGGACAAAATCAGACTAGTTAGGGTTAAAAAAAACAAAAACAGTTCGGTTGTTATCCGGTTCAAAAGGTGTACCAGTACCGTCCAAAGAAAACATGGGAAAAACTGATAAGAATGGACTTGAGAGAAAGAGGATTACATGGGAGGTCAACAAAGAACCGTCTCTAAGTTGACCTCTATGTGATTATTTACTTACAAAAAATCATTTAGCAATTACCGCAGCATCATCATCATTATCATCTTTGGTTTAATGTCTGTTTTACATGCTTTTAGTAATTGAATTCCAAACAAACCTATCTCTGACTAGGTCTTTATTTATCCCTCTTCCTCTCAAGTAACAGATATATATATAGGCAGCAAATAAGGCTCATGATGTGCTGTTTCTCATCTACCGCTCTTTGGCCACAATAACAGCAGACATCTTCTTCCTGCTGTACGTGTCTCTGGTACGACCGACCCTGGAATATGGTGTCCAGGCTTCGTTTCCTTATCTCGATCAAGATATCCAGCACCGAGAGCAAGTTAAGAGGCTGGTGACACAGCTGGTCCACGGGCTCTACACAGTCCTATAGACAACAACTGGAGGCCCTCCACCTGTACTCACTGGAGCGTAAACGGCTGTGTGACGACCTCATTCTTGTCTTTAACATCATGTACGACAATTACAATGTGCCATGTGACCTTTTCTTAACACTGGCTCTGCAGAAACGGCTTCGTGGAAACTCAGAGAAGCTGAGAGGATTTAGGCTGAATCGTCGGAAGGTTTATTTTCCTGTTCGAGTTACTGGGATGTGGAACAAGCTGCCAGAAACTGTGGTCAGCCTGTAGACATCCAAACAGTTAAAGGTGACGCTGAATGATTTTGCCTGTACATAACCTCCTTTCCCATTTCAAAACTCATTTTTACATGGTTCTAGCCCTGTGCTAATCTTTTGCCCATATATTGAATTGAATATACATATATAATATGAGATGTATCTTAATATATATAGATATAGATTTATATATATATATATATATATATAGAGAGAGAGATTTATAGATATGATAGATTTATATATATATATATATAGATTTATAGATATGATAGATGTATATATATATATATATATATAGATTTATAGATATGATAGATGTATATATATATATATATATAGATTTATAGATATAATAGATTTATATATATATATATAGAGATTTATAGATATGATAGATTTATATATATATATATATATATAGAGAGAGAGAGAGAGAGAGATTTATAGATATGATAGATTTATATATATATATATAGAGAGATTTATAGATATGATAGATTTATATATATATATATATATATATATATATAGATTTATAGATATGATAGATTTATATATATATATATATATATATATATATAGAGAGAGAGATTTATAGATATGATAGATTTATATATATATATACAGGGTGTTTCAAAAGTCTTGGGAACATTACAAGTTATTAAAAATTAAAATGTTCCCAAGACTTTTGAAACACCCTGTATATATAAATGATAGATTTATATATATATATATATATAGAGAGAGAGATATAGATAGATTTATATATATATATATATATATATGATAGATTTATATATATGATAGATTTATATATATATATATATATATATGATAGATTTATATATATGATAGATTTATATATATATATATATATATATATGATAGATTTATATAGATAGATTTATAGATATATATAGAGATATAGATTTATAGATATAGATAGATTTATAGATATATATTTAGTCTGAAATGAAAGTCAGGCTTAGGAGCTTATTAAGGTAAGGTGCTTCCTCAAGAAGAGAGCCATTCATTTAAACGGGGGCAAAACGAGGATCCAGGCGTTGGTGATGGAATGAGAGAAGCTTGGTTTTAGAAATGTTGAAAGTAACAAGCCACTATGAGTTAATTTGTATTGCTTTGTGCTATTTGGCTATTTTATTCATATCTATGGATATTATTGGTCATATAACTGTTGTGTTATGAAATACAGAATGGTGTATATTTTAAAGTAAAACAGCTTAAATACTTGTAATTTATAATCTTCAGTATGTCCATCTTAAAACCCGTAAGACGGGCATGTACAATTATTTTCTTTAACATTCGTATATATGATTAGTCGAGCACTTGGTCCGGAATTTGGAGGCAGCATCGGTGTCTTATTCTTCTTCGCCAACGTCTTTTGCTGTGCGCTTTATATTAGTGGTGTCGTTGAAGGATTGCTTGAAAATTTCGGACCAGGAGGTAAGTTGGCTTTTTCTTCTTTTTTTTAAACCAAGTATACAGAAAATAGGTACAATAAAAGTTAGTCAACTCTGAATATAATATTAAAGGTTATAACACATTGAAAAGAATCCTCATTGTGACTCAAACTGAGGGCCTAACATAAACACTGAAAGTCTGAGTCTTTTTAACTAATTAATCCCTGTTGTGAATCCAATGTAGACCTACTAAGACACAAAACTCAAATTCCACTTTAGATGAAACCCAAGTCTACCCTTATTTACAGTCTGTCAGTCTACCTTGTTTACAGTCTGTCAGTCTCCCCTTGTTTACAGTCTGTCAGTCTCCCCTTGTTTACAGTCTGTCAGTCTACCCTTTTTTACAGTCTGTCAGTCTACCCTTGTTTACAGTCTGTCAGTCTATCCTTTTTTACAGTCTGTCAGTCTATCCTTTTTTACAGTCTGTCAGTCTCCCCTTGTTTACAGTCTGTCAGTCTCCCCTTGTTTACAGTCTGTCAGTCTACCCTTGTTTACAGTCTGTCAGTCTCCCCTTGTTTACAGTCTGTCAGTCTACCCTTGTTTACAGACTGTCAGTCTATCCTTTTTTACAGTCTGTCAGTCTACCCTTGTTTACAGTCTGTCAGTCTACCCTTGTTTACAGTCTGTCAGTCTACCCTTGTTTACAGTCTGTCAGTCTACCCTTGTTTACAGTCTGTTAGTCTACCCTTGTTTACAGTCTGTCAGTCTACCCTTGTTTACAGTCTGTCAGTCTACCCTTTTTTACAGTCTGTCAGTCTATCCTTTTTTACAGTCTGTCAGTCTACCCTTGTTTACAGTCTGTCAGTCTACCCTTTTTTACAGTCTGTCAGTCTACCCTTTTTTACAGTCTGTCAGTCTACCCTTGTTTACAGTCTGTCAGTCTACCCTTGTTTACAGTCTGTCAGTCTACCCTTGTTTACAGTCTGTCAGTCTACCCTTGTTTACAGTCTGTCAGTCTACCCTTGTTTACAGTCTGTCAGTCTACCCTTGTTTACAGTCTGTCAGTCTACCCTTGTTTACAGTCTGTCAGTCTACCCTTTCTTTCAGTCTGTCAGTCTACCCTTTCTTTCAGTCTGTCAGTCTAGCTGCTACCCTTTATTTCGATATGCCTTTCTAGCTACAACCTCTTTGTCTTTCTAGCTGTAACCTTTCTGTCAATCAATCTTTGGGGTCTTTTCATCAAATTTAAGGTTATTCTCTGACAAAAATCTTTACATACTCTTTTTGTAAAGATTTGCTATCTCCATATCTCTCCTCCCTCTCATCATGCAGTTCTGAAAGAAAGTTCCCTCTTTCTTCTGCAATACCTTCCCTCAGCCACTCTTTGAGTTGAGAATACAAGTATATTTTAATAAGCTGAAATGGAGTCAAGTATTTTTGTAAATGAATTCCACTGACTCTTTGAAATAGTGTAAACAATTTGCTAATCTTGAATGACCTAGAATCGCCCTGAGATGTGGGGGTGGTGCTTTTGAAGGATGTGGGAGTAGGGAGTCGGTTAAAACTCAAATTTACAAAAACAATCCAAGCAAAAATTACATCTGCTGCCAAAAATTGTATTACAAGGAATGTTTTCTATGAAAATAAATCTTAAAATTAACAGATTAAAAAAAATTAAAATAATGAAAATATAAAAAAAATAATGGCAAAGATTTTAAAATAAAAATAAGATGCACAATTAAAAGAATAAAGTTAAAAATATAAATAAAATTCCTTTGAAGAGGTTGACAACACACAGATTTGAAACGGGCAAAAATAATGATTTAAAGATTAAAAAACATAATTACAAAGATTTACAAATCAAAATAAATAAATAGAGATTAGAAACAGAACATTCATCCAGCAGTACTGCTAATCTTTGTGTGTGGTCAATCTCTTCAAGGAAGCTTTTAGTTTTAATTTTTTTAAATGCATTCTTTTGTAGCAATATGTGTATGCATGTGTTATGAAGGGTTTGCGCTACAGGTATTCTAATATTAAAAATGTGACATTTCTGTCCAGCATTTGTTAATGGAATGGGTACTAAGGCTACTGCAAGGAAAGTGAGCTCCTGCTACCATGCTAGAAAATTTCTCATACCTGCCAGTATCTTATATCTCTACATAGCCACCATTTGCATGGATTATTGTTGTTACAGCTCTGCTAGTGCACCAATTACTAGTCTCTCCTTCTTAGACAGGGTCAAAAGAAGAGTCTCTAATCTAATTGGTCGCTCACTGTCTACCAAGCTCCAGCCCCTGTCCCATCACCGCAATTTTGCATCCCTGTGATTGTTTTATAAGTACTTCAATGGAATGTGCTTTGATGAACTTGCTGCTCTGGTGCACCTCGACGTAAATACCACCGACCAACCAGACAATCAGCAAAATCCCACCACTTCACTGTTGAGGTCCCCAGATGTTGGAAGGCTTTCAACTTTAATAGCTTCTGTTCTAGATCTGCTAGCCTTTGGAATTCCCTCCCTGTTTCTCTGACTGTACCAACATGCAGAAATTTAAATGTAATGTGAACAAACAGCTCGCTATACAACTCCGCACTTAGGATGCCCCTATGGTTTTACAGTAGCCCCTTACATCTCAGTGGCGATGTGCTTTGTTTGCGGTGAATTAAATTAAAAACAATGTGACATTTTTGTCTGTCATTGTTGATGGAACAGGTACTCTTATATTAAAAATTTAAATTTTGTTTTTATTTCAGGTTCATTTGTGAGCAATTCGACATTTTATCTTCCATATGTTGATGGCAATAATTGGTACCACTACATGTACGCTTCCCTGTGCCTCTTCATCTGCCTCGTCATCTGTCTAATCGGTGGTGCCATGTTTGCCAGGACATCTGCCTTTGTCTTGCTTGTGAGTAAACCACACATTCTCTTCTACACAGCTCCGTATATTTACCTACCTATCAACACATGTATTTATCTGTAGCAATATTTGGTTGTGAGTGTGTGGAAAACGGAATTTTCCACGTAATGTTAGATTAAGTAAGAAAAAGGAATTTTTTATGAGCGGTTAAGTTGACGTGTACAGGAAGTTACGTCATGGCAGGAAGTCGACGTGGCAAAGAAGCCAGATAGATCCTTTGTCTTGTGTGTTAAATGTCAAAATAAACAGGTATTTTTCAGGCTTTTCAACCAACTCAACAAGGGATGGTTGAGAAGATACAATGGTCAGCCTGCAGACGTCCAAACAGTTCAACGTGGCGCTAGATGCATCATGGCTACTTATCTTTGGATAATTATCCCTCACTTGAGCAGTGGAGGATGGGAGGGGACGTGATTCTGGCGTAAAAATCTAGCTTTCAGTGAGTTTTTCACTCCAGGGCCAAGTTGTGATCTCCATGGGATCCAGCAAAAGATGTACCATAGGTGCTTTTGTCTCAGTAGAAGAAATGCAGCATTTTCTGTTAGTGTTTCTGCTCTGTAGAACAGCCTACCAGAGGAGGTATTGACAATGCCTACCATATCCAGGTTTAATGTCACCCTGTTCAAACATTCAGATGTACACATCTATACAGATGTACACATCTTCGAACTGTCTTTTTACATGGCTTGTTGCACTTTGCTATTTTTTGCCAATAAATTTGATTTGATCTAGATGAATTTGTAAAAACCTAAATAAATCAAAAAGAAAATAGTATGTTGCCCAGAGAAAAAAATGATGTTGTTGTTTTTTAATTATTACAGTTACAAGGAAAAGGGCTAACATCTCTATGATGATTGCTAATGCAACTAGTCACAGCTCGTTTAGCTGACTCCCTACAACATGCTAATGAGACTGCAGGTGTTTCTGTCGACAAGACGACTAGAATGTTGTTGAGTCAGAAGAATTCTCCAATCTAACTTTACAAACCGTAAGATTCTATATCTTGTACATTTTTATCTAGCATTCGGGCTAGGATCAAAATGTAGTATCTACTCTTTCTCAGGAGGCTATTCTCCCAGGTATTACCTCCTACTTTCAGATATGGCAAACAGTCTATTAGCATTCGTCTCCTCTTTCAGAGTGGAATGTGTGCTAATTGGCTATTTTTGCAGCTCTTTTTCAGGGAACGAGATTCCCATTATAAACTGATGCAGTGTCTAACCTTGCTTTAGTGACCTTGTGTCTCACTTTGCCCTTGGCAAGTATATGGGGACACAATTATATAGATTCCAAAATTTTTATGAATTTGGATTGTTGTAAAAGTTCTTAATGGAAGCTAAACCCCACAAAATTAAAATGTTTCAAAGCCCATAACTTCAGTTGTGTAATCTATTTTCACACACTTTTTCTTCATCATCATCATCTCTGGTTAAGGTCTTTATTTATTCCTATTTTTTTTTACATCTATTCTATCACTTCCTCACAAGTTTTCCTTGACCTTCCCCATATCATATGGCTCTGCTACCTCAAATGTTCTACATTTACTAACCCAAGAATTCTCATTAATTCTTCCAACATGACCATACCAATAAAGTCTCTTGTTCTGAACACATATTGACTTATACTGTCTAGATTTAATCTTCATCTGAAGTCATCAGATCTAAGCCTGTCTTTAACACTCACATTATACATCAATCATATCATTCTCAAATCATTTCTCTCCATGCAACACATATCCTCAACCCTCACTGGCAAAGTTTCACTTCTGTGTATCATAATACTTCATACACATGCCTGATATCTCTTCCCTTGGTCGACAATGATAACACTCTGCTGGTTAGAAATTACAGAAATTCCCTGGAGTTACTTCATCCACTCATAACTCTTGCTATCACATCAGCCCCAGCTCTTTCCTATGCTCCAATGCTATCACCTGTATAAAAAAACTTCAATCTCAATAGTCTTCCCATCTAAATATACTTTCTCCACATCTGAGTTCTCATCCGTCTATATTTTCTTAGACTTCTTGCACATATCCTGGTTATCATCTCTCAGCCTACCTGTAATTCCACTGTACTGTTTGTGTATTCAATGTTTGCAAGTACCACAAAAAGTTGAGTTGCTCGCAACTCCTTTTCCACAAACTGAACTGGGGAACTTTCCTCTTTCTGGGGACTTTCCAACACTACAATCACTGGTCATCACTTTAGTCTTGGTAACATTCACTCTCGGACCTTCACTTTCCATAGCATTCCTCCAGTCTTTAACTTAACAAGTAGGCCTTCCATTGTTTCACAGACAAGTACTAAATCATCAGCATACGGCATCTCTTCTGGACAACCCTTACAAAACTCTCTGGGCAATGCTTCTAAGACACAAATGAAAAGCAACCGACTCAATACAGAACTCTGATGTACTCTTACTTTAAAATTAAAGCTGTCACTAAATGTGCTGTTAATTCTAACACGACTTTGAGCATTTCTGTACATTGCATGAACAACCTTCACCAACCACTTACTAGTCCCTAATTTACACAAAGCCCACCAGACAACATCTCTTGGCACTCTGTCAAAAGGAAAATCCACAAAGGCAAAATGCAGGTTCTTATTCTTACTAAGATACTTCTATTGTATTTGTCTCAAGATAAATATAGCATCAGTATATACTTTCTCCACATCTGAGTTCGTATCCATCTCTGTTATTTTACACTTCTAATCATAGCAATAATTTTTGCTTGGTTTGGATCATTTTGGGGAGTTGGATAATTTGCACTCAAGTTTCAAAAGTGTCCTCTTATTATGAACCTGTCTCAAGATCCTAAATGTGGTATAAATGTCGGACCTCCTCTAAATTCTTGCAAATTTTTCTAAAATATTTCGATTAACATTTTCTTTCTTTTTTCTCTCTTCTTTTCCAGATTGTCTTTTTTTGCACATTAACCGTATGGGTCAGCTTCTTTGTCAAAAATAAAGTCATACCAGTTGCAATACCACATCGGAACTCGTTAGTGTATAAGTTTCCGAATGCATCGACGGTATACGGCAATTACACAGGATTATCTTCGACAACATTTATGGACAATTTATATCGTAAGTGATTTTTTTTTCATTTTATTCAAAGAAGAAAACGTTTGCACTTATGTTTACAAAGAACGTTTGGTTCAATTGCACTGTAGAAATTGAAATATCTCTTCCATTTTGTTTGATGTTCACCTAAATTCTTCTATTCATTTAACATCGCTTTCTACCCTTGTTCAGAAGTCAGACATGTTCTTATATTATGCCAGCTCACTCTCCAGTTTACACAGTTCAGCAGGTCAACTGTCTCGAAATTCCACTCTGTGTGGTCTTGTCTAATCACTAGCTTCCAAGTTTTCCTTGGCCAGCCAACCTTCCTGCGATTTAAGACATCCATGCTTCTGCAACAGTTATCTAGAAGAATGGACTCTCCACATGACAATACCAGTGTAAACGATTCATCTTTAGGATAATCTCTATGCTGGGCAAGTACAGTGCTTTCAGCAAATCCTCTGACATGATGCGTTGGGTTTGGTCAAATTTCACATTGCAGATTAATCTAATCATGGATCTGTTATTGCATTGCAATTGGACGAGAGAGGGCCCAGTATTTATGGCTATATAACATGACGCACTTGACACAGCTGCCATACAACTTACCCGCATGTAGAGAGGGATAGCTTGTATCAATAGTAGTCCCTACTACAACGACAACGACAACAACAACATCAGCAGAGGCCATTATTAACGATGTTTAAAATATTTCCTTGACTTAAAGCTTGACGTTAATCGGCGCAAACATGTCATTTTGATTGATATTTGCCCAATCAGAAACAATCTCTTCTGCTAACAGAGCTCTGGTTCCCAAGGGTTATTTAAAGGAGTGCACTGGCATTGTTCCCTCTCTTTAGCCAGGAGAAGGCACAACTGTGTAACCAACCCACATCACTCGGTTCAACCACCAAACCCCTCCCTTAGCATGCAAACCAACTTGCCTTTAGCCACAGGCTATCGGCGTCGACAAGAAGGCTTCACTATCTAAAATTTCGACCTGCTGCATGTGGACTTATTTCTAATACGATTTTAACACACAGACTTACTTAGAAACAAAATATGAACTCTGCCAGCCTTGAAACTAACTTCTATCTACCTACATATGTACGGACTTACAAATAGCATTCTTCTATTATGGACTTTCAAACCTTTTTCATCGTCCAGACTCATGGACTTCTATTAATAACACCTTGTCTATTATTACATGTTTAACAAAGATGATCAAATAAAGTTCATATAAGATGTTAGAATGAGATTTTGTCATAATTCTACAAGCTCAGAATGCTATCAGAGGTAACAGCTCACAAAATTTTGCCTATGCTGCCTTCACTCTTGTGGCTGTACTAAGTTCAAATCCACCATCCGCACTCAGCAGGTGATGGATGTGAACTCAATGCTCAGAAATGTTGGATAAAATCAATTCTTTGTAGGAAATGGTACTTTTTGTCATAGAATAAAATTAAAATTGAACTTTTCTGCCTAATTTTTACTTTTGACCATTTTTCTTTTGATCATTTATTATTCCTAAATTATCGACTCGCATTCTTTTACTCCTTCATTTTTTGCTTATAAATGTGGTAATTAGATTAACGCTTTTATTTTGTACAAAAAGAATGTTCAATGTTTATTTTTGTATCAAAAAGTTGTTTTATTTTGTGTGTGTAATAACATTTTTAAAAAAGTAATATGTCCACCAGCAATTAAATCATTTAATTAAAGCAGGACAGAATACTATACAATGGCAACAATCACTTGCATCAGAGCAAAAAAGGAAGATATTAAAATGGGCCCTATAGTACATTTTAACTAAACGAAATAGGAGAGATATTTAAATGGGCCCTATATTACAATTGAACTAAATGAAATAGGAGATATATTAAAATGATCTCTATAGTACAATTGAACTCAGTGAATAGGGGAGATATACGAATAAGCTCTATAGTACAATTGAACTGATCAAAATAGAAGAGCTATTCAAATAGACTCTCTAGTACAATTGAACTGATCAAAATAGAATGGCTAGTCATAAGACTCTCTAGTACAATTGAACTGATCAAAATAGAGATATTCAAATTGACTCTCTAGTACAATTGAACTGATCAAAATAGGAGAGATATTCAAATAGACTCTCTAGTACAATTGAACTGATCAAAATAGGAGAGCTATTCAAATAGACTCTCTAGTACAATTGAACTGATCAAAATAGGAGAGCTATTCAAATAGACTCTATAGTACAATTGAACTGATCAAAATAGGAGCTATTTAAATGGACTCTCTAGTACAATTGAACTGATCAAAATAGGAGAGCTATTCAAATAGACTCTCTAGTACAATTGAACTGATCAAAATAGGAGAGCTATTCAAATAGACTCTCTAGTACAATTGAACTGATCAAAATAGAATGGCTAGTCATAAGACTCTCTAGTACAATTGAACTGATCAAAATAGAATGGCTAGTCATAAGACTCTCTAGTACAATTGAACTGATCAAAATAGGAGAGCTATTCAAATAGACTCTATAGTACAATTGAACTGATCAAAATAGGAGAGCTATTCAAATAGACTTTATAGTAAAATTGGGCTGATAAAAATAGGAGAGATATTCAAATGGACTCTATAGTACAATTGAACTGATAAAAATAGGAGAGATATTTAAATGAATAATTTATGGGAGAGGAGGAGTGTCCTTTAAATAATGCCAAAGAAATCATGACTTATATTAACCCTTTACTTAGTAATACTTTCATGTTCAATCCTGTAATGATGCAAATTATCTATCAAAAAATATATTTTTATTCTTATCTCTTTTGGGTAGGATTTTCATATTTATTTTTGAAATTGTTTGATTCCGACTCTGTAAATAGATATTTGATTAAATACGTTAAGAAAATTAGAAGAAAATTGTGTTTTTGCAAAAAGAGTTAAACATACTGTGTCAACAAGGGTTGATGGATATTCAGAACTAGCAACATAAGAAGAGGTTTTTTTTCTTCAAAGTTGTGGAGTAAATCTGCCATTAACAGCATTAAAATGATGAGCACATGTCTACATTTCACAGTGAAATGTTTAATTGGCTGAGTCAAAACAAATAACCATTAACTATTTTTTTGTCATTTGTTTGTGATGAATTGAAGTAATTTTGCTGTGAAAATTTATTTCAATTTAATGTGTTGCTTCAGAAGCTTAACTTGTGATTATTGTAACGAGTTTTCCACTCCTTTATAGTTCCACCAAAATACATTTTTCTGTTATTAGTGTTATCTTTTACTGTAGCTTTATGGACTATGTTCTTGTAGAGCACTTACCACTTAAGGGGCAATTATTTTTGTATTTGCAGTTACTATCTATGCTATTTGTGTTATTACTTTCTTGTAATATTTTAATCTTGTGTGATCAAACATGTTCTATATATCACTATTTAGCACAATGTAAATAAATAAATATATATGACGGTTTAAAAAACAAATTAATAAAACAAATATTTGTTTTGATAATTTTGTTCTTATTTTAAAAAAGAAAGTTTTTGATTAATTTTCTTGTGTGAAAACCATTTGTTTTGAGTTTACATTGTGCTTTATTCATAAACACAGAGTTAAAATGTAGAAGTGTATCTTGCTGAATGGTATCAATATCAGAAGTTAAACTGATGCAGAGAGATAACAAAGTTAGACACAAGGCCACTGCATGCACAAGTGTTCACCATCTTGCTGTGTACATGTGACATATTAACTCTCATAGCAGAGCTACAAATAAGCATACAGACATTGGAGATGAGATAGTCTTGTATTTGTAAGTATTGGAGATTAGATGTATTGGGTATTTCATACTTTGATCATATCACAACCAATTCTATTTGTTGCAGCATCCAACAAAACATTAGTCATCAAAAACGAATCGTAAATACATAAATGTGAGTTTTCAAAATAAAAAAAAAGTTCCGTTTTTCCTGAGAATGTATTGAGAATGTATTACATGACATTGATGAATAATTAATTGCACGATTAACGTTGTCTTTTGTTATATTTTTGCAGCTGACTATGTAGTCGATTACAGTACGTTAAAGAAGATGACATTTGCGACTGTCTTCTCCATCCTATTCAGCAGTGTGACGGGGATTATGAATGGGTCGAACATGTCTGGTAAAGAACTGTTTTTAATTTGAGATAAAAATTCCCATTTACTTCACATTTTTTTTGTATAAATCTTAAGAATAGCCACATTTTTTTATGTGTATAAATTTTTACCAATTTTCCTAACTGATTGAAATAGTTTAGAGTTTCTCACTAACATAATAAATTTTATTTATTACTGTTAAGTCGGATTGTACCCCCCCCCCCCCCCGACCCCCCTCCCCCCCCCCCCCCGACCCCCAATGTTTTACTCAAAGAAACCTGGTGCCAACTAGACAACTGGACGCCTTTGTTAGCAAAAATAGTATTTCCTTCGAAACTTCTGGAGAGTACAATTTCACTCAGTAGATTGATCTGGTCAAGGTCTTTATTAAGAAATCCGTCCCTCTTCTGTTTTGATCTCTATTCAGCATTATTCCCTTTCTTTCTTACATTGCATTCATTTTGGGATTCTAATCACGTGATACTCCTCTCTCTTTGAGAGGAAAACATAATATTTTTAATTCAATTTAGACCATAGCATTCTCAGAAGCATGACTATCCAGAATCCCAAACTGGTAAATGCAAATATTCACATTATTTCCTTTTTTTCCTCTCCATTTTTAAGGCACATTTTCAGCATATTTCATTTCTGCTTTCACTTTGACCAAATTTTTATTTATTACTGTCTAATACCATTGTCCCATATTTTGAAAATACATTGTAGGCATATATATATTCTTTCATGCAAACAGGACAATTAAACTTCGGACATTTTGCCAAGTTAATGCATAATACTGTTTCAACCTGTTGGTAAAATATTATATATATATATATTTTTCTTAATGTAATTATCCACGAACATGTGTTTCGTCGTTATACAACTTATCAGCGTGACTTGAAACCAAGTTCCCAGAATCTGGAGCCTTAAGCTCTACCACTAAGCCAATCTCTGCTACGAGGAATAAAACACGATATATCATAAAATGAAATACCGTGGAGACAAGGTGTAAGAATAATACCAAAGGGAAAACGAATTAAACACAGGAAGAAATCATCAAAAACGAAAGATTTACCCGTTTCGTTCGGATCAACGAACGTCTTCAGAACAAAACCGGTAAATCTCTTGTTTTTGCTGATTTCTTTTTGTGTTTAATTTGTTTTCCCTTTTTGTCTTTTTCTTATATATACCATTTCACATTTATAAAACATCGAACCTTTGTAAATTCGATGCATTTCACAGATTAATGATTAAGAACTCTAGTAATTATATTTGGGAATGTCAGGTGATGTAAGCAGCTTACAGCTAAATCACATTGATACATCGGTTCCCATCAAATCACCAAAGGTAACCAGCGTTGAGCCTAGTCACTTCTTAGATGGGTGACCATTTGAGAATACCAGATGCTGTAAGCAATCAGTCTACCCAGGTATATTAATTGATAAGACTCATGTTGAGAAGTATAGCTGGTGACAGACTAGCGTCCTGTCATGGAGATAGTTCAGGTCATCTGTTTTACCTAGTGCTATAAGCACAGGACAAGACTTTCAGGCTAAGAAATGGAATACTACTATTACTATTAATGCATTAAATAAAACGTTCAGTTCAAAATTCCAAAACAGTTACCAATTACGACCAAAGAACATGAAGAAGGCTAGAGAGTATGACAGCTGAAACATTGTGAAAGATACAGCCAGGGTGAGGATAACTGTTTGAAATGTAAATAATGAGGAAATATTGCTGCGTTCTCAACTTTATGTCATACACACAGCAACCCAGTTGCCAAAATCATTTACAGAAAAACTAAAGTTCAAAATAGTGATTCATACTTTTGTTGCTGGATGTTCTCCTTGTACAAACTTCTGTGTGATCCTCCCAAACTGAGGGCTTGCTGTCCTGCAATGAAAACTTCTTATTTATACTTTTTAAAGGACTAACTCTACTCAAAACTAGTGGAAGACAACCAACATTTATTCAACTTGATCTTTGTTTCAAATCACTAACTAGTGTGATGGGTAGAGAGAGAGATTGAAATCACTAATTAATTATTCTTGTCAGACAAACAAACTGACTTTTCTATCACCAATCTCTCATTTTGAGCCATGTGACGTCATATCTGTTTCTAGTACATTCCCACGGACTAAGCAGTTTTCAACTCGGGGATCATTAAGTTGACCTCTGCTAACCTCTCAGCGACTCCCATTTCCCATTATTCTCAACTAACTAAATTATATAATAGGAGATCTTTCCGAACGATATCTATCAATATTATTTTTGTTCCATGAATAGTGTTATGATGAACTTTCAAAATTATCTCCCTTTAATGGAACTCTTAAAAACTTTGATAACTCAAAGATGGCTGCCTTACATTCTACAGTAGCAATTAAGAAACTAACACTGTAATCTTATATATAAAGTCAAAAGGGCGCTCATGTAGAGTAAGACACTGATGCAAGGGAAATAACTCTCCTTGACTAAAAGATTTATCTTTTTTTTTTCAGAAGAGAATTTGGGACGTTAAAACCAACACAACTTAGAGGAATTGTACTTTTTATTGAAATGTTGAAAATGCGATGATAGTTGCAAAGGAATTGGAATTTTTATTAAAGTAAACTGTGATGACTTGTTTTTAATGTAACATAAAATAAACTTTGTTGCATTAAAAAAAATGTCGTCGCAGTTTTCTTTAATAAAAATTCCAATTCCTCTGCAACTATCATCGCATTTTTAACATTTTAATAAAAAGTACAATTCCCTAAGTTGTGTTTGTTTTAGCATCCAAAATTATTTTCTGAAAAAAAAAAAATCTCTTAGTTAACAAGAGTTATTTCCCTTGCATCAGTGCCTTACTCTACATGAGCGCCCCTACCAGGGAATGCCAACGGGGCTGCCCAACCAATTTTTAAACCCCACTTTCCCGACCCGACCTTGGGTCACATCTTACTTGTGGGAGTAGGATAAACCTGGCCTTGTGCCTAACCTCCTGGGGAGGAGTAAATCAATACTCTACATGAGCGCCAAGTAAAATCAGTCCCTCCCCTCCCCCTCTACATAGATGCTCAACAGCTTTGGTAACAAAAGTCACATATATAAATCATTTCAGTCAGCGGTTTCCGTCATATATTAGTCTATGTGGTTAGAAAGCGAAATTTTAGTTTGGCTCACTTTCTTCGATCTTCTTTTTTGCGTTTCTTTGAAGCATGTGGTCATACGACAGTTTCCTACTTTTTTACGCAATCCTTTGCATTATTGTACTTGGCAAGATCTTTTAAGCTTCACCGGTTGGGCAGTAGGAGGTGGACAAGGCAGTGATGCACTGTATGGTTCTCCCCTCCACATTCACAGATGGTTGGCTCAGTTTTGTAGCCCCATCTACTCATAGCAACTTTTGATCGTCCCATTCCTGTTCTCAGGCAGTTGAGCCAGGGTGCCTCTAAACCGGGAGGGAAGGCCTCATAAGGGGGATTCCCATGTCAGTATGAGGGGCGGCCATTCTGTAGCCGTCTGGTCCACAGCTGTAGTCTGGTCTATTCCTGAGATGTTGTTAGGGGGTTGAGGAAGCTTCTCCGTGACTTCAGTCGTTGGACGATTTGTTCACGTCTATGCCAGTGAGAAGATGCAGGTTTTTCAGGTTGGTCGGCTTCAGGCAAGCAGTGATAAAGCAGCAGGTGTTGTTTAATGCTGAGTTTAGTTTGTTGGCATGTGTTGATCTCTTCCAAACAGGAACAGCTTACTCCGCAGAGGAATAGGGTTAAAGCAGTAAATCCTAGTGTGTGTGCTGTGGCTCCCTACTTGGAGTTGATCAGTTTCAGTAGGATGTTGTTCTGGGAGCTGACTTTCATTTTTGTCTTCTTTACATGTTCTTTACATGTTCCCTGAATGAGAGGGTGTGGTCCAGGGTTACACCAAGGTAGACAGGGTTGGTGCGATTCTCAAGTTGTATTCCAGACCACATGATCTTTCAGGGTCGGTTGGTCTCCTGATTCCTGAGATGAAACGAGCAGACTTTAGTTTTTGGAAGGTTTGCATGCAGATAGTTATGCTCGTAGTAGAGTAGTAGCTTATCTAAGGCTGAGTTGAGGTTTATTTCTACCGATTCAAATGTTTTCTCTTGGGATGTTACGCAGTGTTCTCGTTCATTGGTTGGTCATTAGTGTAGTGTTTCTTTGATTTTTAGTGTAGTGTTTCTTTGATTTTAATAGATCAGTTTGAATAGATTTGGGCATAAATACAAAAGTCAGAGTTTTCACTCTCACATTCAGAACTACTACCACTGTCATCCACATAGCCCAAGAAGATTTTCTTTTGTCTAAAAAAGCTGTTGCTCTGTGATAATTCTTGTTGTTAATTCATCACACTTTATTACAGTGCTAGTATCTTGGCCTTTTGGCTAAGATCAAAGTGTAGTATCTGTTCCGATGGATACTGCACCCCGTAGACTAATATTGTCTTGGCCTTCGGGGCTTGATTTACGCCGGTCTATGGGTCTGTCCTGTGCAGTTCTAAGAGGTCCACCCTCCCAGGCTTCGCCTCCCCTCTTTGGGGAGGAGTAAGTTTATTGCTTACTGCTTGAGGCGCCCCTACCGGGGAATGCCGACGGGGCTGCCCAGGCAATTTTTAAACCCCACTTTCCCGACCCGATCTTGGGTCACATCTTACTTGTGGGAGTAAGATAAAAACTGGCCTTGTGCCTAACTCCTGGAGAGGAGTAAATCAATACTGTAGCATACAAGGCAGCCATCTTTGAGTTTTTTTAAGAGTTCCGTTAAACTTTCAAGATTATCTCCCTTGATCATAACACTATTCATCGAAAAAAAGTAATATTTTCTCATTATTTACATTTCAAACTGTTGTCCTCATCAAAGTTTTAGCCATCATACTCTCCTTTCTTCTTTACGTGCCTTTCGTCGTAATTAGTTAACATCTGGGAATTTTGAACTGAACCTTTCATTTAATGTAGTAATAGTAATAATATTCCTTTTCTCAGCCTAAAAGGCCTTAATTTCCGGTACTTATAGTACTAAGCAGAACAGATGGCTCCCAACTATCTACATCACAGAACGCTAGTCTCTCACTGGTTTTTATTGTCACTGTAGCATGCAAGGCAACTATCTTTTAGTTATCTTAGTTTTTTTAAGAGTTTCTGTTAAAGGGAGGTAATCCTGAAAGGTTATCATAACATTCATCCTAGCAGAATAAATTTACCATCAATATTGTTTCGGTGTATGGTTTATTTTCTGTGAATTACAAAGTAGTAGGCCTTCTAAGCTTGGTGCATAGCAGTTTCCTCATAAGCAGAGTAATTTTACATTTATTTCTTAATTTTTAATGTATATGCATTTTTTAAAAAAGTTTTTCTGTATACATTACAATTTCAAACGTAAGCGCGACCGACCGACAGATATTGACTTTCATAGAGATGTCTGGATGTATCTAAAAATGCTATTTCAAACAAGGGTGACAGATCAACCAAATGCTATCTAAGCGTGACAAACAAACTGACGGACAGTCTTTTGTAGAGATGCTTACTTACTTGTAGTGGCTATCTCCCTGGTCGGGTTGAGCCAGCTTCCTCCCGACCAAGTACAGCATTTCTGACTATCGCATTCCACTTTTATCGATCCCGAGCTCGGTCACACAATATGGCTAGCCAATCCTGATTCCAGTCGAAGGGCGCCTTTGAATATTGCCATTCAAGACTTCAGCTCTCCCTCTGGATGCCGAACTGCATGCCTGAGCCATCTTAGATGGCATTGGAGAAGGATGGACGACAAAGATTGGAAATTCTGTTATCGACAGAGATCTTGAGGTGGTACTCAGTCTTAAAGAGATGCTAGAGGGCATATAAAACCTTGTTTCACAAGATTATATCATAATAACTTTAAAATTGGAAAAAATGTCTTTTCTTTCTATGATCAAGTACTTACTGTAAAATTATTGCAATTTGGAAATTTGTAGAATTTGACAGCAGCTCACAAAAGGAGATACAACTTTTAATTTTAATTATTTTTCCTACAGGTGAGCTAAAGGATCCAAGTCGTTCTATTCCGTATGGGACGTTAGGTGCTATGACCTTCACCTTCACGACCTACCTCGTTCTCTCCTTAATGATTGGATCTTCGTGTGAAAGGTAAAAATCATTTTGATTTCATTTTTGGTTTCAATTGCTCGATGGATTTTTAAGATTAATCATAGAATTTTTTAAATTTCATTTATGTGTTTAAATTAGAAACATTATCATAATCTCTCTCTCTCTATTTATTTATCTATCTATATATATATATATATATATACTTTGAAAAGTCACACAATTTGAAGTGCTGGGTGGGTGGCAATAATAACGAAGATATTTTTTTTATAAAATATTTAAAAAACCTTGCACAACGCAGATTATTTGTTTTTAAAAATAAATTATTTATTCATCTTAAAAATATTTTTCTTCAGAAGAATATTTCTTTCTCTCTTCGTCATAACACTTAGACGAATTTCAACTTGGCCACGAGAATGTCTCAACCAAGATGAAAAAAGAAAAAAAAGAAAAAGAAGAAATATTCTTCTGAAGATGGTAGATTTACTGAAAGTACTCAAGTTCATTAAAAAAAAAAATGTTTTTAAGATGAATAAATAATTTATTTTTAAAAACAAATAATCTGCGTTGTGCAAGGTTTTCTAAATATTTTATAAAAACAATATCTTCGTTATTATTGCCACCCACCCAGCGCTTCAAATTGTGTGACTTTTCAAAGTATCCTTTCCACGCCGACCACATGACACACAGCCATATCAACACTTTTCTCTCTTCGTCATAACACCTAGACGGATTTCAACTTGGCCACGAGAATGTCTCAACCAAGAGGAAAAACGAAAAAAAAGAAAAAGAAGAAATATTCTTCTGAAGATGGTAGATTTACCGAAAGTACTCAAGTTCATAAAAAAAAAAATGTTTTTAAGATGAATAAATCATTTATTTTTAAAAACAAATAATCTGCGTTGTGCAAGGTTTTTTAAATATTTTATAAAAAAATATCTTCGTTATTATATATATATATATATATATGAAGATAAAGTGCACGATATATCATAAAATTAAATCCCGTGAAAGACAAGATGTGTGAAAAAGACAAACGGAAAAAACAAATTTAAATACAGGAACAAATCATCAAGAAACAAGACATTCTACCGGTTTGGTTCGGATTAACGAACGTCTTCAGAAGATTTTTAATTTATTCGATAACGGTAAAAAACATAAGAAAAAGAAAAACGTATAACAAGACGTTATTGGCGCGTGTTAAACTATTTTAAAAAAGAAAATAATAAAATGCATGCGGAGAGACGTGAAAATGGGAATGGGGTGGGGGGAGAGAAGAAGAAGGAAAAAATGGAAAATAGGGTTGAAATGTAGTAAAAAAAGAAACCCCCAGCTTTAACGGGAATCACAGTGGCGCAAAAAATTGCATTGTGTCAGTGCGGTTTTTGCCAGATGTTTGCTTAAGGAATAAGATCCGAGTCTTAGGTTTATGCGTTAGATGGTGATGAGAGAAGTATTATAGTGCTTTCCATGTACTTGCAACGTGGGAGAGAATATTCGGTCTTGAGGAAGGTGCAGTTGGTAAAGTCAAAATTGGGGGTAAAAGTGTTTCTGTGTATGACTAGTGCGTTAATGGGATTGTTGTGTTTGAGGTCCTGTTTGTGTTCGTAAATGCAGGATTTTATAGTTTTGGCCGTTTCACTAATATAAAAAATCGGACATGTGGCACATTTTATTTTGTAAATGCCAGCTAGGGAAGAGGTGTCCTTAGGAGATAGTTGGGGACAGGGTTTGGTGTTGAGTAAATCCTTAATTGTTTTAGAGGTTGATATTACTATTTTTATGTCAGACTTTAATTGTTTTTGTAAGGAAATAGATATGGGATTATTGGGAAGAACTATGTAAGATTTATTTTTTTCAATCATGTCGGTGTTATTTGTGCTGGTGATGTTATGAGGCGATATTTTTGTGGCATTAGTCTGTTTTTTGTTGTGCATTTTAAGGCTTTGTGTTTTTAGATTAAAAATAAAAATTTTAAGTTTGTGTTAAAGGGAGATAATCCTGAAAGTTTATCATAACATTCATCCCAGCCAAACAAATTTACCACCAATATTGTTTCGGTGTATGGGTTATTCTCTGGAAATGACAAAGTAGTTGGCCTTCTACGCTTGGTGCATTATTTGTTATATTTATTATTATTATACCTTTTCCCATTTGAACGTCTCTCCGCACACGGTTTATTATCCTTTATGCTTTATTTTTTTATACTGGTTCGAGAAAATGTTTATCATCGAAGATACTAATTATCTATTTAGCGGGTGTGCTGATGCAACATCATACTAATACTTACACTTGCCAACAGGCTCGTTGCAGATGTGAAACAAGTTGCATTTTGTAGGAACGTGTCATTTGAAACAAAAAACATTTAAGGGTTAACAGAAAACAGTATTTTAAATCTTTCGTGTTCAAATTAGACAATACATATATGTTTTGTTCACTGGCCTTCTAGCATAACTTAATACGAAGATATTATATTGTACAAGCAGTTACATGTTTTGATGTAAATAGAGAAAGTTTAAAACCGAGTAATTGGCCCATCAACCAATATGATGGATTGGCGTATGAATACAGTATGTTAGACTAGTGCTTCGAGACATGCCCACACAAGTGTTTTCTCTTTTTTTAAACAGTTGTAGACAGGCCACACAAGAAAACGGACATGCTAAGGCTGATTCTGTCTAACTCAACAGTTTAGAATTGAAATCTGCCAGGATACATGGTGTCCCACTTATTGTAAAGATTACTATCGGATGCTTTTAATTCTTTTCCAGTTCTGCCAAAATAAAAAGTATTTTTCTTAAACAACAATCTTGTTGTATACTCTTTCTTCTGTGAATCGGAGGGACATTTTTTTCTAATTGTTTCGAACATAGAGTCAAAGGGACCGTCGACCTTAAGTAAAACTTTAATTATAGTGGTTATGGATACCCAATCACTTCAACCTCATCCATTTAACCTATCATTATAATATGCATGTTTGAATATCTTGCACCAGATATGAACGCATGATGTCAACCACATGATTATCTTTCGTTCTCTTTTCTAAAAACTTTCATTGAGATGTGAAGCTTCTTCAATTTGCCCAATGCACAATTCTTAGTACTTAACCAAACAAAAGTAAATTTTGTGATTTTTTTCTTTTCAGATTTCTTCTACAGAATGATTACGTTGTTCTGCAAGCTGTTAATGTTTGGAAACCGTTTGTAGCCATTGGAATATTTGCTGCCACTTTATCTGCAGCTCTGGGAAATCTCATTGGAGGATCCAGAGTCTTGGAAAAACTGGCCAATGACCATCTTTTTTGTAAGTGATAAAAATACACCACTAGATCTGCTGACTGATCAGCTTGGCACTAAAATATGGTAGAAATAATGTGACCCATTGGGTCATCCATTGTGCTTAGGTTAGCTTGTTTGAATCAAGCAAAAGTGAGTTTGCAAAGTCATTTAAAAATAAAATGAAAAGACAAAATCCTAAATTAGCCTCTGTCTGTTATCTAAATCTACCTCTCCCCTCCTCTCTCTCTGCCCTCATCTCTTTCCTTCTTCTCCAGCTATCAATTAAATATTATTAATTAATACTCGTAATGATATTCCATATTGTTTATAATGGACTATTCCAATCTTCTATTTTAATAATTAGTTTTATTACCTTTGACAGAGAGAGAAACGTAAGCGAGAGTGATAAAAACTAAAAAATAAGATCGGGTAGGGGGAGTAAAATAACATTGAGTGAAAAAGTAATAAGCAAAAACTTAGTAAGAAATGGGTGACTTGGTGATTAAATTGCAAATTATGACTAATTAGAACAATTACAATAGATTTATTTTTAAATATAACTCAATCCCAATAAAAAAGACTATCTTAATATTTATTTTGTGTGAAAGTTAGAATATATATGAAAAAATCTTTAAGAAAACAAAGGTTAATGAACTCAGCTTTAGTACAATAATATATATATATATATATATATATATTTTCTTCCTGTCACGAAAAGCGGTCTCAGCTAAGTGCCCCCCCCCAATGCAATTCCCTCTTTGCCAGCAGCTTTGAGCATTTCAATGACAATTCCCGACAGCCTTACCATTTTTTGTATTTTTCATCCTGCAAATGACCCTTTAGACCAACTCTGCTGAAGAGTTGGTCTAAAGAGTAATCTGCAAGATGAAAAATGGCAAGGGCTGTTGTCCCGTCTGGAATAATGATTGAGATGCTCAGAGCTGCTTGCAACGAGGGAATTGAGTTAGTGACGCACTTAGCTGAGACAGCTTTTCATGACGGTGAGTTCCCAAAGGACTGGGAGCTGAGCTACATCCTCAACCTCTACAAAGACAAGCAACTATCGTAACCTTATGCTTACTGATCAAGTAATGAAACTGCTGGACACTCACATATGTGGGATGGTTAGCATCAATGAGATGCAGTTCGGTTTTGTGCCAGGCAGAATCACCTCAGATACCATTTTCATTGCACGCCAACTGCAGAAAAAGTACATTGCACCTAGGAAACTTCTCTACTTTGCATTCTTTGCTCGTAGTTGTGTTTGCGTCAACAGCCACTACAGCAAGCTGTTTAGAGTGGGTGTTGGGGTCCATCAGAACTCTGTACTCAGCCCGCTTCTCTTCATCATTGTTCTGGAAGCATTGTCAAGTAAGTTCTGTGTAGGTGTCCCATGTGAGCTCTTGTATGCAGACGATCTTGTGGTTATCACGGATTCTCTGGAGGAATGCAACCCCAGGTTGCTGACAGGGGAGACAGGCATGGAGAGCAAAGGATTGAGACTCAACGTGAAGAAGACACAATTTCTTATCGCCAATGTTAGTCTTGACCTCCTGCAGGACGCTGGTATGTTTCCCTGCACTGTCTCTCGCAGAGGTGTAGGCGTAAACTCCATTGAATGCTCCCAATGCAAACTATGGATCCACAGGAAGTGTAGTGGTCTTGCGGGGAGGCTGGTTGTTGACCTGGATTATGTTTGTCGCAGATGTTTGGGAGTTACCCACTTAATAAATGGTCGAACAGTGGTATTTATGGATGTAAATGGTACCTCACTTGACATTGAAACTTCCTTCTGCTACCTGCACAACATGTTAAATGCTGGTGGTGGTTGTGAACGTGCCATGCTTGCTGTTGTGTTGCTTGGGAAATGTTTAGGAATTTGCTGTTGATCCTTACATCTAAGCACTTTAATTTTTGTGAAATTTTAACAATATGTATTAGACATCAATTAATAAATATTCACCAAATTTCAGTTTTTTTAGAGTATTTTAAAGGGTTTTTAAGGGCATAATATGGGCACAATCTCCCATTTGAAAATTCAATTTTTTTCAGATTTGGATTGAATTTGATCCATACTCATTAGACACCAATTAAGTAAGATTCCCTCAATTTAAATTTCTTTTTAAGACCCTTTAAGCTTAAGGCTTAAATTTGAAACATTTTCTTGAATCAAAATCATGTAATGGATTTTAATCAAAATTGGAATAAATATTGTAGACATAAGGATTAGTATTATTATATCTTGATTTTAATCTTCGTAAGGGGACATAAAAGTGGTGCAAAACTGTTCTGTTCATAGAATTAATTTTACCCTGTCCTGGCTATAATATTGTTTTTTAATTTGTAAAACAATTAACAATGTGTTATTTATTTATTTTTTTGTTAAAATAAATAAAATTTATATACATTTACATATATATATATACAGTTTTTAAAACATTGTTTTCGTATGATAATATTTAAAAGAAAATATATATATGTATGTATGTATATATATATATATATATATATATATATATATATATATATATATATACAGGGCTTTACGTGCTCCACTACTTTTGGAGCTGTTCCCACTCCTGCTCCAACGCCCAAAATTGGAGCTGGCTCCTCTCACGCTCCCCATTTTCAAAAAGGAGCCGCTCCTGCTCCAACTCCTATAAAAAAGAAGCGGCTCTTTTTCAGCGCTCCATAATAAAAATATACCTTCTTTCATAAACGTTCTATTCTGCCAATAAGTGGTCGAAGGATAGGAGTGGGCGTCAAAGGATCTCGCTAATATTTTGAGAGAAAACATGTCAGACGAAGTATAGGATTATACGTTAATTTTCGTTTCCTGAGAACAAGAAAACAATTTTGCTTTTTTAAATACATGGAAATTTTCTAAGAATTTAAAGCCAGTTTAAATGACTTTCTACTCGATAGTTTATAAATTCCTTTCAAGTTTTGCACACACACGAAGTAATTGATGTTTTGTCAGTTAAAATGGCTGACTTGTTTACGAAGAAATCTAAATGAATTATGATGGATTTAATCTCGTAACTTGATTACGAACCGGCTTGAAATAATAACATTATTTAGACAACGATTTTTTACATGGGGAGAATGGGGGGTGGTGCTTTGTTAACTATTCTGTACTTTCACGTAACAATTTAATAAACAGAAGATATCGTAAAAATTGAATTTAATGTGAAAATTTTATGTAAAAAATAACCCGATCCAAACCTTTAATTTCGTAACGAACCGGATTGAAATAACATTATTTAAAAAGCCATTCTTAACATAGAATGAGGGGGGCTTTGTTTACTATTCTGTACTTTCACCTAACAATTTAATAAACAAAAGATATCGTAAAACTTTAATTTAACTTGAAAATCTTATCTAAAAAATAGCCCGGTTCGTAAACTGCACAAGTAACAAAAAAATAATATAAAAAATATTCTTCACTGGGGAGGAGGTAGCCCCATATTTACAAGTATATCTCCTGTAAAAACGGTTCTAAAATCTATTTTCAATCGATATTTATTCGATAATTGCCGAATTTTCATACTTGGCCAAAATTGCCGAATTTTCCATTGGCAAATTTTCTGTTGCCGAGTTTTCCTTTGACGAGTTTTCCTAAATTGTGTATTATACATACATACTTCTATCCAGTCAAGCAGACTATCTAGTCTAAGAAAAGAAAAACAACATAACTTTCACTAATACACTTAGGAACGGTATGAATCCACATATATCCCCCCCCCCAAGTTATATGAATTAAATAGTAGGGTAGACTGTACTCTGAAACCTTGATTGGGCAACTTATCTCCCCTATCTAGAGTGCTAATTTTCGGAGTTTTTATTCAACAGAAAGATAGCAGTGTACTTTTTAAAAGGGCCTTAGTAATTATCTCAGGTCAGCTAGTAAACATTTTTAATTCACTCTCTCGCCCCCCTCCCGACCTGCACTCAGATGGTGTCAAAATCGTTCGTACCCCTAACTCAAATGTTTAATCTTTCCAAAGAAATAGAACGCTCAAGTCACTGACTGCAATAAAAACTTTAATGACGCCTTTGATCTGTCTCATCGCTTGATAGCAAGTCGACGGGGTTGGGGGGGGGGGGGGTATGGTTGTAACGAATAAAACAATAAAAAAAAAGATTGTTAAAAACATTACAATTAAATCGTCTTCCGCCTGAGCCAAGCCACCTCCCTCTCTCTACCAGAGATATAATTTTAAAAAATAATTCAGAGTAAACTCTGAGACTTTTGTTACTTTTCCTTTATATTGCTGAATAAAAAACTAATGTTTAAAAAAAAATAAAATCATTTTGGAGCGAGGAGCGCGGAGCGATAAAACCACCGCTCTTTAATCCCAAATGGAGTTGCTCCCGCTCAACTCCCGCTGAATATAAAATGAGCCCTCCTCTCCTTCGCTCCAGCAAAAAGGAGCGTGCTCCTGGAGCGCGCTCCTTTTTGGAGGGCTCCGTAAAGCCCTGTATATATATATATATATATATATATATATATATACTAGTTGGTTTTGCCAGCTCGCTATCGCTATGCAAAGTTCGCTACTTAGAAATACTTGAAACCAAAATTTTAAATAATAAACATTGCTTTTATAAGTTTCTTGCAAACACAGAACTAAAACTTTTGCATTCATTAGTATAAATATTAACATCTTGGTAATGTTGATACAAATTCATTTATCTTTTAAATAAGTCCCTAATGGAATTAAAAGAAAGAAAAAATCAATTAGCTTGAGAAAAATACGGTGTCGTTAATGGGAGAGAGGAAGGGAGAGGAGAGAGAGAGAGAAAGCGCGTAAGACAGACATTGAGCCAACCAGTCAGCGTGCCAACAACTCCCTTCCCTTTTCTATTCTCTCTTTTGCCTGTCTGGAAGCTCAGGAGCAATGTTAGAGGAAAGGGTTTAAGCAAGTTATTCATTTTGTTATCAAACCATTTTAATTAATTACTGTTAATATCGACAAAATTATTGCATATATATTTACAAAATGGCACACTAAAATTACAAATGTATAACACCAACCATTAATTTATTATGAACTGTTTAAAAAATATTTATGCTAATTAGGCATTCAAATGATTGTCTTTGGATCGTTTGTAGGTACTATATAAAGAGTATTTCAAAGTATTATGTCGTATTATTGATCGGCCTTTGTTCCGATGGATACTACACCCCATAAACTGGTATCGTCTTGGCCTTCAGGGCTTGATTTACGCCGATCTATGCGTCTGTCCTGTGCAGTTCTAGGAGGTCCACCCTCCCAGGCTTTGCCTCCCCTCTTTGGGGAGGAGTAAGGTTATTGCTTACTGCCTGAGGCGCCCCTACTGGGGAATGCCGACAGGGCTGCCTAGGCAATTTTTAATGGCCAGAGTGCTCACCTTCTCGGGTGCTGCCGTTTTGTGGGAGTAAGATAAAACTGGCCTTGTGCCTAACCTCCTGGGGAGGTAAATAAAATGTTGTATTATTTATTTAAATAACTGTAACCCGTTTTGATGGTAATATAGGAGTGATAAATGAAAAAAAAATCTTTCGCATTTATTCATTTAGATATATATAATGCTTTTCTGTTTCAGGGTTTCTTTTGAATCCAGCCAAAATAACCACAAAGGGTGGAAATCCCTACATTGCAGTCATTATCACTTGGGTTTGTGTACAGGTAAGTCCAATAATACAACCCTTATCTATTCTGAAAAGGAATAATTTTACTATTCTTTAAAACTTGAACACTTTTATCTAACCTTTGAACTAGAATCAAAATGTATTATCTGTTTAGTCTCAGGGGACATCTTGCCAGGCCTTACTTCTTACTGAGAGAGAAGGTGTTCATTGCCTGAGAACTCCTCTTTGATGAGGGAATGTCAAACAGACTAAACAGGTATTTTATTTCATTATTTATTTAATTCACAGGGGTAGCTTGCTCTCATTCCATTAGCCATGACTGAGTAGAAGTCTTAAGTAATTCGTAATTGTATTCTCAATATTGCTTGTACTTAGGATTGAATCTTCAACCTCCAGAAGACTGTCAGTTAGAACTGATTGTTACTTAACACTTTTATCCGTTGTGCCACTTTTCCTTGCAGACATAACATCCAAGATGAGAACAGTAGTCCGAATAATACAAATTATCAATCCTCATCTCAAATATTCCCAAACCTAAGTATTTTTCTTTATCCAGAGTTCCCTTTTTAAATAATGACCCTTTATCTAACTTTGTCCTCGTTTGTTGTCAAATAAATAGAGACTTAAACCTACAACCTGAAATTTATATTCAAATTTTATTTATATATAATATTAGGGGTGGGACGTAATGGGTGAAAATTTAAGATTCATGCGAGTAGTATTTTTTTGTGTTCATTTATACATAAATAACACTAAGCAATCAAACATTTTGAAAATTTTGCAAAATTCAGAAGGTGCAGGCCAAAAATAGCCGTTAGGGCTCCACGGGACTCAAAATCACTCATTTTTCGGTGAAAAAGTGGTTTCATGCGACATTGCAGGTCCTAAAACATCCTCAAAAGCTATGAATGGATATAGATGGTTAAATCTGATATAGTACTTTAATTTAGGACCATTTTCAAGCTGTGAAAAGGTTTTCATGAATGTAAAATAACCAAAAACTAGTGGCCTGCACCTTTTGAATTTTGCAAAATTTTCAAAATGTTTGATTGTTTAGTGTTATTTATGTATAAATGAACACAAAAAAATACTACTCGCATGAATCTGAAATTTTCACCCATTACGTCCCACCCCTAAAATATTATTTATATAGAAATATAATAATAATAATAATAATAAGTAATATATATTAATCATCATCACTAGGATTTTTGATCACTCCTAGAGGAGGAACAGCTCTCTGGTTTCCTTCCACCTTTTGTTCCTGGCTATGCATGGCCAAGTAGAACCAAGTTGGTTGTCGAGGTCGTCTCCACAGGGTTTTTGGCATTTCTCTAGGTCTTTTCCATTACCTTGTGGTTCCTTCTGTCGCTCTATCTGTTCACCTGTTGTCTGTATATCTCAAAAGATGACCTACCATCTATATTTTGCCATTACTCCAGTTTGCTGTCTGATTCAAGTGTTTCTTTTTCTTTTATGTAGACTGATGCCGAGCACTATGCATTCTATAATAATGAAAGTAAATTTTAATAAAAATATATAGTAACAAATAAATAATGATAGTAAATTATAAAACTATATAATAACAAATAAATAATGATAGTAAAGTATAAAACTATATAATAACAAATAAATAATGATAGTAAAGTATAAAACTATATAATAAAAAATAAATAATAATAGTAAGTTATCAAACTATATAATAACAAATAAATAATAATAGTAAGTTATAAAAATATATGATAACAAATAATGATAGTAAATTATAAAAAATACATAACAAATAAATAATTATAGTAAATTATAAAATATATAATAACAAATAAATAATGATAGTAAATTATAAAATGTATAACAACAAATAAATAATGATTGTAAATTATAAAAATATATAGTAACAAATAAATAATGATAGTAAATTATAGAAATGTATAATAACAAATGAATAATGATAGTAAATTATAAAAATATATAATAATAAATAAATAATGAAAGTAAATTATAAAAATGTATAATAACAAATAAATAAATGATAGTAAATTATAAAAATATATAATAACAAATAAATAATGATAGTAAATTATAGAAATGTATAATAACAAATAAATAATGATAGTAAATTATAAAAAATACATAACAAATAAATAATTATAGTAAATTATAAAATATATAATAACAAATAAATAATGATAGTAAATTATAAAATGTATAAGAACAAATAAATAATAGTAGAAAATTATGAAATTGTATAACAACAAATAATGATAGTAAATTATAAAATGTATAATAACAAATAAATAATGATAGTAAATTATAAAAATATATAATAAATAAATGATAGTAAATTATAAAAATATATAATAACAAATAAATAAATGATAGTAAATTATAAAAATATATAATAACAAATAAATAATGATAGTAAATTATAAAAATATATAATAAATAAATGATAGTAAATTATAAAAATATATAGTAACAAATTAATAATGATAGTAAATTATAGAAATGTATAATAACAAATAAATAATGATAGTAAATTATAAAAATATATAACAAATAAATAATGATTGTAAATTATAAAAATATATAGTAACAAATAAATAATGATAGTATATTATAAAAATGTATAATAACAAATAAATAATGATAGTAAATTATAAAAATATATAATAACAAATAAATAATGATAGTAAATTATAAAAATATATAACAACAAATAATGATTGTAAATTATAAAAATGTATAATAACAAATAAATAATGATAGTAAATTATAAAAATATATAATAACAAATAAATAATGATAGTAAATTATAAAAATATATAATAAATAAATAATGATAGTAAATTATAAAAATATATAATAACAAATAATGTTAGTGAATTATAAAAATATATAACAAATAAATAATGATAGTGAATTATAAAATGTATAATAACAAATAAATAATGATTGTTAATTATAAAAATATATAACAAATAAATAATGATTGTAAATTATAAAAATATATAATAACAAATAAATAATGATAGTAAATTATAGAAATGTATAATAACAAATAAATAATGATAGTAAATTATAAAAATGTATAATAACAAATAAATAATGATTGTTAATTATAAAAATATATAACAAATAAATAATGATTGTAAATTATAAAAATATATAATAACAAATAAATAATGATAGTAAATTATAGAAATGTATAATAACAAATAAATAATGATAGTAAATTATAAAAATGTATAATAACAAATAAATAATGATTGTAAATTATAAAAATATATAACAACAAATAAATAATGATTGTAAATTATAAAAATATATAATAACAAATAAATAATGATAGCAAATTATAAAAATGTATAACAAATAAATCATGATAGTAAATTATAAAAATATATAATAACAAATAAATAATGATAGTAAATTATAAAAATATATAACAAATAAATAATGATTGTAAATTATAAAAATATATAGTAACAAATAAATAATGATAGTAAATTATAAAAATGTATAATAACAAATTAACAACGATAAAAAAATTATAAAAATATTTTGGAAGTCAATTACTCAAAGCAGTCCAACACGTGCCAGCATGTAAAACATATGTTAAACCGAATATGATGAAAACATTAGTATCCTTTAAAAAAGCAAGATTTAAGCTAAAATTATATGTGCATATGTATAACATGTGCATATGCACTCCAGGCAAACATTTTGGATCACATTGTATTTTGTTAGAAAAACATCTTAAAATGCAATATGTTGTATCATTTTTATATAAACAATAACATCTCAGTAACTATATGATATTTGTTTTTATTTTGAAATAAGAACTGTACTTAACCTTTAAATGCTTTATTTTTTATATTGGTTTGAAAATATATTATCAAGTGAAAAACGTTTCATAGGATTAATATAAAGTAGTATAAATGATTTTTGGAGAAAAAAAAAATTTATTGAACAAAAATAAATTATGTTGCAAATGTGCAACAAATGGCATAATTGGTACAAAAAAAAAATATTATATAAAATATAGAACAAAAAGTTATCAATTGTGTTTGGCTGTAATATCACAGCATAAACAAAACAAAATGTATATTATACATGCATGAACAGAAAACACCTTATTATATCTATATCATACTCTCACTCACCCTATACATCGAAGATAGTAATTACCTATTTAGCGGGTGTTCTGATGCAACATCATACTAATACCTACTAACTCTTGCCAACAGGCTCGTTGCAGATGTGAAACAAGTTGCAGTTTGACACATTTTTGTTGAATAAAGCTAATAGCTAATTATGCATTTTGTTGGAATGTGTCATATTTTAAACAAAAAGCATTTAAGGGTTAACTATAACAAAAATATTGTACAAGATCATATTTTAATGAAGAAGAATTTGTCCTTTTAAGAAGCATTGAAATTATCAAAGTATAGAAGCCGTTACAATGCAAAGTTTTTTGTTTTTTGTATTTTAATCTAAACTTTTGGGAATAATATCCCTTATGCAGAGATTTTTTTGTTTGTTTGTTTTGAAATTGTCGTTGCTGGCCGCGAGATCTTATCGATGGTTGCTGACTTCTAGTAATCCTTATGCACATACTGCCGGCACCCTAGGATAATAATGAAGAAAAAATTCTTCTTTTCAGAAGCATTGTTTAAATTTGAAATGATCAAAGCGTAGAAGTCTTTACAATGCAACTTTAAAAAAAAATTAAATTAAAATTTTCAGGAATAATACTAAATCTCTTCTTTAGAGATAGTCTTTTTATGTTTCGTTTTAAAGTTGTCCTGCTGGCCGTGAGATCTTATCGGCAGTTGCTATTTAGATTAAATTTTTAAAAAGATGGGCATTGTAACCGCTTCTATGCTTTCATAGCATCATATTTTATTTTGCTCAAAAAATCAACCCTAATTACTACTTTATAAATTCTTCATATTCTTTCTGATAGTCAGGTTGTCCGGAAAGTCTGTGCCGAATTTTAATCATGTGTCACCCAAATATTGTATCGATTTGTCGACCCAATTTTTTACTAAATGCTCATGAATGGTGGATTTTGATATGTGAGTCCTTTCTGCTAGTTCTTGTGTTAATGCCATGATTTGGTCGGAATCTGTAGAGGATGATTTGCCTGAGCGTTCTTCATCATTAAGGCTTAAATCTACAACTGTAAACTTTACAAACAACTTCCGTACAGTTCGGTCAGCTGAAGTATCTTCACCGTACACCGAACATATCTTTTTTGCTGTTTGCGAGGCATTTTTGCATTTATGGAAATAGAAAAGCATCAGGTGTCTAAAATGGGTCGTACAGTCTTCCATTTTTAAAGGGCTCCAAAATGAACATGTCAAATAATTTTTTATTTTCTTTCTCAAGAGATGGCTTGAAGTGTGCTCTAACCGGAAATATATCTGTCAATAACTTGAGATGTTCTAACGTGTTGAAACATGAACTACTAAAAATCGGCACAAACTTTCTGATAGATTACAAAGCTTTTCCATCATTCTTCAAGCACTGAAAAGGCTCACTCTCACAATATTCTTTTCAAACTCTTGTCTGTAGTGTATATACATGTATTTTTCTTTTTCTTTTTTTGTAGCTTGTCTTGTTGATTGGTTCGTTGAATGCCATTGCGCCATTCACTTCTATCAGTTTTCTGTTGTCTTATGCTTCTACAAATCTGGCCTGTCTTGGACTCGACCTTGCTTCAGCGCCAAACTTCAGGTAACACCATTCTGCTCAGAAAATATTTGTGACTAGAATTTACCTATAAAACACATAAACACATATTTTAACTTCTACACAGACATAACAGAAGTAAATTAATTATCATTAATAACAAATAACTCTGCTCTCAGAGGATTCTGATTGACCTGAATTGGAAAATCACTTGATTAACAGTGGAAAGTGGAATCCCGAGGTTTGCGGCGATTTGATCCTGATAATTCCACCTACAGATTAACCTATGAGAATAATTATTATCATATGGTGTTTATTTACTTCTGTCATATATATATATAGGGTGAGTCAAAATGCACGCAAATTATAAAGTCTTTATTAAATGTATATGAAATCATATTAAATGAAACTAAATGTAATCAAAAGACAGCGGAGTTAATGGGGTTTGTAACATTACAACAAATGTTCAATTATACAGCCTTTTTCTTCAATCACCAGATCTGAACGTTTCACCAAATTATTTATGGCATGTCCAAGTTCATCACGGGAAACTTTATTTACCTCTGAAATGATGCGATCTTTGAGCTCATTAAGATTATTAGGCCGAAACTGATGGAATATGCGGGCCTTCAGCATGGCCCCAAAATAGAAGTCCAGTGAGCTGAGATCAGGCGACCTTGGTGGCTACAGTGTTCCGTATCCTCTGCCAATCACACAATGTTTTTGAAATTTTAAAGTCGTTAAAATCTCAAGCCAATTACGAATAGTGTGAAAAAGGCTCCGTCGTGTCAAAAGACAACAGTCCTCATTTTACGCTTTCTCTGTAACTGAAGGATGAGATGATCGTGAAGCAGGGCGGTATGATTTACTCAATCAATTGTCGAGTCGAAGAAGAAGGGTTGCAATCGATATTCAGCACTAAATGCCATCCATGCACACAACTTTTCTGGATGCAGACTTTTAGATAAAACCTTTTTGGGATTTTCAAAGCTCCAAATTACACAGTTGTGGCGGTTAACCAAGCCATCAAGCTAAAAATAAACCTCATTTGATCACAGCACATCTTTTAACACCAACTAAGGCTGTATAACTTGATGAAGAATCTGCGTAACACCGTGTTGAGGAATACCTGTGAGTTCAGCTAAACCTCTTGAACTTGCATGGCCAAGTGGATTAGTTGACTGTCAGCTTGTGACTGCCTCTACAACAGCACCCACACGATTTTCCTCCAGTAACGGACTGCAGCTTGATGTTAAATCATAGAGTGTTTTTGTGCTCTCAAATTTTTTAATTAGTTGTGTCAGAGTAGATAAAGGAAATGGATTATTTTGCATGGCTTTTATCTCTTTGTATGCTCTCATTGTTTCAGATGCATTTTCATTATTCTTATAATACAATTTTACTAGCTCCTGTCTAGTTTCAAAATCAAGTGGCATGATGTAAATAATGACCTCTAAAGTATAAAAAACATTAATTATACAAACGTCATGCATATATCTATAACATATATATAAGTAATGTTAACTAATATATGATTGGTGGAATAATTTTAAACAATATAAATTTGCGTGCTCTTTGACTCACCCTGTATATATATATATATATATATATATATATATATATATATGTATGTACAGATAATCTTCTAAACTAAATAACGGCTCATTATTAATTTTAGAAAAATATATTTTTAAAAATACGGTGAATAACATGGACACATTAGTTTTTTTTTGTACATGTTAACATTTAGTTAACTTTATTTACGACATAAAAAGATTCATATTCGTTATATTAAAATAAAAACAATCATGGAATTTGAAAACAATAAAAATGAATAGTAAATTAATGAGATGCCCTTTTGCAAAGCAATATACAAATTAGTTAATCTTATGACGTTGACTGCATACACATGATCAGTATATTAGAAAGCTATTTTTCTTCTATTGTGAATAAGAATTTGACATTTCAATCTTACTGCTACTGTGATAAATGACTAAACTTTATAAATATACTGTGATGGTGAGAAACGTTACATTTTTTTGAATGAATAATTCAAGCATCTAAACTTTTTTATGTCACAATAAAATGTATTTTCTATTAAACAATGAACTATTTACATCATACCCATCAAAATTAGCTTCATTTTCTATTAAACAATGAACTATTTACATCATACCCATCAAAATTAGCTTCATTTTCTATTAAACAATGAACTATTTACATCATACCCATCAAAATTAGCTTCATTTTCTATTAAACAATGAACTATTTACATCATACCCATCAAAATTAGCTTCATTTTCTATTAAACAATGAACTATTTACATCATACCCATCAAAATTAGCTTCATTTTCTATTAAACAATGAACTATTTACATCATACCCATCAAAATTAGCTTCATTTTCTATTAAACAATGAACTATTTACATCATACCCATCAAAATTAGCTTCATTTTCTATTAAACAATGAACTATTTACATCATACCCATCAAAATTAGCTTCATTTTCTATTAAACAATGAACTATTTACATCATACCCATCAAAATTAGCTTCATTTTCTATTAAACAATGAACTATTTACATCATACCCATCAAAATTAGCTTCATTTTCTATTAAACAATGAACTATTTACATCATACCCATCAAAATTAGCTTCATTTTCTATTAAACAATGAACTATTTACATCATACCCATCAAAATTAGCTTCATTTGAAAGTGACTTAATAGAATGTAAACACGTAAATGTGTGTATCCTCCTATCTTGAGAGACAATAGATAACATTTGGAAGGGTACCTGAGTGATGACGAGTTTATGTTGAAGCAAGGGTTGGACATTCCCCTACTGCACTTTTTCAGACCTGGCTTTGCATAAGTCTAGCTGCAAGGAGAAATCTAAGACTCAGAGTAAGCAATGCTGGAATAAGGAGAGAAGACAAGTATTATTTCAGAATTTACCTTCTCTCAGACTTCTTCTTTCGTGTGAATCAGATGATTCTGGTGTTGGCATTAGTTTCCCAGATGTTTTTCTAGTTAGAAATCTTTCTGGAAGGACATCGGGTACTTACGGGAAGGACCACGAGAAGGTTGCCAACATCCCTAAGTGAAAGTGGTACTGTGGAACCGACAGGATTCGAACTTGGAACACCCAGGTCTTCAGTCCGTGTCGTTATCCACTTAACCACCGTCACCTCCCTTCTCTCAGACTATTACCCTATGACAACTGGTATTCCTAAACAGTCGCCCGTCTAAGTATTGACCAGGTTCAACATTGCTTAACTTTGGTGAGCAGACTAGAACTGGTGTTTTAATCTTCTATTCTTCTATAATATGAAGGGCAGTTGTATGTATGTATGTATGTATGTATGTCTGTATGTCTGGCTAAAACTCAAAAACAACAAAACAAACACCCACAAAGTTGGTATTTACTTGATCGGCGTAGCCATGGTTGAATAATATCCAAAACTTTTTCAAATTGCTAACTAAAGGGAAGTAACTCTGATTTATTTTCAAGATGCTATTTCCCTTATGCCAACTCATTCTTTTAGGAATCTATAAAAGTGTGTGTGTATGTCAAAAGAGAGGAATGGGTTGGGCAGAGAAGAAAGAGTTTCTACTTCTATTCATTTTACGTCACTTTTTCTCTTGTTCAGGGGTCAAACGTTTTTTGATGTTATGCAAGACCACTTTCCACTTCTCACGGTTCAGACGGTCAGCAGTCTCCAAATTCCATTCTGTGCAGTCTTGTCCAATCACTTGCTTCCAAGTTTTCTTTGGCCGGCCAACCTTCCTGTGATTTAAGACATTCATTCTTCTGTAACGGTTTATCCAGGAGAAAGAATGTTCCACATGACCATACCAGCATAATCGATTCATCCTTAGGATAACCTCCATGCTGAGCAAGTGAAGTGCTTTAAACAAATCCTTTGACCTTATGTGTTGGGTTTGGTCAGATTTTACATTGCAGATCCATCTGATCATGGATCTGTCATAGCGCTGCAGACGAGCAAAAGAGGATATATATATATATATATCAATATTAATATTTTTGTTTATACAAACATGTCAAAAGCTACATGTCCATGGAGATGTTTTGATCATTAGTTCTAAAAGCTACACTCTCATTGGCTAACAAAACATGTCTGTTTTAATTGTTCATATTGGAGAAAGAAGAAGGGAAAAAAAATCAGATTCAAACCTGAAAAGATCACATGATCAAATTTAAAATAATATTTTAAATAAACCGTTAGTGTAATTTCTTTGAAAGTCCAGACGTCAACCTATTTCAAGGTTAGATAAGTGTTACCTAAGACGACACACACAATTACTAAAACTGACATACCGTGTTTAAATTCCATTAAGTCACTTTTACTGATGTTATTGAAAAAGATATGAATCTATCTCTACTCCTTCTAGGTATGAGTGAAAGAGTAGACTAGACTATAAGGCCTTGGTAGGGTAACTCGTCTAGGAGAAAGAAATTCGCTGAAATAACACCTATAACTATAGAGTACTCTCCCCACAAAAAAAAGAAAATGCCACCAATGAAATCGTTCATAAAATTCACAATCTTTTCTGCAATCCAACCATATTTAGTAGAAATAAAAGTCAGTCTATGTCTTACTTGTTCACCAAGTTTCAGTCATGAATATCCAACAGTCTTTGTTTTATTGCTGTTTAATCATTTGCTGGGCCACTTTGGTGATCGTTTCATCAGCAGTTGTTATCCTGAATAGGGTTCACACTCACCAAACCTTCCCAGATTTTTATCTATGGTATTATGTCAAAGATAATATCTATCAAAAGAATCCCTTGAATTGAAGAGTAACATTACAGCCCAAATAATGGTAGAGCCAAGAGAAAGGGTATGTCAGAGTTATTGAAAATTTTGCACGTTGTATCAAAGTGTGAACAGTTGAAGCATATCATTTAACAACAAAATTGGGGTGGGAGTACATGTTGTATGTATGTCCAGTAAAAATTGTTTTCAAAAATATATTTCCGAGCTAACAATGAAACAATTTCTTTGGTTGAATGTATAATTTTTTTTGTCTCTCATTGTAGGCCGACGTTCAAATACTTCTCCTGGCACACCTGTCTTCTGGGCATGATTGGCGCCATGATCATGTGCTTTTATATAAGCGCTTTGTACACATCTGTTTCCATTGTCCTCATGCTGGTGCTAATCATCGTCCTTCACGTCCGATCCATGCCAACCTCATGGGGTTCCATCAGCCAAGCTCTCATTTTCCACCAGGTCCGTAAATACCTCCTCATGTTAGACAGCCGCAAAGACCATGTCAAATTTTGGCGACCCCAGATACTTCTCATGGTAGCCCATCCCCGTCAGTCATGTGAGCTTCTGGACTACATCAATGATGTTAAAAAGGGTGGACTCTACATCATCGGCCATGTCAAGATAGGATCTCTCAACAACCATCTACGTGATCCGATCCAAGACGACATTCCAAAATGGTTGACGTTGATCGATTATTTGAAGATCAAAGCTTTCCCTGAAGTAACAATGGCACGCACTGTTTCCGAAGGTCTCGTCCATTTGATCCGGATTTCAGGTATTGGAGGTATGAAGCCAAACACTATTTGCCTCGGATTTTATGACGATGCAACCCCGACCGATGGTCTTATGAAAACGCGGGTCCGTTACCGACGCTTTTTTGGTGCCGTTGAAAATGGAAACTCGCAGGAATTGGAGAACAACTTTGGAGATATCCGCATAGATACTGACGATCGGATGATATCAGCACCGGGTGAATATGTCAGCTTCATCCGAGATACACTTAAGCTGATGAAGAATGTTTCTTTATGTCGCCATTTTAGCCAGTTAGACAAGCGTGCCATCTTTAATAGTAAGAACGACCAGTATATTGATGTGTGGCCATTGAACTTTTTCCAACCGGAAACGTCCAACTATTTCGACAACACCTGCCTGTACCTGTTGCAGCTGGCCTGCATCCAACACATGGTCCCATCGTGGAAACGTTGCACCAAACTGCGAGTGTTCCTTTGTGTTGACACGCAGAACGATAACACGCTGGAGAAAGAGGAGAAGCTCGATGACTTCCTTCGACAGCTACGGATCCTAGCTCGAATCAAGATTGTCACATGGGATGACATCTTGGCTCAGTATCGTAGCGTAGGGCCTCATCCGGAAAGCTTGGAAGAAACAATGCACGAGTTTGACTCTCTGGACGATGGCACTTTGAACATGATCAACAAGCTTGTCTTGTCTCATTCAAGTTCAACAGTGACAACATTCCTCTATCTTCCCTCTCCCCCGAAAGATATACAATTGTACCCAGAATACCTGCGTCAGTTGACAACCCTGTCTGATGGCCTGCCACCCACAATGTATGTGCACGGCCTACATCCTGTGACATCGACAACCTTGTGATTGATTATTTTTTTTATCTGTCACTTTTATTTTAAATACAAAATCATTTTTTTTTTTCAAAAGATGGAAAGAAGCCCATTTAGGAAAATGACGGATTTGTTGAAAAGGGGAGAACAAAAAAGTTATAGACCTCATATGCTTTCAAATGCACATGCATACAGCCATACACATACACACACATACACATACATACATATATAAATTGAAACCGATCCGACAACAATATTTTGTATCAAGCAAATAGGTTTTAATTAAAAAAAATTTGTCTATTTTTTCTTTGCTACACAATCAAAACATTGGTAATTACAAAGCCTGAATTTTATAGACATCATGATTCTTCAGGAATGTAGAAAAAATGACTTCCTGTTGCACGTTTTCACCAAAAACCTCCTCATTCTTAAATACACATGTTAAAAAAAAAACTTCCATAATCTGTCATCTTTTAACACATGTATTTAAGGATAAGGAGAGTTTTGGTGAAAACGTATAGCTGTAAGTCGGTTTTTCTACATTACTGAAGAATTGTTATGTCTATAAAATTCGGGCTTGGTAATTACTAATGCTTTGATTGTGTAGTGATGAAGAAACAGCTGTAATTCTTTAATTAAAACCAATTTGCTTGATACAAGATTTTGTTATCGACGGAATCTGTTTCAATTTGTAATTGCTCTGGAATTACATATTAGAACCCTAGAATCGTCTAATATCCATTGAGCTTAAACACTTGAGTTTGACGACAACCAAAATATATACAAAAGTAATATATATATATATATATATATATATATATATATATATATATATATATACACATATATAATGTTTATGTTATTTGGTTTACACCAACATGCCAAGGTTTCGACTCAATGTTTTCTTCAGAACAAATTTGGCTCTGGAAGGACCTTTGTGTCAAAACTTTGAGATGTTGATGTAATATGTATATATTTGCTCTACTAATAAAAATTTTAGTATTGAGCACTATCGGATAAAATATATAGGAAACTTATTACTGAGTAATAATTTTCAATTTATCATATATATATATATATATATATATATATATATATATATATTGTACTAGTAGTATAAAAATATACTTATGGCAAGTAAGCTATGCAGAAATGTTTGTTTTTCATTGTCAAAAGGAATTTGTCAGGCTAATTCTGTGTAGCTTATTTGCCATAAGAATATGTTTATACTACCATGTAAGTTTAACTATGCAGTGATTACTGTTAAAGTAAATGCTGAAGCAAAAATATATACATAGTATAAGTATATATGTGTGAAAACTTCCTCTAGCGCATTACATACAATAATTATGAATCTTCAGACTTGACAAGGGCCTGTGGGCTGAAATAATTAATGTCTGTATTGTGCTAGAGACAGTTACACTATAGCCATAAATACTTGCTCTGTACGCTAAATACATTGAGCTCTCTAGTCGGAAATATAATGTCTGATCTATATTCATAACTTGATATTAGACTGACCCTATCCATTCAGATTGAACCTGAAATCTCAAATCTTCAAATATATATATATATAACGCAATAAACGCACAACCTGTATTTATTTTTGTGTGCATATATATACGAATACAGTAAATCACATGTTAAATCCGACAATATTTTTTTTTTTTTTAGAATAACTGTTGCTTTTATTTTATTTAAGGAATACCTGTGGTTTGCATAGACAAATGTTGTGATATAAACGGATAATTATCTAATTATTTTTGTGGATTTTTCTATGTTCCCGTCATGTAGATAATTACATCCATTTATATGTGGATTTTGCCTACATAAAACGCAGTCATTCTTTAAAACAATATTTAATGTTTACTCTATAATATATATATATATATTTATTTATACAGGCAATTATCCTGAAGAACTTGTAAGAATGAAACACAAAACGTTTGTGTAGCTTTTTTATCATAAGTATATTTTACACTACTTTGTAAATATATGTGTATATATATATATATATATATATATTATAAAGCAGAACAAAAAAAATTATTCAATCATCAGAAATTGACATTTATGCTAATTTTAAAACTAATTTTAAACACGTTCTTAATACGATAGTGATTAGAATTTTCTATTTCACTGTAGTGTCTCTATCATAGATATTGAGCACTGTATACGCAGCAACTCATAATATCTCGATCAATTTTAAGTGTATCTATTTTGTTAATTTGATAGATATGTAAAAATAAACGCACAAACTATTTATTTGTGTGTGTATTATTTATATATATATATATATATATATATATATATATATGAATAAAAGGAAAACAATGCATAAAAACATGCATAAAAGGAAAACAATAACAAAAAATCAGTGTGTGTGTGTGTGTATATATATATATATATATATATATATATATATATATATATATATATATATATATATGCTTTTTCTGTTGACACTCGTGTTTGCATAGGTGATATCATTAAATAGATGTTTAATTAAAAGTACCACTGGTGCTATATTTATCCTGAAACAAATGCAAGAGAATACCTTAATAATAAGCAGAACCTGTATTTTGCTTTTGTGGATCTAGAAAAAGTTTTTGCCAAGAAAGGTTGTCTGGTGTGTTTTGCATAAACTAGGAACAAACAAATGGTTTGTGAAGGTTGTTCAAGCAATGTACAGAAATGCTCAAAGTCGTGTGAGAATCAACAGCACATTTATTGACAGCTTTAATATTAAAGTAGGGGTATATCAATGTTATGTACCGAGTCTGTTGCTTTTCATTTGTGTCTTAGAAGCATTGTCCAGAGAATTCCGTACGGGTTGCCCAAAAGAGATGCCGTATGCTGATGATTTAGTACTTGCCTGTGAAATACTTGATGACCTACTTGTTAAGTTACAGACTTGGAGGAATGCTATGGAAAGTAAAGGTCTGAGAGTGAATGTTACCAAAACCAAAGTGATGATCAGTGGTGTTGGAAAGTTTCCTTGCTCAGTTTGTGGAAAAGGATTCGGGTGCAATTCAATCTTTTGTGGTATTTGTAAGCATTGGGTATACAAGCAGTGCAGTGGAATTACTGGTAGGTTGAGAGAAGATAACCAGTTTATATGCAAGAAGTTTAAGACAATAGAGATGGATGAGAACTCAGATGTGGACACGGTATATTTGGATGGTGAAGCTATTGAGACATTTTGTTACCTTGGTGATACCATTGGAGCACAAAGGGGAGCAGGTGCTAGTGTGATCATAAGAGTTAGAAGTGAATGGAGTAAATTTAGAGAACTTCTGCCTTTACTAACCAGCAAAGCATTACCACTGTCAACCAAGAGAAGAGTCTATCAGGCAGGTGTACGCAGTGTGATGATGTATGGAAGTAAAACTTCACTAGTGACGAAATGATATGAGAGTGATATGATGTATGTGTAATGTGAGTCTTAAAGACAGGCTTAGTTCTGATGATCTCGGAGGAAGATTAAATCTGGACAGTATAGGGAGATGTGTGCAGAAGAGAGTACATTTCGATGGTATGGACACGTTAAAAGAATAGATGAGATTTCTTAAGTGAGTAAATGTAGAACAGTTAAGGTAGCAGGTCCAGTTCACAAGGGAAGGCCAAGGAAAACATTGGAGGAAGTGATAAAAATGGACCTGAGAGATAGAGATAAATAAAGACCTGGCCAGAGATAGGTTAGTTTGTAAGTCAATTTCTTAAAGCCGTCCAACACCTGTCAACAAATAAAATGTATGTTAAACCGAATATGATGATGATGATGATGAAAAATGAGGCTCATACAAGATTCAAACCTATGCATATGAAAGAAAGAAGGGCCACCTAATGCAGCTATATTGTCTTAGACCGTTTCACTAATGAGATGCACATTTAGACAAAAGTGTAGTTAAGTGGCCCCTCTTTCGGAGCTACTGGTTCAAACCTCATTTTATAGTTTGTCGTTTTCTTTGTTTATTCCCAGCCCCATAAACTAAATTAACCATTTATTTAATAGTATCACTTACACAAAATCAGTGTCAACAAAAGAGCCGCAATGATATATAATATACTGTCGGAAATAAATTCCAATATTAACTGTGTATATATATGTATATGTACAACACTGCTTTTTATTTTACTTCCACTGCCTAGAGATATGATTATTATTGAAAAGAACTTAAACATACATTACTCACAAAGTGAGAGATGAGCTTTCTGCACAAGTTCAGCCTTCACTACTGATCATTAGGCTTGTTAGTCAAGTGGTTAAAGAAACACCTGTGAAAGGTGGTCCCTGTTCGGATGCATAAGTTTTAATCCTGTACAAATTTTATTTTTCTCTTTATGAATTTCTATGTTTATTCCACTCCAGTGGGTTAAAATAACCGTTTATTTAACACAAACAGGTATTGTCAACAAAAAAGAAAGGAAAAAGAAAGTAGCGTGGTCCATAATGTATTGTCAAAAATAGTTTCCAATACTTATTATATAATATATATATATATATATATATATATATATATATATATATATGGATGAAATGTTTAGTATATGGGAAAGTGGATAAGCATGAAAAAGACTAATAAAAATAATAGCTCAAACACATCTCTAAAGCTAACCAATATTTTGGTCATGTCACGATCTTAATCTATGGTGTGAAAAAGGTTGGTGACATGACCGAAATATTGGTTGTATATAGAGATGTGTTTATGTTATTATTTCGGTACTTGTTCAGATAAGGACTCAAGCTAAATTCGACTTAGCACTGGTAGTTTCCGGATGTTTATGTAGACGACCGGAACAAGCCGAATGAAAAGTCGGTTGCCTGTGTCCCAAACATCCAAAACTAGGCTGGATGTACAACTGGAAAAAATGTTTTTTTTTACATGTAAATTTTTTTTTGAAGGAAAATATCACTGAGCAAGTGTTAAAATGGTGTTAGGGTTTGTTAAAATTCATTATCGCTTTGATCAATTTTTATTTCCAGTTAGTGAATTTAGTAAAATGGTAACTTGTTGTCTACTTATTTTCTTGCATTCTGATTGGATAAGTGCTTTAGCATTTTCTGGCCGTCTAAGTAAACATCCAGAAACTACCGACGCCAACCTGATTTTAGCTTGGGTTCTAATCTTCTGGTCTGAAATTTCATTTCATGTTTTAAACTCTTATATATATTATTTTGGAGACGCTCATGTTTGTGTCAACAATGCCATTATTAAATTAAATTGTTTATTTATCTATGGGGCTGAGAACATAGAAAATTCACAAAGAGAAAAATAAGACTGATATACGATTCAAGTCTGTGCTTACAAAGAGAGACCATCTTTAGCTGGCATCGTCTTTACCACTCGATCAATAGATCCATGGTGAAACTAAAGTTAAATTTGTACAAATAAGTCACGATGTAAGCTTAACATGATCCCTCTTTTTAAAGACAGGTTCTAATGCTAAGCAGATTGGATTTTACTCTTCATAAATGTTCCATCTTTCCTGCCCCATAGATTAACTGTTGCATTTAATACCATTATTGCCTGCTGCGCAAACAGGAATATCAACCAAAAAGCAGCATTATACATAACATATTGTCGGAAACATATTCTTCTATCGTTCACTAAATTATGTATATATATGTGTATGTGCATATATTTGTGTGTCTTAAGTAAAATTGGATAACTATCTGACACAATGGAAAAGATTCACTGTAGAAACAGATGAAAATTTGTGGAAACATTTTTAGATTACCTACGTTTCGTTATTACGTAAACTTCTTCAAATACTGAATCATACCAAACTGGAGTATTTATATACAAAATTATCTACTTGTGTACATTAGAAAGGTTGAAAATTAAACAATTCAGGGTTAAGAGCCCCAATTTACTTGCCTCCCAACAAGAGCAGAGTTGGACACAAGGTCAGTTTTTAATGTGGGGTAATCCAGCTCCTCCAAAAAAGGGGTGCTCTGGATTTGGACAAAAATAAAATTGACGAAGTCTAAAAGGATTTCTCCTCCACTGACCGAGGACAGAAAAATATTTAAAGAAGACTAAAACTCGATTTAAATATTACATCTAAGTGGGTGGGGGTGGGGGGATTAAATGTCCCGCATATCGGAAAATGTAATTGATCAATTCGGGCTACATTGTTTGCATTGTTTACTATTTATTTATTTAAATAAACTATAATTATGGACCCTACAGCCCCAAATTCTAGTATATATTAAATATTAAATTGTTTTTAATGCCAATACGTAGTTAAAGCAAAATAAAATGCTATTGATAATGTTTACCCATTCATTTATTTATTTTTTATTATTGCTTTTGTTTGAATTCATGTTTAAAATAATGAATTCAAATTCAAATTCAGATGACGTAAATCATAAATCTATGACATCACGCCAAAGCTATAATTATTTTGTTACAGTAATGTTTTAAGCTCTATTTATAAGAAAGTCCAAATAGGTTAGTTGGTAGAACCTCAGACAGAAGATCTCAAGATTTCGGTTTCGATTTCCGGTCATGGCATTCGCTGTATTTGTTAGGAATTTATTATTTAGTATTAATGCTATATTATCCATTTTTAAAAGTAGTTAAGATCTCTGATATTTCAAAATGAGACAAATTCTGCAATGAATTTATTACGTTTAAAAAAAATTGTGACTGATGGACGGACAAAATCTCTATTTATATAAGATATTTAGCTGACAATAACATTACATTTTATTATTTAAAGACAAACGTTAAAGTAGATGAAGAAAGCTATCGTGGAAATTCAACAGGGTAACACTAATTATTATTTTCTCACTAGGAGTTTTCACATGAGTCGTTATCAGTGATTGCTCACTGGCAATAATAAGTGGTGTTCCCTGGAGTCTGAGTGACAACAAGTCTCCCCAGATTTTCATCATTCTCCACCTCTTTCAATAAGCGTTGCAAATCTCTGTGCGTTATCGCAACAACCATTTATCATTTATTTCTCACTGAAATTTGAGTGGCAATAACCCTCCCAAAGGTTCCAGTACTCTTGTGCCCTTCCGATGAAAATCTGGTTGATGCTCTCCATCCTCGACTTTTCATGTCCATTTTGTGTGGTATCAGGGTTTTCTGAGAGGGGGGGGGGTGCAAATTATGGGATTTCTGTCAGTCTCAGTTCCCTTGGATTCGTGTAATGTTCTTTCTGTATTCCTTATTTTATTCCTATTTCAATTTACCTGCGGTTGATTGGCGTCACCTGGTTATGTGGGTTGGTTTCTGCACTCAAGGATTTTCCCTTAATATTTCAATTATTATTACTGCTAATAAAAAAGATATTTGTCTGAAAAATTTGGTGCTTAATTGTTAATAATCCGGTGATATTTTCTTTTTAAATGAATAACAAAAATATTAAGGTTGGGGTGACGTATCATATATGTCGACCCTGGTTTTTATTTTATTATTTATCAATCATCCTTTTAAAAAATTTACACAAATATTTAATTTTGGTAAATTTTTCACCGTAAAAAAAACGAGATTCTATTTTTTTAGGCGATTACATGTAAACAATCTGTAAAATACATGCGATTTATTAAACAATGACACTAATTTTGTTCGTTTTCAACATTTATTTCCATTGTGGCATTTTTAGAAGGGGGTTCAGTTTAAATGAATTAATTAAGAGACACAATTCACAAAACAGCATTTTTGTTACGTCGTTTTCTGAAACAAGGATGTCAATAAAATGATTTCTAGTGAAAAACTTTCATTTATTGAAGAAAATTTAATGATTTCTGTTTTCTAAACACTTTCCCTTCAAATGTGTGCAGTATGTAGACATATACATGTGTTATCTGAAGAAGTTTACATGAAAGTAAAATGTATGTCATATGAAATTTGACCACAAATTTTCGTTTTTGTTTTCAGTCATAAATATATGAAATGTTGTTTATTCATTGGGAATTACGTTTAAGTCAACACTATCAGGAATTAACAAGTAATAACACAACATTCTGCTGAGGTTTGAAGACATGCGTTGGAGAGAAATGATATGAGTATTAGACGATGGATGTGTAATGTGAGTCTTAAAGACAGGCTTAGTTCTGAGGACCTCAGACAAAAGATAACTCTGAACGGTATAAGGAGATGTGTTCAGGACTGGAGACTTCGATGGTATAGCCACATCCAAAGAATGGATGAGAGTGTTAGGTTAGTTGAGGTAGCAGGTCCAGACTACAGGGGCAAGGTCAAGGAGTGATAAGAATAGAGAAAGAGGGATTTATAAAGACTTGGACAGAGATAAGTTATTTTGGAAATTAGTTTTTAAAAGCCGTTCAACGCATACCAGCATGCAAAACGAACATTAAACCGAATATGAAGATAATGATGATGATGAAATGGCTTTCTTGTTGGGTTTGGGTTCAACTCATGCAGCATTTCTTTGTAATTATTTTATTTTTTGTTTCGGAATATGTGAGAGGAGGATTGATAATTTGGATTTGGATTATTTGGACTATTATTCTCATCTATATTCACAACGTTTCGGCCGATGTAACTTTCTTCCGTTGCATGTTATTGAACTTGGGAATCTTCATGTATTCTAGAACTTGTAATTCTGAACTGAACGATTTATTTGTTCCACAGAGTTAGATTGCTGGAGAAATGTTAATTTATGTTATTCTAAGTTTTTAAAGGTGTAGTAAAAAGAATCTCACTTAGAATCCGTGAGGCCATGTGTACAGTTCTAGTCTGAATTTTGGGAGCCTTAATCCTAATTAGTTTTAGATGTGTACTATTACTAAAGGTGATAATAACATAACACTTCTACCTGGTCATGACTGACAGAATAAGAACAATCTACCCCCCATGGATTAAATAAAGGGTTCGGTTCAAAATTCTGTACAGGTTTCCATGTTTGACAAGATGCACCTGAAGAAGGTTGGAGGTTACATCGGCCAAAACGTGAATATAACAATCAAGATGAGAATTGTAGTCTGAATAATCCAAATAATACATATTTTAGTTTTCTTGGCGATTCAAAATGATTTATTTTGTTCCTAATAGATGGTGTTGACTCAAAATTACTTCACAATAAATAAAGTTTCTTTGTAACTTATATATATATATATATATATATACATACAAAGAGAAACAGACATGTGTGTGGATGTGTATATAACATTATGTATATCTCTGTATATAAATATAAGCTATTCATCGTTAAAGGTATACATTTTCTTATTTTTTGTTTCTTTTCCGTTTTTTAAATTGTTTTTCTCTTTTTTTCCATTTTGTTTTTTTCTGTTATTTTTTTTTACAAAATCTTTTATTATAATTTTTTTCATTAAATTTTATTTAATTAAACTGAAGTTTTCTCCTTTATTTTCTGAAATTTTTATTATATTCTTAATTCACTACATTTGCTCTGTACATTTTTACTTGAATTTTTTATTTATATATTTTTATTTTTTAGAGTTATTGCCGATGAAAGAACATTGAATGCTTAGATTATTCTTTAGAATCCAATGTATATTATCGAATGGAAAACTGACTTTAATCGAGCCCTTTCTATTCTCCACATGTGAAACATATTTGTTGCCTTTTAAACTCAATCATTGTGATGTTTACCACTGATTACGATAGGTTTTTAATGTAGTGTATCTCCTCAGAACTCTGTAATCTGAGCATATCCTCAGGAAATGCAGTTTCCCAATAGTGTGAATTTACGGGTCTTCAAACTTGATTTTTTATCATTGTCACAAAAAACAATTTTAATTCTATTGGATTACTTAAATTGACAGAAAAAAATTTTTTTGAATCGAACATATAAAGTTATCAGGTTTTCAAAGTCGGACCCAAATAGCAATACATCTGACATATCGATGCTTGATTCATACTAGCCTATTTTTTCCTTTGACTATGTTATTGACACAAATATATTTTATTTTGCTTCATTTTTTTCTTAAAATACTTATTCTGGCTAAAAAAATCTATTAGAGTGAAGACATTTTCTCTTATTCATCAAAACAAATTAAAGCAAAGTTATTGTGTGCAATTATACTTGAGTTATCTCCCTTGAGTTCTGAAGAAATAGATATATATGTCGAGTAGGTATAACTAGTTAAATTAATAAATTCACAACAGTGTTTGCACTTAATTACAGGTCAATTAAGAAACTAATTTTTTTGAGAATTATGGCAGACTAAAGTTTCTTTGTTTTTATTAACAGGATGTTCAAACCCAGTCCAAACATCATAAAATCGTGATCATCATTAAATTGAAAATATTTAGTTTTGGATGAAAGAAAGTCAATGTTTTTCTAATGTGTGAAGAACAAAAGGATTTAACTTATTGAAAAGAAATGTAAAAAAAAAGAAAAAAGATAAGCTTTTTTTTATAGAAATCACAACAAAAAAGTCATGAAGTCACTTGATGTAAGCAGCTAACAAGAACGAAAGATGATTATCGCAAAGACAGGGCTATAGGTAGGAGGAAAAGAGTTTCACAAGCCTGCAGTTCTTGGAAAGAAGTTTCTGGAATAGGAAGCTGTATTACAATGTAATTAGAATATACGGCATAATCACGTTGACACACCGGTTCTCGTTAGATCACCGAAGTTAAGTGACGTTGAGCCTGATCAGTACTAGATGGGTGACCATTTGGGAATACCAGGCGCTGTATGTAGACACCTAGCTATGAGTAGCGTCGCCAACCCGCAGTGCCTAGCGTGGCGACTATGGCAAAAACCCTTTAATGACGGATACCAGGGAGGGGTTCCTCCTCCAAGAGTGATCAAAAACCATGATGATGGTGATTACAATGAGGTATCAAAACAGTGAACTGATGGAGAGTCAAACGAGCTGGAACAAAGGAAGCAGGGAATAGATCAGACAATTCCGAAGAACACATGTCATAATAGAACTTATAGGTAGAAATATAAGGTAATAGGTAGAAATTTCTTTTTCTGATTAATAATAATTATTAAAGATAATACTTTGATATTTTTGTAATGTATTTTCAAAATACATTACAAAAATATTAAAAGTATTATCTTTAATAATTTTTATTTTTATGTCCGCTAGTATAAATGCTCCACCTGGCCTAATAAACGCCTGTCAAACATCCCCTTAATCCATTTAACCGTAATGCCCCGCTAGTTGAGCATGGTTGTAATCAGCTCTAGGTACAAAGACTACAATTTTTGTACCATAATGAAGAGTTCCAAAACAAATTAAAGTTCGTTTGTTATTTCTCTACAGAGTTCAGTCCCTTTCATTAAAGACAAGGAAACAGTGTATCTTCTTCTTTCATTTGCTTCACAGCATCTCACTATTAGATCACCAACTCGGTTGAGAAAAGCCATGCTAATGTTTTGTTGTCTAGTGCAGCTATGCCGGCTTCGCCGTTGGGTGGTCGATATTTAAGGCATGACTCAATGATGTGGGCTACTGTCTGTTCAGAGTGACCACAGTCGCAGACAGTTGAGTCCCTGAGTCCCCATCCTTTCATGGTCGCGGCAAAACAGCCGACACCTGTCCTGAGGCAGTTGAGCATTGTCCACTGCCGACGAGGGAGGTTCATGCCTGGTAGGTTATCCAGATCCTCCACAAATCTGTGCAACCTTGATTTATGTGCTGCCTGCCATTCCTCCGTCCAGCAACGTTTCAGCCAGATTCGTTTTGTGACATCACCGGGTGTTGAAAGCAGGAGCTGGTGGGCATGCACCGAGAATGGGCGTCGTGACTTCAGGGGAGCTTGTGGAGGGGTCTCTGTGGCGAGCTTGTGGAGAAGGTGGTCCTCATCGATAGTGGCCTTTCTTGACAGTGCAAGGATAGCCGCCTCACAGCACAGGGTTGGTGATGCGATGCTGGCGAGAATCGGTAGTTGGTTGATTGGTGTGGCGTGCAAGCAGCCAGAGACTGTGCGTAAGGCGGTGTTGAGCATTACGTCCAGCTTCTTGGTGTGGGAGCTCCTGCACCAGGCTGGGGAGCAGTACTCAGTGGCAAAGAAGACCAATGCTTGGGTAGATATACACAGTGTCTTGGTTGAGGCACCCCAGGTCGTACCAGCTAGGTGGCGTATTAGAGCGACATGGGCCGATGTCTTGGCAGACAGGTTTTCCAGGTGTTGCCAGAACGTCAGCGTGCGATCAAGCTTGACCCCGAGGTACGTCGGGGCAGCCTGGAACTGGAGTCTTTTGTTGGCAACTATGATGTTAAGTTCGTGGTTTATCTCTCGGTTGTTTTGATGGTATGCGGTGGACGTGGTCTTGGCCACAGAGAGCTTAAAGCGCCAGTTTGTCAGGTAGCTTGACATGGTGTTCATATCAGTCGTAAGCCCCAGTTCGATCGTCTCCCAGCTCTTGTTAGACAGAAGGATGGCTAGGTCGTCAGCGTATCCATATTTCTTCGACAGTGTGTCTGGGAGGTCGTAGATGTAAATGTTAAACAGCATTGGGGCAAGTACAGAGCCTTGTGGGACACCATTTCTGAGCCGTCAGAGCCTGCTGTGTTGGCCGTTGCTGGTGTGAAGGGTGAAGCTGCAGTTGGTCAGCATTTCCATGATGACGTCCACCATGTGTCGGTCCGGGATTGTCTGTAGAAGCTTTAGGTGGAGTCCACGGAGCCAGACAGTATATGAAACAATTGAACAAAAACAACAACGAAATAAGATGTGAGTTTGCAAAGTTTAATTTCCAGAATCACGTTGTCTTTATTGCAGAGATGTGAGTTCTCCACTTTTTAGCAGAATTCCGCCTTTTTTATCCAGAAAAAACAGATTTCTGCTTAAATCGCTTGAGCCTCTCATATATGTGAGTTTTCAGCGTTTTTATCGAAATCTGCTGTTTTTTTCTTCAGAAGAAACAGATGATTTTCCTTCTTATACTAGTTCTCTCTGATTACTGAAAATGTTAATTTTGTCGTGAAGGCTAAGACTTCAAACCATTCATGAAAAGAGAGGGTAGGGGAGTTAGATGACATTTATTTCATCAAAGAATGACTTCTTGTTTCTCCCAAAACTATATACTTGATTTCATTTTCCAAGTTGAAACTGATTGGAGTTTTTTAGGAAAAAAGTTGTTCTTTTTTTGTGCTCTCTCTCTATCTTAACACACACACAAACACACCCACAGGGACCTGTGGCTCCTAAGTTGTGAAATTCATCTCAATTTCAGCTTATTTTTTGCCATCTCTGTCATTGTTTCTTAGATATCTGACTATAATATAAACTGTAATTTATGAAGTAAATTATGTTTACCAACTTAAAATTAGTATTGTTTAATGAATTTTTATAGAAACCAACCGACCTTGACAACTACACAAAGTTCAATAGTATGAGTCATACATTCAGAAATTACTGAGTAAAGTACTGAGTGCATGCAAATAGACCATGACCCAGGTAGTGTCATAGAATGTGTAAAGTTGACCTAGGTCAATACTAAAGGTCACAAGATATACATATGGTCACACAATTTATTGCGTAAGATGTAATTCGCATTTTTTTTTTTTTTTGTAAGTTTCACCTCGATTAGTTGTTTCGGTTTACAGTGAGATTTACCTGCAGTGTGACAACAATAAGAAATCAATTCTAATTGATAAAAAATAAATTACTATTCCCCCGGGCAATACCGGGTAGCCCTGCTAGTTTAAAATAATACATTTTTCAAACACGAAACGTTAACATTTTGATAATTTCGAAAAAAGTTTAAATGTGACTGAAAGAAAAGAATGAAAGAAGAAACAAATTTGCTATTTCACTGGCAATTTAGAAAAATCGAGTCGGTCGCTGTAAAGAAAGAGCGACCGACTCGATTTTTCTTAAATATTTGAACGACGTTAGAAAACGTTTGAACACTGAATATTTGTTATATACAAATTTAAAATATCAGTGAATTAAAAAACAATAATAAATAATAGTTAATTAATAAATTAACTTTAACAAAACCAATGTGCAAATTAGTTAACCTTACAAATCTGATATCACACCTACATAAACTGTATATAAAACAGATGGTGCGTCTTTCAAATAAGTTGAATTAATGGAGAATTGGCCGTTTTGACTTTACCGTTCTTGCGAGAAATGGGCCAAGCTTTCACTTTTATTCATTTAGATTATATATATATATATATATATATATATATATATATATATATCACACCCGCTAAATAGGGAATCAGTATATTCGGGCGAGTATCATCTGCCTATAATATATATATATGTATTACAAATGAAGATTTGGTATTTGTCTGTCTGAAGATGAAACTACACTATTACTTCTATTAATTGTACTATCTTTTAATGTTCAATCTAGTTAACTATACTATTTCAGACTAATGTACTATCTGTCAATGTTCAATTCGGGGGTGGGGAGTAGTGTAGTATCTATTCTGTTGTCATAATACCGTCCTCCCAGACATTACCTCCTTCTTTTTGGGGAGGAGGTATGGTGATATACTAGCAAAAAATAACATTTTAGACAATGCGCTGAAACAAAATAGAATGAATTAGAGAGCTGCAAAAATAAGAAATATCAAAAAGTGCTCAATACATGAAAATAAGATAGAGCTGATACAATTTCAAATAAATGAGCAGGAGTTTACTACTAAGGCTTCACCAAACCAAGATACGGTATTGGTAAAACCCAGGTAGTAAAGTTCTTCTCATTTATTTGAATTATATATGAGGATAAAATATGCAATATATCATATGAAATGTCATGGAGACAGAATTTATGAAAGTTTAAATACACTTACATAATGAACACAGAACCAATATTTTTCAAAAGTGCTCAACACAAAGTAGAGGTTTGATAAAATTAAATAAACATTGGTGACAGTCGACACTAATTAATTTGTGTTTCAACGTATCCGCGTCTTCTCAAGACAGTCTTGAGAAGACACGGATGCGGTGAAACACGAATTAGTGTCAGCTGTCACAAATGTTAATTTAATTATTTATATATATATATATATATATATATATATAATATCAAGAAAACTAACCTCTCAATGTGAACAGAACCGAATTAAGACAACAGATCTTAAATAAACAAATGGCTCAATATCCTATCAGATAGAGCTATATGAATAATAAATGATAATGAAATGTACTTAGCTTAACATTTATTTCAATGCAGTTTCACGGCATAACCGATCATCAGTAGTGTACACGACTGTCATCAATCGAAAAGCGAACCCAAAGAATTAACAGTATTTATACACTTGACATCACATTTTGCACAGTTTTTATCCTTATGTACTAGTTTATATACAGTAACTTCTTTTTTTTAACAGAACTTATGCAACAAATTAGATTATGCACATAAGTTTTTTTTTTAATTTAATCGTGGCCTGAAAAGCAAAAGAAACATTTATTTATGTGTCTACATTAAGCTATACATTCTTGTTTTTGATTTAATAACATATTTTAGTTTTTGAAGTGTATAGTTTGATATATCTACTCTAAATATAATTTTCAGTATCTACTATTTATATTGCCAGGAGCGACTAATTATAAGATTTGCCAATTGATATTTGAGTCGAGGTGTTTATTTATATACTAACGGGACTCATGCACATGCATTGTGCGGGAAAAATGAAAAACCCGAGTGACCTTGAGCAGATTTATATTGTATTTCATTTACAATGTTTTGGATGAAAGGATGAGGACTTAGTACTGAGGTGGGGTAGTTATTCCTGTGCTGAAATTAGTAAGCAAAGAGAAAACAGTTGAGTGATTCAATATAAAAATCGTTGAATTCGACCAGAACTATTTAAAAAAAAAACATATACAAATAATTTGACTAAAGTGCATACAAAACAGAATTCTATATGTAGCTTCTGTTCTGAGAGCTATACCGGTCAATCAAATAGGGGAAAATCTAACTTTACTTATATATATATATATATATATATATATATATATATATATATATATATATATAGCGCTTCAGGATTCTTTGGTTTGTTTTCATTTTGTGGGTAGCTGATGATTTGAATAGGCTCTAACAATATTTTTAACAACAATAAAGAGGTCAGTCTATTTCAATGAAACCAGGGTACATCTCTGAAGTATGTAACGTATAGTTTCTAAATAAATAATTTGTATATATATATATATGTGTGTGCGTGTATGTGAAGAAGTTTGTTAAAAAAATAAATCCCAAGGAAATATTATTTTTCATGCAAAATAAACCAACATTTATACTTTAAGCCGGAATTTATTATGTGTGCACGCACGTCCATAATTAAATTTACTTGTCCATATAACTGTTTCAATTCAATTATTAATTTATAATCAGGGTCTGACCATTTGATGATAATAATCAAAAACCCATCCTTTCTTTCTCCGTGTACTTAAAACCAAACGGAATTTCCATGAAAAAAGTTTGATTCCAAAACGTCCTCATCTGTAGAACACATTGCCACATGACTATTTCGCTGCAGACTACAATATGGTCGTCTTCAAGTCCAATGTCAACAAATACTTGTTGAGCCGTCCTCTTAAGTAATCAAATGTTGTCTATTCGCCGTTTTCAATCCTCTCACAATATTGTTCATCATCCAACTGACAATCTCATTCCTCGAGTGATTCATTAGTAAAAAAAATCATAATAATAAAAAGATTTTTTTAATTCATCACTTATTAATTCAGCAAAAATACACATCTGCTTAAAATAGAACATGAAATAAAAGAAAAAATTAAGGTTAATGTCGAAATACAGAGAAAACAAAAACAAAAACAAACTAAATGTGAAAATGTTAATAAGATGTTAATACTTGCAATTAAGCCATTTGTTGTGAACAATTAGTCATTATACATGAGGGCAGGTGAAATACTCGGCGGTCATTTAGAGTGCGGCACTAACGCAAGGGAAATAACTCTCGTTGACTAAGAGATTTATTTTTTTTTAGAAGAGAATTTGGGACGCTAACACCAACGTAACTTAGAAAATTTGACGATAGTTGCAGAGGAATTATAATTGTTATTAAAGAAAACTGCCAAGTTTTTTAATGTAACAAATCAATAACAAAAGCATTTTCTTTCTTTTTTGTAATGACATTAACATTTTTTTGTCATTAATGTTATAAACTTTGTGACATTAAAAGTCGGCAGTTTTCATTAAAAAATTCCAATTGCCCTTCAACTATCGTCTCATTTTCAACATTTTAATAAAAAGTACAACTCCTCCCAGCTGTGTTGGTTTTAGCGTCCCAAATTCTCTTCTGAAAAAAAAAAGATAAATCTTTAAGTCAACGAGAGTTATTTCCCTTGCATCAGTGCTGTCCTCTACATGAGCGCCAAACACTCTTTAGCCTTAGTAGGTAATCACCTAGAGATGGTGTCTCAATAAAAGCATAAAAACATGTAAAACTGACGTGAAACCAAATATGATGCTGATGATGATGATGATGATGATGATGATATACACAAGCATGAAGGAAGTCAATAGACGGTTTTATTACCATTAATAATAAAGACTGCTGTCAGAAGGTCCTGATAGACCAACCAAGATAATATTGATTAGTTTCCCTCGCTGATGAATTCTAAAATCACTTGATTAACAGTGGTAAGTGGAATCCCGAGGTTTTCAGCAATTTTATGCTAATTAAGTCGACTTTCATATTAACCTATAATATAGCTCCTCTGAAACTCTGAGAATTCTATTGCCTCTTTGGTCAGTATCATACTTAAAAGGTGATATATGATAAACATATTTATATGTGAAACAAAAACTATCAATTGATTTTTCAAACTTTTACTGCTGCTTTGTACGACTCGTTAACAAAGGAAGCAGAAACTTTGAACATGCATGAATTATTTTGTTTAGGTTTCTATTTACTTCTTTCATGTCTGTGTAAGTGTGTATACATATTTTTTTCTTCATTTTACTTCAGTGTAAGTTCTCAGAAATTTCCTGGGCTAACACTTGATCTCTCTATGAGATACATAGATATTCGATTGTTCTATTAAAGTTCTCGTTTACCTCTCAAACGTTGACTTAGTAAAGAAGTGAAGAACCTTAATTTTCCTCTCCCCAATTGACCAGTTAAATATGTTATAGTACATATTTCTTGTGGTCTCTGGGTCTTACCGGATTCCAGGGAAAGAATTCATCTGATCTGGTGGAGTATCCAGTTTAGTGCTGTTACTAGAGGCAACATCACTTGGAGAAGGTGCACCATTCCTCGTATAAGCCAGTTTGTAAGCATACTGACGAGATCTTATTTGAGATTCAAATACTATATTATTTTGAATATTGGTCAGAGTTTACTTGTAGAGGAAGTATCCTTATGCCAGGTTGTCCTGACAAATACAGAGAGACCTTAGACACTCGAGGATAATATCTAGTAGGCATTCAAATTCTCTTCTTTTCTTTGCACATATGTGCGTGTGTGGTCAGTGGAATGTGTACAGGAGAAGTATGTGCATCCACAGGTGGAGTGAGTGGAAGAGTAACTATATGAATGCATATGTACTGGAGCTTGTGTGTTACCAACCGCAGAATTTCTTGAACAAACATACTACCCACCGAGCAATCGCACATAAGCATATAAGTGTGAGTCTTTTTCTGACAACCACAACAAAGAATTTTCCTTTCTCTCTCTCTCTGTACTAAAAACCAGACAGAACTTCTATGAACAAAGTTTCTTTCTCCAAACATCCCATCTGTGGAACAAAGTACCACGAGGTTGCTTCCCAGCCAACTACACCATGGTCGTCTTCAACTCTAAAGTAAACAAATACTTGTTGAGTTATCCTCTTGGATAATCGATTCCTCTTCAGTAATCTTTCATCTATTTCGCCCATTGTTTCCAATCCTCTCATGGTAGAGATCATCGTATAACTGACAATCTCTTTAACCTTTATACTCCAGTGGCTCCTGTCCTTGATAAACGGTAATCCATTAGTTAAAAAAATATAATATACACGCATGAACAACAGTTCTCCCCAATCGTGTTTATTGCCGCCAAAGTTCACCTTATTTACTGAATGAGCCTTGTATACAATCAGCTAGCAGGCTCGACGAGTTGTATGTCTCTCAATTATTTTCTGTGTATATAAAAGACAAAGCTGACAGAAGAATGATCCGAATCCTTCCCATGATTTCATTAGAGTTCTTTGATTCCTTTGCAGAAAAATTCCGTAGACTTTTTCTCGATTATTGTGTGCTAAGTATTCGACGAAAGCATGTTCACAGTTCCATTTTCTGAAACCCTTGAGCTGTTATTTGTGTTGCAGATTTCAGAATAAAAGTATCCCCCCACTCCCACCACCTTCAGTGCCATCTATGGTGCAATGACCCTAATTATACATAAAAATACAATTGAATATTCAGATAATTTGGATTATTATATTGTTCATCCACGAGGGTAGCTTGCTCTCATTCTGTCAGCAATGACTGGGTAGAAGTCTTAAGTTAAGAGAGTAGAAAGTTGACCTTGGGTTTACTTTCGGCACACTCATAACTCTCGCTTCCCTTTTTTTGTCTTTTAGTCCTCACATTCTATGAGCGATTTTCTGACAAAGGGAGAAAAATGCTGTTTTTGGGGTCGGAATCTATCCATCTAACACATATCGTTGGCTAGTTTTTGACCTTGAAGTAGTTTATTTTTTTTTAGCTCCTTACATCAAGTGGCTTCATGCCTTGTCTGGAGCGACTTCCATAAAAAAAAATCCAGTTCATCCTTGTATTTTTTACATGTTTATTTCCTCCCAGCATTAGTAATTGTTCGACTGACGAAAGCGTAACACTGACATTTTTGCTCACAAGGCAAATTCGTAATGTGGTGTTAGAAACCACAACGATATTGCATCGCTATTCTATAGTATTTCAAAGAATAAATATATATAATATGTATGCAGTCAAAAATATTTAGCAACCCTGAAAAGAAATTATTTCTCATCCTAAAAGTGTCATTTTTAATGAAACAAGTTAAGCACCACAATGCTTTTATACAACTCTTCCTGAGTAAATACAAATTAAACAAAAGAAAATGTAAAAAAATGAACCCATTTGGCCAATTTCACTGATTCTCAGCATTCTAAACGTCATTTTTTAGTATTAAGCTGCGTTCCAAATGGGATCGTGTCATGCTGCAGTATGCTGTCATAGTTATTCTTCATGATGATAGTCTGTACAGGGTTTTACAGCAAAATCCAACACTTGACAAAAACAAAACGAAATAGGCAATAAAAAAAAAGTTGTATATGCAGAGACCCGACAGTTTATTTAGCAACAGTTAGAGTTACATACTACATTATTTTCCAATGTAACTGCCGCAGGTGCAAAATTAGTCACACGCTTTGACGACCATATCCTTGTCTATAACAGTGAACAGCTTCACGATGGCAGTCTTCAGAGAGTCGACCGTGTTGTAGGCATGTTTGATGGTCTTAGACTCGATCACGCCCCAGAAAAAATAGTCAAGGGGGTTATAGTCAGGTGGGGAGGGTGAGCACAAGTCCATCTACCAGTGGTGAGGAAAATTGTTGGGTCGTCTTGACATTGTGTGCAGGAGCGGTGTCCTGCTGGAAGATACAGGGCGTCTGGCGACAATCTCGTCCATCCAAGGCTTCACGCTCCTCAGGACCTCCTTGTATTTTGTTTACTTTTTGTCAAGTGTCGGATTTTTCTGCAATAATGTATATCTAACATAAAGTTATCTTGCTGGATTTTCAAAGTCAGACCCAAATGACATTTAATTTGAGAAATCAAACGTTGCTCCTGATAAGCCAATTTTCATTAGTTATAGTTGTACCATGTTAATGGCAATATAATTATCTACGTAGCTACAATTTATTTTTAAATTACTTAGTAAGTGCAGTATAACACGTCACTCAATAAGTCCTAACTAATAAAACAACAATTTTGAAGCAAAATTCGTCTTTATTCATCAACATAGTTTCCTTCTAGGGTGATACACTGAGTCCAACGGTTTGCTAACAATTCGATACCTTTTTGTAGAACGATTTGTCTTTGCCCTCAAAATATGCCTCAGTTTCTGATATCACTTCTTCATTGGAGCCAAATCTCTTTCCCTGGAGCATTCTTTTGAGGTCTGCAAACCGCCAATAGTTGCTGGGAGATATATTTGGAGAATAGGGTGGGTGTGGAAGCAGTTTGAAGCGCAGTTCAGGTAGCCATTGTTACGATCGACTTGTGATAAGGTGCATTATCTTGGTGAAAGAATATTTGTGATTTCTTCCTTCAAACACACCGACAATGATATTCACTATTTATGGTTCTTCGTTTCTCAGTAATCGATGAACAAAGTAGCTTATGCATCACAAAATACAGAAGCCAAAACTTTGTTTGCTGATGTTTGCATCTTTAGTCATTTTGGACGGCTTTCACCTGCTACTTTCCACTCAGCTGAATGCCGATTTGATCCTGGAGTAAAGTGGTGGATCCATTTTTAATCCATTGTAACATATGGAAAAACTTTGTTGTGTTCAAACAGTTGCAAACAATGCTCTGAATCGTCCACACGTTGTTGTTTTTTGATCTACTGTGAGCAAACACGGCACCCACTTTAAATAAATATTCCCCAAATTTCAGTCTCTTTGGAGCATTTTAATTGATTTTTAGGGGGCATAATGAAGGCACAACCTTTCATTTTCACATTTGAATTAAATCTGATCCATAATCATTAGACACCTTAAATTTTTTTGTTTCAAATATGACATACTCCAACAAAATGCCTATTTAATATAATATTCAACGAAAATGTGTCAAACTACAACTTATTTCACATCTGCAACGAGCCTGTTAGTAAGTGTGAATAGGTATTAGTATGATGTTGCATCAGCGCACCCGCTAAAGAGGTAATCAGTATCTTTGATGTCAAGCCAATATAAAATATAAAGCATTTAAGGGTTTAACAAGATTCCCTAAATTTCAATTTCCTATTAGGACCCTTTAAGCTTAAGCCTTAAATTTGATACATTTTCTAGAATCAAAATCAAGTAATAGATTTTGATTAAAATTGGAATAAGGATTCTAGATATAAGGTTTAGTATCATTATATATTGATTTTAATCTTTGTAAGGGGACATAAAAGTGTTGTAAAAATGGTCTGTTCTGGGAATTAGTTTACTTGTCCTGGGACGGGTATCCTTCTAGTAGTGTGAATCAGAAGTAACCGGGCATCCAAAACATTTTTAGTACAAATAATAAAATTATACTTTATTAAATGAAACAAATTAAATTGCCTGCCCTGTTACTTCTGACTCACTACCCTGTATGTGAAAGAGACAAAATATTCAAGAGATCTTTGTTTAAATATATTCTTTCTTTTTTGTCTTGTGGATGTTTGTGCTTATACCATCCTTGACCATTGCATCATCCAGTCTCTTAATTTATCTCTGCTTGACCTGAAGCTGACAAAGCCAGTGAATGTAAACAAACAACCAGTTTAACAATAAAACCAAAGTTTCATCCATCCATCATCATCATTATTATTATTATTATTATTATTATTATTAATAATAATAATAATGATAATGATGATAATAATAATAATCTATTAATAATGGAGTTTATGTATCTGCCTGTCTGTCTGTCTTTCTGTCTGTCTGTCTGTGTGTCTGAAGCCGAAACTCCATCAGAGTAGTATGACTATTTACTAAGTCCGCCAGCTTCATTATATACTACTACAAAAACCGCCGTAACACTATGCGCATTTCTCAATTTACATAATTAATTGCTTTTCAACTTCTAATAAATTAGTATTCGCAAATATACACTCATGATTGTTTTCTTCAGATTTCCACATGTATTTACGCTATTTTGCTCGCTAATAATCTTACTTATAAATTAGAATTATTTCTTTTATTATTTATATATATATATATATATATATATATATGAAATAAGTTATGTAGTTATTTTATCTACGTCCAACAGATTGAACAGCGTGCGTTAATCCATTGAAACGGTTACCTCCCTCTGAACGGGCGCGTTATTTCAAATGTAAACAAAACGCTGGCATTTAACCGTGTTACTTTAACTCTGATTTATTTTATCAAAACGTTCTGAGTTTGTTTATTTTCTTAATCTTATTAGCCATTATGTTTTAAAACACAAATTTATTGAATCAAATTGTTTAATTAAAATAATAATTGATTTAAAAATTACTATTTAAAAAAACACACACACATTATAATGAATTTAGTTTAGGTAAACTTTCTTTTCAATAACATTAACAAAACTATTCGCGTTTACTGCATTTGATTTTTCAATAGTTTTATTGTAGGTACACCTTCTTTTCCGATTTAAAAAACATCCAATATTATCATTTTTCACAACCTTAACTGTGTTTAAGATTTAGTTTTTTACCTTTTACGCTGTTAAGCTTTTATTTACAAACTGTTTTTATTATTCCGTGTTCTATTTATTAAAATAAAAGATGTGATTTTTTTTTCTTTTCTGTCAATAAAAAAACTAACACATTGTACTGGAAAACTATATAACTGATTTTAGAATCAAATTGTTTGATTAAAAAAGGTCATTTAACACACACACACACACACACACACACACACACACACACCCACATTCTAATGAATTTAATTTAGGTAAACTTTCTTTCCGAGAGCATTTACTTAACTAATCGTGTTCACTGTATTTGATTTTTTGGTGCTTTTTTACTGTATGGCCCGCGCTAACTTTGACCCCGTCGTTAGCGTTAGGGTCAAAGTGGGGGTTAGGGTTAGGGTTTAGAGTTAGGGTTAGGGTCATGGTCAAAGTCAGCGCGAGTCCTACAGTAAAAGATTACCGATTTTTTAATTGTTTTATTATAGGTAAATCATTTTTCCAATTTGAAAAATACTGTTCGCTGTATTTAGTTTTTTAAATTGTTGCTTTTAACAATTTTATTGAATCAAATTGTTTAATTAAAATAATAATTGATTTAAAAATTACTATCTAAAAAACACACACGCATTTTAATGAATTTAATTTAGATAAACTTCTTCTCGGGATCATTTAAATAACTAACGGTGTTCGCTGTATTTGATTTTTTTACTGTTTTTCTTTCTATTTTTTCTTCTTTTTAATTAAAAATATTTATATGTATGGAGGAGGATAAAAAAAATTGGGGGGCGGGCGGTCAAAAAAATTTCTTTTTTTTTTCTCTTTTCTTAACTAAAAATATTTCTATGTATGTGGGAAAGTAAAATAAAAAATTTGAGGGGGGGGGCCAAAATATTTTTTTCTTTTTTTTTAAACTAAAAATATTTCTATTTATGGGGGAGAGTAAAACAAAAATTCGGGGTGGAGTCCAAATTTTTTTTTTCCTTTATTTTCAACTAAAATTATTCTTGGTCCTAAACAAAGAAAATCAATGTCTAACCACCCAAGAAATATATAGGGCTCCATCGGTTTATGAATGAGCGTTCATTTCTGACACGGCAGCCTAGCAAAATTATGCGACCAGAGGGAGCATATATTTGCTAGTAATAATAATAATAATAATTATAATTAAAAAAATTTTTTTTTTTTTAAATGGTGCCAGCCTAGGCTGACACCAGACAAAATATTTGTAGAGGGTCGAGGAGGATGAGAAGACCGAGGAGGGACAGCACAAACCAGACCTCCACTGGAAAAGTGCAGAGAATGCTGGGACCTTGGGGAGGCTTATTGCCACCCAAATCCCAGATAAGACCAATTGTCCTTACCAGCGAGAAATCAATGGTAAGAGGCTGTTGCGATACCGCATCGTTATCGAAAAGAGGTGAAGAATACTGGAAATCTGGGGAGGCTTGTTATCACTCAGACTCCAGGAAATACCACTGGTTGTTGTCAGTGAGCAATCACTGACGATGATCTGTGTGAGAACTCCTAGTGAGTATGAATAATAATAATAATAATAATAATAATAATAATAATAATAATTCTTTGAATGATTATGTGATCCTCCTAAGAATCGTAGACAACATCATTAAAAAAAATTAATGAAGTTTAAACAGGAATTTTAGTCCGGATGCTTCTCAGAGAGAAGAATTCCTTCCATTGTTGCCTTTGAGTTGCAGAAAATATGCAAATGAACATTTTTTATTGTATCGGTTATTTTTACAAAATAAAGTAACTCTATTACCTCTGATATAATCACTTTCCAAATCATGACTTTTTTTTCCCTTAAAAAATAATTTGACGACGTAATTTATTCTTGGTTGTGTCTTGGAGTAGAGGTTGCAAAAATTAAAAATTTTATTTTTAATTTTATTCTAAAAATGAAAACAAAATATTTTTTTTACATGTTTCGAATGTGTGGGTTTTTTTTACATGTTTCGAATGTGTGGGTTTTTTTTACATGTTTCGAATGTGTGGGTTTTTTTTACATGTTTCGAATGTGTGTTTTTTTTTTCTCATGTTGATGTAACTTTGATAATTATACAATGAATTATTATTTTTTGTTTTTGCTATTAATCGAATATTCCTTGTCTGTGGATTGTTCGGATACACATGGTCTTTCAAAAAACCGAAAGAGAGAAATCTGGTGGGTTTAAATGTGGTGAATGTGATGACCATTTTAGAATATGGCACCTGCGAATCAGTCAAACTGCAAAGCGCCGATCGTGTCACTTCATCGTGATTTTAGCTGTGTTGTTTTGAGTTTGCGTTTGAAATAAAACTTCTGTTTACGAATACTGTTTTATTTCGTCGAGAAATGCTAAGAATTATTTTTCACTTTGCTTCTGGTGTTGTGATCCATTTCTAAATTCTCAGTTATAGACAAGGCCCCCTCCGCACTCACACTCTCTCTCACCATCGCCCAGGCAAACAAGTCAGCCGTTTAAATCTTTTGTTAAGCATTTAAAAAAAAAATGAATTACTTTGTGACCTTTCGAAATTTGAAAGGAATTTGGAAGCAGTTAAACTGTTGAATAGAAAATAATTCAAACTGATTTTATACTTCTTAGCAAATCCTCGTTTATTCAAATATTGAAAGTTTTAGAAGCTATTTAGATCTAGTCCCTTCACCGCAACCTTGAGTCCCGCAGTCCCAGCAACTTAGAAAAAAAAGTCCTATTTATAAAAATTATTTTATTACGAAATAAGATCCACTGTAGGTGTGGTATTCTAACAATCCAATTCTACAATCCAATTTTTTTTTTGGGGGGGGGGGGGGGGAAGGGGTCAGCCAAATAACTCCCGGGCAATGCTTGGAGGAGACAGCTAGTTTTTAGAATAAAGACCTCATTTGACAGATTTTTAATTATTTTCAAGTCCTGGTGAAGCGTGTTGAGCCAACGCTGTTTTTTGCCATCCTCTTGGCCACCGGCTCCCAACTGTCAGCTCGTATGCCACCTTGGCAACGCTGTCGTTGGCTTGTGGAACATGAATGTAACATCTCAGTCAAGATTCACGGAGCTCGTCGGCAATTGGTGCCATTCCATATCGCTGACGAATGCTGTCATTGGTGATTTGGTCGAGTAAGGCAATGTCAGATATCCAACGTAGCATCCTCGTTTCCATGACACTGAGACGATTCTCCAGCTTCTTTTGTGTCTGGTCAACATTCAGCACCATAAATTGCGACTGGTCGGATGACTGAGCGATAGATCTTGCAATTTATGGTGCTGAGTCAGCCACAAAGAAGATCTCTATTACTGAAAAAAAAAGAAGACAGAAATCACCGACTAAACTAGCTAAAAGGATACCTTAGCCGGGGTGGATTCCAAAAAGACCTAGAATTGCGTGTGCCATGCTCAGGCATGAAACATGTAGCGGCCATCTTTGATCACATCCAGAGGAACTCTCCTCTCATGCGACTATCATCTCTTTGATCCCTCCACGTTAGGGGTAAAGTAACCTCCCCTAATCAAGGGGAGGTTACTTTACCCCTACCCCACCCCCAATGAAACTATTCATAGAATGTCGAATCAATCACTCCCCTTCTACATTTTTTTGTTAGCAAATCTTTTCAAGATATTTCTTTCATGTTAATTCTAACACTGAAGCTTCATCTCCCTGTTGCACCTTAGAGAAGGGTTGGTTTGTCAGAATGTTTTTGTGACACTTTTGCAGTAAGCGTGGAACGGTCTTTGATCATGCATATGTGTAAAGATGCTATTTTAAATTCAACCTCATGTCCAATTTCACCAGTGTGGGTTGGTGAATAAAACCTCTTAACCTGAGCTGCATATAGACTTATGTGTGTGGTTGGTCAACTTTCTACTCATATATTTTGATATATTTTCATACTGTTTTTTTTTCCTTTTATTTTTTGTCTACTAATACCATTCATGCCACTAGTATTAGTAAACAACGAAAAAGATAATCTACAAGATGGTTGTGAATCAAAAGAAGGAATATCGATGTGATAGTGGCATGCAGATTGGATGGGGTGGGGCGTAACACGGTGATGACTCTGGACATGTTAGCTCCCAAAACAGCTGGCAAATTTTATTTACTAGTTTTGTCTGATTTTTCAACCGGTGACAGGGCAAATTCTCCATTGTATTAATTTGTTGTTTGATTTTTGCTAATTTCTTTTTCTTTCTTTTCTTTTTTTTTTTTCAAGTATTAATTTATGTTCTGATTTTTGTGGATTTCTTTTCTTTTTCATTTTTGTTTTCCAAATATTAATCAATTGATTAACAATTAATAAGATCAAACTGTTTATTAAAAATTATTATTACTGCCATCCGGATTTAAGGTTAGCGGTAGGATTAAGGGACAGTATGATTTTTAAGAAACAAATAATAAAATCAAATAGTGTTTATTAAAATGAAATCTACAAAAACAAATTAATATGGTAGATAAATTTGCCCTGTCACCTCTTTGGAAATCAGACAGAACTAACTGATAACATTTGGCTGCCATTTTGGGAGCTAACCGCTTCAATATATGATACAAATCAGTCCAACAGTGGCTTTGTTACTGTCTGGCTGATGTATTGTTCTGTTCAGTCCTAGGAGGTCCACTCTCCCAGGTGTTATCTTCTCTCTGAGAGAAGGTTAGTTTATTGCTAATCGCCTGAGGCGCCCCTACTGTGGAATGCCGACGAGGGTGCTCAGGCATTTTTTGTAGGTCAGAGTGTGCTGGCTTCTCAAAACTACACCTGACCTTGTGTCTAACCTCAGGCAAACTGGTGACGAAGGGCGAGATGGAGATAAAAATGATAGTAATTAATTATTATTAGGCTGCGATAACATAAACTGAAATAGTTAATATGATGTGGTGTTATATTATATGTCACCTAGGCTAATCTCTTTCTTCACTGCATATTGATTTGATGTTGAAATGAAGTGTTTAATCAGAAACTAACCTGTACTAAAAGGTGAAAGTCAAACTTCCGTTCAACATTTGTTACTGTTATGGTGGTCTACCCTATTGCATCAACACATGGACTATTCCTGCCAGTTTTCAAATTAAAGTTTAAGATGTGGGTTTTTCGTCTTTTGGGGTGAAAAAGAACAAACAAATATACAACAAATACAATAACATTTAATTTCTTGCCCAATTGAAAGGAGAAAATGAAAAAAAAAATTACATACTCTGGTGGTTTCCGGAAACTGGAGGCAGCTGGCAGCGGCCATTGCACAATCCAAATCTAAATGTTAAGGAAAAATTAAATGTAAAACACTAAACTGATCCAGGTAGTTAGAAAAGTAACTTTTATTGCCTTTGGTAACAGTTATTTGTTGACTATTTGTTTTTTTTTTTACCCTTTGGAAATTCTGGAAAATCATTAAAATACACTTGATAATTTACCTTTTGTTCACCTTTTGACCTGACCCGTATTTGATTAGGCTTTCTGACACGTTTTCACTAACAACCATTTTTGAAAACTGTGTCAGTGCTTGTGTATGATAACCCGGTTGTGAAATATGTCAGCTAAAAATAAAACGACAAGAAAACTTTATGAAATACTTACTTTTTATTGAAAAATATTAGCGTACACCGAAAATTATGGAAAATAATCAAGTATTTTTATTTTTATTTATGAAATTCAACTATGAATCGTAGTCCAGAGCCGCCGCCATTTTTAACTATTATCAGAAATTTTTGTCTTAGTTAATGGCTGAAGACTCACTGGTTGTCTTTCCTTGACGTCATAACAGAGAGAAATCACTAAATTAATTTTATTTTTTATTAAAATTCTAGTCACTCATTTTCCGTAATTTTCGGTATACGCTAACATTTTTCAATAACAAGTAGGTATTCCATAAAGTTTTCCTGTCGTTTTATTTTTAGCTGACATATTTCACAACCGGGTTGTCATACACAAGCACCATTGTGTCTTATTTTCTTTCTTTTCTTTCTGGAAATATTTACAAAAAAAAAAAATTAATTATGAATAATTATTTGTGAGTTCCCAATTAACGGGAGATAACTCTCGAGGAGGTAAATATTTTTACCCATTTTAAATGCTTGTAATTGGCTTTTTATGTAACATTCTGATGACATTTTTCTTTTTTTTATATTTTGTTTTAAAACCAAAATTTAAAAAAAGCGTTGCTTTGTGAACAATGTATAAAAAATAAATATTTTATATGTACATATATTTATTTATCTGGAAAATAGTTTGCATTAAAAAGATATTTTCCACAATTTGGAAAATCGTTTTGTACTTTTTTTTAAACCAGGGAGCCAGATAAGAGAGGAACGATGTTGTTAGCTGAATAGTATATTCTAATAAATGTAACTGCTTGTATTCTTGATACAGCACTATTTTATAAATGTATTACTCTACAGATTTTTACTTCCATTCCACCATCATCAGCATCATCATCAACTAACTCTATCACCCACCTCCTTTATATTTTATCTTTACCCCTTCCCCCACTTCTTTACTTGGCCTTGTCTCCAACCAGAGCTTTAGCTTTTCTTAGACTCGATCGAAGTCACTACTTAAATTCCCGACTGCCTACGTTTAATATACACATTTCTAATTCAACTTCTGAAAGACTACTTATATTCTCGGTCCACGGAAGTATTTTAAAATGGCCCTAATTCTCAAAATTACATCCGAATAAGTGCGCTCCATCTACGATTGAACTAAACATCTTTCTATTGGATTTACTTAATTTTATCAACGGACATTCACCAACTGGACAGACTCCATATTTTTTTACATGCACACTATTACTCTCCATTACTTTATATTTTTTCAAATTTTTAATTTTGTTTTTTCCACTGCCAACTTATCCATCTATGTAATTCCTCTGATGATAAGATTTTAATCTTTGAAAAGCCTTGACTTAAGGAGAGAAAAATGAACATGGTTTTACCGAGTACACCTTGCATTGAACAATCGAAGTTGAAATAGATTCGTCATTCGTACATCTTTATCTCTCTTCTTTCATTTATCTTTATATATATATATATATATATATATATATAGTCTTGGAAGTTTCTTAACCATTAAAACTATATATAAAAAAACCCAAAAAAACCCCAAGTCCCAAGTCGTTCAGTGGAAAATCACTCATGTAAGTCAATTTAACTTTTACAGTTATTATATTAGTTTGCTTCTAACATTATTTAAGGGATCATCAGTTGCCTATATATATATATATATATATATATATATTACCAGCTTGCCATCGCTTCACAAAGTTCTCTACTTAAAAGACCTAAAACATAGCTTTTAAATAATAAACATTTCATTGTTGTATTTATCTGCCTGAGGGTGGTGAGTTTCAGGCCAGACTGTGAATGAAAAGAAATTTAATTAAAAATTCTTCCAAAATCTAAGTGGTCGAAAATGATGAGGGACTGTTTTTTGATAAACACCGCTTGTCAATTTCCGATTTCAAAACTGGCAACCGTCATCAAATGAACTGTTTCTCTTTTACTGCAGTTTTATATGATGTCATCATCGTCGATATTGTTGTTGTTGAACGAATCGTATTTCTGCACAGAGCCCAGAATGATCGTACCTCACGATTGTTTGGTCTGCATGAAGTCTTCTGCATTGTCTGGTATGCATGAAGTCTTCGGTATTGCAGGTTTTACCATCAACATCTAGAACAACAAGGCCTAGCGTTTGCATACGAAGTCGGGGAAGGTTTGGCCCGGAACACACATAGGAATGATGGTCGCACATGTGCAGGAACAATGTTGTTATCCTCACTCCATCGATTTTCGGTTTCATGTTGGACACGTCCTTGCTTGCTGCACACAGAGGCAGAGACGACCAGAAGATGATGGATCCTGATGTTGACTCCTGCATTTTCACCAGAGCCATGTTAGCCAGGTAGTTTTCACACTACCACATTGCCACTATCGCTACCATGGGGAGGAAAGGTAAGACTTGAAGGGGGATGATGATAACATGGGGGTGTTCTGGGTAAATTAGCAAAGACAATGTTTAAAAGGCGATTATAGGACAAAAGCTGGACAAAAGTTGAAAAATTTATTAATATTTTTTGCTAGTGTTATTTTTTCTAAGACAGCAAATTTTAAATTTCATTTTTAATGTGCAGGGTGATTGAAAAGTAGCTCCTTATCTTATAATATAATGCATCTATATGCTGTTATTTTTTTCCTAACCTTTTTCTTGCAACTTTTTCTTTGGCGTTGGTTGAAGGAGCAAGTCAACTCTACGGAACCACTGATTTTTAAAGAACACAAAAAGTTCTTATTTCCTTCACACAAGAGTTCCTGATAAAATCAGTTGATGATATTCCCAAACGACTTGAGAAACTCTTGGCAAATACAGGTTTTATTTACTCCTCCCCAGGAGTTAGGCACAAGGCCAGTTTTATCTTACTCCCACAAGTAAGATGTGACCCAAGATCAGGTCGAGCAAGTGGGGGTTAAAAGCCAGCGCTCGAGAGGTGAGCACTCTGGCCATTTAAAAATTGCCTGGGCAGCCCCGTCGGCATTCCCCGGTAGAGGCGCCTCAGACAGTAAGCAATAAACTTACTCCTCCCCAAAGAGAGGAGGCGAAGCCTGGGAGGGTGGACCTCCTAGAACTGCACAGGACAGGCGTGCAGTATCCATCGGAACAGATACTACACTTTGATCTTAGCCAAAAGGCCCAAATGCTATATGTACTCTTCTCATATAGATTTCTTGTACAAATTATAATTAAGAAATATATCATAACATTTAAAAAATAGGGAGTTACCGTTCAATCACCCTGTATATTAACCAATACAAGAAAAGATTTCTAAGTTAGGGAGTGTTCACTTATGTGTACATGCGGTGTAAGGCAGAAGATTACACTAGATTTGTGCAAAAATAGGATCTCAACGAGATATTGACAAAAAAGCGAAAATAGTGGTAATGTGACATCCAAATGATTACATCTGCAAGCCCAAATCATTTTTTATCCTCGAAATCATTCCTGGCAACCAAAAGTAATTTCACGTTTTGATTCGGTCACAAAGCATAAAAAGATCAGAATTTCAACATTCTGTACACAAAGGGACAAGACAGTAAAGTCAGAGACAAGACAAGCCAAAACACTCCATTACACTTACTTCCACTTTGCCTCGTCGTAAGGGGAGAAAGCAAATAACTATTCTCAACGTACACACTAACAAAAGACAATGCACACTCATACACTCTGTCACACGTATACACACACTGACAGAAAGAGGAGAATTTGAATGCCTGCTAGACACCAGGTATTTCTGTACACAGTGTTTGCCAGGACAACTTGGCATGACGATACTTCCTCCTACAAGTAAACCCTGATCAAAAATTTAAAATAACATATTATTCGAAGCCCAAATAAGATCTTCTCAGTATGGTTTACACACTGGCTCATACTAGGAATGGTGCACCTTCTCAAAGTGATGTTGCCTCTAGTAACAACACTAAACTGGATACTCTACCAGACTAGATGAATTTTTGTTCTGGAATCTAGTATGACCTAGAGACTACAAGAAATATATACTAAAAGATAGTAAACTGGTCAATTGGGGAGAGGAAAATTAATGATCTTCACTTCTTTAGTAACTCAACGTTTCAGGGGTAAAAGAGAACTTTAATGGAACACACGAATATCTATGTATCTCATATAGAGATGAAGTGTTAGTTCTAGGAAGGGGACCCTTGATTATTAAGAACTTACACTGAAGTAAAATGAAAAAAACCCCAAAACAAAACAGAATAACAAACATTCTATACATATGTTTTTATCCATTTACAACATTTATAACAATTTAATTATTACCGTGGATTTTGGTACATTTTAAAGACGCGACTATCCTCTATACCGTATACAAGCCAGGATCACCGCTACAAAATAGTGTCTTTGATCCTTAGGAGGGAGGATCGGTTTATTGCCTATAGCCTTATCCGTCTTCATTTGTATTTTTTTTATTCAAGGTATTTTTGTTCCCATCCGGAGTCCCTTTTTTGGGGGATCTGAATTTTCCACACATCAAGAAACGGACATTGTGACTAAGTTTGACATTGTGTAAATAGGGACAATAGCATGAATGAATGTGTTATATTTAACTTTGTTACCTAACTGTGCCAGAAAAATAAAAGAATTAAGAAATTTAAAAAAAAAAAGTTTTGACTGTAATTCAACCGAACCAAATTTCGTGCAACCCACTTTCTGCCTTTTTTTCTCAAAGTTTTGACTGTCATTCAATTTCCAACAAATTTTCGTGCAACCCACTTTCTCTCTGCCTTTCTCTCTCCAATCCAAAATCGCTTCTCCTCCTTCCCAGCTGTCCTCTTCATTTATATCACCTGATATCCACATATGCTAATCAGACCACCATAAACACCTGCACCTAGGAAGAGAACCCCTTTTTAAATCTGCATACGACATGCAAAGCACCTCCTTCTTTTTCCTGATGGTGAGTGTTCCTCTTTATTGTCACAGACTTGGATCTTGACATGCGAAAGTTTTTGCGGAACAGATTTGATAGATGCAGAATGTCTATCACATTCAACGGAACATGTTTTCAATATACAGGGTGTTTCAAAAGTCTTGGGAACATAACGTTGTATAACGCATTTGTAATGTTCCCAAGACTTTTGAAACACCCTGTATTAGAGAACCTTAATCCTAATTCCCAAATTGATGATGCTAGATAGTTTTGTTATTTTTAGAAATATTTAAACGAATTTTTTGAATGTTAAAACCAGCCTTGTCCCCCCTTCGGAGTGGTGGTTTCATACCAAAATCAGAAACCAAAATCAGAATCAGTCTTGGTCATGCTATGGCTGGTGAGGCCTTGTTCTCTGTGGTCTGAGGTATGGTCCTGTGCAGTTCTATGGAGGTCCACCTTCCAGGGCTTTACCTTCTCGCCCTTTGGGAATTGGTTAGTTTATTGCTAATCGCCTGACTCGCCCATACCGGGGAATGCCGAAGAAACTACCCAGGAAATGTTTGTGCTCTTCCTCTAGAGTGCTGGCTTTTCAAATCCCACTTTCCCGACCTTGTGTCTAATCTTCCCGTCGTTGGAGGGAAATAAATAACAACCATCACAAATTATCGATGTAAGGGAAGTCATTCAGTATTGAATTATAGAGTTGTCCCCCCCTTTAATGTACACCGTAAAAACTATTTTAATTCCGTGAACTTTGTGTTTTTTCAAGAATTTCTTTGAACGTATGCATGCCTGTTGGTAGATTTGTGTCTGTCGAAACTGACAGTCGGGCATACTCTCTTTTCTCTCTATAAAGCAAAAGAAGTAACCCCCAAAAAGCGGTTTAGAATCGACCCTGGTTTTATGAAAATAAAATGGTTGTCTACCTTCACATTGAAACGCATTAAAACCAAGGAGATCCATAGTACAGGTCTGGTAAACATGCCACTGGGGTCCACGATTGGGTGCGGACACGTGAAGACCAAAATTACTACTAAATAATAATTACCAAGTTTTAGTAAGAAATTGATTAGTAATGTACAGTAATTAGCAAATATACATATTATTAGGAAGCAGCTTACAATAATTTATTTATTTCCATCAAATCAAATGTAAAAAGTACAAAAATATAAAAGTACTAAATTCACAAACAAATCACTTTATTCACCATTATTCATCAAAAATCATCAGTCAATTTGTTTATATTGACTACTTGAATACAGAAAATATAATAAAATAATACAATCAGAAAGCAAATTCAATATTTTACAAAATCAAATACTTTAGGAACAAAATAATGTTGGAGAAACAATTTCGATAAGTTTTACCAAATTTGGTGTTTGTTACATATACAATTTGTTTTTATAGAAGATGAAGAAAATGCGTATTTCTTCATTATACATAGTCTTAATAATAAAATCAACTTACAAGAACATAAAACCAATAAAATATATGTAAAAAGGGGGAAATGTAAAACATATCTGATAACTGCTTGGAAAATTATGCATTATGAATTGTATACACATTTTTATTTAATAAATAATAGTTTTAGATTATTTCAAAATTGTTAGTGTTGGTTCTTGAATTGCCTTAGGTGAATCAAACAAACAATACTTTTTGAAAATATATATTGAATAGTATAAACCCATGGTTCTCTTTTCATATTGAAAAGATGCCTATCAGAAAATGACATAAGATTTTACTTATGATAAAGGGGATCAATCACTCAAGTAAAATTAAATTAACAAGTTTAAATACTTTTTAAGGTTCAATTGTACTATAGAGACTGCTGAATTTTATTGCCTATTTCGCTCTGTATTCATCCAAATGTTAGATAAAATTGATTTTCGAAAAAAACTAAGTAAATACACAGAATTTGCTGAGGAGCTGAAAATAATATGGAACATGAACAAAACTATGGTTATACCAATCATCGTAGGAGCACTATGAACAGTTGTAAAAAACCTGGAAAAAAAAGCAAGAAGAAAATGGAATCAGAGAGATAATTGACATTATACAAAGTATAGCACTGATGAAAACAGCTGAAATATTTTTCAACATCGTAGAATGTATAAACCAATCCATGTAGCGAGGTGACACCAATCAAGCAGGGTTAAGTTGAAATAAAATAACATTTCCTAAACACAACTAGAACTACAGATGGAACACACTAAGACGAACTTTAGGGAACTGGGATTGTCTGGGTATATTATATATATATATATAAGGTCGTTACAAAAATAATGGCCGATTTCAGAAACATACATTTATTCATGAAATTTTTGTCACATTTCCCATGCTCTATAAATGACGTGAAATTGTTTTAGTGCTGACAGCAAATGTCTGAGACAGTTATTTGATGCTTTAATGTGGATTTTTCTCAGCAAGTGCTTTCAATTGTTCATTTTCAAGATTACACGACTGTCCTCTACCTTCTTCATCTTCAAAGCTCTCATCTCCACTACAGAATTTCTGGAACCACTTTCATACTCTCCGATCACTTGTGGACCCATCTCCCCATGTTCTATTGTTATTAGCAAGAGTTTCGAAGGCATTGTGCCCAGGTTTGAACTCATGCAACATAAGAAGGCGAAAATTATGTTTTGGCATGTACATCATTGATGGTCTTCTATGCTTCAAAAATACTTCCTATCTGAAAAAACCCGACAAGCAGCAAAATCCCACCCGTTTTCTGTAGAGGTCCCCAGATGCGGGAAAATTTTCTACTAATAGTTTCTTCCCTCAAACTGCTAGCCTTTGGAATTCCCTCCTTGTTCCCTGCTTTCCTGACTGTACTAACATGCATAAATTTAAATAGAATGTGAACAGACATCTCGCTGCTCAACTCCTTACTTAGGATATCCTTGTAAATGTTGTTCCTAATTCACAGTAGTGGCGATGTGTCTTGTTTGGGTTGAATAGAAGTTTTAAAAAATATGCGTGAAAAGCTTAATAGTGGTCGCTGTGAGAAGAGTTCAGTATAAAAGCTTGATTAAAAGGAGAAAGATAGAAATGAATACTAAAGTGTTATTTGAAGAGCCTCTCCTAGGTTGGCTGGTAGGTGTGGAGGTGAAGAGTAAGTGCCAAGGGAGGATCTGAAGTCAGAAGTGTGGTGACGATTGAGTGTTTTTCAAGAGCAACGCCTGGTGTGTGAGTGAGCATTGATTTACTCCTCTCCAAGAGTTAGGCACAAGGTCAGTTTTTATCTTACTCCCACAAGTAAGATGTGACCCAAGGTCGGGTCGGGAAAGTGGGGTTTAAAAATTGCCTGGGCAGCCCGTCGGCATTCCTCGGGCGCCTCAGGCAGTAAGCAATAAACTTACTCCTCCTCAAAGAGGGGAGGCGAAGCCTGGGAGGGTGGACCTCCTAGAACTGCACAGGACAGACCCATAGACCGGCGTAAATTAAGCCCCGAAGGCACAGACAATACCAGTCTATGGGGGGCAGTATCAATCGGAACAGATACTACACTTTGATCTGAGCCAAAAGGCCAAGGTTGGGAGCACCAAGCGAGGTATCAGACTGTCGAGATTCCTACTAATTAATTTCTGCATTTTATCTCCTTTTATATTGTTGTTGAATTAAAAAAAACACACAATTGCACATTTAAACTGAGACGCTTCTGATCGGGTTAAAATATAAATGATTTTTGTATGTATTATTTTTACCGGAAATAATGTGTGGTTCCACATGCGTACAACCATTTTAAATAGTTCGGTTCTCTGTATGACACTACAAGAGGTTTATTATGACTCAAATATCAGAGACAACCAACGTCTGTCATCAGCGATAACTCAATAGTAAACAGGTTATGCAAAAGTTGCAATAGTGATCAAAAGAAGCGGGGAGTACTTGTGTCATTCAGGTTCCACGGAACATCTCTCGTTTTTACCAATGAACTATCACTGGTAATGACTCGTGTCAGTATCATTAGTAAGAAAAAATAATGATAATAACAACAACTATAAAAGTGAGACATTATAAAGCAGTTGGTCCAGTAAATAAAAAGATATGAAAAATGACATTAAACTCAAAGAAATATTCCATGAACAAAGTCGTCTGCAACTATCTTTTTTTACAGCCGCTTATGATGTTGATGAAAATACAAGGCCGATGATTACCAAGTGCCGAGTATTTACCATGAGCGAATGTCATCTTAAAAACAAAATTACTTTTAAAGTACAACAATATAAAAATAAAATTATTTAAAACTATTTAAATTACGCTTTTGCTTGATTAATCTTCGAAAAAAATAATGAACAATTAAGCGCTTCTTTGTTTTCAATGCATTTATTAAAATTGAAAAAAATATTATTAAGTCCATCAGTTAAAAGACACGGGAATCTACTAATGGCGCTTGTATAACTTATACTACGTCGACCTCTAACAGTTTTAATACTGACGTTTTTTTTATAATTCTTCGGAATATGTCATAAGCACATATTTGTTTTACCGCACTCTTCACCACCTTCCCGTTTTTTTTGTTGCCTTGTCTATCATCTGCAACCACATGCACCGATAAGGTTTCTGCGCTAAGATCACTCATTATGGTGTTTGTTTAAACCGTTACTTTTCTTGCCTTTTGTGGTGCTGGTTATCACAATGTTTTGATTGGTGTGTTTTCCGACCATCAACAGGCGACATGATGGGAAGAGATTTATCAAAATAATGACACCTGCATATTAAAAAAAGGACAGATAGCATTTCCCACACAAAACCATGCACATCAACGCAGAATATATATCTATACTAATATGTTTGTCTATATGTGCGCTGATTACTTTTAGTCTATTAAACACACGTAACTGCATTTTTGTTTTGTGGCAGAAGCAGACTGTTAATATATCGTCGACAGTGAAGCGCAGATGTGTAGAACTTGATCTATCTGTGGCAAGGATAGTGACCCTTTTATGGGAGCTAGAGATCTCTACAGTTAAAAGCCTTGCGCCAGCCTTCCTATATCCCTCTGAGGGAGACGAGCATAGCCGACAGCTCTGCACTTCAAAAAAATGTCAGCCGTATGGTCGGGCAATTGTTTTAACTTTTCGTGGATCGCCGGTGCGAGTTCGATGACGACTTAAATATCAACAATCGAACACTGTCGGCTGCCGGGTTCAAAAGGTAAAATCAACTGTCATCCGAGATATGTTAAAAACTTAGAACAGCGACGACTGTATTTTCTGTATCTCTTAGTCTTCCTTCTCCCTGCCCCTCTCCCTTTCTCTCCCTCTCTCTCTCTTCTCTCCCCATTTCTCTCGCCCCCTCTCTCTCTCTCGCTTTATCATAGCGATAGAGATTGAGAATCAGTTTGGTTTTTGCCGACTTTCGAGTAAAGATGTTTCTTCGGCAAAAATAAATTATGTTTTGTAAAATGTCTTGTTCCCTCATTACAAAGCCTTCATCTTTGCAATGGTTCCTCATCCAGATAATTAATTCTCAGGAGAGAATTAATTAAGCTAGCCTAATGACACCTATTAACGCCGCCCTGTAACGAGATAAAATACTCGACCGTATATAACACCCCTAACGGATATCACCCCTTATGTTAAATAGGATGTGCTTATCGTTTAGTATGGAGAGCTAGTGTGGTACCGTGCCAGGACGTTAACAGCCCTCCCAGAAAAGTTATCATAATGCGGACCACCAAGTTACACTCCCCGACAAACGGTCGGATCACATATCAGCCTTCACCTAAGGAGTGAACAAGCGGTTGCAATTGAAGTCCTGGTAACGTGGAAGAACCCTCTTGGATTACACCCCCTGATTGTGATAATTGCGATAAAAGGTCTTAGCGGGATTTCCGTCTCAAAGTTAGAGAAAGTTCAATTTTCCGATGAGCCAGTTTCATCTTGCGCGACCATATCAGCACTCGTAATCGCAGAGCCCAGATTTTGAGCGGAGATCAATTGGTAAGAAAATGAATGGCTTGCATCATGGAAGTGAGCGGAAGGCAAGACACAAAGCAAGTTGCAAAACTGCGCCACAGAGTATTTAATATTCGGCAACAGTTAGAAGAGTGCTCAAGGAAGAGGTATAGCGATGAATCAAGTAGATTTGGCTTGCTTCCTACAACGAACAAAAGCTTAGACTTGGTAGTAATTCAGCAGAAAAAAATGGATTACAAGGAGCACAATCGCCATATAGACGCATCAAGTGTGCATTCAAGAGCAACTCTGACTCCCCCAGAGTGTTGTTTTCCAAGGCAGAAGTTACTGTTTAACAAGGTTGAGATTTGGTCTGAACGTGGCTTCCCAAGTCACGAGGTCTATTGTGGACGCAGTCTTCTCACAGGATACTAAACCAGGAAGGGAGGAAACCTCAGCATACGTTGACGATTTTTAGGTACAAAAAATATAGCAGAATCTATCCCCTAAATGGCATAGAAACGCGTGTGCTACGCACAGAGACCTGGAAAGTCAAAAGATACATAAGAGTGGTAATTTGCCGTAAAAGCAGTCAATTCACACCAAGACAGAAATAACGAGACAGTGAAATGATTGAAGACATTGACGACGACTAAATTTGAAACTTTGTCTACGTTTTTTTTTAGAAAAGTACAAATCTGCGATTTTTACAAGGATTTATTACAATTATTGAATTCTTCAATATTGTCATTTTATCTATTTACCTTTGCCTCGTGTGATTCTCTATCAAACAGTGTCCTCAACTAAAATTGCGTTGGCATCACCTTAAACAAATAAACTTATTACACACTACAAATTACAATACATTTATATATATATATATATATATATATATATATATATATATATATATATATATATATATATATATATATAATGTAATAGATAACCTGTATCTACTATCAGTCTTTATATGTCATTTCAAAATCAAATGCGAAATTAAGTATTTTTTATAGGAGTAGTTTATTTAATTTTTGTCAACATAGATGTCAGTCATCTTTGTTAAGCCCACACTCTCGCTTTCGTAATGGAGGTGACCAATGCCGCTGACATGGTGGGCGCAACTGACATGAATATTGCCATCATAGTTTTCATTCTTAAAATCATAGTTCCAACCACTGTCATATTAATCGCCATTTATCATTCTTTTGCGAAATTATTTTGAGAAGACACACACTACGCGCAAGCTTCGACCCCTCTCTCTCTCTCTATCTATCTATCTCCATAGATAGATAGATAGATAGATAGATAGATAGATAGATAGATAGATAGATAGATACTGGTGTACACCCGCGTTAAATATAACGAAAAACAGTATGCTTCGCCAATGTTCGAACTCGCTATTTATCTAGATAAATTACTAAACTATGACTATAAAATCATAGATATACGTTAGTATTTTAATTTTTCATCTGTAAATTATTATTATCATTTTTGATGACCTAAAGGAAAAAAAAACACCTACCGTTGACATTTTATTATTCAGCGGAGGATTTCCATCTTAATTAATTCCTAGATTCGGGGTAAATCTGTGGTGGTTGCCTGACTTGCTATTTGCTTTCTCGCTTCCCATAACCTTTTGACATGGGGGTCTAGAAAAGGGAACACGTTTTACCCACTAACGTTTGCGTGACGAAATGGAAGTACACACATACGCATACACACACACACACACACACACACACACCCACACACACACCCACACATCCCACACACATATATATATATATATATATATATATATATATATATATATATATATATATACAAATAAATACTTGTTGATCTTTATTATAGAGTGAATTATATATATATATATATATATATATATATATATATATATATATATATATATATATATATTCTATGAATCAACAAGGCTGTAAAAACTAAAGTGCGGATATATATATATATATATATATATATATATATATATATATATATATATATATATATATATAAGGAAATGGTAGTTTGCTTGAAGCATTGCTAGTAAACAAGTAAATATGAAGGTGAGAATTCCGAGGCAGGAGCAATGCAATGTTGAGAACCGGAAGGTGGAATAAGAATGAACAAAAATAAATAAGAGACGGTAAATCTCAGATCAATTCATTTATATTTCAAAATTTAAATATAAAGACAGTAAAGTGTAAAATTGGTGGGTTTACTCTTAAATATTTTAAGGTCCGGAATGATAGAGACTTTAATCATTTCGAGAGTAACAACCTCTCATTTTCAAAAAGAAAACGAAAGATGGACTGGCTCTGTCAGTTGAAGAGAGCCAAGTGGACGCTACTATTCAAAAAATAAAAACACAAGTTTCAAAGAAAAAAAAAACAAGTCCTGCAGAAAATGCAATCGTTAAGATATGTAATAGATTACTAAGATTAATTAATTTAGTTAATCTTAAATAATAATATTTAGATTTAATTTAATTTATTTTATTGTTGTTCTTTTATTTTAATTTTATTATTATTATTTGTTTTTTAATTTATTATTTACTTTTTCTTTCTTTATTATTTATATTAAATATTTAATATTTATGTTAAGTGTTGCAATTGTAAATATAGGTTCGAATAGTCAGGTAAAGATTAAGGGGGATAATTAGGGATCAGCATTAAGATGGTTAAAGGGGGATAATTACGTAAGGTAAAGTAAAATAATGCATGGTCAGATAGAATTATTCCATCTAAAGCCTTCATCTATTCCATTATACTCAACCAGGAGTGTGGGAACAGGAGGTTGTTAGAAGAGAAAGGAAGGGAAAAGGGTTTATATATAATTAAAAATTAAAAACAATATATACATATATATATATATATATATATATATATATATATATAATATTTTTTAAATAAATATTTATTAATATTATCTACAGATACCGATGTTTCATACTTATCCAATCTTCAGTGTAGGAGATGTTATTTCTTGCCGGTCGGAGGGGTCTAACCCAGTTACAAGTCACCTCTGACTCGCAATCGGACATTCTACCCCTCGAACAACACCAATTAACATGGGAATGAAGAGAATTAAAAGTCTATAAATGTCAAATCAGCAGACACCAATAGGAAACGAGTTGAACAGTGTTCGACAACAACAGAGAGTTTAGGCATCGCATTATGCCTAGTATAACTGTTTATTATTAAATTCTCTTAGAGACTCAGTCCTTTGTGAAAGGGGCGATAACAATATTTTTTTAAATAAATATTTATTCATATTACCTACAGACATCGATGTTCCCTTCTTATGCAATCTTCAGAGTAAAAGATGTTAATTCACATCTGACTCGTCCAACTATCCTTTATCCTATCGAATTTGCTGTATAACTGAGAGTGAACTATACTCTATTCTTGATGCTATGTTCTGGTTCAAAGTTGGTCTCTATACCATGTGCTGATCAAGATACTTGATATCAAGAAAAATCCATATCGTCTCAGAAACGATCGTACACAAAACTGTGGTTCATGTTGAATTCTTTAAACGCATGTAAATGAATATGTCGTAAATTTGTTTACCTAAGATCTATAAAATATATATATATATATATATATATATATATATATATATATATATATATATATATATATACATATATATATATATATATATATATATATATATATATATATTTCCGCACTTTTGATTCATAGTATATTCAGTCTTCCATTGGTGTTTGCTTTTGGATGGAGATATTTATATTTCAAGTGTGGGCGGATAATCACTATTTTTGTTGAGCGTCATTGTGTTATCAATAGAATTAACTGCCAATTTGCTACTCGTCGCTTTTGCGCTCTACTCTAAAGTGGCAGGTGAACATGGTGTTAATATAGTACCCTCTGATACCCGCCCACACCATATACCATTGGTTTTAATGGCCTGCTCGTCCTTATATTTACTTGAGACAACAAGTAAGTTTTTGTTGAGAGCAAAGCTAAACAAGTTCGGTATTAAATAGGAGACACTCTGGATTGTGACAAAAATAGAAAATTACCCTAAGAACAGAACAGATACTACTTGTTGATCCGAGCTCGAAGGCCGGACATTGGCATGGTAGTTGGTGTCTGACAGAAACGGCAGTAATACAAAAAAATAGGGCAAGAACTTTCAGTGTATCAGTATTTTAAAAAGATGTCCCTGAGAACAAGGCATTATAGATTTTTTTTATGGAAATCGCTCCAGACAAAGCATGAAGCTACTCGATGTAACAGAGCTAAAAAAAACCTCCACAAGGTAATAAAACTAGCCAACGATAAGTGTTAGCTGGATAAATCCCGACATAGAAAACGTCAATTCTTCCCTCTTTTTCAGAAACATCGCTCATAAAATGTGAGGACTAAAGGACAAAATAAGGGAAGCGAGAGTTACGAGGCTGCTAGAAGTAAACCAAGGTTCACTCCTTATTAAACTGGGGTTGTGTTCAAGAAAGATAGAGATAGTTTATAGGTTATTTAAACTTTCTGTAATTATAAAAATCTGATTACGAGCCTGCCGAAAGTAAACCCAAGGTCCACTTTCTACTCTTTCATTTGAGAAATGTGTCATAGTTTCTGGGATCCAGGGCACTATATTAAATTGCTTTGGTCACCCTTGGACAAGATGTTCGCTACCACATCTATACTTATACCGCAATCCGCCTTTTCCAGCCTATTCTACCCTTTTTAAATTAAATTCTTCTTCTTCTTCTTCTTCTTCTTCTCCCCAACTCTATAAACTACTCAAAATTGAGTATGACGTTTGTTCATTCATTTCACATGAATCAGATGATTTTGTTGTTGACATTGGTTTCCCCGATATATCTTTCTAGTTAGAATTCTTTCTAGAAATACATCGGGTACTTACAGAAGAGACCATGTGAAGGTTGCCCACATCCTAAGTGAAAATGTTTATGTGGAACGAACTGGATTCAAACTTGGCATAGGCAGGTCGTCAGTTCGTGTCATCAACCACTTAGCTAACGTCACCTCCGATGATGTTGGTGAAACACCAGTTCGGATGTTTGGCAGAATGTTGAGTCAATCCTTAGTTTTCATTACTCCCATGTATGCTTTAATTTTGATTGGTAGTCCCTGTCAATCACCCATCAATGATTTAAATGAAATCTGATTTGGGAATAACATGCATTTTTATCCGCATGTCTCATCTCAATTCGGCATATTTGCAGAGCATGGAATAACTGCTGAGTTTCCATTACCCTCAGATGGATTGTGACCTTGAATGATAGAATCTGTCAAAGTCTCATATAAAACCAACATTCGACCGTGCATGGAGTATTATTACCACATCTTGGTCGGTGCACCCACCACTGCCTCTTCCTCTTAGACAGGATGAAAAAAATAATTCCTAACCTAATAAGCCCCACACTATCTGCCAAGCTCCAACCCCTGTCCCATCGCCGCAGTGTTGCATCTCTGTGCTTATTTCGCAAGTACTTCCACGGAATGTACTCCGATTAACTTACTGCACTTATACCCCCTCAAGAAAAATACCCCTAACCAACCCGACTAGCAGAAAAAATTACTCTTCATTGTAGAGGTCTCTATATGTCAAAAGATTTCTTACTGTAATTGCTTCTTTCTGCGAACCGCTTGCTATTGGGAATTCCATTCCTGCTCCTTGTTTCTCCGATCATACAAACATGCATAAATTTAAATGTGATGTGAAAAAACATCTTGCTCCATAACTTCGAACCCATGTGGCCCCATCTATAAATCTGGCATCTATCACAGTAGCCTCTTACGCTTCAATGGCAACAATATGTCTTGCTTGGAGTGAACAAAGGTAAAAAAGAAAAATAATTTGAATGACTTACGACTTTGTTAATATTCTTATTTTTTCGACCTTATATTTGGCCGCTAAGTTTTTGTAGAATTCTCATCCAGAACTTGATACACGCCACACATATTTGTAACCCTCCACCACTCATTCCTTTTTATTTATCTACCTCTCACAAGGTAAGATGTGACACAAGGTCGGGAAAGTGGGATTAGATAAGCCAGCGCTCGAGAGGTGAGCACTCTGGCCATTTAAAAATTGCCTGGGCAGCCCCGTCGGCATTCCCCGGTAGAGGCGCCTCAGACAGTAAGCAATAAACTTACTCCTCCCCAAAGAGGGGAGGCAAAGTCTGGGAGGGTGCACCTCACCACTCATTCCTTTATAAAACAAAAAGGTTAAGAGCCATATTTGTCATACAAGTTACCGTGTTTTCCTCACACAACACATTTTTCGCGCCTTTCAATCGCATGCTCTAAGTAGCAGGACATTATTCATTAAATTATTGGTATGCTTTTTTATGTACTAATAAATACCCGCTTATCAAGGCCCAAAGGGCAACTCGAGGACAAGCGTTAATGAGTGTCAGATGGACAGTGAGACAACACCGTGAGTATTGGTAACCATGTTTGAAACTGGACAGAACCTGTTTGTCAATTTATCGATTCTTACACTTTTAGCATAAAAGTATGTATTGTATTGAATGTTAAACTAACTTTGACATTATCAAACAACTCTTAGAAGAAAGTCTATTAACTGGGGAATATCTATAAGATTATTCTATAACGGATTATTGTTTTCTTTGCTTTAAGGGCGACAGGGGGCACTGCATAAGATTAACATGATATCTATGAAATTTAATTTATTTCATATTAGTTTCTATTTGAATGTGGTAGCCATGTTCTTTAAAAAAATTGGTTTGGTTTAAGATTTGGACATAAGTAGCCCCATTTTTGTTTTTCTTGATCTCCCTCTTTGTTTTTACTTGTTTATTTTGACGGCATATCAGCACTTTGGTGAAATTTCTATATTCATAAAAAACAGAAAATGCGACAAAAACTACGAAACGTGTCTCAATGTCAGAAGATTTTCTACTCTAATCGCTTCTTTCCCCTGACCGTTTGCATTTGGAATTCCCTTCCTGCTCTTTTTTTTCACGATCGTACCAACACACAGAAATTTAAATGTAACGTTAACAGACATCTTGCTGCCCAACTCTCTTCTCAACTGGCCCCTATAAATCTGATCCCTATCACAGTAGCATGTTACGCTTCGGTGGCAATATACCTCGTTTGGGCCGAAAAAAGTTTTAAAAAGTAAAAGTTCCCAATTAATAAACTGGCATTTGGAGAATTCGCATGAAAACTGTCGGTCAGCTCAGTGAGAAAAACAAACAGACTGAGAGAAGAACCGAGTCGGCGACCGATCAAAGACAGGAATTCCAAAGACAAAGGAGATTTTTTTTCAAATTTAACATCACCTAAGGGACAAACCCGCAAAACAAATTTCGAAGTCTCCAAACCAAGACTTAGCATCAGTCAAATCCCTTTACTTGTCTTTTCCCACAATGAGAGCAATGAAACTTTTTTCTTTTTATTACTGTTACACACCCATGTTCTAATAAATATTTGATATTGTTCACGGCAAGTTTTCTAGCTTTAGTGTTGCTGACAGAATCAGACTCAGCCACTTACGCAAGTTTCAGACCAGCGACGACAATACTAAGTTTTTGCGGATCTATAGAAACAGCGTGGAGACAGAGCTATTGACATGGCAACGAATCGGAACGCATGCGATCCTTGTGACACTGGACTATATTAAGAGCCGAATCACCAATAATACGATACTGAATGACTCTACGGGCCACGATCGTATCACGCCACTTTCACTTTGTATTCAGTATGAATTTGTGAAATCCTTTACGACCCCAATCATCATCATCATCATCATCATCATCATCATCATCATCATCATCATCATCATCATCATCAGCAGCAGCAGCAGCAGCAGCAGCAGCAGCAGCAACTACAACAGCAACACCAGCAGAAAAAGGAACAAAGGTAACAACAGGAGTCGAAAACCGCAGCACTTGTGACGTTATAAAACTAGATCTTCTCTCCTCGACACCACGATGACCAGTCGTACTTATTCTTGTTTCTTCACATCTATTACCGTACTTGGTTTATTAGACCGAGTTTCGTAAATAAATTGTGATTTTTGATTTTATGAAATGTCTTTGTCATTTTTATTCTACGATGAATAAACCCCTTTTGACTCATTTAATGCCGAAATCCCTATTCATTTAATGTGACACAACACCCTCTATAAATATTTTGAATACAATTAATTGAACACATGTTGCTTTTCATTCATATTCGGGAAAAAAATTGTGAGTCCATGCCTTTATAAACAACATTAGTTCGTAAATAACAACAATATTTACAAACAAACAACCATAACAAAATAATCCTTTTCCTTTTTCTTATTTCATCCATTTGTTACTGCCATATTTTCTCAGTGACGAGCAAGGAACGTTAAACCAATAAGCGGAAACGTTGAACCACTGCAAATTATAGAAGACAGATTCAAATCATAAACATATTAGTATACTAGTTTCTTTATTAACATTAAATATTAATGATACTATTTTTAAAAAATTGTTAATCTTAGGCTTAATGTATGTACCCTCATTTTCGCTTTTTTTCCTCTCCTTTTTCTTCAGACACGCGCGTGTGTTATCCACGATTACTCAGCACACAGAATAGCAACCACCTTTGCGAGAAAGATATACATGAGCACGTTAGTCGCTAAGACATAAAACCTAGGATATTAAATATATATAGCATTTTCTTTTTGAGATAAGGATTGATAATACATATTATCAATCCTTATCTCAAAGACAAAAATTAAAAGTAAAAAAATGAATACCAAATCATTACGGGTCTGAATTAATACAGAAATAGAAACTACTCAACGTTGTTTTCGTTTCCGTTTCGTAAGTACATCACAGATTTTGAAATTTAATGACGATGGTCGTAAGTACATCACAGATTTTGAAATTTAACGACGATGGTCGTAAGTACATCACAGATTTTGAAATTTAACGACGATGGTACGTGTGAAAAAAAGCACAAAAACATTTTTTTCGCTATTCACCTACAACATTTATAATTAAATTCACTTGAAATAAAATATCCTTACTCCACCGCTCTCTTAGATGAAATCGTCCAGACAGTTCAATAGCTCTCCTTAGCAGGGTTAACTCAAGAGGAGGGGAGGTTGATAAAAGTATATTTGTCAAATTAGCTATATCGTTATTATTTCTTATTAATTTCCTCTCCCTCATTTTATTTATTTATTTGTTTATGCATTTATTATTAATTTTCCGCAAATAAAAATAAAAGTGTCATTTTCTTTCTACGACTCGACCGAATTTAAAAGCTTACTTATTATTAAATCATTGCCAATATGCATACACAAACCTGTATAGATGTATATATATATATATATATATATATATATATATATATATATATATAAAACATCGTTATAAAATGAGACCTCGTTATAAAATATTAAAATATTATCCTCTTCAATATAATAATTCACAGTGATTCATACGTTCTTTGGTAAGAACATCTATTGCGTGGGAAGCACTTCCGCCAAAACATTTTCCAACTCTTTTTAAACGGTCAGTTTTTAAACATCAACGTGCCAAAACGTCATATTCCTTTCTCGTCCGTAGCAACGATTTCGGCTAGATGAAATGGTAGACCAAACTTGTATAGTACATGCATGCTTACTGACTCAATATATTTTTTATACTTGTCTACGCACCTCTTTCCTGATCATGTCTGTTGTGTTAATGAAACTGTAGTATTAAACTTAATTTAAATTGTATAAGTTTCTCCGTGTAACCAAAATAGTTTTTCTTCATACCCATCAAGGCTAGAGGATGGATGCAACCACCCTTTCCTTCGTACAACAGAACCTTTTCACCCCTCTCTACAAACTCTAATAACGATTATTAATGACTTGCTCATCAAGATTAAATATAAAATAAACACGACAACCGAAAGTTAGAGCAGACGGAGAAACGAGAAAGTGAACATTCATTTTGAATTGTCGAATGTTCTATAAACAGAAACACAAAAAATAAAATGAATCGAAAATAAAAGAGAATTCCTATTTAATCGATTTGATCAGAGTAATGGACTGAACTTGTGTGTTGGCAAGAATAAAAAGGTCAGACTGCAAGACTGCAGTCAAAGACCGGCAAGATCTTTACTATAAAAAAAACGCCAAGAAATTTTGGTGAGAAAAATGACGACCAAAAACGCAATCAGTGTAATTAGGAAAATTAACGAGAGAGAGAGGCAAGTATTTTGGAATTGCAGAACTCGAAAGTGGATGGAGGCAAAAAAATAAAAAATATATAAGAATAATAACAACAATGTAACACTGATTAATGAGAACACCATTTTATAGAAGGAAAAAAAGACTTAATCCGTAGAAAATGTGATGTAAACACAAAAAAAGGCGGAAGAAATTATTACAAACGAGCCGAACATACTCGGCGTTGCCCGGGAGTATTTTTAATTTCATTTTTGTTTGGCCTTTTTTTAACGATGTTGTATTTTTGTAACCACATTATTATTATTTAGTAGTATTTTGAAAGCTACATTTAATTATTATAATATTATTTGGTTGCATACTTACTAATTGAAACGAAATTCTTATAAAACTATAACTACTTTTGTCGATGTAGTTTTGATTTCTATTCATAAAATTATTATGTGTAAACAACTTCCAATAATTTCAATCTTTTAATGCATGTCGATTGGGTAGACATTTTAAAGCAAGAAATGACTTAATATTCGACAATTTAAATGCTTCTAAATTCCTTTCAAATTTCCAGGGTTCATGAAGTAAACCATTTTTTCTTTTCAACTATTAATAAAAGTTTATAATAGCTGACCTGTTTCCGAAGAAACTGAAACGGATTGTGATATATTTAATTTCATAATTGTGATGCATCGCTCGGTCGAGTGAAGAACCTTTCAGTGAGAGAGAGGAAAAGACAATAAACCTGGCGACGAGGATTTCACGAATTCAAAAAATAAAAAACCCTACTCGAATTCAACAATACGAGTTACCAACTTCAAAGTTAACAAAACAAATATTTCACGTTAACAAAACAATTATTTCACAAAAACACTCGAATTCAAAAACACGAGTCGAATTTAACGAAAAAAAATAATTATTTCGTAAAAAAAGAAAGAAAAAAGGAAAATGACACTCTCTATGCCAACAATAGGGTCCCATAGACTAAGAATACACAACCAGGAGAAAAAAAAGAGAGAATGGAGTAAACATATTGAAGACGCATTTACAGCATTTGATATAAACGACAACTATCGCTCTTTTGATTTTACCAGGGAAAGAAACTCAAATGTTTTTAATTAACTTCTTAAAAGTTTGTTTTAGTACTTTACGCTATTACATTTTTGTTTCAATAATCGATCAATCTTCTACATATAAAAAAACTCAATGTCTGTGTAATGTTTGTATTTTCCTAATAAAAAGAAAGATTAGAGAATCTACATAAAATCTAAAAGTGTATTCTTATGTAAAGTTTACTGGAGAAAACAATGGAAATTTTCCCGAATCTCTAAGTGTATACCTAAAAACTTCAAATATACCCCATTTTTATGAAATTTAAATCATATGTATATAATTTTCTGGGGAAGACGATAGAAGTAGTCCCAACTCTCTAAGTGCTCTCCTAACTTAATGAAGCTATGGAGGTCGAACATCTTTTAAAAGTTCAAATATAACATATTTTGATGAAATTTATATCATATGTATTAAATTCTCCGAGGAAGACAATGTAAGTGATTCCGAATCACTATATTGCCCTCTATGTGCCGAATATCTACGTGCTCGCATCTCTAAGGGACAGAATCCCCTTAAAACTTCAAATAGGTATGTCCGATTTTCCTTTTGAAATTAGTAACTCGGCACTAAATATAGTCTGATACTATGAAAGTTCGCATATGTTTCGGCTGGTTTCACTGTCAATCATTCTACGCCTACGCTGTATAAAGAAATCCGCAGAACTTCAATGTTGACGCAGCTTAGTCGGGAATTTTGGTAAGTGGTCGGTTCTGTCAACAACCCAAAAATTGAAAAATTTGCCGTGAATAATAACAAATATTTATTGAAACACAATAAAAAAAGGAAAAGTTATGTTGCTCTTGTTGAAGAGAAAAACAAGTTCAGGGATTTGATTAATGCTAAGTCTTGGTTAGGGGTCTTTGAAATTAGTTTCGTGTTTTTCCTTTAGAGGAGGTCGAATTTGGGAAAAAATTCTTCTTAGTCTTTTGAATTTTTATCTTTGATCGGTAGTTGACTTCTGCATTTCTCAAAGTCTGTCTGCTTGACTCACTGAGCTGACTGGCGGTCTTCTCGCAAATTCTTAAAACGTCAGTTCTTTTACTGGGAACTTTTACTTGAAAAGAGTTTTGTAATTACTTACCCAATCACAATTTGTGTCGCATTTTTTGCTTTCTTATGATTAGTCGGGTAATGAAAGACTTTGTTTCACATAGAAAAGATGAGCTTAAAATCAAGCCACAATCTGGGGTTGGGTCCTATTTCAAAATTATCACGCCTTAGTATTTGCTGACAGATAATTACATTCATTAGATATTGTAAGTGTACTCTCGTGACCATGGTAATTTTCTTACATAACATTTTTTTCTGAATAGTATTTCTTGATAATCAGGTTGTCGAAACACATAATTTCCTCCCGTTGTCAATTTTAACAATATAACCTTGAATAGTTTCACTAATTTGTCAATTCAGACCTGACAATCTAATATATTAATATTACAATTTGATCAGGCTTTTTTAAACGATCGTTATTTATAATAAATAACATGCTTCCTTGGGTTTCCTGACGCCCTAATATGAAACATATACCTTTTCAATTATCCGTGAAAATAATATTTGACGATATTTTTCTCGCCACTAACTTTATGGGCCCCAGGATTTAAAAAAATAATTATGGTATAATTAATTTTACTTAATCAATCAATCAATCAACATTTGCACAAGCTAACCCCCATCGTATTATCGATATAATAGGCTTCCTAAAGTCCAACCCTTCCTCACCATGGCAATATGGTAATGTCAAAGCTATGCCGTATGTTATTCCAGTTCCTGACAGGATCATTTACGGTGGATAGGCTTGACACCAAGCGATATTAGGGGTGCAAGAATTTTGCAGCAAATTCCACCCTTTGCGATCAGAGCCACCTACGCCTGGACCCCCCTCCCCTACGACCGAGAAAAAACTCTAGGCAGCATCTAAATAACTGTTCGGGATGTTCCAAAACTTATTAAGAACAAGGACAAATGATCCCGACAATATTCTTGTCATAGTACTCAATAAACTGCAACCCGAAATAGCTCATATCTTTACAAAGCTGTTCAATCGTTGCTTAAAGGAGGAGTGCTTTTGATCACTATGGAAGACTTCGTGGATCTGCCCATTATTTATAAATACTGGAGAACTGTCATCTGTATCTCAGTACAGACAGATCAATGTCCTATGCGTCATGAGTAAGCTTCTCGAATCGTTGTTTACCACCTCAGCAAAAGCAATATACTTAGTGGCAAGCAATACGGATTTCGTTCTACAAAATCATCAGCTGACGTAATGACTGCGATAGCACAGGATTAGTGAATCTATTAACGGGGCTTCGTTTCAAGGGCGATAACTCTTGATGTATTAAAGTCATGTGATAGGGTTTGGCATGAAGATAAGCTTGCTAGTTATAGAATATTATAATTAAATATCTGGAAATGTCCTCGCAACCATCAAATCTTTTCTTTATAAAAGTAGTTGTTGACGGGCAGGAGTCTGAAGTACCCTCTTCCCGATCTTCATAAATGATCTTACAAATAATATTCTGATATGGCAGCACTTCGAACAGCATTGATGATCATTATCTCTCTGAATCACTCTCACCCCACTTAGAGCATGGTTGTGCAATGGAGGAAAATATGCTTGTTACTTTTACCAATTCTAAAACTGAGCTCTGATCTTCAGTTCTCCCCGGTGTAAATGAATGGCTCTCTCTTTTAAGAAGCACCATCGTTGATAAGCTCCAATGACTGACTTTCACTCTAGACTTGAAATGGAAGACATGAATTAAATTTGTTTCTAAGACTGCTGGAAAAATGGTTGAGTCATTTTACCGCTCCATGAAGTACCTTCACTCCTGGCGCAATCATATACCTCTATAAGAGCCAATAATGTCCTAAGATGGAGTACTGCTCTCACATCTGGGGAGGCACCGCTCAAAACACTCTCGCTTATCTTGACAAGGTACAAAACAGACTTCACAATCTAGTGGGGAGTGATCTCTTCTCTACACAGCAGCCCGTTTCACACTAAAGAGATGTTTCTGGTTTCTCTCTACTGTATCGTTATGTTCATTGTAATTGCTCGACTGAGCCCCAATCTCTGTTTCTCTTCCTTTCTTTTAATTACATATACTGTATAGACGATTTTCCTCTTAGCGTTTTAAACCCTCGTACTCTTGGAAAACATTCACAGCAAGAACTCACCTAGCTACAACGATAACAAAGAATTCCCCTCTCTCTCTTTCTCTGTGTGCTAAAAACCAAACAGAGCTTCCATGAACAAAGTTTATTTCTTAGAAATCTAATATGTGGAACAAAATATCGCGAGGCAGCTTCTCAGCCGACTCCAACATGGTCGTCTTCAAGTATAATGTAAATAAATACTTGTTGGGCCATCCTTTTGGATTATCAAGTCCTATTAATTAATCTTCTGTCCATTCCACACACTGTTTCACATACGCTCCTGGCAGCGATTATCGTTTAACAGACGATCTTTTAACCCTTATCCTCGAGTGGCCTCGGGCCTTGATAGACGGTGAGACATTAGTAAAGAAATCACCTGCCTTGCTACGTTTTAAACAGACTTATCTCTTAAGTCTCCTTATCTGAACGAACCATATAAAAACCAAAATAGACAAAACATGCAGATTTTGTGGCCAAATAGACGAAATGGTAGATCAGACAAGAAGTAAATACAGCAAATAAGTCAAAAAGAAATACAGACACCTAGAGCTACGTGATGAAGGCCGTCCACTGGGAACTATGCAAACGTCTGCACTTCGAACATGCAGATAATTAATTTCTATCGAACACTGGTGTAAAACTAGACAAACTCATCCAAGCAAGGAGACCGGACGTGATAATAATCAACAAAAAGGGGGGAAACCTTGCCAAATCATAGATTTCGCCATCCCAACACATCACAGGGTTATGATAAAGGAGGCAAAAAAACTCAGCAAACACATAAAACTTGCAAGAGATCAGAATGGAATATAGAACATGAAGAAAATTACTGTACTACAAATAACCGTAGGAACACTAGGTAAAGTTCCAAAATACATGGAAGAAAGACTAGGAGAAATTTGAATCAAATGGAGGATTTAAGCCATACAATTCACGGCACTGATGAGAACCGCTGAAATATTAAGGAAAATACTTAAATAACCAGTTAATGCCGAATAACGACACATAAGTTGAAATAGAAATAATACAAAACTATAGAATGAACGTTACACGAAATCACATAATCCCATAATCTGACATTCTCCCCACTTCTCCCCACAAAATTATCGCGAATGAAGATAGAAAGAGTAATGGCGGAGAGCACCATTCAGACTCTCACTGGAATAGCATGGAGAGTACTCGAAACTATGGGGAGGCTTATCGGCACTCAACTTCCCGAGAAACCCAACGGTCATTATCGGAGATAAATCAAAGGTAAACAGCTGTTGCAATAAGGTTAAATGATTTGCAACGGTTATCAATAGAGAAGGAGAGTACTAGAAATATGAGGAAACTTGTTTTTACTCAGACCACAGTCTCATCATACAACTGACAATCTCATTAATCTTTATCCGCGAGTGGCGTTTTAGTGACTCATTGGTATAAAACGGCACACTCGGAGTAATACTCTATGTTAGAGTTCCCATCGATGGGTTAAATAAAATTTGAACTGTCTATGATGTGATACAGTAACTGGGGGTATAAACATACATGTACATCATTAATAACCATTTCGTTGTTCGGAAAATGCTGTTGAGTTTTTCAACTCACGTTAAATATGTGAACGCTTTCATAAATTTCAAATATTTTTTTTCAAAAACCAAATTTAAAACAAATAAGCTCTTAACGAAAATGAAAAAAAGAAAACTGCATATATTTTTCTTGCCATAATTCTAACTCAGTCATGATTCTTCTCTAACAACCGCCAATATTAACAATGCATTTCTCCCTTGATAAAAAATGCACGCCGTCATCCGATATTCAAGTATTACAATCCAACCACTATGATCTCAATAAAAAAACCCTCCCCAGCGACAAATATTACGTCATCATTGCTTCCAAAATGGTGACCCCACAGGTGGCAATAAGATTAAAATATAGTGTAAACTACAAAATACGCAAAATACGTGGGGTCAAATGAAGTCTCACCGGAGAATGTCAAGGGGTTTCGGATGTCAGTTGGCAATTATTTCAGTTATTTGGCGCCAGCTTAAAATTCATGTTAAGCATAATTAACAACCTGGCTAAGTGATTAACGACACGGACTGACGACCTGGGTACGCCAAGTTTGAATCCAGTTTGTTCCACAGAAACACTTTCACTTATGATGTTGGCAACCTTCATGTGGTCCCTCCCGTAAATACCCGATGTCTTTCTAGAAATAATTCTAACTAGAAAGATACCGGGGAAACCAATGCCAACAAAAGAATTATCTGATTCATACAAGATAAATGAATGAAAATGAACAACCTCTGATATTGCTTTGTGTGATATTCTTTATTTTCCTAAAATTTTAAGAGCACCCGATTCAAAAGCGTAGTGGTGATCAAAGAAACCATAATTACGGAACCCAAATAGTTAGGCAGCATGCATGCGATTTCATAAATTCTGTAGTTGTAATGGGAACCTTTAATATAGACCGATCATGCACTCCTGGCAAGAAACTGACAATAAAGCAATTAAACAAAACCTGTTACATAGTAGTGGGTACGTCTGCTAGTACTCATCTCGTGAGTTTAATTCACGGGCCTATTTTCGACATGTACACATGCCATCGTCCAGATGTGCCTTCCAATGTCAAATCGAACCTGGGTGTGCTGGGAGCGAATGTGATGTCAGCCGAGGGAGAGAGTACGCATGGGAGCATCTAAATTCAACACACGTTGTCATTCGAACAGTACAACAACAAATCCGTAGCCGAGAATGCGCTCCACCCCGCAGCTGACAGAAGATAGAGTCCGTCTACAGGTCTTCCCTCAAATTTATGCTTCTTCATTCTTTGTGGTTGTGAAATATTTAATTGCAGGTGTCCTCAGTCATTGGGAGGAAAACGCGATGCGGTTATGATGGTGAGAATTACGCGCTAACAAGTTACGTTTATGAACACGTATATCTAAATTGATTGTAATCTGTAAGGCGTTTGGCCTCCTCTAAGAGGGGAGGTATGTTACAAACCCAGATCAAAGTGAATAAAACTATATTTACGTCATCTAATCAAACCCTTTGTTGCCATGATAACTGACCAAACAAACGACTATTTAGGGATTGACCGATTATTTTTCATCATTATTTATTTACGCCATAGTTTTTACTAATCCTCTTACGCTGCTACTGCTAATAATACCCCATCCTTTTATTCTCCTTCTCTCACCACCTTTCCTACTTTATTCCCCCCATCCCACTACTTCTTGTGTCATTCGCTGTTCGTGCTGCTATCTAAAACACTCAATGTGCAGACAAGCAATCAAGAGAGCATGCAAGATTATCAGAGTTTTAGTATTACATACAAAATTATTATTATCATCTTTCACTTGTCATAGACAGCTTTTCGCCGCCTCGAAATATATATGTTTCACTTAAATCTGTCACTCCCTCGACAATAAAATATTCAAACTGAACCCCACACCACGATCTTAGAAGTGATACGCCCAGCATTCGACTGATAAGTATTTTCTCCTACCCGACTTATTTTTATTGTGGGGGATGTCTACTCCGTATATCCACGTCTTTCCCGGTTACACCAACGCATGTTTAAACTATTTACCGACTCCAAACGTTATCATAACGCAACCAAGCGTCTAAATTCTAATTTAGGTTTGTCTATAACAAGCCTTTCTTAAACGTTTTTTTAATATATTTAGATGTATCCTCGCATCTCTATGGAAGGTTTTGTCTATCTATCGGTAGATCCATTGGTAGATTATTAATCCGGTCTGACACGCTTAAGTTTGAAATAATACTACAAAAAATGCGACGAGTTGGGTCACTTATTGAGCTCGAGTTAGATTGTTTGAGTCAGAAAAAGTGAGTTTGCAAGACCAGGTAAAAAAAATAATAAGATAAAATCCAAAATTAGTCTATTTCTGTTCGCCATATCTCTCAGAGTAAAAATAAGTATGCTCCGGTTGAGATTTGAACTCTCAGACTGTCTTTACGAACGGCGCACTAAGCAATTAAACCAAGGGTCAAGTGCGATATGGTGACGCTATCAATTCAATGCATAAAACAGACTATTTTGTTTTTCTCTCCCTGTCCCATCTCCCTCTTTTTATCTCTCTCTTTCGCGAGCGCGCTTTTCCACCTTCTCTCTACTAAAATACTAAATACTGCTGATATTCCCATTTGTGTATATTGGTTATAATGGACTATTCCAATCTTTTTATTCTTTTCTTTCTTACTTTCGACTTTTAATAAACAGAAAGAGAGAGAGAGAGAGAGAGAGCGAAAGAAAGAAAGAAAGAAAGAAAGAGATAATTGAGGGTGGTAGATATTGTACAAAGCATCATACAGTGAGAGAGGATGAGAGTGATAGATAAACTTATTAAGAGATTAGTTAATCAGTGTGTAAATTGAAAATATACAGAAAAAAACCTTAGGAGAACAAACAATAAAAACTCTGTTTTAGTGTAAAAATGAGGTACTGGTACAGCTTTTGAACCAGACAAAACCGACTTTCCGTTTACGTAAACAGCCGGAAAATGCTAAAGCGCTTATCCAATCAGAAGGCGAGAAAAGCAGACAAGTTTAATTGTGAATTGATTAAATCGTAAATTGCCGATTGTCAAGAATTTCCAACAGAAAAAAGAGGTTGAGAAGCAAATAGTCAATAAATAACTTACCAAAAGGCAATAAAAGTATGTTAAAGTTAGGGTTTAGTTAGGGTTAGTTAAAGGCTTGGTTAGGGTTAGGTTATGGATTGTTTAGGTCTAGTTAAGGTTTAGGTAAGGAGTAGTTTAGGGTTTTGGTAAAAAAAGGTTCGGTTTCTGTCTGGTTCAAAAGCTTGACAAGTACCGAAAATAACGTTAAATTTAACTTATATATACAAGTTGTTTTATAAATTTTTTTTAGGAAAAATATAAATAACCTTGTTTTTTCTTGCTTTAAATATGGTTTCATTATTTTTTCTGTTGGAACGCCGCCTAGTTTTGATTTTGACGCTAGTTCGTTTTCATTCGGCTTTTTCCGGCGATTTACGTAATTCTGCGTCCGAAAAAATCGGTTTTGTCTGGTTCAAAGACTGTACCAGTACCTAACAATGTATATTAATCGCTAAAAGCGTAGATTCTATAGGCGTATATTATTTTCGACATGTACAAGCATCTGTATGATAGGCTATTTCATCGGTCGGTCTGTCATGCGCAGATTGAATGGACGCGTCTAAAAAATATCCGTATATTCGTATCTGCATGTTTGTAACCGAAACTCGTAATATCATTTAATAGGAACAAGTGGCTAAATAACACCGTTTTTAAGCCCCAAGTTCATATTAAATGCTGCTATCTAGATCATTATTAAAGATGGCGTTCATTTTAAAAAATATTCCTCGGCGGATAAATTATATTTTAAAAGACATTAAATCGATATACATTTTTGTTGTTAAGAACATGAACAAATATTCAAATAAAATCTGGCGAATCAATCAAATATTGAGTTTGTAGGAATAAAACTATTGATCACAAAGGTCTGAGAAACAGGCCCGCTCTACTTTATATATTAGATCAACAAGAGACATTGTTTTATATTATTTACGCAACACACTATCTTCATTTAAAGTTGTGTTATACTTCGATTAATGTATGGATTGATGTAATTCTTTCACTATTTATCATATCCATCAGTAAGGGGAATCGTTAAATCTGTTGACTATTGTCAACAGTTATTGGTTAGTCTGTATAGTGTAGCTAACGCATTGTACGTTTAATTGTGTAGTGATTTATAGAAGTCTACATTTAATTAAGTCGAAGCAAACAGAAAATAGGAAAGTGTCTTAGTTATAATGAAAATAAAACAATATCTTCCTTGAATGAATAGAAAAGCATATATAATCTTCTAAGTATTGGTAACGGCCATGGTGTAAAGAAAGTACGTTACAATAGTGTTATAAGAAAAGGTATGAGTCGCTTACGTGTAAGTATTCGCTACCAGACAGCGTGTAAAAAATAATACAGTCTTGTTTCCATAGAGGAAGGGTTATATAAGGCAAAACATATTATGCACGGGATACGGATTACTGTAATGTCAGCTTATGTTACGGCGAATTTTAGAAGTTTCAAAATATTTCCTAAAGTTTGAGCATCTTTTTCTATTTGAATAAAAATATAATATTATGTATCTGTAATCTAGTAGTAATAAATAAAAGAATATATTCTTTATATAGATCTATTTACATACTGATATAAAAATGGCTTTCTTTCTAAAAATATTCCGAACAGGATAAAGTATATTTGCAAAGAAATTGAATCGACTTGCAGATTTTTGTTTTGAACAATATATACCAACGTTAAAGAAAATAAAATGGCTATTCAGATTAAAATAGTTGTAGTGTTGGATGTATCTAACTTAGAAAATCCGAATAACTTAAGTTTATATATATATGTACTTAAGCTTTTTTTTTTTTTAAATGCAAGTTTAATTCCTATATAATTTTTATTTCTAGCTACCATATCGCAGAATGGTTCTTCGGTGTAGTGTTTAGATAGTATTATTACTATTATTATTATTATTATTATTATTATTATTATTATTATTATTATTATTATTATTATTATTATTATTATTATTATTATTATTATTATTATTATTATTATTATTATTATTATTATTATTATTATTATTATTATTATTATTATTATTATTATTATTATTATTATTATTAGTAGTAGTAGTAGTAGTAGTATTAATATTGTTATAATAAATTTTATTTGATATGCAAATTACCATATCACACGGTAGTCTTAAGGGTAGTATATTATTATTATTATTATTATTTGATTATTATTATCATTTATTTATTTATGTATATATATAAGTGAAATTTTAAGCTGAATTATTTCGACACTTGATTATTGGGGAAATGGTAGTTTGATCAGTACCATTGGAGAACCATGCATATTATAACTGTCCTGTTTTTAAATCTCCGAAACAGTTACATGGTAAACAGCTGATGATCCCCGTGTTAATATTAGATGCTTACGTTAAGGTCTCCTGTTTTTGTTTCACTGTTAGATACTTAATCCCCCTTTTTATTTTATTTACTTACTATTATATTTTTTATTTATTTATGAATTTTCCAACGAATGTTAAGTCTGCACTATTTTAGATTTAGTTAGTTTATCTGGGAATTTAAACTGCATTTTCCTTTTTTTTGTTTTTTGTTTAAAATAACTCTAAACTTCTTTAGACTATATATATATATATATATATATATATATATATATATATATATATATATATATATATATATACAATAGTAATTAATAAATTTGGCTTTATTTTAATAATGCATTAAGTCATGTGTGCAAGGTGGATTTGGCTCCGTTTCGACTGAAAGAAAAGTTCATTTTTTGTTTATATATATATATATATATATATATATATATATATATATATATATATATATATATATATATATATATAGCACTGTTGAAGTAAATACTGAAAACTGACACATAAAAATTATATCTCCTTATAATATTTTATGTGGATACATTAAGTACTAATATATATATATATATATATATATATATATATATATATATATATGCCTCCCACCTATGCACCCAACTCTATAGTAGTGTAAATAACGGTATCACACGTAGTGTAAAACATTACCTTTCTCTATAGAATAGAGTTTTCTAGATTGCTAGTAGCGTGAATATAAACAAAAAGATACGCGCTATAATCTCTCTTAGTGTCGGGGTGATTTTTGTAGCGTAGATGTAAGATTCCTGACCTCTGATTACTAGTGTAATTAATATAGGGATCAGGTTTTGATTCTAGCAAGACTGAAGAGTCGTGATGCGGTGAAACAGCTATCTGTGGATAACTATATATATATATATATATTGATGGTATCTATGTTTAGGTTATCCGTTTTGGGAGTGATAGGATCACTGAAGAAATCCACTGTTTAATATCTGACATGGATGGGTACCACTGTACCTCATGGCTAGATAGACACAACTTTGATCTCGTTATACCAGATAAATGTCCCTCGATCTGCCTGTGACAATTATAAAGGTATAACCCTTCTTAAAGCGGTGGGTAAGGTATTTTAAAAGATCTTGCTTAACCGGCTTACTATGTGGGTGTGCCCCTCTGTTATTCCGAAATGCCAAAACGGCGTTAGATCAGGTCGTGGCACAATGGAAATGATCTTCTCTTCCCAACAACTTCAGGAAAAGGTCATCGAACAACGAGTAGCACTCTATCAAGTTTTTGTGGATCTGATAAAAGCTTTCAACACCGTTAATAGAGTAGCATTATGGACAATCCTCGGTAAAATAGAATGTCCACCATGATTCGTAAAAATGCTTAAAACACTTCACCAGGATATGAAGGAACGCATCCATTCAGGTGGGTCACTCGGTGAACCAATAGCGATTGAGAACGATGTTAAACAGTGTGACATTCTTGCACCGATGTTGTTCTCCATACATTCTGCAACGGCCCTCACCCACCCACGCCTTTAAGAACTGTAGTGTCGGTGTTCTCATACGTTTCCGAACCACTGGTAAGGTCTTCAACCTAGCCTGGCTTAATGCAAAGTCCAAGACATTCAAAACCCTCGTATGCGAGCTCCTCTATGCTGATGATGCGGTTTTCATTGCCCACACCGAGAAGGATATGCAGATGATAATGAACCTCCTCTCTCAAGCATGTACTAACTTTGGACTCACCATCAATCTTGAGAAAACTAAGGTAATGCTCACTACTCTTCCAGGATTCCAGTATGTAGAGCCCAACATCTACATCAAATGAACTAGATTATGTGCAGTTGACTTATTTGTATGTCTTGGTAGCCCTCTCTCCCGAGATTAATCCCTCAACTCTGAAATACCTCTAAGAATTGAAAAGGCTAGCAAAGCTTTTGGTAGGCTTGAAAGCGCGTGTGGTCAGACAGAGGCATTACCATCAAATTAAAACTTTTTTGTGTGCGAGTCATGCGTGTTGTCTGTTCTCTATTCTTCGGGGAAGTGGAAGTACGTATCGCAGACACATCAAGGTTCTGGAGAGGTTCCACGAAACGTGTTTTAGGAGGATCCTAAATATTAAGTGGCAATCATAGACACCAGACACCAATGTTCTAGAGCAAGCTGGAGTGCCGAGCATAGAAGTGCGTATTATACGTAGTCAGATGCACTAGGCAGGGCACTTAGGATGAGAGATTACAGGCTCCCTATGCAACTGTTATATGGGAAACAGCTGCATGGAAAACGTTTGAGACACAAACCTAAGTTACGTTTTAAAGTTATAATATAAAAACAACCTTAAACCCTTGATATGAAGTGGGGAACTGGGAGAGGATGTCTCTGGGGCGATCAGTTTGGTGCAAGTGTATCTATGATGGCTGTGACAGATTTGAGGCAAAGCGTATACAGTACTCCATCTTTAAACGTACTTTGCGGAAGCAATCAGTGCCAAACGTCCCAGACACATTTCAATCTTACCATGTGTGGTTTATGTGGCAGACTCTGTCTGTCAAGAGCTGGTCTACTGAGTCACATGAGATCCAATGGTAGGAGCCTAATACACAAGTATAAAACAGGAGTTTAATATAACTACATAGAAACGGAAACGAGTAGTTATGTGCGTCATATCTGCAGCAAGACTTGTAAAAATAAGCAACAATATTGTGGAGATGACCTTTTTCTGTAAAGAAGTGGTAATCATATATATATATATATATATATATATATATATATATATATATATTTTTTTTTTTTTCAAGCCGGCTTTCGCTTCGGGCTAACTTTAAAATATTTTCGCTGCATTTTTTCCCATTTTAAAGCATTTTCTTTGACATATCTGCCCAGGAAGTATTGTTAATGGCGAATATTTTCCACCTCACTCTCTTCTGAGCCTGCCTGCCTGCATCCACGAGCGTACCTCTTATTGGACATTTTACCCTTTGGATTTTCTATTTTCGCCGCACCTGAAATTGTGGCTTCTTGGAATTTAACTTTGAATCCTCTCTCACAACCTTTCGGGCCTTTTAACGACCTACCTATCTACATCTCATTCTCTCCGCTGGACTTTTCGACACCGGACTTTTTAGCAATCGGACATTTGCTTGCATTCGGGCAGAATTTTGCCCTGTGTTTCTTCCCCTACAACTTTTATTTTATTTTTTCAAATTTTAAATCTTGGCCTTTGCCAACTTATCTATCCCAGCGACTTCCTCTGATGATAAGATTTTGATCTTTGAAAAGCCTGGCTTAAGGAAAATTTAACTTGAATAAATTGCCTTTTTTGCGGAATATACCTTGCTCTGAGCAATTGAATTGAATTATGATTTGGCTTTTGCTTCTCTAATTCCTTTCCATTCTTCTTCGTTCTACCTGCTCTATCCTGGATATTGAGCTGTATACTCTTCACAATAGGTTTTACTTTTCCTAAAAGTTCGCTTTTAGTACACCACTTTATATATATATATATATATATATATATATATATATATATATATATATATATATATATATATATATATTTTATTGCTAGCTACCATATCGCAAAATGGTTCTTGAGTGTAGTGTTTGGATATTATTATTATTATTATTATTATTATTATTATTATTTTTTTTATTTTTGTTGTTGCTGTTGTTGTTATTATTAATGTTATTTGATATGCAAATTACCATATCACACGGTAGTCTTAAGGGTAATATATTATTATTATTATTATTAATTAATTTATTTATTTATATATATATTAGTGAAATTTAAGCTAACTTATTTCTACACTTGATTATTGGGGAAATGGTCGTTTGATCAGTACCATTGGAGAGCCATGAATATTATAACTGTCCTGTTTTTAAATCGCCGAAACAGTTACGTGGTAAACAACTGATGATCCCCCGTTTTAATATTTCACGCTTAAATTAAGGTTCCCTGTTTTTGTTTCACTATTAGATACTTGAATCCCCTTTTTTATTTATGAATTTTCTAACGAATGCTAAGTCTGCGATATCTTAGATTTAGTTAGTTTCTCTAGGAATTTAAACTGCATTTTTCTTTTTTTCTTCTTTTGTTTAAAATGACTCAAAGCTTATATATATATATATATATATATATATATATATATATATATATATATATATATATATATATACTTTAACCTAATTTGAAGTACTTTGAAGACAAGCATTCTCGTCTTTCCTTGATTATCCGAGTATACAAAAATCAAGCCTTCCCGTCTCTTTTCCACATTATCTATGAGTCAGTGGATTGTTTATCGCAGTTTGATAACGGTAGGAGTGTTTATCACAATCCAGTTTTAGCTTTTTCTTTTCAAGATATTCATTTATTTACTGGCGGCGGAAATTACAAATAAACTTTTACTTTGAGTCTACGTGTACGATGTTCTAAGCTTCATCCAGTATGAAGCAGAAAAAAACGAGTTTTTCACATTTTTCTATATTTTTTAATTAATCTCCCTGGATACAAATGCACGTCGTCCACCGATATTCAAGTATTACAATCTCACCACAGAAGAAGACGACATGATCTCAATAAAAAAAACCTCTGCAACGACATATATTTCCTCATCATTGCTTCCAAAATGGTGACCCCGCAGGTGGCAAAAGGATGTAAATATTGTGTAAACTACAAAATACGCAAAATACGTGGGATCACCTGAACTATCCATCGGGGAATCTCAAGGAGTTTCGGATGTCAGTTGACAATTATTTCAGTTATTTGGCGCCAGCTAAAAGTTTCTCTTTAACATAATTAACGACCTCCCTATTCCCCTGATCTTGCTCCGTGTGATATTTTTTATTTTCCTCAAATTTTAGGAGATTATAAAGGACACTCGATTCAAAGGCGTAGAGCTAATAACAGAAACCGTAGTTACGGAGCCCAAGTGCACCGAGTGGCGTGCAAAAGGGATAGTGGGCGACGGGGCGGTGACCTCGGGAGTCAAAATTAAGAGAGACCCAATAATATTCAAACTATCTCCCTTTTTATAACATTTGTCAGTACTAGGACTTATACTTGAGTCTTTGGGGAATACAACCAAGGAGTTAGCCTGGGGTAATAAGCATACTTCTGCATGTTACTTGGTGCACCCCAGAAGGATCTTTCCAGCAGTGCACACAAGCGTAGCAGAGAAGGATGGGAAAATATATTAGGTCCGATTAATATGAATGGGGAACTATGTAGTTTGTTGTTTAGAATTGAAATAATAAATGTGGCACCAGTTCCGTTACTTTTCAGACACACCATGAACGTTGTCAGTCAACCCATTTATCTCTTTTGATCCCTGACCGTTTGTTTACAGCACTTCCTGTGTAATTGTTAATAATAACATGTACTAGCTAATACTTCAACTAGCCAATCCACCCACTCTAATATTTAACAGTATTACCTTGAAGCGAAAATCATATAGTATGTTGTTTGGCATTGAAATAAAATGTTTATGACACCAGTCCTATCACTTTTCAGAACCACCTCGTATATTGATGGTAGTTGAGATAAATGTCTAAGAGTGTATGATCAATTAGTTTATTGAAAGTCATGAACATTTATTTGCCACAATAAAATTTACATAATATAAAATGTGTTTATTCTATGTGGTCTCCTTCTTTCTCAATAACTGCCTTCACACGCTTCCTGAAACTTGCACAAGTTTTCCTCAAATATTCGGGGGACAACTTCTCTCATTCTTTTTTAATAGTATCTTTCAGAGAGTCGGCATTGCTGTGTGATGCTCTATTGGTAGCGTGTTCGAAAACCCTTCAAATAGCATAACCCACAGGGTTTAGATCTGAACTAGAAGGCGGCCATAAACATCATTCCTTAAAATTGCTAAAGTTGGACTTTTCTAGTTGTGTGGGCTGGAGAACCATCCTGTGTTAATACACAATTACCATATGGGTAGTTTACATTAAGTCATGGCAATACCTGCTATCTCAGAGTCTTGTAGTAAGTATTAACATTGATCAGTTTTTTAGAATTTTATAGGCATCTTCTTTCCATCGGAAGCCATAAGACTAAAAGCCATCTTAAGCATGACTTTTTGTTCTGAATGCCCACTTAACCTCACCTGTTTGTTTTACGATAAATCTGTCATTTCTGAAGTTCAGAAAAGCATCGACAGTAAAGATCTTTTCATCATCAAAAATACAGCTAATAACTGTCAGCAATCGGACAGAGCGATTATTTTCAACCGAACTGTATATTTTATTAGCTGTATTTTTGTTTAATTTTCGATTTTTAGACGATTCTCGAAACATTACATAATCCTCTGCGCAATTGATATTTTTCATTCTGACGTGAAATCTTCGAACCTACTTTTTCTGGAAGTAAAAAAAAACGCTTTAAAATAAGTTAAAACACAAATAAACTTATCCAGGTAGATAGAAGAGTAAGTTATATTGCCTTTGATAACATTTATTTGTAGCATAGTTGTTTTCTGACCCCTTTTTTGTTCTGTTAACTTCAGTAAAAAAAATACCGAAAATCCTTTAAAAGATTATCTTTTAAGGTTTTTCTATTCATATTGCCAGCCTTGTTTATCCAGATATACCAGACTTTCCTTTTTTAGTTAAATATTTTAACTAAAAAAGGAAAGTCTGGTATTTCTAGAATTTGTAGAAAAACTCGATAATTTGTTGAAGAAAAATTGTTCGACTGACTTGTTTAAAATCTAGGTACTTTTATAGAGAACGACCCTGTTTAAAATGATAATGTTATAATTTAGAAACCCATTTATAACATGAGGAGGTGGGGGCTGATTAACTATTCTGTACATTCAGGTAACAATTTAATAAACAAACGAAACTGTAAAAATTGAATTTAACTCTAAAAGTAGCCTTGGGCGTTCTCTATATAAGTACCAAAATCTAAATTTCAACTCTAACAAGTATATAATGAAACAGTTTTTGAAGGTTGTATTTTAATATTGATAGCCTTGTTTATTAAAAAAGTACCACATCTTCCTTTTTCGTTAAAAAGGTATTGAATTAATTTCTATTTTAGATGCATTCAAAGAAATGCTCTTGAATGACATGAAATAATAACAAGTATTCTTCATTATTTAGATTGAAGTGATTCATTCGTAGTGATCATTGGAAATTTAAAATTCTGACTAAGCACCGTTTTGATTTATAACATTTGAACTTTTTTAATTTAAGGAAACTTTAATATATAATTTTGATAACAATGTTTTTCGAGTGTTAGTGTTAAATATTATCTCAAAATGGTCACAACGTGTTATGTGACAGCCCGTCGAAGTAATTATAATGTACAAAATAAGGTCTGGGTTATTTCGATTCCCAAAATATCAATACTAGAGAAAAAACTGATGAAAAGTAATACTAATAGATAACATCGTTAACCACTCAAATACCGTTGTATCTAAAAGGCATTTTCACCTGTTTATGAAACTGTATTTGTTCAAGGAAAAGCACGTACCAAACATCCTTCTGGTGATACCAGATCAGGCTGCCCTGTGGCTCCCTGAGACGAAATTCACCTACATTGACGTTTTTTTTTTTGTAAAACTTAATTATGTTCTACAAAACCAAAACCAAAAACAACAGCCCCTCTCCCTTTCTCCCTCCCCTTTTTTATTTTATTTTTAGAACTTGAAGCATAAATCTTTTACTATAATGACCAGATTCGGCATTAAATAACCCAAAAAGGGTTGATATGCCGTAAAACAAAACTACCAAACCAAAAACGATGATTAAACATTTGAAGATATAAAGAACTTGAAGCATAAAAACTTTTACTATAATGACCAGATTCGGCATTAAATAACCCAAAAAGGGTTGATATGCCGTAAAACAAAACTACCAAACTACCAAACCAAACATCCTTCATCACTATTCAATAATTTGTCATCAAGTATTATACCGAATCGTTTACAAAGACAACAAAAGCTCAGTTTCTCTACGAAATGTGACAAATGATAATTTCGTAGATTTCTTTAAAGATTTCTGTGCTAATATTGCCAACCATGTTTTACACAAACAGTTAACTGCTATAAATCGAACAATCAACAGTTCATCCAGTGTTCACATGTTTTTCACTGGAGTTATTTCGAGCTTTTTAATTAAAATCTTTGAAAACTTGTCGTCTAAATGCTACCATGGAAGTATACAGACGCACATTCCTTCACTGTTAAAGATGGACCAAACACGCTTCAATATTGGTCTCAAACTGAGGAACTTGAAAATTACACGAAAGAAACAGATCGAAGTTATGTCACTATTTAATTCATGGCCATTGTATTATCTCATTTCACCTTCCATTTGAGTGAATCTGATTATTTTTGAAATCCCATCTTCTATTTGAATGAATGCGTTTACTTAGTTTAATCGACGACAAGACAACAGTAATGCTTTGGATGCTGACATTTCAGTTTGAACTTTATTTACAAAATATTTTATGATGTGAAATTCAGACGATAGCCACACTATTGTGTTGAAAACAATCAAAATGCCGAGAGTTTAATTTTGTTGTGTGTAATACACAGTATAATATTTGAACACACTGATTATGTGATTGACGTCATCAACCAGCGTGGATCTTTTTTAAAACCGCTATATACAAGTCAAGATCTTTTGAATCAAGTGCAACATTTTTTAAACAGCAATATACAATAGGATCTTTTGATACAAGTAACATTTTTTAAACCACAATATATAAGTCAGAATCTTTTGACACAATTACAACATCTTTTAAACATTAGTATACAAGTCAAGATGTTTTGACACAAATAAAAGCTTTTTGAAATAACAATACACTTTCAAACTGCAATATAAAATTCAGGAATTTTTGACACAAATACAACCTTTTTTTCAACCACAATAGTGTCAGGACCTTTTGACACGATTACAACATTTTTTAAACCACAATATACAAGTCAGGATATTTCGACACACAGCCTTTTTTAACCACAATATAAAAGTCAGGGTCTTTTGACACAAGTACAAATTCTCTAAAACGATCTCACATTGAAATAAATCTCACTCATTGAAATATACATTTGCTTTTGTTTGTTCAAAATTACTTGTCTCCTTATTTATAGGTATTCGGCAATAATTCTCTCACTGTGATTTGTATTACAACCACGAGGAGGATTATGTTTTTGGTCGAGTTTATTTATCACTATGGTTGGTTGTTTGTGTACAGCCTAGCGTCCATATCGCTTGACCAATCGTCACCAAACTTGCTCAATATATCGGGTATGGTTTCACTTAGAATTGATTATATTTTGGGATATTTAGGTTAAAGGTTAATGTCAAGATTACAGAAAAGGTGAAAGTCACACCTTTTGCGATAACCTTATTCTGTTTATTATAGGGACTCTCCACTTCCACGATATTGCAGTCAATGAAGTCCCGCATCTTATATGACTTTCAAAGGTTCGCTCATAATCGAAATTTTGATGGAATTTCAACTTCCAAATTTTTGTAATTTGATGTATGGATCTGATGCTCTTTTATAACTGTAACTACCATGCAAAATTTCAGCCTGATCAGATAAATAGTTTTCGAGTTATCAACGTTTCTGTGGAATAACGTAGGGAATACTTAATATAATGTGGAGAAGTAAAGCCCAGATAAGACGTAGGCTCATCGTTACGTTGTGAAGCGGAGGCGTGCAAACTTACGACTGACTCATATTCTTGTTAGTTGGTATGTAAAATATATAAAACATCAAAGTAATCTCACAGGGGAATGTTTTCCTCAGTTTTTAAAGGTATATCAAGTACGAGTTCGAATTGAATGGTATATATCTTTTCAAATTTCTTCTTGTTTTTCACGAGGAATGGCGTAAAGTTTTCGAAAATGAAATTTATATTTGACACGAGGTCAACTCTGCTGCATGAGTTACACACACACACAGACACACACAGACACACACACAGACACACAATTTAATTTATATTCAACATGTGAAACCAGAGTAAAATCGGGTAAGCCATCTTGGAATTGGTTAATTATTTAAATACACAATGCAAACTAGATAACCAGTGTCAAGGCGTTTCCCGGGGAAGTACATTAACTCTAGAAATTCCATTTGAATTATTTTCTACTTACGGTTGTCCGACGCGAACGCATACTCCACGATGTAAACCATCAAACAGAAGAGTAAAAAAACAACTTTCGGGCTATGTGTGTGTCGGATGGAGGTTTTGTGTTTCCTTAGTGGAAACTAATTTTTGACGTCAAAACCATAAAAAATATTACTGTGCTTAGGGGTAAAACATTGTTTTAAAATTTATAGTGTGGAATCAGTTTCTCATAGAAATTTAACATACAATAATTACTCACTTTCCTACTAGATAGCGGTTGAACGACATGTAAGCGTTTTAGTTAAATCTTATGTAATCATGTTCTTGTTTTATTTGTCCTTAGTGTGTATGTGGGCGAGTGCTTTACCATCCGGAGTTCAGGTTAGTGGTAGGGTTAAGGAGAGTTTGTATTTGGGTTGGGTGGTGGTTGTGCTTGCCAACCGGACTTATGTGAGAAGTTCAGTTGCCAACCCGGACTTTAAGTTAGTGTTTATGTAAATGGAGAGCATTTTTTCTTTGAAAAAGTGTTGTTTGTTTAATTTTTTTCCATAAACTAACCTCAAAAGGAACAAAAAGTAACAAAACATGATTTTCGTTCAATCAAACAGTAACACTAACCGCGAGTTGGCTATAAAATTCGAGATGCCGATAGGATAAAATAGATGTATAGTTTAAGAGACCAAGGGACTGTAGAAAGTCAATTTCACCTGAAAAGATTACTTCTTGTAAAAACAAAAAATAAAAACATTGACTTAAAAATAAATCAATGTTTATTTATTTATTTTTTTTAATTTCTGATTATTTGGAATAGTCAGACTGCTATTCTTATTTTGCTTGTTATGAAAAAAGTGTTGGTTGATTATTTCTGTTCAGAAACTAACAACAAATAAGCAAAATGAAAATAACAGGCCTTTCGTTTAATTCTTAATTTTTATTTTTAAAACTTATATTTCAAAATTTGGACAAAATAAGTTAAACACTTAATTTTTTGAGTTGGTCGGGTAAAAGTCTTTCAGCTGCAAGTGTTGCATTACCCGTTCTTTCGGGCTACCCGGTAAGATCCAACAAGAATGACAAAGAACAGAACGTATATGGAAACACTTTGATTTTATTTATTTGCCATCACCGGATGATTTACGCCGGCTACGCACACACATAAAAAATCGTTTGACATACTTTTGTCTCATAAAAGTCTTTTTCTTGCTGAGGTCAGAGACTGGGTTTCCGCTAGAAACTCGTTCATATATACATCCGATTGGAAAGCAATTTGCTCTGCATTGTCTATCCGAGCGTGAACAGATTTGTATTTCAACCAATCGCTGTGGAGACGAGGGAAGTGATTGGCGAGTGCTTTCTTTCTGAAACCGACGTCTTTCAAGTCTCGCTTGCACTGCGGAACCTTTTCCTTTTTAACAGTTATCAAGTCGCTTTCTTTCTTTCTCGACGTCTCACCCACAATGGACTCGTCCACGATTCATTTTTGCCACTTTTCATTATCTTACGCAAGTCTGTTGTTCAATAAATGAGTACCATTTGTAAGCTCTAAAAAAATAAATCTCGGTTAATTGTTTTTACACAATATCGAGAAATCCTGATCCATTATATATAATTGTATCACAGTGCATAGTTTTCTTCGAATGTCCGGCCGGCTTGGCAGTCCGAGAGCAGACTCAAGGCGTTTCCACGAATAATGGCGATAGAGAGGCGCTCGTAATGTCAATAAAATTCGCGATTGTCTCCGGTGTTGCGCGTACTTAACAGCCCAAGGCTGTCGCGTGTGGCAGAGCCAATCACTTCACTCGTCTTCACAGCGATCGGTTGAAATACAAATCTGTCGAGAAGATTGGCATGTTTTGACCGCTTGCAGCTCTCTGCTTACGTTGCTGCATGTCCAAGGTTTGTTACAGATTCTATCACTGACGATTAAACACTAACCCAATATTCCGGTTGGCAATAAAGTCCGGGATCACAATACATTTTCTTTTTAAATAACGGGACCGTTAAAAGTCAATTTTATTCAAGGGACCGTTAAAAGTCAATTGTACTAGAAAATAAAAAAGCAAAAAGCAATCACTAAAAAATGATTAATATTTTTTTCCTTCGTTTAATCAAACACTAACCCTAATTCCAGGTTAGCAAAAGTCTTTAAAAGATTCCGAAACCTATTTTTTAAAGAAGACGTCTCAACATTAAAAGTAAAAAAAAGAAAAGATACGTCCCAATCGTAAAACTTAAAAAAGAAGAAAGAAGGAAAACATCTCAATGTAAAAAGTAAATAAAAAAGAAAAGAAGAACGTGGAAAGCGCTAAAGTTAAAAAAGAAGTAAAAAAAAAAGAAAGATAGAAATCATATTCCGACGAAAATTGAGAAATAAGGATGAAAAATAGAAATGTAAATAGATACTTAATGTTCCCGGCTTGAACCGGTAAGATTCAGGGAATACATTTTTTGGGTTATATGAATCATATGATGTTAGAAATGTAAAAGAATGTTAAATTATAAGAAAAGAATAGTTAAAAGTAAGAATAATATAAATATATTAACTTCGTAGACCGTTCTGTACTTTCGTTAGGCCAAACCGCTTTTTGTTTATTCCATCAACCTGAAAAGTATTTGAATAGAGCGGTTTGTATTTAGATTGAAAATTTAGTGTAGTTTATAGATAATAGTAAAAACGAAAACGTGAAATACAAACGGTATTAGACCAAACAATAAACCTATTAAGAACAGGCTATATGAAATGGGCGGCCCTGGGAGTAGATTTAACGCGAGAGTTAAAATATCTCCCGTGTATATGATTGTGTTACGAGAAGATGCCGAGTGGGGAAAATGGAAGAAATTTTGAAAGAGAACGAAACAAACGCTTATATTTTTTAAATCACGCATCAAGAATTTGGCTAAGTATATGACGGAACAAATTAGCATATGCAGGATTTGGTCCGAAAGCTATGAAAGGTCAATTAAATAGGGGAAAATAAACTTTTCTTCATATATAATCAAGAGATATAAATTCTAATATATTAAAAAATAAATATAATTAAGCACAAGTTTTGGAGGATATTAAAAATAAAGTTATTTTAAAAATATAAATATACATTTAAAATTTATTTTGTTAATATTCTAAATAACTTTAAATGATATTAATATATTTTAAAATAATTGCATTTATTTAAAGAATTGAAAAATAGATAAAAATTGTTAAACCGAAAAACCGAAATAACGAATAAACTGCAGATATAGAAAAAAATTTTCTTGTGATAATACATTATATTAAAATAATTTACCTATTTAAACTGATTAAAAAAAAGATGCTTCTACAACAATAATTTGAGAAACCCCCGAAAAGGGCTGATGAGAGTGAATAAGGGTATAAGAAGAAGGTCATGATTGCTCACAAATTAAGAAGAGTAATAGGTAACAGAGTAAGATAAATTTAAATATAAGGTACTTATAAGAGAGACAAGAAAGCTATCTTTTTACAAAACCGTATCCATTTTTACTGCTTGTCGCTTGCAAAACGCGTATTTTAATAAAACTATACTGTTCTGCTCATGTATTGGGCAACGTTGAAAGGAATCCGGAAACAAACTAAATATATACACACAATATATTATTGAATAATATATATATATATATATATATATATATATATATATATATATATATATATATATATATCGTCTGTAGTCTAAAGTTTAACCTCTGGGCTACGACGCCTTGCCTGGAAATATGTACGATTTTTTTGTGGCCTAAATATTAAGTTATGATTTTTTGTTATTGTTCAGACTAATCGTAGGTCCGATCCTTGTCTAAGTTAGCCATGTTGATGACGGCTGATAACCAGAAACACGTGTCCATGGATTAGTTTTATGTACGTAAAAATTAATAAAAATATATATATATATAAATATATATATATATATATATATATATATGTATATATATATATACATATATATATAGAAATACGTCCTATTAAGGGTGACTTAATGTAATCTTCTGCATGACTCTACTGCTTAGGAAGTAGAAAAATACAAACGCTGTTTCTATCGCCAGTAAAAAATAAAAACACAAACTAATAACTATATATATATATATATATATATATATATATATATATATATATATATATAAAGAGAGAGAGATAGTGAGAGGGAAATAGAGAGAAAATGGAAGGAGTAAGAACATAAACAATCAGACATTCCTCACGCCCTATATAAATGTCTTGAATATCGTATTGCATGGCTTGATTATTTTGTTTTGTTATAATAGCTGAACGTTCATTATTTTGTAACAATTGTTGTCGTGATTATTAGAAGATAAATAGCGTTCGAGAGTTGAGCCGTCGCGAATGACAAACAGAGAAGTTAAACAAACGGAATTTCTGAAAGACGAATGAAAAAAAAACACGCGAGATTCTGTCGGTGGTGGAGAGGGAGAAGTAACTAATATTTGATCTAATGTTTTTAAAGGTTTTCTTTGCAAGTCAAACAAAATTAGTAACAAACGACTGCAATATATGCCTGTTCTCTATATACACATGTATATATATATATATATATATATATATATATATATATATATATATATATATATATATATATATACCTATATATCATATATATGTATATATATATATGTATATGCATGTTCATATGTATAACATGTATATATTTATTTGGATATATATATTTCCGTATACGTATATGTTTATATGTATTTATATGTATATTTATATGCATATTTATATGTATATTTATGTGTATGTGTGTATATATATGCATATACATATAGACATATATATGTACATACATGCGTATGTATATGTTTATTTGTATATATATATCATATACGTATAAGTTTATATGCATTTATATGCATATATGTATCTATATTTATACGTATAGATATATATTATATATATACACTTACATATATACATAGATATATACATAAGTATATATATACTTACACATATTCATGCGTATATGCATATATATACATATACACACATGCATATACATACTTATATATATATATATATATATATATATATATATATATATATACATGCACATAAACATAAACTCTTGAATATATAGGTGTGTGTACCATAACATAAAACTACATTTCCTGTCGTTTTGCACTCAAATGACAGGAATCGAGTACGACACCAAAGAATGTCACCCGATACGTCGAGCTCGAAGATTCAGAAAATAAATAAGAAAAAGAAACCAATTTCACGACGGGATGTGTGGGTTGGGCTGGATGGTAACCTTCTTTTACCGAATTGCAGTTTGAAAGAACAGAAACGAATTTCCGGGCCAATATTTCCGGAAAGCTGATATCTTTGGTACTATTTTGAGTGTTTTTTCTTTAAATAATTGAAAGTATTTACCCTCTCTGTGTGTAACACCCCTCTCTCTATCTCCATATTTTTCTCTCACTATATATATATATATATATATTACCTATTACGACGTCGTTTGGAGCTTACAGCTCTCATCAGCACAAGGAAATAACAATCTCAGACGTTCACAGGGCGCGAACCCGGTTTGTACACAATTCGCTCCTAAACTAATTAATCGATTATTATGAATTTTGGATTATAGCTGCTAGGCGTAAGACACCCAAGTGTTGGCTATATTTAGTTTACTTTTGTTTTATTCAAAGAGGGTAAAAAGGGGGCGAAAGCCCTTTCGTAATATCTTGGCTAGTTCCTCGGTCTTCTTCCCTCTTATAACCGTTACCCCCTCCGTCTACCGCCTCCCCTATACTAGCTCAGTAGGTGTGAAAGTGAAAAGGAAAAAGAAAATAAATAAAAATATAAAAAGAAGAAGAAAAAAATAAAGAAGAATGTGTCACCCACTTGTCATATTTCAATGTCACTAAATGTCTTCTCATATGGTGCAATCAGATCATCTTTTCCCCCTCCCATGTGTGTGCCTTCAAAATAAAATTATTTCAAAATCTTCACTTTTTCTGAAGACGTTCGCTAACACGAACGAAATCGGTAAAATCTCTTGTTTTTCTTTATATATATATATATATATATATATATATATATATATATATATATATATATATATATATATATATATATAACTTTTTATATATGCACCTATTCAATATTTAAATTTACAAAATATAAAATCAATATGCCAATGTTGTCTCGAATATATATTCAAAAACTTCGTAATGATCCGTTCATTAGTTTAGGAGACTATCGTCTACACAGAATATATATATATATATATATATATATATATATATATATATATATATATATATATATATATATATATATATATATATAGTAAGCTATGAAAATATATTCATGGCATTAAGCTACACAGAGGCTCATCCCCGGGGGAATCTTCAAGTAAATATATATATATATATATATATATATATATATATATATATATATATATATATATATATATACACTAGAAAAACACTTCTCCCAGGACGGGTATGATCAATAAATATAGCATTAGTTCAAAATGTTTTTGGCTTTCTTTCAAGGTTTCGAGGTTTCGGTAGCAAACTTTAAAGAAATATATAATAATACTGTGCCGAAGTAACTCATTTAGAATGAATATTCCATAATCATAATGATAAGTTCAATAGTTCACGATTTTACGAAGCGCATACATATTATTGACGTTCACACGCGCGCACCGATTCGTTTTTGAAATGTATTACTTAATATAACTCAAAATTTGATGTAGAGCAATTCCTTTCTCTAAATCTTTTGTGTCTAACTTATTTTACAAGTTTTTTTTTTTGGTGGGGGCGGGCTGGTGCAAGTTTACCAAATAAAATAATGGGCATATGTTACTCACCTTACTGCCGAGAATATATATTACAAAATTCATAATGATAGTTTCATAAACAACTTCATACATCTGCACATCTAAATACCTAGATGTTATATATACAGAGAGAGATATCAAGTATTTTAGCCGTCTTTAAAGAAGTTTAATTGCATGTATCATTCAGAAGATTAAGACGCCATTTTATTTTTAAAAATCTCTTCGACTTTCAAACACTGTTGAAACATAGAATCTCACCTTTTTCTTTTTTTACATCTTGTCTTTCTTCGCCTTCATCAAGATGGCGATGCAAACGGAATTTGTTTAACTAAAACGAATCTTTCAAGACGAACAAACGTCACCAGGGTAAACTAAAAAAAAAAATAAAAACTGGGTAATTGGGTTGCGTAGTTGAGAAATGGGAAAACGGGTTTCGTAATTTGAGACATGTTAGTTTGCATTTTAAAAATAAATAATCTTTCTTTTTACAAAAGAAATGCTAAAACCAATACGTAGACATAGCTTATTGTCTTGATCATTAAAATGCTTGATTATATATATTTTTTAATACACACCAGTCTCCACTTATCAGGGCCAACAGTTACTCGAGGATAATAGTTAATTGAACTATCAGTTGGATACTAGGAGAGGACTGGAAAACAAGCGGCGGAATGAAAAAGAGTTATATTACTTAAGAAGAAAGCTCATATTAAAACAAAAGGGAGTAAAATGATCCAGCCTAATACCAAACATGAAAAAGAATTAAAACTAATACTTACATAAACGGTCCTATAACCTTTTTTTTCTTCACTGGTGGGTGCTGCAAGGTGAATAGAAAACACGCAGCATAACCTGGACTATCACTCTTCATGTAATAACTCAATTCTAAAAAGTCATCCTTCCCGACTGATAACCTACTGTTGCTGTGTGCGGGTGTGTAGTTATCCTCCCGATAATTTCGTTAGTTGAAACAAAAGTCGCGGCGTACTTTTTACATTAATTATTATGCAATTATTTCGAACAACACGTTCTTTAAGAGTGAAAGATTTATTCAACCATATTGTCGTTTAATAGTTCAATGGTTAAAAGGGGCGACAGAGCGAAGGAGAGAGAGTTATTTATGTGTAAAGAGCATCGCTTAATGATATAAACTAGGTACGTGCAAAATCAATGGCCGATTCCCAAAATGAAAAAAACATTTTGAACCCCCCCCCCTTCACTTAAAAATACACTAAAATTCAGGAAATCAACCAATTTTACTGAAATATTCAATATTTATTAATTAACAATTACGGAATATAATGAAACCATTTTTTTTTATACTCAGTGAAAATGTATTATTTTTTAAAAAGAAAATACACCTTTACTAAAGTTGTATTTTTATATATTAATAAAAAAAATGCATGATTTTTTAAATTTTGATTATGTAAATAAAGCATCGTAGATATTAACAATTAATTTTTTTTTCAAAATATTTCGTTTATATTACGAAAAAGGCCAGTAATACCGTGTTAATAAAATCACTATAACTCGAAGAAAAACTAATTTTTTAAATTAGCGATATTATTATTGAATAAAGCATTGTTTAATCAATATTTTCACCGAAAAAATAATATAATTGCAAAAAATATTTCATGTGATTTTAATGATTAGAGTTTTTGGAAAAATAAAAAATGCGACATAATCATATTTCTCTTTCATAGATGAACGTGGCATCATCAGCGCAAGAAATTTTTTTTATAATCTTGAAAATAAACCAAAAATTGACAAATTTGAGATCCAGGAACTTAACGAAAAAAAGAATTTCAAAAATTGAATAATTTCTACTAACGATGAACTTCATTAGTATGGTAGCCCCGTTCTGTAATAACCAGGTGGGATTAGCCTTCCAACGATCACTTACTTTTACAGCGCACTCAATTTTTTTTTTTAGAGATTCAACAATTTCGTTAATTTCACAATTCATCGTCAATTATTTGGAAAGATTGGTATTTGTTTTGTCTTTTTTTCATTAATAAATATTTAAGTTAAAAACAATTATTTATTAATAAATAAAGAGAATTCAAACATGACATTTTCTTTCAAAATTGAATTCTGTTTATCAATAAATAACTGTTTTAACTTTTTTTCAATGAATAAATTGTCAGTGTAGTCATTGACTTTAATTTACTTTTTCACACTTAAAATAAAAAATAAAAACACTTTATTTTTAAAAGAATCAATGTAATTTAAGTTACGACACGTTAAGAATAAATCGAGTAACTCATGTAAAAAAAATGATAAAATTGACGCAGTTCGTAACGTAAAAATATTTTTAACATTTAAAAAATAATTTTATTTCAAATTCTAAGGAAAAACATTGGTAAACAGACGTCATCAATAATTTCAGAGTATTACGAAATTAAAAACTGAACCTTTTCAGTTAAAAATAATTGCGTACACTCACAAATAATTAAATAAGTATTTCTTTTTTATTATAACAAAATAAGGGTACTTAAATTTGTTTATAACCTTAAAATGAATAAAGAAATTAATGGATAATAATTTTTCAACTTCTATTACATTTTTATATATAAAGTTAAAAATGATAAATTATGGCATTTTTGTCTTCCATATATTTTACATAGCGATAGTCAATTTGTAAACAGTCCTTTTCCGATGAAGTTATGGCGGATTTTACTCATTTATCACATTTGAATAGATAATTTAGCTAATTTTTAGTCAAACGTGGGATTTAATTTTTTTTTAATTCAGTGTCTTATGACTTTAATTTAATAATTATCTTTGAAATAGTTTCCAAAAACTTATATTTATCTTTTAAGGGATTTTTACAAGTAATTTTTTCCAAATTCAAAATTCATTGAATTTTTTGGGTGTTTGACCGTCGTAATCACATACTTTATTTTTCACACGTAAATATGCAGTTTATTTCGTTTAGAGATTAAGTTTAGGCTTTTATCTTTCAAACACAATCAAAGTTTACACGGAAACTAATTAAATAATTAATGATAAGCGCTTTTTAATAAGCATAGTCCGTACAAGAAGGCGCCATTTTTGCACGTACCTAATATAAACGTTCTATTATACCATTTTAAAACTTCTTTCAAACTATCTTCTCACAGAATAATCCCATCAGCCTTAGAACAGGTGACCTCATAGCTGTCCACGTCATCGGTGTCTGGTTTCTACGATACGGCAAGGACACTCTGTTGACCCATACATTACCTCTGTCTTAAACATTTCTTATTTTCCAACATAACCGCCATATATATGTCAGCAATATATACTAGCTAATATAGCTACCAGTGAACATACCCACCTTAATATTTAACATTCAAGTCATACTAGTCGGAATATTTTTCGATAGCTCCAGAAGGGTTTGTTTGTGCCCTGACATTTATCAAAGGCGTCGCCACCGGGATAGAACAATAACCACCGCATACAAGCATTCTGATTGCTTAGCTAAATTGAGAGTGTTTTAACAAAACAGCTGTTAATTTTAACTTCACAATTTTCAGGACAAAATAATGAATTCTGAAAGAACCGATTTGATATTTTTCCAACTTGGTTTTTAACCCCTTTTGCTAGAAACCGAAATATATATATATATATATATATATATATATATATATATATATATATATATATATATATATATATATATATATATATATATATATATATATATATATATATATATGTATATTTATATAAATATTTATATACATATATTGACCGCCCCAAAAAACTTGGCTACCCTCAATAACTTGACCCTCCCTCTAAAAATAGAGTGGTACCATCATTAGTTGGTATCACGGAAAATTGCCGCGGAAGATTTGAGAGAATGAAAAGATTGACAATGGATTGCACCACACAGACCACGATTCAAAGGTAACAGAGGGTACTGAAGTATTTAAGAGGTTTATTTTCGTTTAGACTTCAGCGAGAACCAACAATTAGTTAGTTACAATAATATTGGAATCGAACGAATAATATGTGAATAACTCGAGGGAAAGCCACCAGTTTTTAGCAGCGAGAAATAACTGATAACAACTGCTTTACGAATTTGAAATCAATAATAATAATAATAATAATCTATTAATAATGGAGTTTATGTATCTGTCTGTCTGTCTTTCTGTCTGTCTGTCTGAAGCCGAAACTCCATCAAAGTAGTATAACTATTTACTAAGTCCGCCAGCTTCATTATATACTACTAAAAACCGCCGTAAACACTATGCGCATTTCTCAATTTACATAATCAATTGCTTTTGAGCTTCTAATAAATTAGTATTCGCAAATATACACTCATGATTGTTTTCTTCAGATTTCCACATGTATTTACGCAATTTTGCTCGCTAATAATCTTACTAATAAATTATAATTATTGAATCAAATTGTTTAATTAAAATAATAATTAGTTTAAAAATTAATAAGTTTCGTAGTTATTTAATCAACGTCCAGCTGATTGAACAGCGAACGTTAATCCATTGAAACGCCCTCCCTCCGTCAAATCAGTATGGACGCAAGACGAGCGCGTTAGTTCAAATGTAAACAAAACGCTGGTATTTAACCGTGTTACTTTAAAACGTTCTGAGTTTATTTATTTTCTTAATCTTATTAGCCATTATGTTTTAAAACACAACTTTATTGAATCAAATTGTTTAATTAAAATAATAATTGATTTAAAAATTAATGAGTTATGTAGTTATTTCATCTACGTCCAACTGATTGAACAGCGAACGTTAATCCATTGAAACGACCTCCCTCCGTCAAATCAGTATGGACGCAAAACGAGCGCGTTATTGCAAATGTTTTGGTGCTTTTACACTATAGGACCCACGCTAACTTTGACTCCGTCGTTAAGGTTAGGGTCAGGGTCAAAGTGGGGGTTAGGGTTAGGGTTTGGGTCATGGTCAATGTCAGCACAAGTCCTACAGTAAAAGAGTACGGATTTTTTTAATTGTTTTATTTTATGTACACTTTTCTTCCGATTCGAAAAAAATATTGGGGGGGGGGGCGGTCAAATAATTTTTTTTCTTTTCTTAACTAAAAATATTCCTATGTATGGGTGAGATAAATAAAAAAATTGAGGGAGGGGGGGTCCAAAAAAAAATTTTCTTTATTTTTTAAACTAAAAATATTTCTATTTATGGGGAAGGTAATACAAAAATCGGGGTAGGATCGAATTTTTTCTTTTTTTACATATACAAATATTTTTGGTTATAAATAAAGAATATCAACGTCTAACGACCCAAGAAATATGGCTGAGCTCCATCAGTTTACACGTCAGCGTTTATTTCTGACGCGGCAGCCAAGCAAAAATATGCGACCGGAGGGAGCATATATTTTCTAGTAATAATAATAATAATAATAATAATAATAATAATAATAATAATAATAATAATAATAATCGCTGAATGCAGAAACCAAGCCACATGAAAGTTGCTACAGGAATAAATAAAAAAATATGGAAAGAACACCACGTGAACCAAATGGAACTTAAACTGCAAGAAATCCCATAAATTGTCCTACGCCTCAACAAAACCCCCACACACTGTGATGGCTGATACCACACAGATAGATGTGAAGAGTAAAGGAAGATGGAAAGACAGAGGAGGAAGACCTCCACTGAAAAGATGCGGATAATGCTGGGACCTTGAGGAGGCTTATTGCTACCCAAATCCCAAGACGACCAATGGTCGTTGCCAGCGAGGAATCGATGGTATTCGATTGTTGCGTTAACGCTAAATCACTTGCAACGGAAGAGGTGGATAGTGATGGAAAACTGGGGAGATTTATCATCCAGACTCCAGGAAGTGTGGAAGACTAAAAAAGAGCTGGAGAAACACATAACCCAACACATGGAAATCCTTATAACCGTAGCAAGAGACACCGTTCCAACGAGCAAATCGGGAAGCATCGAAACCAGAAACAAAACGAAAAGAAAAGTGGGAAGAAAAACAACTACATGTTGCTTTAGAAGACTGACAAGCGAAAAAAACAACGAAAATAGCTGGACATAGCTAAGAAAAGGACACTTGAACAAATAAACGGAATCTTTACTGATGGCTGCACAGAACAATGCAATTAGGACAAACTACAGTAAAGCTAAAATAGATAAAACCCAGGAAAACAGTAAATGCAGACTGTGTGGACAAAGAGACGGAACAGTAAATCATATAATAAGTGAATGTAGCAAACTAGCTTAAAAAGAATACAAGAACAGACATGACTGTGTGGGGAAAGCAGTACACCGGGAACTGTCCAAACAATTTAATTTCGAATACGTAGACAAATGGTACACACGTAAACCAGAAACAGTACTGGAAAACGAAAAACACAAAATCATCTGGGATATGGATATACAAACAGACAAAGTCTTACAAGCAAGGAGACCGGATGTTATAATAATCAACAAGAAGGAAAAATCTTGCAAAATCGTAGACTTGCCGTTCCAGCAGTCCACAGAGTGAAGATCAAAGAAACGGAAAAACGAAGCAAATACACGGAACTTGCCAGAGAACTGAAAGGAATATGGAGTATGTAGAAAGTCAGTATAATACCAATAATCGTAGGAGCACTAGGAACAATACCCTCAAAAAACTGAAAAAAAGACTGGGAGAAATTGGAATCAAAGGGATCATTGAAACTATACAAAGGACGGCAATGATCAAAACAGCTGTAATCTTAAGAAAATCATCGAATGCAGAAACCAACCCGCATAAGCTACGAAGTGTCACATGGAATCTACTACAGGAAGAAAACAAAACCACAGAAAGAACACAACATCACAAAGAAAGGAACAGAAAATCTAAGAAACATAACTTTATAAGCTCCCACCCCAATAAATTACACCGGCCTTAACTGACACGACACAAAAATGAACCAATGAACCGAAATAGCAAGAAACACCATCAGCTTCCCCGCTCACCCCAAAAATGAATTAAAAAAAGATTTTAAAAATGAAACAAAAAAAAATGGTACCAGCCTAGGCTGACACCACACAAAAGTGCAGAGAGTGCTGGGACCTTGGGGAGGCTTATTACCACCCAAATCCCAGAGAAGACCAATGGTCCTTACCAGCGAGAAATCAATGGTAAACGACTGTTGCAATACTGCAAGGTTATTTGCGATGGCTATCAAAAAGAGGTGGAGAATACTGGAAATCTGGGGAGACTTGTTGTCACTCAGACTCCAGGGAATACCACCGGCTGTCGGCGAGCAATCACTGATGACATGTGTGAGAACTCCTAGTGAGTGCAAATAATAATAATAATAATAATAATAATAATAATAATAAGATGAAGAAGAAGAAGAAGAAGAAGATGAAAAAGAAGAAGAAGAAGAATCCACGTACGTTTTTGTTCTGTGGAATATGACATTTTCCCTATGTTCATAACAAATTAAATAAGTAATTTTTGGCCAAAAAATCCTGTAATTAAATTATAAAAACAAATTTATTTGAAATGATAGATATTTATATTTATTTCTCATCGTAAATATACATTTAAGAAATTAGAAATTTCCAGGAAGCAACCGAGAGTAAAGTCGATTGTGAGATGAGCAAGCACCCTGCACAATAATCTGCGTAAAACCGGCTTTCATCAAGCCTGTGACCGTGTAAACTGGAGACAAAAATCCATTATTACGTGGCTAATGAAAATGAAAAAAGAGAAAATACATAAAAGAATAAATAATCTGGCATCGACCTGAGTTTTAACGAAATTTAAAAGTAATCAGTAAAGTAAGTTTTTATTCTAAGTTTTCGCAGAAACTGCAAACCAGTTTTAGGTTATTTTTATTGAATACTAGCAAAGATATCCGGCGTTGCACGGGCGCGATAAAAAACAAAACAGTAGAAATTAAATAGTGTGTGTAACATCTTTATAAAGAAACTACAATATTTCTTCTATTCTCTAGCCGTCTCTATTTCCCTCGTCCCCATTATTTACTTCCCTCCCATCCTCCTATTTCCCCTTTCCCTATCTGATTCTTCTCTAAAAGTTTAGAGACGAGTCCCTGTCGTAGCAAAAAACAAAAAAGTTTAGAGACGCGCCCCTATTGTACCAAATAAATAAAAGTTTAGAGACGCGCCCCTGTTGTACCAAAAAACTAAAATATTAGAAACAATCCCCTGTTGTACCAAAGAACTAAACGTTTAGAGACATGCCCCTGTCGTCCTAAACAACTAAAAGGTTAGAGACGCGCCCCTGTCGTACCAAAAAACAAAAAGTTTAAGAACACGCTCCGGTTGTAGTAAAGAGCTAAAAGTTTAGAGACGCGCCCCTGTTGTACAAAAAAAAACTAAAAGTTTAGAGACGCGCCCCTGTTGTAGCAAAAAACTAAAAGTTTAGAGACGCGCCCCTGTTGTAGCAAAAAACTAAAAGTTTAGAGACGCGCCCCTGTTGTAGCAAAAAACTAAAAGTTTAAAGACGCGCCACTGTCATACCAAAGAACAACAAATTTAAAGAGGTACATCTGTCGTACTAAAGAACTAATAGTTTAGAGACGCACACCTGTCGTAATAAAGAACTAAAAGTTTAAAGACGCGCGTTTGTCGTACCGAAGAATTAAAAGTTTAGAGACGCGCCTTGTCATACTGAAGAACTAAAAGTTTAGGAATGCGCCCAATGTCGTACCAAAGAACTAAAGGTTTAGAAATGCACCCCATTGCGTACTAAAAAACTAAAAGTTTAGAGACGTGCCCCTGTTGTATCAAAGAAGTAAAAGTTTAGAGACGCGCCCCTGTCGTACTAAAGAACTAAAAGTTTAGAGACGCACCGCTGTCGTACCGAAGGACTAAAAGTTTAGAGACACACCTTTGTTGTAGCAAAGAACTAAAAGTTTAGAGACGCGCCCCTGTTGTATCAAAGAACTAAAAGTTTAGATACAGGCCTTGGTCGTACCAAAGAACTAAAAGTTTTGAGACGCCTTCCTCCAACTCCCTATGGCATCATTTCCAGATTAGTTGTAGGAATGACATGGGTAAAGCCTGGGAGAGTGGACCTCCTCCTTCCTAGAACTCGTCTCATAACGACAGAATCAAGGCCGGTACTGGAATTTCACCAGAATTACCGTCTATTAATTTGTAATCCCCCCTCTATAGCCTTCCTCTGATGTCAGTTCAGGTTTTTTTTAGGGAATGATTTGCATTTTTTTTTTCTGGAATGACTTGAAGTTTTATTTTTACAAATTACTAAATAATATAATTGTTTTCTATTTAAATTAATACATAATTAAATTCACAGTAAACTGAAAATCACTGAAATAATCGATCCCCCTCCCCCCGACGAAATCTGCTCCAAAGCTTCCTTAGGTGTGCATTTAGAGATTCGTGAATACTACCATAATCGTTTTCGATTAATTTTACATAAGAATACATTTTTATCTTTTTTCTATAGGGCACACAAAAACATACCACAAACACATACATACAGACATTGAGTTATATATATATATTTTTTATGCAAGGGATTGGTTACAGGAAAGTGTTTTTCGATAAGATTTAGGAATTTTTTGCCAAGTTTAGTTTTTACCATCTGATTATAATGCGGTGTATACCAGATAATATGTTTTTAACGATTTTTACTTTTATTATAATTAGTAGGTCTATCCGGCGATGCCCGGGTGCAGAATCAAAAAGGAACGTTTGCATACTCAATTGATTGGCAGATTAAGTTATCACTTTGATCACTGTTCTTACATCACTTGCTTTTATACTCTTAAAAACTCTTATCACCTAATATTTGCAATAGTGGAGGTAGTGCAAACATGAAAAAGTAGATTACAATTTCATAGCTCAATAGTAAGATTAGTATAACTTGTTCTATGTACAGGTGGGGGATTTTTTATACATGGTTTCCCAAGACGAATGAAACCTGGTAAAGTAAATAACATTTTCAGCTCCTTTTCTTTAAATAAAAACCACAAAAACATAATTGTCGATTTTATGGTGTGTTACAGCTTTACTCCTTCAGAGGATAATTCCTATATTTTTTTATTTTCGTGTACATGTTTAAAACATGCTTCCAGTTAACAAAACCAAATATACAAGTGAATAAAATGCATAATTATCATATGCTGTTTATAAAAAAATATTTTATAAGTAAAAGTTTGAAACTGATATGGAAAGTTTCAAAACTTCAAAGAAAGTTTAAAGAAAATACAAACTGCAATCATTTGACATTAAGATTGAAAAGCTCTTTATAAACAATGTTTTTGTTTTATTTTGATGTGCAAAAAGATTTGTTTTTGCACCTACACGTGATGCTCCTACATAAAGCTGACCATGTGGAAAGCATGGTTCTTCAAGTTGCAATCCGGCAACTTTTAGTGTTTGGTCTTGACTTTTATTGATGGACATAGCGAAACAAAGTCGTCCAGGAAACTGCAACCGCTTAAAGTGAAAGGGTATATTTGATTGTATAATTGGTATCCTCGGAATAAAAACAGTGTCACCTTTGCCACAACCAGTGAGAATTATTACCTCAGTACAGTTTATCATCAGTTTACATTTTAGTTTTAAAGACTTGGAAATCGAACTTTAATGCACTTATACAATTATTGATCCTAGACAACGCCGAACAGCACAAATGGTCACTGTCAAATCTTGATTTCTTCTCCTCCGCCATTTCAACTCGTAAATCATGTTCGTTTGGGTAGCGTCCCTATTATATAAAATCATGTTCATCTATGTAGCGCCCTTATCTCATAAAAGAACTCATAAAGCATGTTCATTTATGTAACCGATATATAAAAGAACTCATAACAATTATGAGTTGGCGATTTCTTTACATAGCGGATAGTGGCGGGCATTGGCGGAAAGTGGCGATATTAGCAGGTCGTTGTTGGCATCATCTACTAAAATTTAAAATGATAAAAATACAGATGCATTTCCTGTTTTGAATTATGAGTTGGCTATTTCTTCATAGAGCTGAAAATGGCGGACAGGGGCGGCACTGGCGGGACTAGCGGCACTGACGGGCACTGGCGGTCACTGGCATGCAGTGTCAAATAAAATGTCAAATCTAATAAATGCTGACTCAGTTCCTGTTTTAAGTATGAGTTGACTATTTCTTTATATGGCTGACAATGGCGGACAGTGGCAGACAATGGCGGATACAGGCGGGTATTGGCGGACACTGGAGGGCAGTGTCCACTAAAATGTAAAATCTAAAAAAAATGCTGACTGATTTCGTGTTTTGAATTATAAGTTGGCGATATTTTTATAGGGCTACCAATGGCAGACACTGGCTGACAGTAGCAGGCACCTGCGAGCACTGGCGGACAGTATCAACTAAAATGTAATATCTAATAAATGTTGACTCATTTCCTGTTTTGAATTATGATTTGGCTATTTATTTATAGGGCTGACAATGGCGGACACTGGTGGGCAGTGACGTACACTGGCTGGCAGTGACGGACACTGTCCTGCAGTGTTCACTGAAATGTAAAATCTAATCAATGCTGACTCAGTTCCTGTTTTGAAGTATGAGTTAGATATTCTTTACACAGCTGACAATGGCGGACAGTGGCGGACAATGACAGACAGTGGCGTACACTGGCGCACAGTGGCGGACAGTGGCGGGCACTGGTGGGCACTGGCGGGCACTGGCGGGCAGTGTTCACTTAAATGTAGAATCTTAATAATGCTGACTCATTTCGTGTTTTAAATTATGAGTTGGCGATTTCTTTTATAGGACTGACACTGGCGGACACTGGCGGACACTGGCGAGCACTGGCTGACACTGGCGTACACTGGCGGGCAGTGTCCAACTAAATGTAAAATCTAAAAAATGCTTATTCTCGACAGTGGCGGAGAGTGGCGGACACTGGCGTACACTGGCACGCAGTGCCCACTAAAATGTAAAATCTAATAAATGCTGATTCATTTTCTGTTTTGAATTATGATTTGGCTATTTCTTTACAGGGCTGACAATGGCGGACAGTTGCGGGCAGTAGCGGACACTAGCGGGCAGTGGCGGACACTGGCGGGCAGTAGCGGACACTGGCGGGCAGTTTCCACTAAAATGTAAAACCTAAAAATGCTGACTCATTATCTGTTTATAAGTATGGGCTGACTATTTATTTATAGGGCTGACAATGGCGGACACTAGCTGGCGCTGCCAGATAGTGGCAGACACTGGCGGGCACTGGCGGGCAGTGTCTACTAAAATGTAAAATCTAAATAATGCTGACTCATTTCTGTGTTTTTAATTATGAGTTGGCTATTTTTTTATAAGGCTGACAATAGCGGACAGTGGTGGGCACTGGCGTGCACTGGCGTGCACTGGATTGCACTGGCGTGCACTGGCGGACGGTGTCCACTTAAATGTAAATTTAATAAATGCTGACTCATTTTCTGTTTTGAAGTATGAGTTGGCTATTTCTTTATAAGGCTGACATTGGCGGACACTGGCGGGCACTGGCTGACAGTGACGAACAGTGACGGACAGTGACGGACAGTGGCGAGCACTGGTTGACAGTGGCGGAAACTGGCCAGCAGTGTCTACTAAAATGTAAAATCTAAAAAATGCTGACTCATTACCTGTTTTGAATTATGAGTTGGCTAAGTAAAGTCTGGGTAAGTCACTCTCCTCCTTTTTAGAATTATCGTATTAGAAGTTTGAATTCTCCCCCCCCCTCCACACGGCATTCTCCCTATGATGTCATTTCCGGTTGAATTTGAGAAAATGACTTGCAGTTTTTTTCGGGAATTACTTAATTGTTTTCTATTTAAATTAATACATAATTAAATTGAAATTAAGCTGGAAATAGCTTAAATAATCGACCCCCAGACGAAATCTGTCCCATAGCCCCCTTAGGAGTGAATTTAGATATTCGGGAATACGCCCATCACCTTTCTCGGTGAATTTTACATTAGAATACACTTTTAGATTTTATCTAGATTCGCTAACTTTTTTCTATAGGGCCCATACACACACACACTAACACAATACATACAGACATTGATTTTTTTTAATATATGGATTATCGGTGTCCTGTCCCTTATATTTAGTTTCGATATTATGGTACTCACTATTTTTAGAGCTGTGTTGTAAATGTTGCTTGACTTCTTGAATACATTTTCGTTGCTAAAGTTATCACTAAGCATACGTTCAATAGAATTATGAATCTGTTTTATGATTGATGGGGGCTTATTAGACCTTGGGTTTAGTATATTGGATTAGCGTTACCCTTTAGCTCATAAGTATTTTCATTCAAGTTTAAAGTGGTATCTAAAAGTGAGTTATTTTTACTACGTCTACTCTTAAGCCTAATTTATTCATTTCTATATGCATAATTCTCTTGAAATTTACTCCCTTGACTTTGTTGGAATCCTTTTTATAGCTAACCCATCAGTTCTATATATGCCGATATATGTATTATCAAACATATTTGTGAGGGTACATAAAATAAATAACCCTACAAGATCTCAGCTCTTCGCGGTGCCATTTTTGTTTTTATCCTTTGGTCATTATTATTGATTAAAACTGATCTTCTAAATATGTTGATAATGTCGATTCCATCCTCGGATATATCGGTATATATCTCGGCAAACTCTAGGGCGATGTTGAAAAGTTCTTCGGATATAGATGGATAGAAATCCACGGTGTCAAATTGTAAGAAGGTACATTTTTTTCGATATTGTTAAAGCAAGTGATTTCTTCAGCAACTGGTTTAATTCTAGGTCTTTTTTATTTGCTTGTTAATTCAAGAAAGGATTGTTTTACTTATTCTTCCTATTTCTGGTTTGGTTTGGATTAATTAAGCGAGTGCTAGCGTTATTTTTAAAATTACTTTTGTGGACTATAAATAAGATATAGGCCTCCTATATATTTGTGAAATGTTTTACGTTAGAACGCGTAAGTATCGCATTTTATTAGAGTGCGTGGTTGTACACATGTGCATGTGTGCGTGCTTGCATGTGTGCGTGAGTTGAGAATTGATACGGCGTGTAGGCACTTGTGTGTGCCGCTTTTTGTCAGCAGGGTGTGTAAGCATATGTGCGCGAGTTGAATATGAATAGTAGTCGCCCGAGCCCAAAAGGGGCGAGTAGATGTAAACAATGTAAATATTGTACTCTGGTTCTGATATTTTTCAAACTTCTTGTGTGTTCTCGACGAAAACCTTACCTTATTTACAGGTTTCAATCTGCTCAGGGCAGCACGTTGAGTTTGGGCGCAAAAATGGGATTTTAATCGCTTGGTGTGGCAGACGTAGTGTGAAGCATACCACGTGACAACAATTTTGTTTTTTCGCTGAATATGCCTATGGTAGCCGGTTTTATTTATCTTCCTCCCACAAGGTAAGATGTGACACAAGGTCGGGAAAGTTGGAATTGAAAAACCAGCGCTCGAGAATTTGAGCGCTCTGGCCATTAAAAATTGCCTGGGCAGTTCCGTCGGCATTCCCCGGTAGGGGCGCCTCAGGCGATTAGCAATAAACTAACCCCTTCTCAAAGGGTTAGAAGGCAAAGCATGGGAGGGTGCATCTCCTAGACCTGCACAGGACAGATCAGACCGATAGATAGGCGTACATCAAGACCCGAAGGCCGCCTGTGATAGCCGGTTTTTGTAGCAAAAATCTCATTTCGTTTACGATGGAATCTTTTGGGCATGGCTTGTGTGTTTTCGCCCACGCCGTCGTCAGTCAACAGTAGACAATTGGGATACATGTCAATCCCATATGGAATAACTGTGGTCTAAAAAAAAACAATTTTTTCCAAAGGGAGATAACTCTGGTCCCGATAACTATCGACATAATAGCAATTTTTGTTCGATGAATCGTATACAATGATTCGTTTACAAGAGGTATCGTTTCTTAATTAAATAGCATAAAGGGTTGATATACTGTAAATCAGACAAAACAAACATCAGAATCTAATTTCTTTTGCTCGACAAGGGGTTGTCGTTAATGTAGACGAAGCTTACTTTATTTTCATAAGGTGAAAATTTTAGAATAAGATTTTTAAATCTAATTTAAAAACGTAGCGTAACTGTATTATAGGTCTATAGCCCAGTACGGGTCGATGGCTTGAAACTTAAACGGTCCAGGTCGATTGTCTGAATGTTCAATGGATACAAGACCGATAACTAAGAGGATACCACCCGGTGCCAGTAAAATAAAAATGACATACCGGTAAAAGTAAACCGATTCACCAAGAACCATAAGAGTAAAATGATCCAGACGAACTGATGTCAGCTGTGGCCCACCTGCGACTTACGTTTCTGCAAACGCACACCCGCCAGGTCACGAGGGGTGAAAAAGTACCCCGCATTATCCCTCGATACATCAAAGTGAAATAGATACAAAACAAATAAATATTTACCCATTTTCTTATTCACTTTTTTGTTTTTGGTTGTTGCTCGTAAACAGATTGGCGCCGTCTGTGGGAAAACCTCTGATGCCAGAATTATTTATTGACGAGGACATTTTCATTTCCAGCCGCATAACTGTTATACCCGGGGCAGACCGAAGGATACATCGGCTGAATCAAAGAAATTAAGAACATCCCCACTAAAGCCGCAAACAATAAAAAAACAATAGAATTAAAGAAAAGATTCGTCTGAACGATTACGAGTTTATTTTATGAAATCAAATTTCAAATTAAAAAATATCATCGTCAAATGAAAAAAACTCAACCTCAAAACGGCTTAACTTGAAATTAAACAGGTTAAATTGCAAATTAAAAACATCTCATTTCAAATGAAAAAGCTGAACCTCAAATTAAATCGCTCAACCTCAAATATAAATAAAATCAACTTCTAAGAAGTTAAAACTAAAATAAAAAAGGGTCAACCTAAAAAAGTTCTTAAACGTAAATAAAGATCTTAACCTCAAATTAAACTTCAAATTAAAAAAGCTCAGTCTTACATTGAAAACGCTCAACTTCAAATTAAAAAAGAAAAAATTCAAATTAAAAAGTTCAACTTAAAATTTTTAAAATCTAACTCAATTTCAAATTAAAAAAAGTTTAATTTTAAATTAGAAACTATGGCAATAAATACCAGAAATAATGGAAAGTCGGTTAATATCGAATGATGAAAGAAAAGAGAATAAATATGAGTAAAACGTAGCGTAACTTTATTATAGGTCTATATCCCAGTACGGGTCGATGGCTTGAAACTAAAACGGTCCAGGTCGATCGTCTGAAAGAAAGTGTAAAGAGAAAGGCAATATATATATATATATATATATATATATATATATATATATATATATATATATATATATATATATATAGTCTCGGAAGTTTCTCAACCATTAAAACTATATAAAAAAAAAAAAATAAATAAAATAAATAAAAAAAAATCTTATAGTCTCAAGTCTTCCAGTGGAAAATCACTCATGTAAGTCAATTTATTTTTTACAGTTATTATATTAGTTAGTTTCTAACACTATTTTAAGGGATCATCAGTTGTTTACCATGAAAAACTGTTTCGGGAATTTAAAAACAAGACAGTATTTAATTTCATGGCTTCCCAGCAGAGTTGATCAGACCCCACTTCCCTTAAAAGACAAAAACATAAACGTTCCTTATACTAAATCTACGTTTTGTTCCATATAAATGTTTTGCTAACTTATATTAGTTATTTAAGACAAACAAAAAAAATTCTTTACCTGTGCTGTTCGTCGTCTAATAAAATTTATCCGTTACTCACAAAAATGTTGCTGCATTTTAAAGTGTTTGGACGAATCCATGACACTATTATTTAAATGATTAATGTATTATTTTTAGTTTTATATTATAAATATAAAAAACATCAACGCATCAAAAAATAAAAGATAAATAAATAAATATGTATATACATATATATATATATATATATATATATATATATATATATATATATATATATATATATACATACACACATACATATATATACCTTTAGTTCCTCCTTTTCTCCCTCGTCCTACTTTGTTGTCCATCTCCCCGTTGTTGTCAACCTCAAATAAATATTAATCTTCCTATATATATATAAAAGAATTACAAAGTCGATCCATACGAAGATAAATTACATTTTATTGACGACAGAGAACGGATTTGGAGAAATAACTGAACATAGAGTAACTGATAAAAAAGTTTCGTGCTGACACTGAAAAGAAAAAGCGCCTTCGTATGTGGAGTTGATTATTAAGTAGGGGTGCGATTAGCAGTAACTGGACAGTCTGAATTTGTTGCCGGTAGCGAGGTGAAAGAGATTCGCGCAGTGGAAGATCTCAGATAGACGTATTATTTACCTTTCTCCCATCGCGGGAGGATGTGACACACGATCGGAAAGTGTGATTTGTTGGCCAGCGTAGAAAAGGTACACCAGCCTATTTTTGGGTATCAATGAACTAACGAGAGATATAGCTTCTACACCGCCCTTTTCGGTGTTTATTAATGAAGGGGACATACAGATCTTACACCGTACTTTTCTGTGTTAGTTAACGAAAGGGGCATATATCTTTTAGACCGCCCTTTTCCGCTATCAATTAACAAAAGCAACACCATTCGTAAATTACTAAAACAGGGTTTAGCAAACTACATCTGAAGAATGCACCGGTGCACACCCTCAGTGATGATGTTGTTGAAGAGACCGAACTCAGGGTCAACAATGTTGAAGATAGGACATTATCGAATGAAATAATAATATAGTCTATCTATACAAAATAATCAACTGTTTCATTGACAACTTGCCAAGAGAATGCATAATAAAGGTTTGACAATAAATAAGAGCTCAAAGAGTCCAAGAACGTTCTAGGTGAAAGAAGGTGTTTTGTTTATAACAGGAAATTGAGTACCCATGGTAATTCCAGCTGTCGACCTGTGCGTTTACGTGTGCGTAAATGGGATAAGCATGGTAGACGCGTGTGTGTGTGTATGAGCGGGCCTGTTTTGTTAGTAAGAGAGTGTATGTACGAACTTGTGTGTGAGAGAGTTCGGTTTGCAGTGCGTATATGCTGACGCTGTGTTTAGTTGTTCTTGAAAATCTCTCGTCATATGTGTGCTACTTGCCGAGGGTCTTTCGGCCCTAAGATACCAAGGCGGAATATTTTGTACGCACATGTGTTTTCTGTGAAAGAAAAGACAACATGAGAAAAATATAGAAAACTGCTGTGATTGGGGTTTAATACTACGCGCGAGATTTGGAAGTGAATATAACTTGTACTGTGGTTGATTGAAAAAAAAAACTACTGATTTGAGCTTTTACCCAATCGAGAGTTAATATGTAAAAACAACGCTGTCGCTGCTATGTCTAGTAACTATCTACAGCACGTCCTCGATCGTTTTCGGTGTTTCACATCATACCACCTCTTTTCTGTGACTCTATCGATATGTCCACTGGTTATTATAACACGATACGTTACTCACCTTTCCCTCCCCGTCAGGCATAACAAATGAACGATTTCGGCTGCGATTCGGTTTTTAAGCAGCCCTCGTTGATTTACAATCAACTAAAAACCAAACCAATATTTTCTTCTTTTTATTTTTAGCAAAACACATGAGAAATCCTTTAATCCGTTTCGAAGACCATTTTGTTTGTCTTAAACTGTAGAGAATAAAAAGCGAGAAAAAAGGGTGTATGTACATATATATATATATATATATATATATATATATATATATATATATATATATATATATATATATATATATATAGGTACGTGCAAAAATGGCCGTCTCTTGTACGGACTATGCTTATTAAAAAGCGCTTATCATTCATTATTTAATTAGTTTCTGTGTAAACTTTGATTGTGTTTGAAAGATAAAAGCCTAAACTTAATCTTTAAAAGGAAAATAACTGTATATTTACGTGTGAAAAGAAATTATAATGAAATATGTTATCACGACGGCTGAATAAAAAAAAATTTAGTGAATTTTCAACTTTGAAGATATTACTTGTAAAAATCCCTTGAAATATAAATATAAGTTTTTGGGAACTATTTCAAAGATAATTATTAAATTAAAGTCATAAGATACTGAATTAAAAAAGAAATCATACGTTTTACTAAAAATTAGCAAAATTATCCCTCCCAAAATCAGATTAGTAAAATCCGGCATTCAGTAAATCGGCAAACGACTTTGTTTACCAATTGACTATCGCTATGCAAAATCTTCTATATAGAAGACAAAAATGTCATAAGATTTCTGTTTATAAGTTTAAACTTTATGTATTAAAATTCTTTTTGTAATAGTTTATGGAAGTTGAAAAATTATTATCCATTAATTTCTTCATTCTTTTTAAGGTTATAAAGAAATTAAATTAATTTAAGTACCCTTTATTTGTATTAATAAAAAAAGGAAATGCTTATTTAATTAAAATATTTGTGAATGTACGCAATTAAGATTTTATTTATTTTAAACTAAACTAAAGATTCATATTTAACTTGGTATTAGTTTCTAATTCAGTAATACTCTGGAATTATTGATGACGTCTGTTTACCAATGTTTTTCCTTAGAATTTGAAATAAAACTTTAAAATGTTAAAAATTATTTTTACGTTACAAACTGCGGCAATTTCTTTACATGATGATTAAAAACTTAAGTTATTCGATTTATTCTAAACGTATCGTAACGATAAATTACTTTAATTCTTGTTAAAATAAAGTGGATTTTTATTTTAAATGTGAAAAAGTAGATTAAAGTCAATGACTACACTGACAATTTATTCATTGAAAAAAATTAAAACGTTAACAATTATTTATAATTGAATAAATAGAATTCAATTTTTAAAGAAAATGTCATATTTGAACTATTTATTTATTAATAAATAATTTTAAACTTTTAAAATAATATTTATTAATGACAAAAACAAAGACAAAATTACGTTTTATCTTTCCAAGTAATTGACAATGAATTGTGAAACTAACGAAATCGATGAATCTCTGAAAATAAAATTTTGAGGGGGGAGTAGTGTGAGTGAGAGGTCTAATCGCGGCTGTTCATTACACCACGTGACTTCCATAGCGCTCCAAGTGAATAGTAGAAATTATTCAATTTTTTAAATTATTTTTTTCATTATGTTCCGACTATCGACGAGTGCGAACTCCGATCACAAATCGCCACTGATTCGCAGTCAAGAGAGTTACCAGTTGGCTACCAGAAATCAGCTTAGAATTTAGGAGAAATTTAACTTTGTAAATACCAAGTCGGCGAGTATTCACAGCAAGAGGCGAAGAGTGATCGACAACAACAACAAATCGTATTAGATCTCGCAATGATATATATATATATATATATATATATATATATATATATATATATATATATATATATATAGAAAGAGAGAGAGAGAGGGAGAGAGAGGGAGAAAGAGAAGGGGAAACAGAGAATAAAACAAAACAAATAACAGTAATTGTACAAGTGTGCCACAGAAGAAAAAACGAGAGACAGACTTAGTTGTCGTGTACAAAGTCGCCGTGGGTAGAGTTTAGAGTTCGCGAGTAGAATTGTAAATAAACAATTTTGTGTTGGCAAAGAATTCAAAGAACGCCGTCTTGGAAATAAGGAACCAATTTCGACGCAGCTGTTCGTCTCAGTACTCACAGCTGCACAAGATTGGGCGATACAATTTCAAATCCAGACTGCAGATGTTACCATGAAGTTGTGGAGATCCAGGACGACTTAAGTAACACTTTCATTTGAGGTGATGGGTGGGGTGTCCAGATAATTACTTTAAAGATTGGTTCGGTTTGCCTGTTCTAAGGAATATCAGACCTTTACGAATTACTGAATGCCGAAATAGAATACTTATTGTAAGCGATTCATTTTTTATCTATTTATTTATTTATTACTAATGGATTACCACTTATCAAGGCTAAAGGTCACACGAGGATAATATTTAATGAGATGTTTAGATTGTTAATTGAATGATGAAGACTATTACGAGAGGATTGAACATTATGAATGGAATGAACTAAATTTGATTACTTATGAGGAAGATTTATGAAAAGTATTTAGAGGGCGTTTCATTTCAGAAGCATTTGAACTCTAGATCTAAAATGGAAGACGTATATCTAACCAGTTGCTAAGGTCGCTGCAAAAATGGATACTCCTACCTATATAGGTCAGATAAATTCTAAGATGGAACACTGCAGTCATATCTTGGGCGGGTGTTCTCCTCCCGTCCCTACAAAACCCTTCTCACATAAGAGACGTTTCTAGTCTCTCTCTCTCTCTCTCTACTCTGTCACTATTTGACTGAGCTGCAATCTTTATTTCCTACTTGTAAGGCATTCACAGCAAGAATTCTTCTTCCTGCCACAACGGAAAGTGGTCCCTTCATGATTACAACTTGATCGTCTTCAAATCCAATGTCAAAAAATTCTTGTGATAAACCATCCTATAAGTAATCAAACGCAGTTCATACCAATAATCAATGTTAGTACTTCTATAGTGTTACTCATCTCTCGGTCGACAATCATTCCGTCTAATGAACCCTTATGCATGATTGTCTCTTGCCGTTGGTAAGTGGTGAAGTGCAACGGATAGCTGTTTTCTTGATGGTTCGCGTCGGATTGAAAAAATCGGAAATATTAGCTGCAGCTCAGTGCTCATTGAAAGTCGTGGATTTGAGCTGGAGAATCGCAACGGATATGTGAAATCAATGGCTAGTAAAATGAGAGGTATGGATAAATTCCCTTTGGTAGGAGGTGAAAAAATCCACCTGATTCTTTTTGAGGGTGAGGGGAGAAAGCAAAATGGCGGAATGCCTGTTTATATGAGAGGTGTGAATAAAGTCTTCTTGGTAGGAGGGGGAAATTACTCCAGAGTTTTTTAAGGATGAACGCAAAATGGCAGAATACCCTTTAATATGAGGTGATTCGAAAGTCCTTCTGAGGTGAGTTAAAATTCCACCTGTTTGTTTTTTTTTCTCCCTCGATGGAGGGGCGAGATTGATTTCCTCGCTATGGGAAGCATGTACCAGTGGGCAGGAGCCTGTCCCAAAAAGAATTGCTTTGTTGTATTTTAAGGGTACTCAAATACCCCTTGGCTAGCTTGACGGTTAAATGCACCATTGTAATTCCAGTTCGGAGATCACTCAGTCGGTTTTGTTTTGGTGTTCTTGGTTTTGGTTGTCTGTCATATCTCTGCTGTTTCTTAACTTATGTAATATGAATGTATGATTTTTATTTTGTAATTTATGTAGTATGATTGTATGATTTTTGTTTTATAATTTATATAATAAATGACGAGTTGGGCATGAGAGGTGTGTGATACTATGGACTGTCCCCTTCTCCAGAGCCGAAGAAATGATTCACAAAATGGTGAAGAGCTGTCGGAAGTAGGATAGGTAAAATAAAGACAATGATAGGAAATGACTCCACAACGCACACAAAGGAAATCCGAAACAGTAGGACGCCTCACAGTTGATGGTCAATTTCCGTTTATCATTCACTCTGGGACAAAGACCAGGCATTTTGGGAGTAGTCGAGTCATTTCCGCTTGTCGGTGACTAAGACAAAACACGAACATGGAGTTGAGTTAAGAGTGAAAGTTGATTGCGAAGTTTTTGCGACGTTTGAGTTTCACGACGGTTTAGTTTACGGCAGTTGATAGTTTACGGGACTTTACGAGTTTTAAAAAAGAGTCGCCAATTTAATAGGTCCCTCACTATCCACCAATGTCCCAATCGCCGCAATGTTGCATCCTTGTGCTTGTTTTACAAATACTTCAATGGATTTTGCTCCGATGAACTAGCTGCTCTAGTGCCCCCTCAACGCAAATACACTGGAACGACCCGACAATCAGCTAGGTCCCATCCATTCACTGTGGAGGTCTACTCCAGCAGCTTCTTTCCTCGTGCTGCCAGTCTCTGGAACCCCCTCTCGTCTCCCTGTTTCTCAAACTGTACCGATATGCAGAGGTGTAAAACTAATGTAAACAAAAATCTCGCTACACAGCTCCCAACTTAGGATGACTCCCAAAACCTACTTCCTAATTCTCAGTAGCCCCTTACGTCGACCTGCCTTGTTTGGGGTAATATATATATATATATATATATATATATATATATATATATATATATATATATATATATGTGTGTGTGTGTGTGTGTGTGTGTGTAAGTGTGTGTGTATGTGTGTATGTACGTGGATGTGTATGTACGTGGATGTGTATGCACGCACGTGAAATAAAATTATCTAAGGCTATTTTTCAATGAGAAAATTCGTTCTACTTCAAGTGCAGCTTGTTTTGTCGGGACAGATAAGACCGGAAGTCGTAAAGATTACAGCGGAAGTAACTGAAGTGGAAAATGAAACAAGATGGAGCCGTGAAGATCCGGTTCAGGAGAGCGCTGTGATTTTCTTACCAAAATGATGACGACTTTTATAAAGCGGCACATCAAAATAGAAAACAAGAGACATTAATGGATATATACACTTCCGTTGTATGGAACAGATGAGGACATCTTTAGTATTATTCAATAACCTTTCATGTCCCCTTGCGAAGTGAACCGGCGCTATTTACCTCCTACTCACCGAATTGGATCAAACTTAAATTACGTTAAAGTTCAAGTTTTGAAAACCGGGATGCTGTTAAATGTGATAACGTATATCTCTATATGAATAAAATCGTGTGGCCACGTCTTTTATGTCAGTGTATGTCTGTTTATCGCCACTTTGTGACTTACACATTATTGTTATTATTTATTATTTCTTCAATTATTTATTGAAATAAAAACATTTAATAGCAAAAATAAAAGGAAAAATACTATGAAAAATACTATGTAAAAACAATTTAATTACGAAATTAAATCCACCAGAATGTCTCGGTGTCTACGTAAATAAGTAAGTTTTTTTTAATAGTTGAGAAAAAGGAATTATTTATTTGTAACTGTTTTAAAATTTAAAGGAATTTGGAAGCATTTACAATGTCAAATAGAAAATAATTTCTGTCTTTAAAATTCTTAGCAAATTCTCATGTATTAAACAATTAACATTTTTGGAATCTGTTTACACCCAATAATTTTGTAAATATAAATAAATTAAAACAATATTACCATAACACAATTAGTTATACTTTTAAAACAATCTGGTTCAATTAAGAATTCAATGCGCAAGTTATACTGGAATCATTTCACTTTTAAAATCCTATAAAAACATGGTAAATACGAACAAACGGCACAGTTTAAAAAAGCGAAACAAAACTAAAAGTAAAAAGACGTCGCTGTTAGGTAGGTACAATTACTTCCTGGTAAAGGATATAACGTATTGAATGAATACTGAACAATTCTTCAAAATTAGATTTAGGCCTTTTGGTAATTAAAGCTTATTTTTTATCTTATATTTTTATTTAATTTATTAACAAATGAATTTTTAATTATTCTTTCTCTATAATACATACATAGAAACTGAGTTTTTGATTAAAAAATGTTTTTCTTTTACATTTATTTTTGCAATGTCCACAGAGTTAATTCGAAACGATTTACATCTGACTACTAATTTTCAAAAGGATAGCTTCGTTTTCATGTTCTTCTATATTATGAACGAAAAAATAATTAATCCAAATATAAATGCTATCCATTCATATAAAATGAAGCATTACATAGATACAAAAACAAAAAAAAAACATTTACAGCGTAAAAATAAATACCATCAGGTCTACAGATTTTCCAGTCATTTGGTTCAACCGTTTCACACTTTCACACATCAGTTTGTTAACAAGGAATGACCTTATATTTGGGTGCAGTATTATAGTTTTTTTTTTTGGGGGGGGGGGGGGGTACTTTTCTAGCACCAGCAATGCTCACGATTACTATTTTTTCTTCATGATATATTGCAATTAATATTTCGATGTTTGTATTTCATTGATTCGAGAACTTTCGGCTGTCATACCGTGTTGTTGTGTGTGCAATAAAAATAAACATTTTGTTCTAATATGATAAAAAAACTAAACTAAAAAAAACTAACAATTTCAAAATCAAAACCTAAAATAGAAATACAAGGAACCACATGTTAAAATAAATTCACCCATAATATTGATAAAACAAAGGAAACAGGATATAGGCCAATCTATATAAAACAGAACAATAGAACAGGATATAGGAAGTAACACTAACCACACCTTTGTTCGTAGGAAGCCCAACGATTGGCTGAGAGTACAACAAGGAATCTGATTGGTTAACTAGCTAGCCGTGTATATAAAAAAACACACGGCAAAAATAACTCCATGCATTTTAGCCTGAAAATTCCCCCGGCGATGAAACACGGGAGCCTCTGTGTAGCTTAATTGCCATAAATATATTTTCATAGCTTACTACTTAGCTCTACTTACGTATCGAGCACTGTTGAAGTAAATACTGAACACTGATAAATAAAACATTATATCTCTTTATAAAATGTTATGTGGATACATGAAATAGTAATATATATATATATATATATATATATATATATATATATATATATATATATATATATATATATATAATCCAGGTAAAACATCCACAAGGTGGTAATCCAAAGAATTTAAACCGGGTTCATAAAATGTGCTCAATATCAAATAGAGCTTTTATATATGATTATTTTTTATTTACACAGACATGTACAAAATCTGCGACAATGGCATGTCGATGTTATCGATCAACAGTTATTATAAACTGAGATCTCATCAGGCAGAGTTAGAATCCGATCTTAACCTTAGATCATATTTGAAAAGAATGAAATGGGGAAAAAGAAGAAGAAGATAAGAAATTTAAAATTTCAAAGTTTAGGAAGTCACGTGGTTGGGACCGTTAAGAACAAAATCCAAATATAAAATAAAATAAAGTGAAAAGAGAGAGATATAATAAAAAGGGTAGAATAAAAAGATAGATAGATAGATAAATAGAAAGATAGATAGGTAGATGGATAGAAAAAAATGAAATCGTTTGTTGATTCAGACAAAAGTAGTGGAAAGGGAATGTACATGCAACAGAATGTGTCAAAAAAAAAAACGTCGAAAGTTTTTTTTCAACTCAGGGTAAATCGCATAATCTCAAATCAGTTGTAATCGGTGACAGCATATATATGTGTGAACGTGCAGACATGTGTGTGTTGGGGGAAAGGGGCTGTTAACACATTGTGTCACTAATTCTGTATTTACACTGTTTTATTTTCCTTTAAACTTATCAAATTATCATTAATTAATTCATAAATCAGACAAATTCACTAAGTTTACATAATAAAAATGATAATAATAATTAAAATAATATAAAATAATTAAAATAATATAAAATAATAATAATAATAATAATAATAATAATAATAATAATAATAATAATCTCGATAATAGTGCCGAAATGGCAAATAATAATATTTAAAAATATTATTATTAATAATAATAATAATAATAATAATAATAATAATAATAATAATAATAATAATAATAATAATAATAATAATAATAATAATAATAATAATCAACAATAATAATCTATAGTAGTAAGCAAAAGTTGGATAAAAATAATCAGAGAATATTAGAGGATAAAGAAAAATAAAAAAGATGGCAATTAATATTAATCATAGTAGTTGTAAATATGATAATAAAAATTATTTGATGATAGAGAAATTATCTGTTGTAATAATACTGCTAATACTAATGATATTAATAATAGTAAAAATAATAGTGATAACTATAATAATGATAACAATGGTTACCACAATAATCTTAATAATTGTAATAATAATGATAATGATAATAATAAGAATAATAGTAGTATTAATAATAGTAATAAAAATAATAAGAATATTAATTTATGAAACTAATAATAATAGTAGAAGTAGTTATTCTAATAATAGATATAATGGTGGCTATAAGTAGTAATTGCAGTAAAAACTGTAATATATAATAATAACAACAGTAATAATTAATTAAAATAATGACAATAATGATGGTAATAATAATAATTAATTATATATATATATATATATATATATAAACACATGCACATATATATATATACATTGAGACACTCACACACACACAAAACACATATATATACATGTATATATATATATATATATATATATATATATATATATATATATATATATATATATATATATATATATTCCTATGCCATTGGTAATAATGGTTTCGATGGAAATACTTAGTAATGGACTCTAATTATGATTCCCATTTATTTTATTTTATTTTATTTTATTTATTTGGATTTTGTTTTTAACGGTCCCAACCACGTGACTTCCTGAACTTGGAAATTTTTTATTTCTTTTCTTCTTCTTTTTCTCTATTTCATTCTTTCTAAATATGATCTAAGGTTAAGATCGGATTATAACTCTGCCTGATGAGATCTCAGTTTATAATAACTGTTGATTGATAACATCGACATGCCAGTGTCGCAGATTTTGTGCATGTATGTGTAAATAAAAAATAATCATATATATATATATATATATATATATATATATATATATATATATATATATATATATAAACATTATTGGTTACATATGTGCATACATGTTTCGGTTGTACTCGTCACAGAGAGTCAACCTCTTCAGACCAAAGAAGACCGTGGTCTGAAGAGATTGACTCTCTGTGAAGAGTACAACCGAAACATGTATGCACATATGTAACCAATAATGTTTGTATAAATAAAAATTTATACTCTCTCTCTCTCTCTCTATTTATATATATATATATATATATATATATTAATTATAAATAAGTAATATTAAATTATTTTTTACCTACATACACTAGCGCGTTTCGAGCTTTCGCTCTCATCAGTGCAAGGATGATAATTTCGGACGGTCGCACGGTTCGAACCCCTGCCCCAGAGTAAATCTATACTATGTATATGTATATATATATATATATATATATATAGAGAGAGAGAGAGAGAGAGAGAGAGAGAGAGAGAGGGAGAGGTAGATAGATAGATAGACAGACAGACAGAAAGACAGACAGATAGATAGATAGCTAGATAGATAGATAGATAGATAGATAGATAGATAGATAGATAGATAGATAGACAAATGTCGCTAATGCGACAGACTTTAAGGACGTGTGAACTATTTTGTGCTATTTTTTTAAAAACGTATTGTCTTCTGAAAGATAAAATTGAAGATATGAAATTATATAAGTCGCTAAGAAAATAATACCGTTTTTTCACAGCTAAATTGAAATGCTTACGCAACATTTTATACTGAATGTTATTAATCGATATAATACTAAATATTAGTAAGCAGTAATGTTTGAAGTTAAGCATAGATATATGATTTGTCAAATGCGTAATGTTAGGGAGTGGCAATGAAATATGAAATATATTTTAAACGAAAAATTAATAAAAAATCCACTAAAAATCAGAGAAAAATCCGATCTGAATATTTACAATATTTATTAAATAATACATGAGTGTTAATATAAAGTACTTTTGTAATGAATGTTATTATAACGTATTTATTTTAAAAAGGAATTGTAATATGAAGTTTTTTTTAAATGAATGATAATATAAAGTATTTATTTTAAAAATGAATGGTAATATAAAGTATTTATTTTAAAAATGAATGGTAATATGAAGTTTTTTTTTAAAATGAATGGTAATATAACATATTTATTCAAAAGATAAATGGTAATATAAAGTATTTATTTAAAAAATGAATGGTAATATAAAGTTTTTAACTTTTAAAATGAATGGTAATACAAAGCATTTATTTTAAAAAATCAATGGTAATATAAAGCATTTATTTAAAAAATGAATGGTAATATAAAGCATTTATTTAAAATTAATTTACCCCCATTTATGTGCTTCTACTTGTTTGTACTAACTCCTTTCATTCATCGTGCAGATGAATGTCAATGACTTCCTTTTATACCAACGTTGCAGTAAACATTCATTGACGGTCACCTGAGCGAATGCTCTGTTAATTTAGCCAGTTGTCTGAGCTATTTTAAGACAAACTTCTAGCAACGGTTGTGGTTAGTGAAGTGGATATTGGCGTGGACTTACGACCTGGATGTGCCGAGTTCTAATCCAGTCTATTCCATAGAATCAATTTAACTATAGATGTTAGCAACCTTCATATAGTCCATACTATAAGTATCTAATTCTAAAAAGAATAGGGGAAACTAATGCAAAAAAAAAGAATCGATTTACCTTTAACAAATACAAGGCATATATATGAAACAATTATGCAACAATATATATTTTTGAATAACCGGAATTAATATAATATTGTTTGTATTTAAATAATATTGTAATGTCTGCGTTCGTGTTGAATTTCCATACACAGCAAAGAGGAGGCATTACTTTAATGAAAATTGAAATTTCTAATTATAAAAATAATAAGAATAAAAGTGATAATATAGGGTTCATTTTTTAAATTTGATTTGTATCCAGAAATTTGAAACCTAACTGTAGGTTTGTTTCTTAAAAAATTGAATCCCACGATCGTCTATAAGTGATTATGCTTTTAAGAAATGAAGAAGCAGGTGCTCAGAAAGGAACATAGATTTACACTCAAAAAGTAAAAAGAGGCACCTAATGAACTCACTTGAAATTTAACCCCTTTCCACTTTACCAAAATGTTTTTACTCTCAATCACTCTCAACCAGAGCTCTCCCTCCACCGCCCCTAAAATCATGACCCTCTTCGACTTCCTTTCTTTTATCTGAGTTAAGGATTCTAAGGCCATCAGGAACCGTGTAAGGTTTTGCGTATCGCAAGATTTATAAGCAAACTAGACGAAGTACTGTTAAATATTGCTTTGCAGTGATATGCTTTTTAAAATTAAGTGAATATATGATTTGACATACGCATTAGATTAGTCTTCTAATGTTGATATATGATTGAATCATGGAAATAAACTCTTTGGTTTTAATTATCAAGGAATAAAACACACACAATTGCATTTCAGGATGAATTTCAAAACATAACAGATCAGTATTCTGATTATAAATATATATACAACGATAAAAAACGCAGTGGTCAATTCTGTGACAGCAAATAATACATCAAAACCTCTGCTAAGTACCGCATCAATTTACACTGCGGGTAAACCGCCATTGCTTTGGCATTGGACATAATGAAAAACGCCACAGAAAACAAATTCAATGTATGTAGGGACTCTACATTTTCACGCGAGGGATTAAAATAAAAGTATTTACAATATACAAATCATGTAGCGATGTTGGACGCAGGCTGACGTAGAAAAGAAAATTTCCACTGTGAAATTTAGTTAACGTGCTCGAGGAAGTGACGTTACGTAGAGGAAGTCATTATGACAGAAAATCTAGTCAAATCTTTCTCTTTGGCTTGCGTCTGTAAGAAGGATGAGTTTGTGAGGATGTTAAATTATGTTAAACTAAGATAAACTTGAGGAAGAAAAATAAAAATATTAAAACATAGAACGATCTAGGTCTACTCTTGTAGTTTGTCAAACCGCTCCGACAATCACGACAACTACTATGAAGATCAGACGTCACAACTAATTGCGCAAACTACTATACGAGACGTGTTAATAAAACAGAGCTTTTAATGTTACGCGTGACAACATGTGTTGCCACGATATTACGATTAAGAGACAAAGAATTGGACGACCCTAATGTAACAATTATTCAAGTTTTGTACAAAATCAGTAACCTTTTCAACACGGAAATAATCGTTTTCTGTTCAATATCGAGTATCATTGGGATTTGTGGAATAGAAAAAGTCGATAAACCTACAGAAAATATCAATATAATACTGAAACCAACACTTAAATTTACGTAACAAAAACCAACAAGTAAATCGTATACGAATCTAAAATTATCAATTTAACTTTTCATAACAAAAATTTTGTGAATATCTATCTGCACGATCGATAAATTAAAAAAATCCAACCAACGATCAAACAGAATTACCAGGGTAATAGAAGTGTGAAAGGCGAAAGTAAATATTATTCGACTCCACATAGTCCACACATACGTAAGGCACTCATATCTGCTTAAATTAGAAGATCCTCTATTCTGTGTAAGCTGACATGCTTCTTTTACAGTAGGGGTGGGACGTAATGGGTGAAAATTTCAGATTCATGCGAGTGGTATGTTTTGTGTTCATTTATACATAAATAACACTAAACAATCAAAATTTTTGAAAATTTTGCAAAATTCAGAAGGTGCAGGCCACTAATTTTTGGCTATTTTACATTCATGAAAACCCTTTCACAGCCTGAAAATGGTCCTAAATTAAAGTACTGTATCAGATGTAACCATCTATATCCATGCATAGCTTTTGAGGATGTTTTAGGGCCTGCGATATCGCATGAAACCACTTTTTCACCGAATATGATGGATTTTGAGTCCCGTGGAGCCTTAACGGCTATTTTTGGCCCGCACCTTCTGAATTTTGCAAAATTTTCAAAATGTTTGATTGTTTAGTGTTATTTATGTATAAATGAACACAAAAAATACTACTCGCATGAATCTGAAATTTTCACCCATTACGTCCCACCCCTATTTACAGTTGAATGAATATTGTTGAACTGTATCAATCAACTCCGTTTAAGAAATTACCATGTGGGTGACCTGGAGGACCTTTCTAAGCAGATCAATCCGAACAACATTTTTGATTCATGAATTTTATTATAAAAAAAACATTTTTCTAATACTTGGTATTGGATCTTCTCCCCGGTACACATAATAGGAGGGAGGGAGGAAGCAGATGTCAGAAACACGCAGTTCAAAAATAAGAGAAAGATTTTGCTAGTTTTTCTTCCTGTCCGTGACATCACTTCCCTAAAAACGTTAGCTAAATTCATAGTTGAAATTTCCTATCCTTCGTAATCTAAAATCCAATGGGAATTTCTTTTTACGTCATCTAACACATACCACACCCAATATCACTAATGTCAAATATTCATCCTAAAGTTGTATCAGTAGTCTCCTCTTTTACTCACTAAATACATTAAAACTGTTAAGTGTGAAGGGAAGTTTAAATGTCTAAAATTTTAAAGCTCATAAAATTGAAAATAAGAAACTGAATCTTTAATAGATACTGTGTTTTAATTCAATCCACATGTGCACTTACCCGATTATTCAGTAGCTTATTCTGCCTATATCAGTAAATCGTGCGCTAATACTTGCCACAAACTCCAACACACTCTCATCGAAAAACGGTAGATAATTTATTTAAATCGATGCCAGAATTTGCGTTGCTTAGTTATTAAAATTAAGTTTTTGTTGGTCGTCATAAAGAAACAGGATTCTAAAATAAACGGAACTACGCTAGGAATCGAACCCAAATCTTACGTGGAGTCGCTTTAAAAGTGCGTTCATTGACCAGCAGTAAATAAATAGCCGAGTGGTCAATTATCATTAGGCTGCATGCCATTCTACTAATGCAACCTCTTGATAGGATGAGGGTTTGATTCCAGTCGTGGTCTCATTTCTTATATAACATATGCGCAGAGAACGGCACAAAAACTCCGACGTCTCGTACAAAATAAGACAATAAAACACGAGACAAACCCTTTTTTTACTAAAGAGTCACCACTTATCAAGGCTCAAAGGCCACTCGAGGATAAGGGTTAATGAGTTTCAGGTGTACGGTGAGACAACACCGTGATGGAAATTGGGCAGAATTTGATTATTTAGGAGGACAGCTCAACAAGAATTTGTTTACGTTGGACTTGAAAACGACCATGTTGTAGTCAGCCTGGAACAGCCTCACGGCATTGTGTTGCACAGACGGGCCGTTATAGGAAATAAATGGAAGTTTCGTTTAGTGTTAGACACAGAGGGAGGTGAAGAGAAATGTTTGACAGTGGCTGCAGCTAGGATCCAAAGATGAAGTCACTGAGTGCACGAAAATAATGGGTTGAAATAAAGATGAAGTAACAAAGCGAGAATACATAAGTAAAAGATAAAAAAGATAAAACGAATCTAGGACCTTCTCTTTTCTTTGGTCCCGAAACAGAAGTGAAGTCTCTTACCTCTCTCTAGCTCAATTGGTTTCACCGTAATAAAATTAAACTGTTTATTTTTGTAACATTGACTTCGGGTGATTACTGCACTGTACACGTGGAGTGAGTATTTAACACATTTCCTTGAATTTTTCTGTTTGTTTCTGCAAGACAGTAAATAGTTAATCTATTCTTAGTAATAAGACGGTTTCAGATAGTTCTAAATGCTATATATTAAAGTGACCCGAGAAAGAACGAAGACAAGATGAGAGTTTCCAAGCGTTCAAATTTAGCACATGGGAACGAGAATGATAAACACAGAAGTACTTATTAACATGCTGGGAAGAGAGATAATTAGTATTGAGCTGGAATTAACGCACGTGTAAAATGTAGCTCTTAAAATAACCAACGTTAGACTCTGTCTCTCTCTCTTGATTTCTCTGCCCGAATAATGTGTCTACGACGATAAAGAATGATATGTTTTGGGTATGAACGTTCATACGTTAATTATTAATAATTCACAAAGAACCGCAAGACAAACGATACCTGAAGAATATCCACCAGTTGTCAACTCATCAGAACAGAACTAAAGATTTGTCTAAGTAAGTCTTATTGTCTTATATCAGTCTCTTAACTTCATTAGAGTATCATAACCGACATCATCATAACAAGCCTCGGCGAATCTAGATAGTGTGTGGCATCTAACATATAAAGTTATCTTGTCGAATTTTCAAAATCAGACCGAAATAGCATTCAACCTGACACATAAAACTGCTTCTGACTAGCCAATCTTTTTTTTTTTTACTGTTGTACTGTGTTATTAGTATCGTACTTAGCTACAATTTATTTTTAACTAATACTTAGTCCTGACCGGACGATTACTAATATGAAACATTTTCAAATAATCACTTTAAAATAAAAATTAGTAAGGGGGACATATCATTTTAACTTGAAGAATATGATAGGAGTTTTAAAAAATATTTTTTATTAAAGAGTCACCACTTATCAAGGCCCAAAGGCCACTCGAGGATAATAATTAATGAGTGTCAGGTGGACGGTGAGATAACACCGTGATGATTGGTAATGATGGTGGAAATTGGGCAGAATTTGATCATCCAAGAGAACGGCTCAACAAGAATTTTTTTTACATCGGACTTGAAAACGAACATGTAAGAGTTAGTTTGGAAGCAACCCTTCGGTATTGTATTCCACAGACGGCTAGTTCTAGGAAAGAAACTTTCATAATGGAAGTTTCATTTAGTTTTGGCAGAGAAAGAGTTATTGACAGTGGTTGCAGCTCAACGAGTTTTTGTTTTGAATATATTACAGGGGGATCATGGATTGAAGCTCAGTCGAGCATCTGTCATAAAAATAACGATGGAGTAGAGAAAGACTAGCAACGTCTCTTCTGTGAGAAAGAGGTAGTAGGAGAGTGGATCGTCCACTAAATTTCGAAGTCGGTTTAGTAGTCTGTCGTCTGTCAAAGCAGGAAAGGGTACTCTGAGCAGTAAGATGTGGCAACAGTACTCAATCTTAGGACGTAGTTTGCTTTTATACAGGTAGAGGATTGCGTAAGGGATGAGGTATCTTCTAGGGCGGTAGGATGATCTAACCATTATTCCTGCGATCTTGGCAACGGATTTGATGCAAGTCTACCATTTTATGTCTGGAATGACTTTCAGTCCCAGAAGCTTGTCAAAGCAGGGGTTTCCTCAAGACGATGGCCATTCATTTCAATTGGCGGCAAGTGGGAATCAGAGCGTTGGTGGTGAAAAGAGAAAAACTTGGTTTGGGACGCATACAAATATAATATGAGTTGTGTACCTTAAGTTCAAAAATGAAAAAAAACAAACAAACAAAAACAAGCAAAAATTAAAAACTAAAATGACTATATTTCCTCTCGGGCAACAGCGGATGCGTACGACTCGTAAATGAATGATGACATTTCTTTGTACTAACTTTGAAAACTCTGTAGGGCTAAAATCGGTAGAAAGTTTGGGTGCACTTATACAAATAACAATGTATTTTTATTGGTATCGTACTTCATGGAAAACGATTAATTGTTATTCTCAGACATTTCTCTGTATTTAATTCCTTTTAATTATTAAACTGTATCAAAATACGTTTGTTCAATAAATAACAACAAATAATATTTAATAAAATGCCATTTTTCAAAACAAATATGCAAATATCAAGAAGCTTCATCGGATGTTTTGCTGGCTTGGCAATCCGAGAGCAGGCTCAAGACGTTTATAAGATTTTTTTAAATTGCGTTTATAAATAGTTTTCCGTGTCTTGATTAAAGTAATATTGTAAATATTGTTCCTATTTACTAGCCTCCCTATGAGGGCAAAGGCAAAGTTAGACACAGGATTGTTTTGGGTTTTTTTTCATCTGGAGAAAAATCAGCTCCATAAAGCCTCGCTCTGGTTTGGGAAATAATACAAATTATTCAAGTCGAGAAAGATTTTTTTCCGCCTGGAGACAGAACATATACTAGACCTTGATCTTAGCCTGAAGGCCGGATAAAACGGTATTTATGGATTAATTCAGCGTATTTATATTTTGTAAAAAATAGATATTAATATATATATATATATATATATATATATTTAAGAAGTAAAAATGAATTATTTTAGGATTTTTAGGGAATAAATATAGATTTTCTGTAAAAAAGCCGCGCAACTAATGAGAAAAAGTGAGTCTTGTAAAAAGAAAACATACCCACGCCAGTCATGCGCAGTTCACACACACGCTCTTGACATACTTTTGTGAGTCTTGTCTAGAATTGTGTCAGGTTAGGGTCACATTAGAAATATTGTTTAGGTTAAGGTTAGAGTTAGTGTTAGAGTAGGGTGAGACTTTATAAAATGCAGAATAAACACCACTGTGGGACGCATCGAGGAATGGTGTGACGGTAGTATTTTTTTTTAGCGGTGCTTTTCTACAAAATATCAAAAACTAAAACTCTTAACCCTGCTAGCAATTTGAAAATACGTTTTTTGCTTAGGTTTCAAAAGGCGCGTGGGTTGAGTGATGTTCGAAATTGTGTCATCCTAAACGCGTTCGTTTCAACTGCTTGGCGTGCTGAAAATACACTTTTTCTTCAACTTGATCTTCTTGTTCCTCAGCAGTTATACCATCGAAATGCCCCGCCCTATTTACGCTCAGAATTTACCCAAATTTAAAAAAAAAAAAGAGAAAAAAAGTAGGCCGGTATTTTGCCAATTAAACAATCACATTTATTTATTTATGGGCAGCATAGCGAATTCAACGGTTTCAATCGCTTCCTTATGGGGACATCATCCAACAGTATTTCTGGAATGGACCTTTGTATATCAGATATTTTAAACACTCGGGACCTTCGTGGCCCGGTTGGCGGAGGCTTCATTTGATTTTTGTTTGGTTCCAGTGATAAGGCCTTCTCAGATTCAAAGATTTTCATTTTATTTTATTTTCGGTAATTGATATTGTATATAATGGGTGCGCTATTTACAAATAATAGACATGTGTTGGTATCAACGTCGTCGCCTTTTAAGATGTGTTGATTGATATACATATAGATAGCGCTTTGATCTGACAAGTGACTGGTTAATATACGAGAACGTGAGCGTGTTAGTGCAAGAGCCACATTGATGAGTTGTAAAACGATGAAACAGCTGTCTGTGAATGACTATTATATATATATATATATATATATATATATATATATATATATATATATATATATATATATATATATATATACGTTCTTTCAGTGGTAGAGCCCTTTAGTGGAGAAAATAATTGTTTTCACTTAGTGAAATTCCGTAAAAAGAATGGTGTCCTTTTGGTTACTAGTATCGTAAATTTTGTAAACAAATGAATAAATTATCATTCCCAGCAGTGGGTTTGTTAGTTCAGATAGTAAAACACTCGAAACCAGTTAGTCACGCTTGATAGTGGCATAGCGTCCGAGTTTCGAATCTTTCGGTTGATGTGCTCGCTATATATAACTTCACTGATAAAATGACGAAACAGCTATCTGTATAAATATATATTTTTTTAGAAAACCATAACAATGTGTTTTTTTAAATAAACAAAATTTATTTTAATCTAAGCTTTCGAAAATTACAATTTTCCTTATCAACGCAAAATATTTTTTCTTTTTCTTTCTCAACGTGCTATGTTACGTGGACTTCTTGGTGCCAGAAAGCACAATCCGGTATGTCTGTTAGCGAGGCTATGCTGGTTTGAATCAGTAGAGGTGTACGTATATTTTTAAAAACATTGTTTCGTAAAAGTAATATATATAGTATGAAAAAAGAGAGTTGATCACATCTTTGAAAATTGTTTTGTAAGGTATAAGATTTTATTTTTTTACAGAAATTAGAAACCACAAAATTTATTATTTTTTTTAAATGAATAAAATTAATTTATTAGGAGCGAAGACTCTCGGCAAAGACACTTGCCTTCAATAGAGCTAAGCTTTTTCTGTTTTCCCCCCGTTTTCATTTCGCTGGTATTATATCCAGGAGTGGTGACACTCCTGTGATAACAGAACATATATGTCCGATGTTGCTGACACGAGGTTTTAAATTAAGTCTGTTTTTGATGTGCACGCGCGTGATAGCGCTGGTATGAACACAGTGAGTTGATCACATCTTTGAAAGTTGTTTCGTAAGGTATAAGATTTTGTTTTCTTTATAAAATTCATTTATTAGGAGCTGAGACTTTCGGCAAAGGAACTTGCCTTCAACAAACTTTTTTGTTGTTTTATATATATATATATATATATATATATATATATATATATATATTAGTACTTCATGTATCCACATAAAATATTATAAGGAGATGTAATTTATTATGTGTCCGTTTTCAGTATTTACTTCAACAGTGCTCGATACGTAAGTAGAGCTAGGTAGTAAGCAATGAAAATATATATGGCAATCAAGCTACACAGAGGCTCCCGGGGATGAAACACGGGAGCCTCTGTGTAGCTTGATTGCCATATATATTTTCATTGCTTACTATATATATATATATATATATATATATATATATATATAGCTTCATTGCGATATCCAACACGATTTGTTGTTGTTAATAATCATTCTTCGCCGCTTGCTGTGAATACCAGGCGACTTGGTATTTACAAAGTTAAATTCCTCATTAATTCCAAGCTAATTTCTGGTGGCCAACTATTAAGTCTCTTGACTGCGAATCAGTGGCGATTTGTGATCGGAGTTCGCGTTCGTCAACCGTCGTAAGCATGAAACATCGATGTCTGTAGGTAATAAATAATTAATATTTATTTATAAATATATATATGTAATTTATTTTCATGCAATTGTTTTATTGGTGATTGCAATGTTCGTTGTCTTTTTGCTTACTACTATTTCGATTCTTTCACTTCCTAAGTAATTAAGATGCAGAAAATTGCATTATTAGTTGCCCTTAACGTTATAGGACGTATTTTTTGTTAATATATATTTTTTATTAATTTTATACGTACATAAAAGTAATCCATGGACACGTGTTTCCGGTTCATAGCCGTTATCAGCATGGCTAACTTAGACAAGGATGGGACCTTTGATATTGATGTCTATAGTCTAGCATCTTACCATTGGACTACGACGCCCTTATACTACGGAATTTACTTGTAAAATACTGTGAAAAATAATAAATACAAAAGATAACCTTATATGCAATTTCGAATGAAAAAAAAGTATTCTAATATTTTATATTCGCTGTACCTACCTGGTATTGACCTGTAGCATATATATATATATATATATATATATATATATATATATATATATAAGGCATAGCTCTTCGTAAAGAAATACTGTACTCTCGGCTGTTATTAATCTGATATATCAAATTAAATTGATGGACTTAAATACTGTACTAATTAAATTTAACTTTCGTAATTATATTTAAATAGCAAAATCGTTATATTTTGGGGAAAAAAGCCAGACTTATTGATGAAAAGACACTACAAGGCAACACCGGGTAGGTACAGCTGATATAAAATATTTGAATACTTTTTTTAAATTGCATATGAGGTTATCTTTTGTATTTATTCTTTTCACAGTATTTTACAAGTAAATTCTATAGTATCAGTGTTCCTCTCACGAGGTAATGACGGAAGAGCTACGAAAAACACGTCTGGATACCTTCAGAACTAAATCTCAAGAGAAAGCTGTAATACACTGAGGTTTCCATTTGTATTTATTCCTTTTTCAGTATTCTTTATAGTTCTTTACGAAAAACAAATTGTATAGTATCAGTCTTACTCTCATCCGCTCCCCGAGGAAGAGCTACGAAAAACACGCTTGGTTACAATCAGAACAAAACCCCAAGAGAAAGCTGTAATAGTTTACTATTCTTATCTTGTTTGTTATTTTCACAACGTTTTGGCCGATGTAACGTGATAAAGAAAACAGTAACCCACTGAGGTTTCTATTTGTATTCATGTTCAATTTTCTATTTGGTGTGGCCTTAAAGGGGCGAAAAAATAACACGAATGGAAGTTAATTGACAAGAAATTGTATTAACAGAACGTGCAGAAGTAATGAGTTGACAGAGGCTGCTTCCTCACTTCGCTTCTCAAGTTGTGTAGTTGAACTCGATAGATCCGACAGGATTTGAAATCGACATGGCTGATTGCATAGTTCACAAAAGAACACCCTACTAACTTTTCGAGCCGAAATATACCTATGATAAACGATTTATTGTGTAACAACATTTCCCCGGGGTGATCGGAAAAAGGCAGGATAGTAAGTAAGAATTATAACCTTGATGATAACGAGATGTATGTCAGGAGTGTGGGTAGACGTCCTGTCCGAAATGCGACTGTGCTTGTTTTGATAATTTCATGGTTGAGACGAGAATAAAAGTATTGTTTTTATTTCGAGGCATGCTGATCGAGGAATGTATTGAAAGAAATTGCAGAATTACGTCGCCGATAGAGAAGGGATTAGAAAAAAATCAGAGCGAGATTCATACAATCGAAGGGAGCGGAGGTTCCGCATTCTGCTCCCTCCAGCTAGGGGCTGAGGAGTTGACCGCATCTGTAAGACAGTAAAGTAAAGGGGTTAACGTTACAATAATAGAGAATGTTTTGAACATTAACTGCTATTTACACTTTATACGATATCATACGGTGCCATAAAGTATTACAACGTAACTATACTTTATCGATTCGACTGGATTTTTACTCAGTTTGTCAATTAAATAAACTGCATTGATTACCATTTGGCCACCTACATACCAACGCTGGAATCATGATTTAGAAAAAAGTCATCTTTGGATTCGATGGACAGTCAGTTGCAGCTGATTGACTATATTACTGTTTATAAGAAAATAACTCGGTGGAATATTTATTATGCGATTTAAACAAAAAGATAAAAGATTTTTCTGTGCATCTGCGTGGGTTCTACCACGACCCTTCGACCTGTTCGATCGAAAATGGCATCATACACTTTGGTGCAGGCAGGACATGCCGAGAAATTGGGCTGTTGATAATGAATGATGGCTTTCAAAAAAGTTTTGAAAACTTTAAAAATTGTTTAAAAAAAGAGGAACACGATCCGATTTATACTTAAACTGAACTTTCTTAAATATTAATATAAAAAAACAAGAATTAATTCAAAACGAATAGTTAAGTTGTTTCTGCGTTTAAATAAATAAACATCACGATTTTTAATGGATTGCAAAGACTAAAATTCGTTTATTATTATGAAAAAAATTAGGTTCTTGTTGCTTAAAAGTACGAAAAATTTTTTTTTGTCTTTTCCTGAGAGAGAGTTAATTAAGGAGCAGTAACTCTATTCAACTGTTATTATTACATCGAAAGCAATTAACTGGAAATTAATTATTAATAAATGAACGTAAAAGAATACAGTAATGGAAAATTTAAGAATTTATTTGGTTTAAATTTGAATTTTGTAGGGAATGAAATCACTGAACGAAATTCAGCGAGTTACGTCTAATCGACGTTATACTTGCACAGTAACCACTCGTGCAACGCCAAAGAAATCCATCAGTTTTCACTGTTGATGGCACAAGTCGCATATTATGCCCACAGCTGCAGGTTTCTTCGCCAGAAATAAGCCCATGGACTTGCAAGAAATCGATCTGTTTAGCTTTTTCGGAAGTAAAATAAAGTACGTCTTCAAACTGGGACAAGCTCAGATCCATGATCGCAATTTAATACAAAATCAAAGTTGTCAGATATTAAAGACAAAATCTGGCTCAAAATTAAAATTCACAGTTACTGCCCCTTAATTAACTCTCTCTCAGGAAAAGACATAAAAATTTTTTTTCGTACTTTTAAGCAACAAGAACCAACAATTTTCTTTACATATTTATTCAAATATAAACATACAAAGTGAAGCAATGAATATTATAATTTTTTTAAGTTATGATATCAACCTATTTATTGTATAGAAAGTATTGTTGGTTACGATGTGTTTTAATCAAATACTGCAATTATGAATTTAAGGATCAAACAAACAATAATTAAATAAACAAATTAAAAACAAACGATAAATAATTTAAAAATAGAAAACAAACGATGAATAATTACAAAAAATGAAAATAAACGATAAATTAGTTTTAAAGTTTATATTGAAGCAGTTAGCTCCTAAAATGGTTGCCAAATGTTATCGACTAGTTTTTTCTGATTGACTAAGCAGCGACAGGGTTAATTAATACACTATATTAATTCGTCTGATTTATTTATTTTTTAAAAATATTAATTTGTTTTCTGTTTTTTTTTTCGGATTAAATTGTATTTTAAACACAATTTTTTCGGCAATATTCTATATTGGATACGTCATTATTATAATGTTTAATTTGAAATATATTTCAATTTCATGTTTAATAAACATTGTTTGATTTTATCTTTACTTTCTTATAAAAATACATACTCTCGCTTAACACTTCTAATAACGCTAAGTCCGAGTGACAACAGTTTAAATAAAGAGTTTGATTTTATTATTTGTTAATTAATATTTGCCACATAAAAATTAAAGCAAAAATAAAACAAATTGAAACGATTGATTAATTTGTCCTGTCATCGCTTGGCAAATCAGACAAAACATGTCGATAAAATTTGGCAGCTGTTTGGAGAGCTAACCTTTTCAATATAAGCGGTTCAAATGAAAACAAATGATAAATAAGTTACTTTAAAATGAAAACAGGCAAAAAATAAAAAAAAATAGAACAGATGAAATTCAAACAAATAACTTCAATACAAACAAGCAATAACGTTATTAGTGCAGAAATATCTTTTTTTTAAAATCAAACTCATAAAAAAATCTGTTGGATAATTTAGTTGAATGTTTTAACTTTTCTTTTACTGCTTGAATTGTTCTTAGTAATATTATCATTTTCCTTACCACAAAAAATATTTAACAGGGAATTTAAAGTACGCCAGATAAGCATTCTTTCTATTTTTTTTTTCAATACTGTGATCCAAATCACGAAAACCAGCATGAAAAAACATTAGAGAACCTCTATTAATCTCCTGAAAATAGCAGTTCATTTCAGGTATTTTGAAGTCTCGTTAGACGACGGCTAGTACCAACCACTGTGACGTCAACAGACAAACTAGACTCAATGAAAAGGCCTTCTCTTTACGAAGGCCACGGTTCTACTTGCTTGTTCATTATATTTGTTTCACTTCACCGGCTTAAATCATTATGATTCACCCAAATGCCGTCGTTCGATCAGGAAGGGAATCATACTTAAACGAACAAAAAAGAAAACAAAATATAACAAGAACTACCCACAAGGAAGTCAAAATTAATCGTTATAGTTTGTATTTTGATGGAGGGTGAGCAGGAGTGTAGCACTAATTGGACCATAGCTATCAAATGTTACGTCTTTCCGACTGCGTTCCCGTCAAACTTAAACTAAATGCTAATGTGATGTGCCAGAAATTAGCTCTGTATATATGCTACATTACGACTTTTGTTTCTAGAATATTCATTCATTCAGAACTAACAACATTATTCATTAGGCCAACAGGATATCGAAGTCTATCAAACAAAGGATTTTATTCAAAAAAAGTATTGCACCCTTGTTTCGTTTCAAATGAGTTTTCATGCCTTTTGCAGTGACTCAACTTATAACACTTTTTTCTTTAATATCTGTGTATCTATCATTCAATACACATTTAGGAAATAAATATAATCTAGTTCATTGACCTAACAAAACTCTGACATTTAATAGTATCAGGAAAGTATAAATATGCCTATTAACGGGAGGAGAGCAACTAAAATGTTTTACCATAGATCTTGTAGAGGTTTTTCTCCCCCACAAAACTCGTTGAACGAAATGGTTACCTGAAGGTGCCAATCTCAATTATTCCCTAAAAACTGATTAATCATTCTCTCTCTCTTTAGGGAATCGGAATTCTTTTTTTAGGTTCTGCTATCTGCCCTTCTGGCAAACGATAAGGAATCGCCAGGTTGCGATGTGATTCCGACATTATCAAAAAGATAACACCTCCTAACTCAAGAAACCCAAGCCCCAAACCGGTCCCATCTGCCATTCACAGAGAAACTGAACCGTCGCAGGCAGAGATAGACGCTAAAGATTTGACATTTCCCGCTGCACATGTTTTTTGAGGAACTGGCATCAGAGAAATATATATATATATATATATATATATATATATATATATATATATATAGAGAGAGAGAGAGAGAGAGAGACAGACAGACAGAGACAGAGAGAGAAAGGGGACTCTTGCTTTGATATCCTATCAAATATGGTCTATGTAGACATTCCAAATAAATAAATAAATAAAAGCCATGAAGGTTAGGGAGTAGACTTGGGTGTATGGAATATAGGTATGCCTTTTATATATGCCTCGGGAATTACATACACACATCTATTTTAATATCTAATATATATGTCTGGAACCTATTTAATAATAAAAACGGTACATGTTTATGATAAAATAACCCCAAAATATTTACGCTAACGTGTCCGAAAATGATCGAAATTCCACTTAAAAATTCTATATTTACTTTTATTATTTCACATCAGTTGTTACCAGTTAAATACCACTGGTAAAAAACAAGTAGTATTCCATGGAATTTGAGTGACAGCAAATCTCCCCAGATTTCTATTACTCTCTTTTTCTTTCTATCCTCATTGCAACTGACCCAGTGTTCACATACCAGCCATTTACCAGTGATACTTTACAAGGAACGATCAGTGATTTACTCTGTAATTTGAGTAACTAAGCCCACTAAAGATTCCATTGCTCCACCATACCCGTATTGTCGAGGCGTAGATGGTACTATCCCTTCTCGGCCTTCTCATCGCCACAACTGGTATTGGTACCACTATGTATTATCTGGACTATTCAGACTATTGTCTTCATTTTGGATGTTAGTCTCACAACGTTTTGGTAGATGTAACCTGCAACCTTCTTCAGATGCATCTTGTCGACAATTTATATTATTTGTATCATTCGTACTACTGTTCTCATCTTGGATGTAATTCTAACAACGTTTCGGCCGATGTAATCTCCGACCTTCTTCAGATGCATCTTGTCGAACTCGGGGAACTTTCTATCAAACTCTGGAATCTGTACGGAATTTCGAACGAAACCCTTTATTTAATCCATGGGAGTAGCTTGCTCTCGTTCCATCAGCCATGACCAGGTAGAATTTTTAAGTAATTCGTTAAATCCTTCCTAACAAGGTTGTCCTCGATGGCCGTTCATCTAAGCAACATGACATAAATGCTGGCGTACCCCAAGGATCCACCCTTGGACCTATATTGTTCCTGATCTTCATAAATGACCTCCCTGATGTCATTGACACTGAGATGGGAATATTTGCTGACGACACCACGCCTAACTCTCATCATGTGGGCAAAACCAACGCACACATATCTGAGGCAATGGCTGAATCCTTAGAAAATGACCTCCAGTCTGTAGTGGATTGGGGTAAAAATGGATGGTAAATTTTAATGACGCAAAGACAAAGCTACTTTCCTTCAATAACTACAAAAAACCTCTTCAACCACCGATTGTCATGGCAAATAACACCCTACCTGAGAGTTTATCATTCAAACTCCTCGGCCTAACTTTCACAGACAACATGAATTGGAACAAATACATTGAAGACATTGCCAGGGCTGCTGCAAAGAAGGTGGGCTCCCTCTATTGTGCTAGTAAACTTCTCACACCTGATATTATCCTATATCTCTACAAAGCCACCATCCGCCCATGCATGGAGTATTGTTGCCACATCTGAGCTGGGGCATCATCCACTAGTCTCTCCCTCTTAGACAAGGTCCAAAAAAGAGTCGCCAACTTAATAGGTTCCTCACTATCAACCACGCTTCAGCCCCTGTCCCATCGCTGCAATGTTGCTTCATTGTGCCTGTTCTACAAGTACTTCAATGGAATGTGCTCCGATGAACTTGCTGCTCTGTTGCTCCCACGACATAAATTCACAAGACCAACCCGACAATCGGCCAAATCCCATCCATTCACTGTGGAGATCCCCAGATGCCCAAGAGCTTTCTACTCCAAAAGCTTCTTTCCTCGTGCTGCTGGACTCTGGAACTTCCCCCCTGCTCCCTGTTTTCCTGACGATACTGACATGCAGAAATTTCCAAACTAATGTAAACAGACATCTTGCTGCACAGCTCACAATTTAGGTTTCTCCCCTCCAAAAAAACTTTCACCCTTTTTCTCAGTATCCCCTTCATCTACAGTGGCGGCCTGTTTAGGGTGAGCTATGTTAAAAAAAAATTAAAAATTGTATTCTTAGTATCGACTGCACTGAGGATTGAACTGTCACATAGAACTTATTATTACGTAGCACTTTATCCATTATCTTTGCGGTCGGAGGTTGCATCGACCGAAACTCTGTAAGAATAATATCTAAGCTGAGATATGACCAAACCATCTCGTCGAGGTTATTCTCTGCAAGAAGAAAGAAATGTCAATGTTTATGACTTCTACAGAAATGTTTTTTGGGGAGCAAAAACTGAAAAAGAAGCGGACGAAAAGTGTCCCTATTTACTTGCCTATCCTTGAGAAAAGAGTTAAACACAAGGTCGGTTTTTTTTAATGTGGAGAAAATCCAGCTCCCCAAAAAGAGGCACTCTCAATTGAGACAAAAACAAAAATTGCCTATGTCGAGAAGGATTTCTCCTTCATTGACTGGGAACAGAAAAGATTAAGCATAGTAACAAAACAGATAATACACTTTGCTCCTAGTCAAAAGGTCAATTTATTGATCTTTAAAAATTTTACAAAACAATTTCACATAAGTAATATTTTTTGATAAAATAACAAAATGTGGCACAAGGCCAAAATTGGGTGGGAAGGGATGGGGGTCGTCTGTCGCCATCTTTGTCTATTCTCTAAACTAGTTCCAATCACCACAATCACTCTATAGGCAATCCTACTTTGCATTATCCCCGGTTTTTAGACGTTTTTTATTAACCAAAAATATATATGTACAATTTCATCGGTTGGGGTGGGGGTAACTAAAAAACAACTAGCAATTTCGAAAAAAAAAACAAAAAACAAAAAACAAATGAAACAAAATAAAATGCTAAATGTTGTGGTTAGTAAGACCCTTCCAAATCTATCTAGATATAAATGAGCTTCTCACTGTTTTCTGAGTTCTTTCAACAGCTCCTAGCCAAAAGGTCGAGAGCCTTGAATAACATAGATGAAATGGGGGAAGCTTTACAGTTCACTGCCAACCCAGCAATCATTCAGGCAGGGCAAAGTAAAGAAAGATTACTCAGTGGAAAAAAGTGGCCATGATAAAATGGTGGATGGGGACGATTGTTTATAAAATCTGGTGAAGAGAAAAATAAATAAATAAGTTTTAATGTTGTGAAATATTTCCTTTCTAAATTGGTCAAGAATGATTTGGAAGGCAACAATCGAATAACTTAGGCTAAATTTAGAATACACCCTATCTTAATATTAGTTTAAAGCTGAGATTGGCACAAGGCCATGTTAATTAAACACTTTGTATCTGGCCAGTTAAGTAAATTAACATTTTGACATTATTTTGAAAGTCAATAAGTAATTTTCTAGAGAGGTTAGTTTGCACACTTTTATTTCAAGTTAAATTGTAAAACGAGTAACAGAAACCGTAAAACCAGTAGCCGAGAAACTTAGAAAAATGCTATAGCTAACGGTTTCCTATATATTGTTAACTATTATAATTTGAGAACTTTGAAACCTGGCTAGTGAGGGTTGAGGACATGCGTTGCATGGAGAGAAATGATATGATGAATGTGTAGTGTGAGTCTTAAAGACAGGCTTAGTTCTGATGAGTTCAGAGGAAGATTAAATCTGGACAGCAGAGGTAGATGTGTGCAGAAGAATAGACTTTGATGGTGTGACCATGTTGAAAGATTGGATGAGAGTTCTTGGGTTAATAGATGTAGAACAGTTGAGGTAGAAGGTTCAGTTCACATGGCAAGGCCAAGGAAAATATGGCAGGACGTGATGAAAATGGACTTGAGGGAAAGAGAGATAAATAAAGATCTAGCCAGAGATAGGTTAGTTTGGAAGTCAATAACGCATGCCAGCATGTAAAAGAATGTTAGACTGAATATGATGGTGATGAGTTGAATTCTTGCATTTATTCAAATGATAACAGATTTAATACTTGGGAAACAGCTTGTTTCAGCATTTTTGTAAGTCGCTCAATTCCTATTTTTACAGTTGGGCATCAGGCTGCAAGAACGAGGAACTCAAATGATCACAGTTTCAAATATTTAGGAAACAGTTGGATACAGCATTTTTGTAGATCTCTCAGCTACTGTTTTTACATCACTGTTTTTCGTGCAACAATATCATTAACTAGTTGGCAAATTTTGCTACTTAAAACATAAATTTAAAATAAACATTTCATTTATGATTTTGTTGTAAACTTAAACAAGATCTTTCTCATCTAAATGTGAAAGTTTGTTTTCATCTATTCTAACTATATTAACATCAAAAGCGATTTGGGTTACTTACTTCGAAATATACAAGAACGGTTTGAAATACCATATGTATACTCATCTCCAAACTACTCAAACAAATTTCATATTGCTCATTTGCATATTTCTTTCTTTTTTAGTTTCTAATGAATTACTATTATGCAATATATATTTCTAATTCATATTGCCACATTTTCTTCTATATATGCAATCGTTTTATCTATAGTACTATCATATAATTATTAATAACATTATATAAAGAGATTTTATTAAAAAAAAAAGCGTTTAAGAACTTTTTTGCAATTTCATTTCCAAGGGAGATAATTTACTTCTGGCATTAGTAAAAGTCAAATGTCACTGAGATGCAGAGAAGAGATACTACACTTTGATCTTAGCCAAAAAGCGAAGGAACACTAAGAAGTAATGTTTTGTGACTAGGCATTTCTAAGTAAACGAAAATAAATTTAAAAAAACAAAAACACTCGATTTAATCGGAATATCTTTCAATGGGGGTGGGTAGTGTAGTATCGGTTCTATTGTCATAAGACCGTCCTACCAAGAATTACCTCATCTGTAAGAGAACATTTTTTCCTGAAAAATTATAAATATACATAGTCTGAAATAAAAACGGTTTTCACTTAAAAGGCCAACCAATAAAATTGAATACTTTGTTTAAATTGTAAGTTTTATTTACTTTAGAAAATGCGCAACAAATATCAATGAATTCTGAAAATAATTTAAATTTAAAATTGCTTATCCAAGCAACCTGGGTAATGTAATGTCAGTATATATATTGTTGTGCAGGTTCATCTCCAAAACGCGAGAAGGAATTCATGACAGAGAGGAATTACAACTCATATCCTGTTTCCCCGACTGTAACAACGTGCAGAAATTTAAATGTGACGTGAACGCTGCACAACTCCCCACTTAGAATGACCATATGCATCTGGCAATGTGCATTTTTTGGATGAATATAAGTATAAATTTATATATATATATAGTCTTGGAAGTTTTTCAACTATTAAAACTATATGAAAAAAACAACAACAAAAAAAACCAAACACTTTTACTCCCAAGTACTTCGGTAGAAAATTACTTTGCTTGTAAGTCAATTTACTTTTTACAGTCAGTATATTAATTGGCTTCCAAGAATTTACTCTAGTCTTAACATTATTTAAGGGATCATCAGTTGTTTACCATGAAAAACTGTTTCGGGAATATATATATATATATATATATATATATATATATATATATATATATATATATATATAATATTTATAAATAAATATTAATTATTTATTTATTAGAGAGAGAGAGAGAAATTAGTTTGGTATTTCACATATATTTCTAGAGATATATTTTGATAATGATGAGTGGGTGGTGGGTGAAGCATAAAACGATGTCGGTTTTTATAAGTTCTTCTTATTATAATTCAATATTACAACGGTTCTGCGTTCTTCATTGGGAATGACTAGAGTAAAGAAAAAACAAAAAAGAAATGAGGTTGCTCACGTGCGGTTATTAATCTTCTAAAAATTGGATAATCCTATGTTTTTTTAGGGGTGGGTGGAGAGGGGTTGATAAAAGTCGGCTTAATCTTGTCTATATGTGTTTAGAGACTGTTATTATTTAAAAAAAATATATATTTAAATATATATATATATATTTAAATATATATATATATATATATATGGGAAAAAAGAAACAATGTTTCAGACAATATGTAAAAATAAAAATGGAATAAAGAATAAGCAATTCAACAACTAACAAAAATAAACTCAAAAACTCATCTTGTAAAGTTCCACCGAGATATTTCGGTCGGCTCAATCTCACAAAAACAGAAGTCATTTTTTGCAAAGATGCATAGAAGAAAAGGTCATCCCTAAATCTATCGCTCCTTTTTCTCCCCGTTTTGTTGTTCTCTGCACGTGACATTTTCTTCCAATCGCATTCTCTGTATGAATTTGAAAACTTTTCCGTTTTGAAATAAAGTTTATTAACTGATTGAAAATGGTCGTATCCACGACCGAAATATCTCGGTGGAACTTTACAAGATGAGTTTTTGAGTTTATTTTTGTTAGTTGTTGAATTGCTTATTCTTTATTCCATTTTTATTTTTACATATATATATATATAAACGAGGTCAAGAATTCTTCACAGTTTATCCTGACGTATTCATTCCAGGATGGTATCTATGTGCACGACTACTATGAATATATTATATTACTAAACTAACTGAAGCAATGCACCTTCACCTGTCAAATGGGCCGTGAAAATAAAGGGAAACAAAAGATTCTCAAAGAAATATGAAGAGAGTTTTATTACTTTATAAATTTTTGTAATCGTAACTGTTGGATGAATGAAGAAACAATGAAAGCGATTGATTTTTAGGTTTTTGATAACAAAAGACAAAACTGCTTAATGCAAAAAATGTCATTCGTTATTTTATAAAGATTAATTTCATAGGAATTTCCAAAAGATGCCAAGATATTAAAATTCCAAGAAAATTAATGAAAAGAATTGAGTGAGAAGAGGAAAGAAATGCTGTCGGATAGTAGAGAGAAAGAATTTCTTTTCATCAAAATTTTAGATTGAGAGACAAAAAAAAACAGAAAGAAAAACATTTTCTAAAAAAAAAACCCAATAAAATGTTATAAAATAAAATAGTAAAGCAAATATAGAATTTCAACATTTATAAACAAGCCATAACATAGTTGTACAACATTTACAAACAATAATCTGCAATATGCAAGCAGTAAACTTTGTTGTACAACATTTACAAAGAACATGCAATCTTCAAGTTATAAACTTTCTCAAATAAATCAATTTTGTTTTGATTATTCTCTATTTGTATTATTTCGGCTTATCGTTCTTAAGTCATTTTTCTACCCAATATTTTTAACCCAATATTTTTTGGGGTAACTTTTGAACTTTCTTGACTGGACCAATTTTTTTTCATTTAATTTGGGTTTTTGTATAACCGTTAGCTTATTTTATTTATCTAAAACAATTAGACCGTAATAAGAAAGATGTTCTTTTTGTACAAAATCTGTGATTTTGTAGAATCTGATTTTGAGAAGAGGATTTTAACCCTCCTCTCAAAATCAGATTCTATTTTTTAGGCAATTATGTATAAACACCCGGAATAACATGATGGAAAAAAGAAAAAAGAAAAACAAAACAAAAACATTATGTTAGACTTTAGAACAAGGATCAGTTTCGTATATAAATTTAAGATAAAATAATCTCCCATTTTCGAGCCATTCTAGCGTTTCAGGGCAATTAACATTTTTTACCACTAACCCTAAATCCAAGTGGCTGTGAATTAGGGTTAGGTTTAGGCTAGATATTTTTAAAAATAATTGATTGGAGAGGGTGAAATCACTGTAAATTTCATCAAAAGTGTTCTTGTCTTTATGATTTGATCACCACAGAAAGAGTTAAAAATATTGGGATCAAAATTAACTTATCATCGGCAAAAGGAGACAATACAAAACAGAGAATGTACGAAACGAACTCGCTCCAGTCAAGAAAGTTCAACAATATTTTTTTACATTCCGAATCATGTTTGCATTGAATGACAGTGTTAGCGACAAAGCAGAAGTTATTCAATTATTTTTCAAAACACTATTTCTCCAATCAACTTAGGTTGATTTTTTTGATTTTTAGGATAAAAAAAACAAACATTGTTTTTGTTCAATCGTTTTCTTTTAACAATTTATTTCATGCAAAGTGTGATTTTTTCTTGCTTGCACACCTTACTCGGCATAGCCTCTATGGTCCATTACTCTTTCACCACAAAAAACCCTAACTTAATTCTCAATGAGACAACTAATTCTTGATGAGACCACAAATGCAGAAAAACTATTTCTATTTTGACCTCTCAAAACAAGTACTAGTCCTTATCAAAAAGTATGTATGACCCACACGGCATTCGTCAAAAACTTCTGCAAGGCGAAATAGTAGCATTTTCATAAAAAAATGTTAAGAAATCATCTTTCTCATTACGGTCTCATTGTTTTAAGGTAAAAAATAACATAACACTGTAGAATAGGTAATACAAGAATTCAAAATAACTGAAACAAAATTGATCTAGTCAAGAAAATTAAACAATACCAACAATCAGCAATATGCAAAGCATAAACTTTGTTGTACAACATTTACAAACAACAATATGCAACATGCAAATAATACACTTTGTTATACAACATTTACAAACAACAATCTGCACATGCAAATAATAAACTTTATTGTACAACATTTACAAAAAACAATCTGCAACATGCAAATAATAAACTTTGTTGTACAACATTTACAAACAACAATCTGCAACATGCAAATAATAAACTTTGTTGTACAACATATACAAACGACAATCTGCTACATGCAAATCATAAACTTTGTTGTAAACATTTACAAACAGCAATATGCAACATTAAAGCAATAAACTTTGTTGTACAACATTTACAAACAACAATCTGCAACATGCAACTCATAAACTTTGTTGTACAACATTTACAAACAACCATCTGCAACATGCAAATCATAAACTGTGTTGTACAAAATTTACAAACAACTATCTGCAACATGCAATCCATAAACTTGATGTACAACATTTACAAACAACAATCTGCAATATGAAAGCAATAAACTTTGTTGTACAACATTTACAAACAACAATCTGCACATGCAAATAATAAACTTTATTGATACAACATTTACAAAAAACAATCTGCAACATGCAAATAATAAACTTTGTTATACAACATTTACAAACAACAATCTGCACATGCTAATAATAAACTTTATTGTACAACATTTACAAAAAACAATCTGCAACATGCAAATGATAAACTTTGTTGTACAACATTTACAAACAACAATCTGCAACATGGAAATAATAAACTTTGTTGTACAACATTTACAAACGACAATCTGCTACATGCAAATCATAAACTTTGTTGTAAACATTTACAAACAGCAATATGCAACATTAAAGCAATAAACTTTGTTGTACAACGTTTACAAACAACAATCTGCAACATGCAACTCATAAACTTTGTTGTACAACATTTACAACAACCATCTGCAACGTGCAAATCATGAACGTTATTGTACAAAATTTACAAACAACAATCTGCACATGCAAATAATAAACTTTATTGTACAACATTTACAAAAAACAATCTGCAACATGCAAATAATAAACTTTGTTATACAACATTTACAAACAACAATCTGCACATGCAAATAATAAACTTTATTGTACAACATTTACAAAAAACAATCTGCAACATGCAAATAATAAACTTTGTTGTACAACATTTACAAACAACAATCTGCAACATGCAAATAATAAACTTTGTGATACAACATTTACAAACAACAATCTGCAACATGCAAATAATAAACTTTGTTGTACAACATTTACAAACAACAATCTGCAACATGCAAATAATACACTTTGTGATACAACATTTACAAACAACAATCTGCAACATGCAAATCATAAACTTTGTTGTACAACATTTATAAACAACAATCTGCAACATGCAAATAATAAACTTTGTTGTACAACATTTACAAACAACCATCTGCAACATGCAAATCATAAACTGTGTTGTACAAAATTTACAAACAACTATCTGCAACATGCAATCCATAAACTTGATGTACAACATTTACAAACAACAATCTGCAATATGAAAGCAATACACTTTGTTGTACAACATTTACAAACAACAATCTGCAACATGCAAACCATATACTTTGTTGTACAACAATCTCTTATTCTCTAAAAAAAATGCTGCAATGTGCATCTATGGGGGACTCATAGAAGTCAGAATCCGATTCCTTGAGGACGTATTCAACCATTGATACCAAGAATGGTAGCAACAGCTGTATCCGTTGCGTCAGAATTTGAGGATAACGATGAATGAAATAGATGTCTGAAAATATAAAATAAATAAAAATTACTTCCTTCGTATGAAACTGTTAAACTAAAATACTTTTAAGTTCCAGAGTTCTATCTCATCCCACAAGAGGTGAGAAGAGATGGTCTCAGTAGCGTCTCTCCAGAACTGTTAGTAAAAGGCGCCAAATAAGTCTAGATGTAACTGCTAAAAATGTGCACATGTCTAGGCATGCACAATACTTTGCGCCAGATTACATGTTAGTAGAATAGAAGATAGATCTCAATAATGTAACTGCTACAACTTTAAAGAAAACTGACAGAGAATGGCAAACCAAAAGAATAGCCGACTGCAGCAAACGTTGTCCGGTCAGAGTTGGTTCCTGATATTAAAGACTTCCTGTTTTGGTTAAAAATAAGTAGTCAAATAGGTGTTAAAGAAAAGCAGGAAAAGTTTTGTACTAATTTTTATTTAAAATAATTTCTTTTAAAAAAATAAATATCTAAATAGGTGGTTTGATTTTTTCCAAAAAAATATAATAAAATGTGTTTTTAAAAAAAATGTTTAATAAATTATTTTTAAAAAATAAGTAAGCAAATCTGTGATTTTATTTTTTGGGGGAAAATATGAAATAAATTTTTTTTAGAAAGATTGAAATATGAATTTTTCTACCAATCATAGTACTGTAAAAAAAAATCAAACAACCAATTTAAATACTTATTTTTCTAAAAGAAATAATTTAAAATAAAAATTAGTACTAAAGTTTTCCTGCTTTTCTTTAACATCTATTTGATTACTTATTTTTAACCAAAACAGGAAGTCTTTAATATCAGTAATCAACTCTGACCGGTAACTGTTTGCTGCAGACTTTGAGTCAGGGATTCTTCTGGTTTTCCCAAAAATAAAGATGAAGAATAATAGTTAAGCAACACAAAAAATGTTTAAAAACTGAAATATTAACTGAGAAAAACAAGATTCAGTGCAAGGGAGATAACTAGGTTGATTTTTCTTTGAATTTCAATTTTACCAAATCTACATATATTGATTGGAAAACTGAGATAGAACCTGTAGGTGTTTACAGGGATTTACGCGCTCCACTACTTTTGGAGCTGATCTCGCTCCTGCTCCAACGCCCAAAATTGGAGCTGGCTCCTCTAACGCTCCCCATTTTCAAAAAGGAGCCGCTCCTGCTCCAACTCCTATAAAAAAGGAGCGGCTCTTTTTCAGCGCTCCATAATGAAAATGTCCTTCTTTCATAAACATTCTATTCTGCCAATGAATGGTCGAAGGATAGGGGTGGGCGTCAAAGGATCTCATCGATATGGGTTGGGATTCACTTTAAGTGTAAGACTGTAAGATTATATTTGACAAAATTTCGCTAATATTTTGAGAGTTATAAGAGAACATGTCGAACGAACTATAGGATTATACGTAAATTTTCGTTTCCTGAGGTATAAAATAAAAATAGAAAAATCACTGAAGTATTTTAAAACAATTTTAATTTTCATTACATTAACAACCTATTTTTTCAGGAAAGGAAAATTTGACCCAATATGTTTTCTATTTATTTTGGAAGGGAATTTAGATTTGTTTTAAGTAAATAAAGTTTTACTTTTAAACATCATTAGTGATTATTTTCTTTTTAAAGAAAACATTTCTCTTGAAGAGGAGAGACAGCCAGGGCAACATTACTCGTCGTGTTGTTGTTTAATATTTGTTTGTTTTAGGAACGTAACTATATTGTATAATGTATATTATTATTTATACCAGAGAAACGCGCAAGAACTTTCAAACAAATCGATTTATCCATTTTTCTCTATAGTATAATTTGGGGCGAAAAAAACACAATGAAGATTATTTTTTAAAGATTGAATAAAAGAATATTTTTCATAAGTTGCCAAAAAATATCAATAAATTGTCAATAAACAATTCAGAGATCCATTTAATGTCTTAAAATTTCATACAAAATATCTGGCCTAGACCTTGGGAGTTGAAAAAATATCGGGTCAGATTTTCTCCCCCCCCCCCCCCAAAAAAAAAAAATTAACTGGAGCAAGTTTTCCTAGGTCAGGCGAAAACATTTATTAAAATGAAAAATTAAAAAAAAAAGGTGAAACGTCTATATTTGAAATCTCTAACAAAAGCAAACTGTTTAAAATTTTAATATTCGATAATAGATTTTTTAAAATAAATAAAGATATCTAATCTACTTTTGGTTCTAAACAACAACAAATTAGTCAGAAAGTCTTATTTGCTTTTTAAAAATAAATTTAAGATATATTCTTTAATTTAATTAAGTTTAAACATGGGTTTTATCGTAGAATAGGGACCGCTGTTTTCTTTCGCTCATTTCGCTTGGTATTCGCCCAAATTTAGGATGAAACTGATTGCTGGTCTTAATTGTATTTTTGGTCCTGAAATAAAATTCTCATTTACTCTTTTAAAGTGTTGAGAATCTAACTTTAATTCCAGGTTTTAATCGCTGGCGGCCATGTTGGGTTTTATTGTTTTTTTCCTTGGACTAAAGATATTTTACTGCTTTAACATTTTATTACACACAAAAAAAACGCTGAACATTCTATTTACAAAAGCAAGTTTTAACGGAATTTAACGAATTTAAAAGCAAACATGAAAAGGTTAAAACATACTAGTCGTGAATTTAAGAATAACAAAAAATGTTGCCGAACAGACGACGGGTAAAAATGTGGCATAAAAGTTCAATTTGATATATGCTAAAAAATAAATTAGAATTTTTTGTCAGGACAAAATGTACCATTTCACCCCAAAAATCGATTTTATCGAACATTTGGGTGAATACCGAGCGAAATGGGCGAGAAAATCAAACGGCCCCTATAGTATAATTGAACGTAAAATTCTTCATTTAAAAACACGAATTAAAAGAAAAATTGGCTTATTTATTCAATCACAATAAACATACTTGCCATAAATACAAAAAAGTTCAAATCTATAAGAAAATAACTTCAAAGACATCTATAGCCTCACTGGCTCATTTAAAGACATTTGGTGCCAAATTGTCTGTCTTCTACCTTAAGAAAACTGTCCCATCAAAAATTTAACACATAGATGCAAAAATCTGATAACTTCAAATGTTCTCCTTCTTTCTCCCTGTCTCTCTCTCCCTCTCCCTCTCTCTCTCTCCCTATCTCATATACATTTACCAAATATAATATAAAAAAATAACTCAGAGTAAACTCTGAAACTTTGTTTTCTTTTCCTTTTTATTGCTGAATAAAAAACTAATGTTTAAAAGAAAAAAAAATCAAATAATTTTGGAGCGAGAAACGCAAAGCGGTAAAACCACTGCTCTTTAGTCCCAAATGGAGTTGCTCCCGCTCCACTCCCGCTCCACTCCCGCTCCACTCCCGCTCCACTCCCGCTGAATATAAAATGAGCCCTCCACTCCTTCGCTCCAGCAAAAAGGAGCGTGCTCCTGGAGCACGCTCGTTTTTGGAGGGCTCCGTAACGCACTGGCTTTATACCAATAATATGAAAAGCAACTTATATTTATATATATATATATATATATATATATATATATATATATATATATATATATATATATATATATATATATATATATATATATATATAGGTACGTGAAAGAATGGCCGGACTATGCTTATCATGAAGCGCTTATCATTAATTATTCAATTAGTTTCCGTGTAAACTTTGATTGTGTTTGAAAGATAATGTCTAAAAGGGAAAAATGTATATTTACGTGTGAAAAATAAATTATAATGAAATA